>CM067541.1:31509768-32716455 GCA_034509755.1 Anisodus tanguticus
ATTCTTGAGGTGGTGCTCTCGTATGTGTTTGGATGTGAAGGATTCTGCATATAGAAATATAGGGTATAAGCATCAGCTGGGTGACAAAGGGGAATAGTAGGTATGAAAGCACTTGGATACAGCATACAATGTACTATAAAACATGAAAAAGTTAGTCACCGATGAATTTGCGTGGATACACAAGCCTTAGACTTGATCAATTTCTCTCTCTGAGCCAGCGAATACGAGCTTTGAGATTTAAAGTGTTGGTAAGAAGTAATACTTCTATTTATTTACTTGTATTTGGGTACGCGTGTTGCGCCTGTACCCCGTATTAATGAGTACAATTTTTTTTAAATCATGTAAATATTATAAAGAAAAATGGTTGAGTTATAAAATACACATTAAAGAATTAAAGTGTAAAGTTTTGGAATATTGATCCTTTTTTGTAAATAGATAACAATATCTTATCCCTCTGGTAAAAGTATTTGCTTTTTCATGAAACTAGAAACACATATTTGCTGGTTATCTTAGTGTCTCTTAATTGCTATAGAAAATTGCATGCTTCAGTTGTTTGTGGAGGCAATTATGAGAATGTTGCACCCGTAAATTTCTATGTGATTTTTCAGTATGAAGGAACTTATTGGCTTTGACTTGCTACACTTTTTGGAGGATATAATTATATTGCAGAGTCCAATATCGAAAGGATTTATATGAGGTAATATTTCAATTGATTTAAAGGCCTAAATATTAGGTTTCCTACATTACTCAAATAAGGAAAGATTTAGTAGACAAAATTTTAGTTGATTTCAAAATCCTAAATATCATGAAAATAATTAAATGATGTAATTTCTTTTATGTAAATGACATTAATTGTTGGTGGAAAATCGACCTTTTTTACACTAGATTTCAGATTTTGGTTTTCCCCAAAAAAAACAATTGTTTGTATTTACAATTACAATTTTATCCAACATAGAGCATTTATAAAGGGTAAAAGAGCCGATTAACACATCGCATAGGGGCTTTGTGTTTTAATTATTGTATATAGATACTTGGTCTGCAAAGGATCACTTCTCAAGGCATACTAACGCTTTATAAATGCAGGCAGGATCTCTGAAAAATGCTTACTTGGGATCTCCGAGCCTCAAACTGAGGTTTAATCAGAGTCACTAAAGTAGCTTCTTCCTTCATCAAATTGACAACTGCAGGCATCACCTGGATAGGGGGCATTGAACATTTGATTATTACTAAGTATTGAAGAAGACCGTCTATGTAAGTAACATTGCTGATAAACCATATACAGAAATGGAACAGCCTAGTTTTATATGCTAAATCATTAATGTAGGAAACTACATTAAAGCAATTACATTGGTAGCATCTTGAAGGAGAAAAATCTTACCAGAAGTATCGAAATAAAGGAGAGGTCCAAAGTTACTAAGTCAACCTTTTGCGGAAGTTCAGAAAGGTATCTCAAGTTAGTACGCTCGATAACACTTACACGCTCATCTCGACGAATTTTATCTGCCACCTGTGAAGATCAGCGAGCCTTTACAAATATAATAACCAAATGATCAGCAAGGTAAAATGGATCCAGGACTGCTTAGCTACTAATTAATCTCAAAGAAGATGTTATCCAGCGGCCAAAAGTACAAGGAAAATCTCATAACTCAGATTTTCAAAACTGTTGAACTTAAATTCAACGCATACTGAATGTTTTTCAGAATGACAGTACATTCATTCATTCGATTTGGTTCTTGCTCAATGCTTAGGATTTTAGAGTGTAGAAATTTTCTTTATGGGCCGTCCTGCCACTAGTATCTTTCCAAAAAGAGAACAGAAAACTGATTCTTCAAAACATTAACCATTGCTGCCTTATTTTCTATGAAGTTCACCCTTGCTGTCTTGTTCCACCTGCACTGCTTATTTTATGCTAGAAGTAATTTCAGGTTACCATTCCAGCTGCTACAGAGCTCAGCTTTGCTTCGTATAGACAGATACTTTTAATTATGATTTTTTTTATAACAGTGGTATCCGAACCAGCTTGTGCGCACCACGACTATTCAATTTGATTTATATGTTTGCAATTTAATTTTATTATAAGAGGTTTTAATGATCTTGCAAGTTTTTTCCCTCCTTTTCTAACTTGCACATTGCACTAGAATTTGGCAATGCATTACATAATGTTCCTTTTCTACTCTATCTTTTGACAAATGACAAACAAAATGCTACTCGCTAGAGCTGCTCCAACAAGCATGGCCCCATGGTATATTCAGCATCTTTTCCATTTTTGTCTCCAGACATCTCAAATTCGATGACTTGGGACCTTAACTTGCGTAATTGAATGGAGTAAACACCAGTAAAGGAAAATTCAGAAAAGTAGAAGCCTCATGAGCATCAGCTTTTAAGTCTGGTGATGTTACCTGTCCATATCCTACATCAACTCCATAGACAAATGAAGCACCATACTGAAGTAAACAATCAGTAAATCCTCCAGTAGACAATCCTGAATCAAGAGCTACTTTTCCTGTTACATGAATCCCCAGGTTTTCAATAGCAGCCTCCAGTTTATGTCCTCCTCTGGGTAAATATCAACAAGCAAGTCAAAGAGCTGCATAGATCTCTGCAAAGTATGTCAAAAATAAAAATATAGGCTCAGAGGAGGAATATTCACCTGCATACGTATTTGGGAATTTCAGCCATGATCTCCACAACAGCTTTATCAGGGATTTGAGTCCCTGCTTTGGTAACGACTTTTCCATCCACGAGCACTTTGCCTAAGCTAGAAAAATGTTGGGAGTTACGGAGATGGAGGCAGAGTGACAAAAGCAAATCCCATACCCCGACTAGCGGTTTTTCTATCATTCAATCATCACTTGTTTGACAACCGCTAGTTAGGATATATCAATTTGTAAGCAAAGAAGTTACAATAAGTTGTCAGCCTGACATAAAGAAGGAATTCAAAAACACTATAAGAGGATTTGGCTAAGTTTTTATAGTTGGAGATTAATGAGCCCGAAGTGGAGCTTTGCACTGAGTGAGCATGAGATACAAGACAAAAGATTAAGAAAAAGTAGAGTGTTGGAAAAAGAAACCGTTAAGTCCTACATTGGTTGAGGAAATGGGTTGTGGTCTCCTTATATGGTCTTGGCAGACAACCACGGTACAAGTTTCAATGTCACCCACTATCATAAAGAATGTCCACGTACTTGGTCCATGAAAAAGAATCAAGCCCGCATGTGAAGGGGTGTGTTAAAGACATAATTAAGTAAATAAAAGTGTGCTCTCCCTAACTGCTTAGACTTTTAGGTACGAGCACACTCGTATTGACAAAAATTATGTCTTAATTATTACATTCTTCATTTCTTTCTTCCATGTATTTCTCACATGGTTTCAGAGCCAGATTCACTGATCCTTGTTATTATATTTCTCAATGTCGAGCCCCCGTGTAATGTTATCCACGCTCCAGTTGTCTTGAGTGTGCAGGGAAATGTTAAGTCCCACATTAGTTGAGGAAATGGGTTGTGATCTCCTTATATAATATTTGGCAATCATTCCCTCATGAGTTAGTTTTTGGGTTTAGTTAGACCCAAAGTTTTTGGGGAAGTCCATATAGCATTCTTGGCATAGTGGTTTACTTGCCTCTAGATTCTTATTAACTTGTGCTTTCACTTTGATCCCTTCTTGTTTTAGGGTAAACGTTTGATTAGTTTATTATTTTATATTTGCTTTAGTGGCTTTGGTGACTGATGGTAGACTAGGGTCATGTTCTCGGTCGGGGACGGGGGCGAGGGTTAGGGGGTAAGTGGGGTAAGGGAGATGATAGGCTGAGAATAGGGTCTTGGAACATTGAAACTTTAACAGGGAAGTCCATAAAGCTAGTTAACATTCTTAAGAAGATGAGGATTAATATAGCATCTGTCCAGGAGACCAAATGGGTAGGACCTAAGGCTAAGGATGTGGACGGGTATAAGTTATGGTTCTCGGGTAGGTCGAGGTATAGGAATGGGGTAGGCATTTTAGTAGACAATGAGCCAACGAGCTAAGGGATCAGGTGGTAGAGGTTAGGAGGGTCAATGACACGATGATGGTGATTAAGTTGGTAGTTGGATGGTTCACTATGAATATTATTAGTGCTTACGCGCCGCAGGTGGGCTTGGACGAGGAGGAGAAGAGGCGCTTTTGGGAGGATTTAGACGAGGTGGTGGGTGGTATACCACCCACCGAGAAGTTATTTGTAAGAGAGGATTTCAATGGACATATCGGGTCACTCACCGGGGGTTATGACGACGTGCATGGAGGCTTTGGCCTCGGGGACAGGAATAGGGGAGGCGTCTCACTTCTGGAGTTCGCTAGAGCTTTTGGGATGGTGATAGCCAATTCGAGGTTCCCGAAAAAGGAGGAGCACTTGGTGACTTTCCGTAGTTCGATGGCTAAGACTCAGATAGACTTTTTGCTCCTTAGGAAGGTTGACAACGGTCTTTGTAAAGACTGTAAGGTTATTCTAAGGGAGTATCTTACAACCCGACATAAGCTTTTGGTGATGGATTTGGAGATCAAGATGGAGAAGAAGAGGAGGGTTGTAGATGACAAGTTAAGAATCAAATAGCAAGTTTGACCATGGCTAGTGCAAAGGTGATGGGGGAGAGGTTGATGGCCAAGGGGGCTTGGGGGAGTAGTGGGGATACGACCGGTATGTGGGACAAGACGGCCAGTTGCATTCGAGAGGTAGCTAGAGAAGTGCTTGGAGACTCGAGGGGTAGTCGTGATGGGCATCAAGGGGACTGGTGGTGGAATGGTAAAGTTCAAGAGAAGGTGAAAGCGAAAAAAAGCGGCGTATGCAAAATTGGTAGAAAGCAAGGATGAGGTGGAGAAGTGGACAAATAGGGAACTGTATAAGATGGCGAGGAAGGACGCAAAGCTTGCGATTACGGCGGCTTTTGAACGTCTGTATGTAGAATTAGAGAAAAAAGGTGGGGATAGGAAGTTGTACAGACTAGCCAAGGCAAGGGAGAGGAGGGCCCGCGACTTGGATCACGTGAGGTGCATCAAGGACGAAGACGGCAAAGTACTGGTGGAGGACGCACATATTAGGCGGAGGTGGCAGTCTTACTTCCATAAACTCTTGAACAAAAAAAAGAGATAGAGACATTGTGCTGGGAGATCTGAAGCAATCTGGTAGGTACGGATTTTGGGAACTGTAGAAGCATTAAGGTTGTTGTTCACAGGATGCGCATGGGACTAGCGACCGGACTTGATGAGATCCTTGTTGAATTTTGGAAGAGCGCAAGCAGGGCGGGTTTGGAGTGGCTGACTGAGTTGTTTAACGTCATTTTTAAGACGGCGAGAATGCCCGAAGAATGAAGGTGGAGTACAATGATCCCTTTGTATAAGAACAAAGGTGATATCCAGAGTTGCAACAACTATAGAGGTATCAAGTTGCTAAGCCACACTATGAAAATTTGAAAAAGGGTCGTGGAGATGAGGGTGAGAAGAGGCGTGTCTATTTCTGAGAACCAGTTTGGATTCATGTTGGGGCGTTCGACCACAAAAGCCATTCATCGTATTAGGAGGTTGGTGGAACAGTATAGAGAGAGGAAGAGAAACTTACATATGATTTTCATCGACCTCAAAAAGGCATACGACAAAGTTACTAAAGAGGTTCTATAGAGATGTTTGGAGGTTAGAGGTGTACATGTGGCGTACACTAAGGCGATCAAGGATATGTATGATGGAGCTAAGACCAGCGTACGAACAGTAGGAGGAGACTCAGAGCACTTTCCAGTGGTGATGGGGCTGCACCAGGGATCAGCTCTTAGCCCAATCTTATTTGCTTTGGTGATGGATGGATTGACGTGACAAATCCAAGGGGAGGTGTCATGGTATATGTTATTCGCAGACAACAGTCCTGATTGATGAGACTCGCAGCGGAGTGAAGGCTAAGCTAGAGGTTTGGAGACATACTCTGGAATCTAAAGGGTTCGGTTTGAGTAAGACCAAAACAAAATACTTAGTGCAAGTTCAATAACGGGAGCGACCTTGAGACAGGCGTGGAGGTGAGGCTTGGTACTCAGGTCATTCCAAAGAAAGGAAGCTCCAAGTACCTCGGGTCTATTATCCAAAGGGATTGAGAGATTGATGACAATGTCACACATCGAATTGCGGCAGGGTGGATGAAATGAAGCTCGCATCTGGAGTCTTATGCAACAAAAAGGTGCTACCAAAACTTAAAGGCAAGTTCTATAGGGCGGTGGTTAGACCGACTATGTTGTATGGGACGGAGTGTTGGTCAGTCAAGACTTCGCACACCCAAAAGATGAAAGTTGCGGAGATGAGGATACTGAGATGGATGTGCCGGCATACAAGGAGGGATAGGATTAGAAATGATGATATCCGGGACAAAGTGAAAGTGGCCTCGATGGAGGATAAGATGTGGGAAGCGAGGTTGAGATGATTTAGGCATGTGCAGAGGAGAGACAAATGCCCTAGTGCGGAGGTGTGAGAGGTTGGCTATGGACGGGTTCATGAGGGTAGTGATAGGCCGAAGAAGTATTGGGGAAAGGTGATTAGGCGGGATATGGCGAAGTTGAACTTACTGAGGACATTACCTTAGATAGGGGGTTATGGAGGACACGGATTAGGGTAGAAGGGTAGTAGGTAGTCAAGCGTAGTCCTACTTACGCTTACAAACTGGTAGTTGTAGTGTTATTATTGTAAGCTCGCTTAGCCTATCATACTAATAGGCGCAGGATTGCTTTATAGTCCCATGTAGTTTGATTTTTGTTATGTGTCATTTAGTGTACTTTGTTTAGTTTATTTACCTGCGCTAATTACTGCTTACTTTTTCAGAATGCGCTATCATGACTTATTCGCTTTTGATACCAGCATTTTCATACTACTTTAAAAAAAATTTGACCGGATCTGACCGTTTCTCTTATTTTGCTTTTGCTTATGCTCTCCTTGAGTCAAGGGTCTCTCGAAAATAGTCGCTCTACCTACCAAGGTAGTGGTAAGGTCTACGTACACTCTACCTCCCCAGACCCCACGTTGTGGGATTTCATTGGGTATGTTGTTGTAGTTAGGCCCAAAGTTCATTTCTTCACACGGAAATAAAAACATACTTTTCAATAAGACCACTTGACATAGATGTATAAAAATTGACACCTGAAAAATATAATTAAGCATTGATAGATGTCTGTTATAGTATTGTATTTCTTGAAACATTACCTCTGAAAGTCAGTGTCTACACTACTAGGGTGATGATGTCCATAGCTAGACTATTGTTATACATACTCTACTCAAGTAAATGTTATTCTACTTTATAACTCATTCCATAAAGAATAACATTCCAACTCTAAACAGGTCAAACCAAATTATAAGAACACAGACAGGAAGTCTCTTTACTCTGCAATGAGAACAGTGAAAATCAAGTTTTATTACCAAAAGCTCAAGGTTTAAGCAACCCAGATGTTCTACTTATTATATAGGCAGCACTCCAGGCACCGATAGAATTGATAGAAATCTATAATAAAATTATATTTCTTGAAACATTACATGTAGAAATCTTGAAACATTGTGTCTAGAAACGTTTAAGTGTCTAGTCTACTGATGTGATAATGTCCTTTCTAATGATAGCTAGACTATTGTTACACAGACTCTACTCAAATAATGATATTCTACATTGTAACTCTTCCCATAAAGAATAACATTCTAACTCTAAACAACTCAAACCAAATTACAAGAAAACAGATGAGAAGTCTATTTACTTTGCAATGAGAACTGCAAAAATCAGGTTTGATTACCAAAAGCTACATGTTACTGAGCAATCCAGACATAAAAAGAAGTATCAAATGGACTTGATGATTATCAACTACCTTGAAGAATCCATGACTGTATAAATGTCCGGCTGTATTGCTGAAATCTCTCAAGACACAATTCATCCAGTCTCCTTTTCCTAATGAAATCATACGAAAGCTTAGTCAATATGATGGTAGGAAAAGGCCGAGAGTTATCAATAAAATTACGTACACAGAAAGCTTGGATCTCTATTTGAGGAACATTAATAGCTTCGGTATAGTGAAACAACTACTGAAGTAGCTAAAAGTTTATCAGTCCCAAGCAGAAGAAAGGACATCTTTTCTAGAGCCTTAAAAAGTAAAGGAGCTCTATTAATGATGCTACCACCTAGTAGATGATAGACCCAAGAACCATATATGTTGGTAAAGTACATGTAGTTAACATCTAGCGATCTTTCATTAGTTTGTCACCTCAGTATGCACTATTGCATTTATCTTATACTTCCTTCCCAGAAAAGAAGAAAGAATTTGTGAACAAAATATGTACTTTTGGCTCTTCAATTCAAGTGTTAGTGCTATTTTTAGGATAATATAAAAAACACAATGTTTTTAGTTGAATCTAATTTTTATTGTTACGTTTTCAATTGTGAGATTTATCATGAAACTGTCTAGTTTTACGTACGCTATCATCCTACCATAACCCTCTTCCTTTATCCAGCTTGGAACCAACAATGTGGTAAGCTCACACTGGGGGAGATACATTAGGTAGAAACTTGAGCAACATTGGTAGAATTAGGTCGGCAAAGGAAAAGTATGCCATGAAAAATATCAGAAAAGCATGTGGGCCAGATGGTATCCCCATGGAGGTCTGGAAAGGTAGGGAGAGGTTGGAGTATGATAGCTTACCACACTATTTAATGATATATTGAGAAGTGGCAGGAATACCCGATAAGAGCAGAAAGAGTACCTAAGTCCTTGGGTTTCCGAAATAGTGTAAAAAGAAGTGTTTCGAATCATTGCTATTTGACTCGGACCTGTTCTAAAAAAGTCTAGGTATTTCGAATTGTTTGTTGACATTGTCGTTTCTAGTCTATCTCTTTCTATTTCTTTTCTATATATTTTAAGTTCAAAAACCACCATATACTAATCTAGAAATTGCAATTCCAATTTATAAAAACAAAGGAGTCATTCGAAGTTGTGCAAACTATCGTTGCATTGAACTCATGATTCAATGTTCATATGATAAAATTCTGGAAAGAGTGATAGAGCGTAGCCGTAGCCCCGCTCTACAAGAGTGACAGAGAACCAGTTTAGATTTA
This sequence comes from Anisodus tanguticus, assembly GCA_034509755.1. NCBI lineage: Eukaryota > Viridiplantae > Streptophyta > Magnoliopsida > Solanales > Solanaceae > Anisodus > Anisodus tanguticus. The sequence continues at coordinate 31,518,860 of CM067541.1, forward strand.
TGCCTAGTAGATCTACAACAGAGGCTATATTTTTGCTAAGGAGATGGATAAAAGTTTATCGCGAGAGGAAGAAAGATATACACATGTGTTCATTGACCTAAAGAAAGCATATAATAGAGTACCTAAAAAGGTCCTTTGGTGGGTGTCGAAGAAGAAAGAAATTCATATTAAAAATATAAATGCAATAAAGGACATGTATGAAGAAATCGTCACTAGCGCGAGAATAGTTGTAGGAGATACAAAAGAGCTTCCCGTAACTGTGATTTTACACCAATGATCGATATTTGCACTCGTAATTGATTACCCTTGTTATCGATATGAGGTTTCATAGTGTATGTTATTTGTTGACGATATTGTGCTAATTGACGAAACCAACAAGAGTGTCAACCAAAAGCTTAAACAATGGAGAAGCACTTTAGAGAGTAAGGCTTTTCGGGTAAGTAGAAGTAAAAATGAATATATGCATTGCAAGCTAGCTAACATAAGAAGAGCAAAACCAAGGTGAGATTAGATTGGATTGTGATGCCTAAATGCAAACAACTCAAAGATCTAGGCGTGTTATTCAAAGAAATGAATCAAAATCGAATGATTAAAATGGAGATGTGCTACTGGGGTGTTATGTGATAGAAAGATGCCTACCAAAATGAAAGGTACGCTCTACAAAAAGTTTATAAAATCATCAATGTTATATGGAAGAAAATGTTGGACCACTAAAGTCCAACACATCCACAAATGAGTGTCGTAGAGATGTGAATGCTAAGATGAACATGCAGTCATACAAGACTAGACAATATTAGAAATGACCAAATTCACAAGAAGGTTCAAGTAGCACACATCGAGGATAAACTAAGATAAAGTCGCGTGAGATGATTAGGTCATTAACTTGCTTTCTCTGTTGGTTTAATTCGCCACTAGGTGGAATCAAACCGTCGGCTCTCAATTGCTACTTGATTACCTATGTCGGTTGCGTTAAACTTTCAGTTCTTCACAAAGCACAGGTTTGAAAGCTTAGTAGTTGTGAGACCTGTCAAGTTCCCACTTGATCATTGGTTTGATAATGAAGAGTTCAGAATCATTTTCTTTTTTGCAATGAATTAATTGGTCATTTTCATATGAATTCCATTTGTTTAAATTTTGATTTTGAACTGAAATTTCATCTTTGTGAGATCGTCAATATTGCACCAAGGGCATCTTTAGTGTAAACCGAATCAGTATAGCTATCCTTCTTCTGAGTCATCCTAATAAATCCTTGTAGGTAATGCTCTTGGTCTACCTTCAATCAGTTTATCAGCCTAAGGCTTCGCTCGATTACTTGTGTTGTAAGCTTTCCCGTCTGTGTTGGGGAAATTAGTCTAATCTAAGTTGGGGTCCCCGCCAGCTTACTCATCTACCGTAAACGATTACTAAGGAATACGAATGAGATCAAAAAGGATTGTCAGATGCATCAATTTATAGATGTGAAACAAAGTGGCGAACATGTTAAAAGGGGACGACGTAGACCTAAAATCACTTCGAAGGAAGTTGTCTCGAAAGACTTACAATCTCTAGAGATCGATGAAGACTTGGTAAAATATAAGCACAATGGAAGAAAAATTCTATTAGGCGATACCTATTAGTTGAGAATATGTTCCAGTCATGTTAGCACTTTTACTTTACATCATATGTTTTTCTAGGAATTGTTTAGCCTTTCAGAGACTTATACCTTATAAAGAGCATCTAATATTATTTATGTTTATTTACATTTGTCATATTAGCATGTGATGCGTTTATATGGAGTAATATCGTCAGTGAGGATTCATATAGCCAACTCTAACTTGGAATTGAAGCCTAGTTATTTTGCATTCTTAATTGAATCTTTGACCAGAATGTGCATTCTTTTGAACATAATTCCACGAGCGCACAACTTTTTTTTTGTTGCAATCCCAAAGCTATGTTTGATGCCTCATAAAAAACTAAGAATCTCATTTTTTATGACATTCATTTTCAGAGAGACTCCTCCAACCTCCAGCTTGTCGATATGGTTGAATCTCCTATGAGAGTTAGCCATCTTGTGGAAAACAGCAGTGTTGTTGTCCCCTTGCTTCAACCAAAGGCACCTAGACTTCTGTCGCGAGGTAAATTCTTCCATTTTGAAGATCTCCTCAAGCTCCATATTAAGGTTAGCTTTGGAGAGTAAGAGATCATCCGAGAGGTGTTTCTTCAGCTTCTTGATCAATTTTTAAAATTTCACTCTGATGCATACGGTTCAAAAAAATTGGGAATAAATGTATAGATTTCAGTCCTCTTTCTTTTTTTCTAGAGAGGTTCTTTCATACTTCTAACGAAAGGGTTTTTCTTCGATTTTCAATAAAGACGAGTTTTGACCCCAAAGAAAATGCAAATCAAATAAAGAAAATAAAAAAATTAGAGGGGGATTAAACTTCTTGAATAAAAAGAATTTCATGTTCTCCAAAAGACCAAAAGAGGACTTGTTCCATTCTTTGAGCTTAAGTTTCAATAACATAATCTTCTTTGCAAAAATATAATCGGGCCTGCCCAAAATATTGAAAGATATCCACCAATTTCTTATCATGTGTTAAGCATGCATTCCTAGCTGCAAGACAGCCAAAGCAAGCTACTTTAAGAGGTGCTTGTGATTTCCACAACAACTTCCATGGCCATGTCAAATCCCAATGACTTATTTGTCACCATAACAGCTTTTGATAGAGAACTTGCCATCCTTTTCAGCTCTCCAAACCTGAGAGCCGACCCTACTAGCATAAGGATCAAAGGTTCCAAAGAATGTAAAAGTTGACCAATCTCATCAACTCCCCAATCATTAAAGTTTCTCCTAAAATTAAATATCCATTCCCCTCCTAAAAAACATTCCGCAACTGTACACTGTTTGTTCCTGGTTAAACTATACAATGTAGGAAATCTATTCATCAACTTATCATCTCCCAGCCAAATATTTGTCTAGAACCTAATTCTTCTCTCATCGCCAACTTTCAACAACATATCCGGTGTGATCCCACATGTGGGGTCTGGGAGGATAGAGTGTACGCATATCTTATCCCTACCTTGGGAGGTAGAGAGGTTTCCGATAGACCCTCAGCTCAGGATAAAGCAAAACCAAAGCAAGTCAAAGAGGGAAAAGGAGCTATAACTACAACAAAACAATACATTAAACGAATAACAAGAGACATTAGATAGTAACAAAAATCAAAAGGTAAGAGACTAGTTGAGAAGTATTACAACTACAAGTAAGAAAGGATAAGCGAGACAACACTCTACTACCTACTAACCTTCTACCCTAATATATGTGTCATCCACAACCTCTTATCTAAGATCGTGTCCTCGGTAAGCTGCAAATGTGTCATATGACGTCACTAATCACCTCTCCCCAATATTTCTTCGGCCTACATCTACCTCTCCTGAAGTCATCCATAGTCAATCTCTCACACCTCCGCACTGGGGCATCCACACATCTCCTCTCCACATGCCCGAACCATCTTAGCCTCACTTCCCGCATCTTGTTCTCCATCAAGACCACTCTCACATTGTCATGTATATCTTCATTTCTAATCATATCTCTCCTAGTATGTCCGCACATCCACTGCAACATACTCATTTTCACAACTTTCATCTTCTGAACGAGAAAGTTCTTGACTGGCAAACACTCGATCTCATACAACATAGTTGGTCTAACCACCACTCAATAGAACTTACCTTTGAGTTTTGGTAACACCTTCTTATCACACAAGACTCAGAATGCAAGCCTCCATTTCATCCACCCCGCACCAATACGATGTCTGACATCATCGTCAATCTCTCAATTTCCTTAGATAATAGACTCAAGATACTTGAAACTTCCTTTCTTTTGGATGGCATATGTATCAAGCCTCACTTCCATTCCACTTGTGTGTCACGTCGCTGAACTTACACTCCAATTTTTTTTGTTTTGATCCTGCTCAACCCAAACCCTTTAGACTTTATAATTTGTCTTCAAACCTCCAACTTAGCGTTAACTCCCTCACGAGTCTTGTCAATTAGCACTGTCATTCGTAAATAACATGCATCATGGTACCTCTATTTGGATATAAAGAGGACATCCCGATGCACTAAGCTCCCGCTATGATCGGGGGTCCGTAGAAGGGCCGGACCACAAGGGTCTCTTTGGATATGTCACGTCAATACATATATCACTAAGGCAAATAAAAACGGCCTAAGAGTTGATCCCTGGAGCAATCCCATCACAATCGTGAAGTGTTCTGAATTTCCTCCCACTGTCCTTACCCGGTCTTGGCTCCATCATACATGTCCTTGATCGCCCTAGTATACGTCACAAGTACACCTCTATAAGTCTTTTCTAGGTCAATGAACACCATGTGAAGGTCTTTATTCCTCTCTGTACAACTCCACCAGTCTCCTTACAAGATGAATGGCTTATGTTGTTGAGCGCCCCGGTATGAATTCAAACTGATTCTCTGAAATAGTCACGCCTCTCCTCACCCTTATCTCCACCACTCTCCCAAACTTTCATAATGTGGCTTGATATACTCCTACAGTTGTTGCAACTCTGAATGTCACCCTTATTTTTGTACAACGAAATTATCATACTCCACCTCCATTCTTCGGGCATTTTTGTCATCTTAAAACAATATTGAACAGCCCGGTCAACCACTACAGACCTAGCATGCATGCGCTCTTCCAAAATTCCACTGGGATCTCATTTGGCCCAGTCGTTTTACCCTTGTGCATCATACGAATAGCACCATTAACCTCCTCAATCTTTATATACCTACAATACTCAAAATCACAACTCCTCTCTGAGTGCTCCAAATCCCCTAGCACGATGTCTCTGTCCCCGTCTTCGTTCAAAAATTCATGGAAATATGAATGTCATCTCTGTCTAATGAGTGCCTCATCCACCAATACTTTACCATCCTCGTCCTTGATGCACTTCACTTGATCCAGGTCACGAACCCTCCGCTCACTCGCCTTGGCAAGACGATACAACTTCTTATCCCCGCCTTTGCCCTCGAATTCTACATACAAGCGTTCAAAGGCTACCATTTTTGTCACCGTAACCGCTAACCTCGCCTTCTTCTTCGCCAACTTGTACCCTTCCCTATTCGTCCCCTTTTTCTCCTCATCCTTACTTTCCACCAACTTCACATATGCCACTTTTGTTGCCTCCACCTTCCCTTGGACTTCTCCATTCCACCACCACTCCCCTCGATTCCCACCAAATCTACCTCTCGATACCCCAAGATCCTCTCTAGCCATTTTTCTAATGCAACTAGAAGTCTTATCCCACATAGTGTTCGTATCTCATCTACTCCCCCAAGCCCCCATATCCATCAACTTCTCCCCCATATCCAGAGCACTGGCCGCAGTCAAGCTACCCCATTTGATCCTAGGTCGACCACCCACAACCCTCTTCTTCTTCCTATTGATTTTCAAATCCAACGTCAAGAACTTATGTTCAGCCGTAAGATTCTCACTCAGAATAACCTTGCAATCTTTACACAAATCTTTATCGTCCTTCCTAAGAAGCAAATAGTCTATCTGAGTTTTAACCCTCAAACTACGAAAAGTTACTAAGTGTTCCTCCTTCGAAAACTCAAATTAACTACCACCAACCCGAAAGCTCTTGCAAAGTCCAAAAGCGAGACTCCTACATTCATGTCCCCGAAACCAAGGTAAGTAAGGATGAGGAGATAGCCCTCATATCCATTTCGCCCTAAGGTGCCCATTGAAATCTCCTCCGATGAAAAGCTTCTCCGTGAGCAGATAGCCCTCACCACCTCGTCCAAATTCTCCCAAAAACACTTTTTGTCCACTTCATCCAAGTCTGCTTGCGGCGCGTAAGAACTAATGATGTTCAAGGTGGACCCTCCAACGACTAACTTAATCGCCATCATCCTCCATCACCAACTTTTAATGAAATGAATTTCTAAAATTTTGGCCACAATCTACTAATATGCTTCCACACTCCGATGTTTGAAGGCATTGAAATTATATGGAGTGTCAAGAAGTCTTCACTCCCATATCTAGTGTCAATTAGCATCTTCCAGATTTCCTCACCATTGCATTGTATCTCTTTTTTAAAATATATATATATATATAAGGGGATGGGAAGGGGATTACAACATGGGGATTCGAACCCTCACCAACAATGTGAAAGTTCATATAGCCAACCAACTGAGCTACTAAATTCCTACTTGTCATTGTATCTCCACAACTATTTAAATTGACTCTTGTTATGAAGCTTCAAATTTTACCTCCCAAACCTCCACCTTTCTTACAAAAACACATGCATAACATATCAGCAATGCGACTAGAATGCCGATGTACCAAAACTTCTAGAGCATAGCGTTAAAAACAAATCATAAGAGATAAATGTGTTTAACTACACTCAATTTAAAATTGTGTTTTACTGGACGCTTTTGAGTTCTGCAATTTTTGTCTAGATTTTGTGACGGCCATGGCAGAGAATTACTTGATTATACACACTGGTTTAAATTGTCTATTTACAAAATGCATACATGCGCAAAGCGGGAGTTTAGTGCATCGGGCTACCCTTTTTACAATATGCATACATGTCACGGAACTGGTCTTAGTCATTCAATTGTACAATTCTCACGCTCTTTGCGAAGCATCATTGTAACATGGTCACATTTTCAATATGAATTTTCTTGTTACACATTTTTTAAATGTTATTTATTGTGTTCAATTGTATGAATGCAGCCACGAGATCGACATAGTACTATGTACTTAAAGTCGCATATCAAGAATGAGATTTTTACATAATACTATGTCGATAACAGCGTTAAGTGAAATTGGAAAGGGAAAAATGTGGTATTACTTCAATGTTTACGGTTAAAAGATCTACGACTCTAATTAATGAAGCGGATATCACCCCTCTATGCAAATTTCATTCTTCATGTGCGACTTTTACATAGTACTATGTCAATCACAAGACAACATTTGTACAATTGAACATAGCAAATCACATTTCTAATATAAAATTGCATATATTAAATGTGACTAAAGAACAATAAAGCTCTGCAAAGAATCTGAGAATCATACAATTGAATAGTTGAAGAGACATCTAATTAAGACAAGTTGCATGACATGTGTCATGTAAACACACAATTCTAGTCAACGCCTTTTGTACAATTTCTCTCACATGCCAGTCAGGGGACAACATCTACACAAAGTAGTAAAACACAACTGCTAGGGATGTAAATGGGGCGGGGCGGGGTGGGGCGGGGCAAGCCTTGACCCACTAAGATTTTGACCCGACCTGCCTTGCCCCATTTAAAACTTTTCAAAAAATTTGCTCTGCTCCGTCCTACCCCTTTTTTTTAAACATTTGTATTAATCACAAAAACATGCCTGCTTCAAAATTGCAGGCATCCATACTTACAAATGGATTACAGGGAAGATTTTCTAGTCCTATATCAAAAACTTACAAGGATCCTAAAACATCCATAAATGAATCTAGAGCTTCCATGTATTCCTCCTGAATCTAGAGGACAACTACAAATCTATTCAGAAACTCTACACCAAACAATTCATTTTCAGCTTCTGAATAGAGTTGTAGTTGTCCTCAAAACATCTCTGATTCCTTTCTTTCCGCACTATCCACCATATACAAGCAGGAATAATTTTCCATTTCCTTCTGACTAGAGAGGTTGTTGTAGCTATCCCAGATCTCCAAAGCATGAACAATTCTCCCTGGCATCACCCAACACATTCCTTTCAAGTTTATAAATAGTCTCCATAACTGAACAGTGATCTTGCAATGCATGAAGAGATGATTAACTGTCTCCACCTCTTCCCCACACAAGTAACATCTTGAACAAAGATGAAAACCTCTTTTACAAAGGTTTTCATGTGTTAACACGGCTTGTTGTGCCAAAATCCAAACAAAACATGCTACTTTCAGAGGGATTTTTGCTTTCCAGATTAACTTCCAAGGCCATCTACCAGAATGGTTGATAGGACTACTGAATTCCTTATATGCCCCCTTAATAAAAATTCATGTCCATTATTTTGTTCCTACTGAGAGGGGAATGGGATGAATATTACTTTTCTTTTTCATATATTCAAATTTTGTTTACCATTCTTTTCTAATGTTCATCTTAAAAATATATTTTAAATTTTTTACACCAAAGGTAACAAGCATAAAACAGATAGTCAATGGACATTTTCCTCTTAAAGGACTGATAGCTAATTACTGGATTAAAAACAATCAAGAAAGAAAATCAAATAGGCCAACATTCCTTTTTAACTGTTTGTTTTTGAAAAACAGGAACGTATCCAAAACTAAAATTAAACATAGTGATTTTTTTCATCAATATTGTCCAGACAGACTTTCAAAATCACATGTCAAAAATAATTCCAAGAAACAAATTTAAATGTACATGAATATCCCTTTAAAGACCAGTTTGTGAGCAGTACAATTCAAACATGTACTGTATTTGCATCCTAATTATAAGCTATTTATAAACTACCTTAGTGGTTAAAAGGAATTATGTAATACATGCACATGAATACTTTTACCTTCTAAGGCAGAAATGCTTTATACATATAGTTTTTTACTTTGCAGTTAAAAGCCCAGCCCTATCACCTGTCCCGCCCTGTTAAGCATTTGCCTTGCCCTATTGCCATCCCTAATCAAATGCATCTAGTAAAGCCCAAATTTAAGCTGACTCTAATGTTATCATTCAAAAAAAAAGTTTAATAAAACCTATTTATCTAAACTGATTTGTCTTATATTCTATCCTCCACACATGTATTATGTTTAGTTGGTGTGTCAGTATTCAAATAATGTGTTTTTCATGCTTTAGAAAAGTTGCACATTTCTAGAAAGATAGATTGACATGATAGGAGGAAGGAAGAAAGAGAGAAAGAGAGAGAGAGAGAGAGGGGTTACTTTTTCTTTGGCTGACCCTTGTCTGTAGTCACGGAAGAAGCAAAGGTTCTTACAGAAAAATGATTGCTCCGGATTTTGAACTCCAACCATCTCGCTGCTCATTAAAAAATTTATCACCCATTTACAACGGCATATGTAAAACAAGAGAAAGAAATGAGTAAAGTACCAGAGAGCTTTGGACAAGTGTCTGGTAATTTGCAGGAGAAAAAGAAGCTATTGCTGGAGCTGCCACAGCGTGACATTGGTACCTTCAGTATCTGAAGCGCCATTTGCCCTGGGGAATGGGGATTGATTTTGCAATGAAGTGCAGAAATAACCATTTTTAGGGTTACAGTTTAAACCTAAGCCACTTTTACTCCTATATCTAGACAATAATACCCTCCCACTCTCCCGCTTTCTCTGCAACTCTTCTTCTCTCGTTTACTTTATTTGGGGAGGGCATAAAAATCGAAAATTCAATCCAATCGAATTAATTGGGTTTTTCGGTTTTCAGTATTTCGGTGTTACGGTTTGGTTACTATTCTTATTTTCAAAAATTTTGGTGTTCCGTATTGGTTTTTCGGTTCTTTAGTTTAACCAAAATTTAGTGTATGAGTACAAAAAAATTAATAATACTCGGACCAAATAATTTTATCTAACCCAACCCTACAGCTGGGGCGATCTCAACTTCACCGGCGGCAATCAATACGTGGAGAATGTTTTGCAAAAGTTACTTGTTAGTTTACAAGAATCTTCACTAAACATGATAAGATGTGTGCATGAAATCTTACATGTGCGGAATAAGCATAGAGAAGACATGTCTAATATGCAACTAAACTACAATTATATATATTACCATCCAATTATATAGGAACATTCATAAGCTGGTAGTGTCATCAGATGTTGATGCCTTTTGGGGGCAATTAAAAAAACCGAACTAGGAAAATCAAAATCGAATCGAACTTCAAAAAATCAAACTGAACCGAATTAATTGGGTGCGGTATTTGGTGTCGTCTTTCAAAAAATGGAATTAAAAAACTGAACCGAAATTTGAAGAACCGAACGTCTACCCCAACTTGATATAGAAAGGAACACAAATAAGCAAGCATAGTATAATAAAGGCCACTTGGAACTATTTAGAGAATTTATTTGTTGGATTTTATCAGTATTATTAATTGTAGTTTAAATATCATTATATATTATATGACACCTCTTCTCACCTCCTCAACATGAGACAAGCTATTTTTAGCTAGGATCTTCTTTTTTTTGTCCAAAAATAGTTATATAATATTTTTTTATATGAAACTTATAATATTTGCAGTTCAAATATAATCAGAATTACTATTATATGACAAATAATATTATATTATATTATTTTTTATATAAAATTAGAATATTTTGCCGATCAAGTATTATCATATAATGAATGTTATTGTATGACAAAAAATATTTATATAATATTATTTCTCATATGGAATTAGAATATTTACAGTTTAAATAATATTATATGCTAAAGAATATTCATGATTTTATTCGAATTCAATAAATAAAGGGAGCTTGGCAAAGATCAAGAAATAGGTTTAGAAAGAGAATAATCAATTAGCAACCAAAAGACATATTTAAAAAAAAAATTGTTATCAAGTAACATTCCATTTTAAAAAAAAAATAGGGAAAAGGATAAAAAAAATAGGGAAAACTATTACAAATGGGTTAATTTTACTCGCGATTACATTTTTAGCTAAAAATGCATCGTTGTTACGTTCTTAGTTCAAAAATTTCCTCCAACTAACCAAACAGCTTAAACCCCCCTGTGCTACACTCTCAAGAACACTCATCATGTAAACCAAAGTATCCTGAAGCACAAGGGTATCAATGAAATCGCGGGCGCCTATGTCGTCTCAACCCCTATCAACTTGAATGTGTTCATCATCCGGAACAACCTCCGGCTCTAGATATACCTCTCTAGCACGGCCCTGAGCAGTCGCTAATGTCCAGCCTCAGGTTGGTGCTTGTAACTAAAGGTCTACTTTTGTCTCGTCTTCTGCCTCTGCCCCGTTCAATGCTCCTAGCAGCGAGTGCAGATACACGTGCTGGCTCTTGATCCTTATCCGCGATCAAATGAGTCCTTACCATATATGAGAAAGAGTGAAACAAAAGAGATTTAGAGTTCAATAAAGCCAGGAACGCATAATAAATATGAAATAAGTGAAAATTTCTAAATGTCCTATAGCCTCTCAAAAATAGGTACGGACATCATCGTACCGATCTGTAAAACTTTACTAGATATTGCTTTTGTACTCATGAGACCCGCGAAGGTAGTATTCTGATACCAAATTTGTCACAATTCAAAATCTCATTGTGCCGTGAGGGAACCTACTCAACCCGTAGGTTAACCCGAACTAAAAGCAGATTCACAATTTATAAGATTAAAGCAAAAATTAAAGACAAACTGATTCATACGTTCATAATAAGTCTTATACTTATAATAACTAATAAGAAATAGTCTAAGTCACACAATATCCCCAAAATCTGGAAGTCACGAGTACAGAGCCACTAAATCCTAATACAAGTATGATACTAATACATAAGTTGTCTGAAAGTAAAAGGCATAATATAAGGATAGAAAAGAAGTCTGGTGTTGCGAAACAATTAACAACTCACCCCAAACTCTAAACGATGCCTCAACGTTCATTTGGATCTCATTCCCTACTCGAACTCGGATTCGAACCTACACGTAAAAAGATGCAACAAGTGTAGAGAGTACGGAAAATATGTCTACTTAGCAACACCGTTGACCAATTCTAAGCTGAAGCGATAACGAGGGTTGGTTCTTCCGATACTCACATCCACACTTCATTAGTGATCAACTATAGAGTCTATAACACTTAAGCTGTCAAGAATAGAAAGTTTTGCATCTAAATGAGATTATAAAACTCAATTATTTCTAAATACAACCTTAAAATTTAATCCTTTCTAGATTCAATCATAAAGCTTAATTTTTCGTCAAATACGATCATAAATTTTAAGTCTTTTCATTAAATCATATCTCTGCTATTATTTATAAAATTGAGTACGTTAATATTAATTCTATTGATTCTTATATAATTAATCATTTTTATAGGAGTGGTCATTAAGGGTGTGTACAATTAGTGGTTCCATCTATGATTGTGTTCTTGAAAGCTAATATAATATGTGTGATTACCTTTGTTTATAATCTTTGTAATGCTCTGAATCATGACTTGGGCGAAACACGATACTCAATGCCTAATTGCATGTGACCGAGTGAACCACGTGATTTGCTAGTCATCATGGGCATCAAAACATGTACTAGTAGTAATTTTAAAACATGTAAAATACATACTAAAAATGTAGTATGAAATATAATAGCGAAAATATCTGAGTAACATGATAAGTCTGAAAATAACGCTGACATGACATACTGACTAGTCTAGTCTATACAACCTCTGAAACATGAGTATGCAAAACTGTTTACCAGGACGAGACCCTGACATACCTCTACTATAAATCATAATCACTAAAGTAAATGGTCTGACACCCTGAATGAGACGGGGCTCACCAAATAGTTGATATCGAAGAAATCCTAACGAGCAGATCCGTCGTCCTAAAACTCAGTACATGCACCATGAAGTGCAGTCCCCGTGTAAATGGATGTTAGTACATTCAAATTATAATGTATGTAAAGCAACTGAAGGAATAAGTAGACATATAAAATAATAGGAACATGAAACTGAACATGAACATGATCTGACACGAATAAAGCAACATGTATAAAATCTTATAAAATTGTACATATGTATATCTGTATATATGTGGGGAGAGCAGTAGTACAATCGACAACATGAAGTCACCACGTAGGTACGTGGAGTCTGGTACCTGGCCCGACGAGCAGGGCGCTCCCATACCTTACCGGGGTATGAGACATGAACATGACATGAAAGGATCCAAACAATAATCTGAAGGTATCGTCATCTGGACGGAGCGACACTTATCATATGCTGACATACGTAGATTCAGGCTACTAGAGCCTTCTCGGTAATCTATGCAACTTCAAAAACATGTACTTGAAAATAGTTGGCTTGTAAGCCCATGAATTTCATAAATATAACTTGCAAACATGATTTGTGATAATTTAACACGAACATAAATACATAATATATCTTGTGAGAAAATATGTATAATTTCATAGGTTAAGTAATAATGGTTCATGACTTAAAATTAAGAACTCATGAAATTCATATCACGTGTTCATGGATTACGGTCAGGTTCATGACAATCATAATGACCAATCGTGAATACAATTTATGAATTATAATAGAGACATGACATAATATTATATATAGTTAGGGTTATCAAGATATTAGAATAAAACCCTAAGTTATAAAATTTCATGGTCTCATTGATGAACGCGGCGCGGGTAAGAACATGAATATTTCCACATGTGGATAGAAGCTCTACATATCTTGTTTGCTCCAAAACTTGTAACAAAGTTTGAACTTTGAAGAAGAACTCAAAACTTAAACCTTGAAACCTTAGATAGGTTTATCTTGAAAACCCTAGGTTAGAAACAATGGAATTCGCTTGGGAATTGATCATACTTGATTAGAATCGCGTGGAATTACATGAAAAGGACTTACCTTGAGTTACGAGGATGATGTGAGAAGAGAGCTTCGTTCTAGGGCTTGAAAGAACGAGATATTCTGATTTTTAGAACTAAGTTGCATATTTATATTGTTTGTTGCGTCAGGGAATGTACGACCGTATTGTATGGTCCGTACAATTTGTACGCTAAAAAATACAGTTCATACAATAATGTACGGTCCGTATAAAATGACCGTCATCAACTTGAATTTTTCAGTGACTCCCTTAAGTTGGAAAAAAAGTTACGGTGGGAAACGACGGGCCGTATAAATATATACGGTCCGTATAATTTACTAGGTCTCCATAAATTTAATAAATAATATTTACGGTCTAATTCGACGGTCCATAAAACTTTATACGGTTCGTCCTTTTCAGGCGTATAATATGATCTGCAGAACTGAAACTGATTCCCAACTTTAACTTCCCCGTCTTGACTTTCCTTACTCATTAATTATGAATACGACTTAGTTTAGAGATACGTGGGGTTACAATCTCACTATGATCTTTTCCTTTCTTAATGCTTGCTTTGTCTTGAACTCCTTTGTTTGGTTGTCTTTTGTACCACTATATCAAAATAAAATAAGTAATAGTTCATTTTTATAGTATTGGGCCCTTGCTGGCACGGGCCTGCACCCCTAGTTTACCAAAAGAAATTTTAAGTATGTAACTTTATTTATCACCTTGCGTAATTTCAATAATTATTTTTTGTCTTTGTATTAAAAGTATTTCCTCCTATTCATGTTCTACTTTGTTCAACTCTATAATAACTCTAATTATAAAACTACTAAGACATGAATCCTTTTAGAATTTAACTTGACTTAATACTACCATTGTAATCAACGTGGAATTGTCGGCAAACTTAGACACACAATTCACCATAAAGTCTTAGGTTCTAAATTCACGGTATAATCAAATAGCAATTTTTTTTTTAGTTTTCAATAAGAAATCTATTTTTCCGAAAATAATATTTTTAGTTTTTTTGTGTGTATATTCTTCTTACCAAATAACTTGCTAATTTATATTAAAATTAATGTAAAATAATATAAAAATCGCTCAATATTTAAAATATATTTTAGTCAATAAATATTTATATTTGTGCTTTTATAATAATATAAATACATATATAAATTTTGTGAATCTTTAATTTATGCCTCTCATAACAAAAATAATTCGCAAGATCTAAGTTTATATTTTCGTATTATAATATGTCACAAATTATGTCCTGACATGAAATTCCAAAAACTTATTCCACTAAAAATATAAATTCGCTTATTAAAGACCATCTCATTTTAAGAATAAAACGTGGAATTTTATGCCAACTAGTTGCTAAGCCACCGTAAACAACTAGAGATGGCAGTGGATCCTGGACCCGGTCCGGATCCAATGGATCTAGATCCGTTTTATAGAATATGGATTTTCAAAATTTGGACCCGACGGATCCGGATCAGACTCGGATCCGTTTCTGGCGGATCGGATCTGGATCTAGATCTTGTGTTTGAGATCCGCATCCGGTCCAGATCCTACCAGTGGATCCGTTCTTTATTAAATATATGCATAACCTAGAATGTAATTTTATAAGTATTTTCTTAAATTTTTTCATAATTTATGTATTTTACATTCAAGTTTTGAGTAATGGATATTTGAAATTTTAGGAAGAATTGGTTGGAACAACAATTTTATTACTCCACTAATCACCCTCAACTTCCATTCTCACACCTCTTAGTTTCATTGAATAAATAAATTAACAGACCTCTTAATTTATTCTATAGATATAAATTAGTGTTGTAATATATTTACTTTCCATGTTTGCTTCAATATGACTTTAATGCCTTTCTACTCCAAAATGGTTAAATGAAACAACTTCTTTAAATAACATGCATTCTTTAACATACTCAAATTATCTCTTGTTTATTTATTTAATTTTCTATCTATCATACTGAAAAATGCATTTTGTTATAAGTATATGTACATGTTTCTCAGATTTAATTAGGTCTTTATCATTTTATGAGGATTCCTGATTTTTTTTGCTGTTATAGAATCAAGGACACATTCATTTGTCTACAACAATATAGGGAGGCCAAATATGTCATCGTCCAATTCTTCATGTGCAGCAAATTATTGCGTCGAAAATTCACTCAAGAATGTGGATCCAGATCCGATCCGTGAATCCGATGGATCTGAATTTAGATCTAATTTTATGGACCCGATGAATCTAGATCCGGATATGGATCCATGTATAAAAAACGGATATGAATCTGGATCTGAATCTAGTAGAATTCGATCCAGATCCGATCCGTTGACATCCTAGAAACAACTCAATATGTCAATAATTTCCTACAATGTAATTAAATTTCTACCTTATGAGTTATGACATTTTCACCCTTCATATTTAACACGTGTCAACTTCCTTTGGAGAGAAACGAGCGTCGATCAAAGCTTGTCACCTGATACTTTCTTCCTTCAATTAAATCCCCAACCCCCTGTGCACTTTCTTCTCTTTCTCTCCGCCCCAATTCATTTTTTGCTTTTCTATATATATAGTTATATAAGTGGCATTTGAATCCTAAACTGATACTGCATTTTCTCATCGTATGTGCCAGTTTCTTTTGTAAATGGCTGCTATTATACAAGGAATTGGTGCTGCTACTGCACTAATCTCACCCAATTCCAAGTCACTTTTTGCTAATTCTCACACATCTTTGTCAGGTTTGGTTTATTTTCTGATTTTGTGTTTATCTAATCGTGTTGTCTTTTCGGTTGTTTTTGATCTGTCTAACATGTTTCTCAATTCTTTCTAATTACTAATTGGCTCACTAAAAGAATTTTATATTTTTCATCTGGTCCTTGTTTACTCTCCAAATTTCAATCATTTATTTGTCTTCCAATTTTGATGCATGTGTTTGTGTTGTTGATGCAGAGAGGAAAGGAAGTTTTTTTGTGGTTAGATCTGATGGGCGTTTGAGCTATGGTTTGAAGGGACGTGGGGGAAGAGCTGGACAATTAATTACTAATGCTGTTGCGGTTAGTATTCTTTACTCCCTAATTATGATTGCGTGTTTATGTATGCATATATAGTTCTAGTAGATATGTTTGTAAATTTTATTACTATTGTTTTTGGACTTTGAGATTTGGTGTTGCGTGTAATTTTTTTCAGGCAAAAGAAAGTACTGCTGCACCTTCTACTTCATCCAAACCAGGGTATATTTACTTCTCCTCTTAAGTTGTACAAGCATTGCATGCATATCTTTACAGTTCAAATTACTTCCTTGTCGTTAGGAGTGGCAAATGGGTGGGTCGGATAGGATATGGGCGGTAAAAAATGGGTTAAACAAAAACCAGATAAAATATTCGACCCGCCCATATTTAACACGGATAGAAAATGGATTAACCGACGGATAGAAAACGGATATCCGTGATATCCATAGTTTAAGGAATAGTCAGGTGACAACACAAGCTAAAAGCCAAAATAAGCTTAGACCCTCATAAATCAAGAATTCATGAAAAATAACAAGCTGACAAATGGGTATTGATAATATGGATATCCATATTGTCCATTTTTAGTGGATAGGATTATATCCACATTTAATCCATTTTTAGAAAGTCAGTTATCCAACCCATATCTAATGGGTCGGATTGGATGGTTACTTCTTCTTTAACCATTTTTCGCCCTTCTTCACTTCACTCGTCTATCATATTGTCTGTCTTCTAGGTCTATAATGATCAATTGTTTTATGAAACTTCATATCCAAGGGGTGGCTTGTCAGCAGATTAGATTAGTTTTTTTCTTAATCTGAGGGCAATACAACAAACAACAACATACCCATTGAAGTGAAATCCCACAACGTGGGGTCTGGGAAGGGTATAGTGTACGCATACCTTACCTCCACCTTGATAGGCTAATCGGGTCTACAGTAATAACACTACAACTATCATTTTGTAAGCATCAGTAGGACTACGCTCGACTACCTACTACCCTTCTACCCTAATCCATTTCCTCCATAACCCCCTATCTAAGGTCATGTCCTCAGTAAGTTGCATCTGCGCCATATTACGTCTTTGCTTAAGATGATGCCAGTTCATCCTGCGATGAACATGTCTAATTCATCTCTTTGTACCAAAATGTGATAGCGAAAACAAAATAAAGGAGAGTGATGGTGGGATTGATATGGTTTTTGTGTTTGGATTAGTACGAGGGATATAAAAAAAGAAAGAAAGAAAGGAAGGACTACATGGTGAACAAAAGCTCAACCATAGTTTCCATCCAAATCTTACTTATTTTATGGTGTTTGGTAATTAAGACAAAAATATTATCCTAAAAGTATTTATATGTAATCTAGCAACACACTATGGGGTGGGGTGGGGTGGGGTGGGAAGTGGGGGTTCGGGGTGGCCCATATAGTTCAATTTAGGACAAAGACATTTATAAATTATAGCAACATAAAGCAAAATGGAGAGTTGATGATCCATATGAAAGAGATACTTTCTAATGCATAAGATTCCTGCTGTGGGATTCCAGGTGTTTCTGTTTCCTTATCTACTTGTTTAAGGACTAAAGAGCTTGTTTAGTTTTTATGGTGGTCATAACCAACACTATCGTTGGATGTATTTGGGTCATCTGTGCTTTCTTGATGGAGTCTTCCTAAATATTGCAGATAGATAATGTCCGAGGTTTAAAAAAAATTCTGTAATGGTGCTTGCTTGATAATTAAACTCACATCATTGAATAGATCTTTGTTGGATGGTTGGATATGCACTCTTTTCTCATCTTTTTTAATGTCGATCGTGGTGTAAACTATATCAATTACTGCACAATTGCTTGCTTACCTGATTGTTCTTTATCCGGCTTTCTTGTTACTTGATCACACCACCTATGTGATTGAATGTACATCTTTAGGCATGAAGTATTGCTCTTTGAGGCCCTCCGCGAAGGCCTTGAAGAAGAGATGGACAGAGATCCTACTGTTTGTGTAATGGGTGAAGATGTCGGTCATTATGGAGGTTCGTACAAGGTGACTAAAGGCCTTGCCCCAAAATATGGTGATCTCAGGGTTCTTGACACTCCCATTGCTGAGAACTCTTTCACTGGCATGGGCATTGGAGCTGCAATGACTGGCTTACGTCCAATTGTTGAGGGAATGAACATGGGATTTCTTCTTCTAGCCTTCAACCAGATATCTAATAACTGCGGTATGCTCCACTACACATCTGGTGGCCAGTTTAAGATACCAATTGTCATCCGAGGTCCTGGTGGAGTTGGTCGACAGCTTGGAGCAGAGCACTCTCAGCGCCTCGAGTCATATTTTCAGTCCATTCCTGGAATCCAGATGGTTGCCTGTTCAACCCCTTACAATGCCAAGGGCTTGATGAAGGCAGCTATCAGAAGTGATAACCCTGTGATTCTGTTTGAGCATGTTTTGCTCTACAACCTCAAGGAGAGAATTCCAGATGAAGAGTATGTGTTGAATCTTGAAGAAGCAGAGGTGGTAAGACCTGGGGAGCATGTTACCATTCTAACTTATTCCAGGATGAGGTATCATGTGATGCAGGCTGCGAAGACACTTGTGGACAAGGGTTATGACCCTGAGATCATTGATATCAGGTAGGGGTGTCAAATGGGCAGGTTGGGCTTAATTTGAGCGGGTCAAAATGGGCTGAGTTAATAAATGAGCAGGTTATTGACCCACCCAAAAGTTACTTGGGCTAAAATGGGTCGGGCTACAAAGCGGGTCATAACCCAAGCCACCCAACTCTTACTAAGTTTTAATTTCTTTGTTTGTTCTTTTATAATTTTTTAGTACCTAATAAAACTATTTTTTTCTTTATTATGGCTGTATATAACATATCAAATAAAAAAAGTCCTTTTAAAAATATTTTTACAAGATTTCTCTCTGTCAATTTGGGATACATTGAAGCCCAATTTTGATGGGCTGAAATTGGTGGGTCAATACCAGCCCAAACTTGGGCGGGTCATGTTTTCATGGACTAATTTGGCCACCTCTAATATCAGGTCTCTGAAACCGTTTGACCTTTACACCATCGGGAATTCAGTGAAGAAGACTCATCGTGTACTCATTGTCGAGGAATGTATGCGGACAGGAGGTATTGGTGCCAGCTTGACAGCCGCTATAACTGAGAACTTTCATGACTATTTAGATGCCCCAATCGTATGTCTGTCATCACAGGATGTGCCAACCCCATATGCTGGGACGTTAGAGAACTGGACTGTCGTCCAACCTCCCCAGATTGTTACTGCAGTTGAACAGCTTTGCCAGTGATCAAAGTGGTAGAGGCATTTTGGTAATTATGCCATTATGTTCCGTTACTTGCTTTTCATGTCATAGTTTAAGATTCAACTTCTGATTGTTGTTAATGGTCTGATTTTGCTAAAGATTTTAGTTTTTGGAACTTGCAAGTTCTACTTAAAGGTAACAAGACTTCATGGAAACATTATCATTGTTTGTCTTACAGATTAAGGTTTAGCTCTATTTAATAATAAAGCTGATTTGTCTTACATTTAAATATCAGAACGGACGTAGCTGAAACTGTTAAAAATTAAGTCTTCCAACTAATAGACATGAATACAGATGTTTGGAACTCTGCCCTTTGAGCCAATAATGAAGCAATATTATCCATGTTGTCGGCCTACGAAACCAAAAAAATAAGGCTTACAAAACAAATCCTATAAATATTCTATCCTTCAGTGCAAAGTATGCTTTGCCGGAGCTGGGAACAATTTGTAAAATTCTTACATAATATTACTCTGGACTCGTCCCATCCCATTTTATTGATTTTATAGTCATTAGTTTTATGCTTCTGTAAATTGGCACTAGATCGACGACCCATTATTAATCTGTCTTTTCTAATGATTTACAAGTATATATTAGAAGGGGTTGATGCCTTTAGTGATTACAACATCTCAGCTTATAATTGAGGGTAGAATATAAACTTAGGGTGTAAAACACCATGTTAAGATAGTATTGTTTCAATGAAGGGTAGGACTTTGAGTTCAGGATATGGCTTAAAATTACTCTGTTCCTCTAGGATTTTTTTTTTTGGAAATTGGTAAATTTGTATTCTTCAGATGCTGGTGACCTTCAAAAGAGGAAAGAGAGAAAGAAATACTTACAGAGATCCTAATAATTCTACCAACTGTTCTGTTTCCTCTACATCTTTTTCTTTACACCAAAAATAAAAAGAAACTATACAATTCCACTTATTTTTCTGAATGGAATTGGACCTATCTTCAAAATTTCTACTATTCCTTTCTTTCCACACTGTCCACCATATGCAGTGTGGGGTTATCCTCCACCATGCCTTCTGGCTCTTGCTTCCCCCTCTTCTAATCCAACAACTCAGCAGATCTGCCGTATGTTCAGGCATAGTCCACTTTGTTTCTGTGAGACTAAGGAAGATGGCCCAAATCTGTGTTGTGAAGCTGCAATACAAAAATAAATGGTTCTTGGTCTCTTCTGTTTTCCCACATAGTGAACACCAAGATACTATAGCCCTTCCATTTTTCTTCAAAACTTCATGTGTCAAGCAAGCCCTTCTAGCAACCAACCATGTGAAGCATTTTACCTTGGTGGGTGCTAAGATTCTTCAAACCTTTCTCCATAAACTTTTTTATCTGTTGTTTTGCTGGTTGTTTTCCAATTTGTAAGCCCTACTAACAGTGAAAGCCCCATCTTCACTATGTTTCCATTTCAAAGAGTCAGGTGCATTGTTGGTGCCATGGAACATCCCTATTTCTTCTAGCAATTTAGCCACTCTCTCCACTTCTCAATCATTTAGTAACCTCCTAAAAGATAATTTTCAATCATGTGGTGTCCATCAATCATTGACATTTGCCTCTGGATTGTTGCAAAGAATGAACATATCTGAAAAGGAATCTCTTAGAAGGGTCTGATTATTCCAGGCATCTGCCCAAAATTTTGTTCTCCTACCATCTCCCACTTTTATATATACATTGGTCTCAAGCTTTGGCCATAAATTTTTGATTGTTCTCCAGACCAACCCCACAAGTGTCAACGCTGACCTTACTGCACCAAGGATTGTATATACCGTATTTGAATTTGATAACATCCTTCCATAGAGCTTGCCCCTCTTCATTATATCTCCAAAGCCATTTCATCAGTAAACTATTATTCTGCTTTCTCATATCTCTGATGCCTAAGCCTCCACTATCTCTGCTTTTCAAAGTAATCTTCCATTTAACCAGATTATAACCTTTAATCTCTTTGCAACCATGCCAAAGGAAATCCCTCCTTAGTTTGTCCAGTTTCTTCAAAACTGTGGAAGGTATTGGAAATAGTGACATTACATAAGTAGGAAGTGAATCTAACACTGAATTTATGAGGATATGTTTACCCCCTAAAGACAAGTATTGAGCCTTCCATCTTGCTAATCTCCTTTCTGTATTCTCCACAATGCCATCCCATATCTCTATATCCTTGTGTTTATTACCTAGTGGCATGCCCAAATAGACTGTAGGCATATTATCCACTTTACATCCCAGAATATCTGCCAAACTCTGAATGTTAGCCACCTCCTTGATTGGGAACAAATTGCTTTTCCCCCAATTCACTTTCAAACCTGAAGAAGCTTCAAAGAACAATAAGATTGTTTTGATGAATCTTATTTGTTCCTCCTGAGGTTCACAAAAGATAACAGTGTCGTCTGCATAGAGCAAATGACAAATTTCTTTGACTTGACCATTGTTTCTTCCCATCTGAAAAGCCTTTGATCCATCTGTTTTGATTTGCTATCCTCGTCAAGCTATCAAAACCTTCCATTGCCAAGATAAACAGAAAGGGGATCACCCTGAGTCCCCTTTCTGAGGGAAAGAAGCCCACTGGTTCACCATTCACTAGTATAGAAGACCTCACAGTGCTAATGCAAATTTTAATCCATCCCAACCATCTTTCTCCAAAGCCCATTTGTTTTAATGTATTCAGTAAGAATATCCAGTTTACATGATCACATGCCTTTTCAATGTCCAGCTTGCACATTACTCCGGGTTCTGCCCATTTCAGTCTTGAATCCACACATTCACTTGCAATAAGTGCAGCATCCATTATTTGTCTCCTTTTTATAAATGCCATCTGATGCTTGTTGACCAACTTATCCACCGCCTTTTTCAACCTTTCAGCAAGTTTTTTTGATATCACCTTATACATGCCTGTGATTAGACTTATTGGTCTGAAGTCTTTCAACTCAGAGGCACCTGCTTTTTTGGGGACGAGGGCTACAAAAGTTGCATTAAAGCTTCTGTCAGTTCTTTGGTTAGTATAAAACTTCTTGACAACACACTTGATATCCTCTTTCAATAATTCCCAGAAAGAGAGGTAAGAAGACATAGGAAATCCATCTGGCCCAGGTGCCTTCTCCATAGCACAAAGTTTAATGCTTTCCAGAATCTCGTCCTCCTCAATTTGTTTATGCAACTCTTCCTGTTCCTCATCATTAATACAGGTAACCCCTTGTAGTTGTAGTTCTGGCCTCCACAATTCTATTTCCTTGTATAGGTTTTGGTAGAAATTTTGAATTGCTCCCTTGATAGCATTAGGATCAGTGATATTGCACCCTTCCACATTCAGAGAGTCTATGGAATTATATCTCTTATGTGATGTTGCTATTCTATGAAAATATTTAGGATTTTTATCCCCCTGCTTTAACCACTGTATTCTGGATCTTTGTCTCCACCCTATCTCTTCATTTCTGGCCACTTCTTCATAGGTCATAGCAAGATTGGTCTTTTGCAATAGTTCATAATCTGTGAGTCTTCTTTGTTCCTGGATGATCTCCCATTTGGCCAGTTGATCAAGAATCTCTTCCTTTTGTTGTTTCCAATTGCTCCTATTATTCTTGCTCTATTCCTTCAGTTTTCCCTTTAAAAGTTTCAGCTTTTCAGCTAAAACATAACCTGGTGAGCCAGTGACTGAGAAAGATAGCCACCAAAGTTTCACCCTCTTTTTGAATCCTTCCACCCCCATCCACCAATTTTCAAATTTGAAATATGATTTCTTGAAGTTCATGTCTCCCCAAGTCAGAAGAACTGGGTTGTGATCAGAACCCAATTTTGGTAGAGTGGACTGTTTGATCAGAATATAAAGCTCCTCCCATTGAGAGGAATACATTACCCTATCAATCCTAGATACAGTTCTGTGATTCTCCCCCCTCCTCCATGTGAAGGACCCCCAAAATAAAGGAGGATCTATGAGCTCCAACTCTTCAATACATTCCGAGAATTCAGACATAGCGCCATTGATTCTGGAACAATTTGATCTTTCTGAAGGGATATCCGATGACATTAAAGTCACCACACACTACCCAAGCCCCTTCACTAAGACTTCTCATAGCTCCCAATTCACACCAAAGATCCATCCTCTCCATTCTCTTGCATTTAGCTTATACAACAGTCACAAACCATGCTAGATCTTGGTTCTGACCAGTTAACTTGCAAGTGATGCATTGTTTTCTGCTCTCTACTAACTCCCCTTTCCAGACCCTTTTATCTCATAGAATTAGGATTCCTCCACTAGTACCTACTGCCTCCAAATGCACCTCTCCCACCAACCGATTACTCCAGATACTTTGTATCATGTTGCTAACATTGCCCTTCAACTTAGTTTCTACTAGAACATAGACATCAGCCCCCCATTGATTAATTTGATTTCTAACTAGTCTCTTTTTTCTTTCGTTGTTTAGACCCCTAATTTCACCCTCATTGTTCCACCAAGGTTAGACTTCTCCCTCTAATTCTTGGCTCACCATACTTGAACTTCATGTTGAAAATTAAGTTCCTTAATTCCTTTGGAACTGTGTTATGATTGTTGGGTGCGTTCTCCTTTGCTTGCTGATTCTCCCTTGGTCAGCTCTGCTCTAGCTTCATGATCAAAGAGTAGAACTCTTTTACATGCCCCATGGTAATGACCCCAAATAACTGATTTAATTTTATGAGATTAATATGAAACCTAAGTGTGGCCTGTGACTCGAAAACATCATCTACTATGCTATCATCCACTGAGAGAGGTTTGGGATCATCATAGACCACCAATTGATCATCCAGAAATTCCATATCATCCTCTTCCTCTCTACTGCCTGCTTCCTCAAAATTAATCATCTCGCTTGAAATTGGGTCATATGATCTTGAATTATTTTCAAATTGCAATATGTCTTCGTCTTGTCTTTGTGAACTTTTAGGGTTTTCAGCCATCCGCATGCAGAATTCCAGGTCCCCATCGATGATAGAATGTTCGTTAGGCTTTTTCTGATTTCCCCAGCTCTAAATGGATGTAATTTGTGAAGGTTCTGTGAACCCAGTGGGCTTCCTAGGGAGAAAACCCATATGGCTTGAGTTTTCTAATAAAAGTTGGGCATCATCTCGAATCAACTGTCCAGGCCCAATAGAAAAGGCTTCTACTGCTATTAAATCAGGTGGGACCCGTTCTGCTTTATCACATGATTTACCCCAGAGCCCTTTCCATGTTTTTTTTGATATCCAGCTTCCTGGCTTACGCCAGATTATTCCTGGAGATAGTAGTACCGGTACCTCAACACTACTACCAGTAAATCGCGGGATGTGCTTGAATGATCAGGGTTTAAGAACAAATCAACTGATATCACCTACAAGGTCCTATCCCAGAAGAGACCAGGATTCGAACCCATGCTGCAGGCCTCCAGCTGGATTTTACATTCACCTCCTTTGCCATCCAGCTATGCCCCGGGGGACTTCCATGTTTATTTCTAAAACTGATATCCCCTCTCCCCCCTTCTCCTCCTTTTTCGATGCAAACTAACCTTGTCTTCTGTAGGAACATAGCTGGCTTCTGCAATTTATACTATCACATGGCTGTCACCTCGATTAGAGATCTTCTCCTCCTTCATCGATCTGAAGGTCACCGACGATTCACACCATATCGGCAAAGTGTAGACAGGTCCCCATTTGTGATCTCTATCTTTGAGGGAATATTCTCCCTTGGACCTCGTACTCTGATTCTCGCCCACCTCAAATGGTTTTTGAGCTCTGTTTCTTCCTCGTTATCCAACCAACTTCAATAATCATTCCCAATCTTCTTCATGACCTTTTTGTTCCAGAGATGTAAGAGAAACCCTAACACCCTTATCTAGAACCACTCAAAAGTTATTTGATCAGGGAAAGCCCCCTTCATCGGGGACTACCAATCCAATTTCAAGATGATACCCTGACGTCTCCACTCCCCCATGAGAACATGCTCCGCTGCCTTTCTCTTCTGAAATTCAAAGTGGAATTGAAATCCATTCATGTCATACACTTGGGTGTTACGAGTATCCTTCCAGGTTTGTTGTGCCCACCTCCTAACATCATTTAGAGTTGAAGCCTCTTCTCCTCCACAGAATCTACCAACAAGGCATCTTCGAAGGTGATCGCTGTCTTTCGGGCTCGAGGTTGTCATGCTTTTTTTCCAGTACATCTGCCTCTTTCTGGTTCCATTTACTTTTATGTAGCGCTTCTTTGTAATTTCCTCCCCCCTTGAATGTATTTGTAGCTACCACCCCTGTTGTAATAAATGCACCATGAATGTTTGACTTTCTCTTAATGAAAATTTTCACCTTAATGGCCAAACTTCCCGAACCCTCATTGAATGCATTTTCTGGTAGAATAATCACTTTTCTGGCCTGTACTTCCACAGTAATAACTGAAATAAACCGTCCATATTTATTAAACTTTTGAGAACAATAAATATGCGTCGAAAAATCTCGACATCTCCAAGACTTAAAGCTCTTTCCTCTGTTTTCAGAGGCTTCCTTGATCCTGCTACATAACCAGAGTAACCCTCCCTTGCTAAGCACCATTCTTCTAAGCGACAGTCTCGACGTCTCCATCCAGTCAAACCATGTTTCTGAATGTGAAATTGTCTCCGTGATATCATAAGATTCCCCCCTGATCTGAAATACAACCTATTCTCCATGAATGATCTGCTGAAAAGGCTGAGAGAAGAAAGGAAAGAAGAAAAGAGGAGAGAGAAAGCTATAGATAGATAGATAGATAGATATAGATAGAGAGAGATGAATACTCCGATGGTAGAAGGACACCGGAGCTGGGATTCAAGAGACCCAGAAGGGATCCCTAGAAAGACACATTGGGAAGAGTGCCTGGGAGCCTCTAGGATTTCTTTAGCTAGATTTACTCAACTTCAGTCGTTATATCACTTCTTTGTGGTTTTATGACCATTGATATGGAATGAAGTTCTCTTCAACTGTGCTTAAGTATGTCTAGCAAGCGTAGATCTTGTTCATGTGTGAGATATTTTTGGATGAACATGGCATCCCAGGTTCTTACGTGACAATCTGTCTCAGATGGCCCACCCTTATGTTGCGTGGATCTCCATTTGTCTTGACATGCCTTGGCCAAAATGTGTGATAAAGTGTGGATTTCATGCAAGTTCTTCAAAATTCAGTAAAAAGGCGACGCGCCTATATGGCGATACCAGATATTTCCAGGCAACCATACATAATACATACTCGTGAATGAGTCCGAGCAACATAGGTTCACCCTAATGAAATGCTAGAAAAAAAAAAGAATCAGAAAACTACGTTCTCAGATATTCATTGTTAGCTTGATTCTGAGCCATTTCCATGTGCATTAGTACTATTCTCATGTGGAAGTGTTTAATACGAATTGATCTTAGGGTTGGTGAGCAAGATTCTTGTCTGATAGCTCATCATTTTTGTGTATATACCCTGACCTTTTTTATTGAATGTGATCACATAGCCTGTTTGTTTCAACACATTAGTAGGGAAATAAATGCCCCCCCCCCCCCCCCCCAAAACCCAGGAACCTTATGTCTCATGAGAATCTTAGGTTTATCTTTGTGAATACTTTCAGTGTTGGGCCGTCTATTTACTGTTAGAGTCAGGAATAGTATCAGGAAGTAAATATTATGAACATTTAACTTTATCCCATGCATTCCTGTTTCCAGCAATTTTTCTCCCTCATATGTGTCTCTGGCCCCTTTACCACCTAGTCATCCGAGGTGTGTCCAAGTTATTGTTCTCGAATCTACTCATCTTGACTCGTCAATTCAGATTTTATTTTTCGTTCTTTTTGACGAGGCATGTCATGGGAGTGCGGGGAGCTATTTGACTATATCTTCCTTTGTTATGTTAGATGGACTTGGGTTAGCATCAGATATAGAATGTATCTTCATTTAAATGTCGATTTCTACATTTATATGTCAACTTCTAGCAACTTTCTGGCCTCCAAGACTTCTGTTTTACGATAAGGACTCAGCATTGTGACCTACTAGGTAGGTGCACGTCACGAGTTTGAATCAGCTGCAAAGAAATCTTGGTACCAAATTGGGAGGAGAGTAGGGGGGGGGGGGGCTCTATGCTCGGACATTTGAACCTGTACTCCAACTGGAGTTGGGCCAGAAGGGGTGGGGTGGGGGGGGAAGCGGGGCTGGGCCGGTCTAGGACATGATCTCCTTAGTATTTTTCTGCAACGCAGCTCAAACTAAGTGGACAAAGTAGTAGTGTACTTTGCCTGCTAGTTACCCAGCATTTTGTTTCAAGAAAATGTATGGCTGTCCTATTGTCTAGGACATGAATTTTCTCTTCGTATTTTATGTGTTGGACTGTATTCACATCTACCCATGTGGAAAGCAGCTAAAATCAAATCAAATCAAATTTTGGGATTTGGACTAGTCCACCAAATGTTTGTCCAACTTTGATTCTTAACATGTTTAATTAAACTATTTAAATCGTGTTTCTTGTCTTAATGGTCATTTAACCTTTGGATTTCACGAGCTTTTATTGTCTCACGTGGTTTGGTGGTCGGATGAATGTCAAATTTATCTCATTGCAGAACCTAAAGATGTCGGTTATCCTTAATAACGTGGCAGCTTTGAGACAACAAAAAATAGGTATGCAAAAAATGATGCTCTGTAGGATAATCAACAACAAATGACTTCTTTGTATGGTTAATTAACACAAAGAGGCCATAAATTAGAAAGGTTAAGATGTTTTACTCCTTGAACATAGCTATTAACACACAAACTGCCCATATTCTGGTTGTGGTTGTGTCTGGTATGAAATAATATTTTTAGGAAAATACTCCAATCCAGTTTCCTTCAAATTGCCTCCGTAGTACTAATCATTTCTCAATCAAAACAACACCACGAAGTTATGCAAAAAGTAGCTTCTAAGAGACATGCATAGGGCAAAATTTATATTATACATATGGATGAATTATGTCATGACACGTGGCAGAAGGTGATTGATTCAGATTCAAGTCAGCTTTCAGTACTACCGGTCGCATAAAAGTAGCATTGGCGGTATCAAAAGGTCGCAGGTATCGGAAAACGAGAAGATCAGAGGATCGGTTCGAGTTCAAACAGGCGGCCATTACTTGCATGATTCTACACCTTCCAAGGGTGCATTAAGGACATTTATGAAGACACTAATTGTCTAATTATTGCCGCATTCATGTATTGATATTAATAGGGGCATAAATCGTGGGATGTGTACCCACGAGTCCAAGTATCAATAGGACTTTAACTCATTGTAAAGGCATCATCATTTTTCATCATATTCAAGATATTACAATACTACTTTTCGATCCATATCATTTGTCCCAATACCTGTGCTTTCATATTGTTGAAACACTTAATTTGGAGGCTTCACCAAGAAGCTTATATCAGGCTTAGTCTAATTACTTCCTAATTTGATGCACACGTGTCCTTGACCACGTACACAAATTCAACTGTACCGATTTACGGGTAAACAGTTTGGCGCCCACTATGATGCATGAACAGTAGTAGTGTCACAAGTGACTCCTTCTTCTTTAATCTAATCATTTCTTTAGTCTTGTTTCGTTTAAGCAACATATGACAAGTATAAAAGAACTTGGGGGGCAACCTTATCCCCGGGAACAATGTCGAGAATACCCAAATCGGACCAAATGGCCTTCCAGTCGCAGACCCGGTGCTAGAAGATTCGGCGGTCGCAGACAGGGCCACTTTGGAAGACGGACAGACCCAGGGCGAGGAGGTTCCCAATGATGAAACGCCTGGGAAGGCCATGCAAATCCTAAGGGCACAGAATGTTGCGATGAGAGAAGAGTTGGGCAGCATAAAGCAATTTTTCTCTGAGTTCACAACCAACTTTGCTGGCAACACTCCAGCAACCGCGGTGGCACCACAGACAAACGTCCCAAATGCTGCAAGAAACGATCAGAGCGAGCCGAGGAATGATGATGCTGCGGGAAGGGAAACTGTTCTTGAAAACCCCTTTCAGGAGCAGGTACTGAAATTCATGAAGAAAATAACGGGCAGGGTAGATACAAATGCTCAGGAAGCAGAAAAGAATGCCAAGGAATTCCGGCACCGGTTGAACCAAATGCCGGGGCCCTCCGGTAATCGAAGGTCCAAACGCGAAAAGATATATTCAATTAGCGTATAAGCCAAAAGCTGCGCCCGAACTGATTCCCAAGAGGTTCAAAATGTCATTCATACCCAAATATGACAAAATGAGGGACCCACAAGAACACATAACAACATATACCACGGCCGTAAAAGGAAACATTTTGAAGGAGCACAAGATAGAATTAGTTCTAATTAAAAAGTTTGTAGAGACGCTCACTAAAGTAGCCTTGACATGATATTCACTTCTCCCAGAGCATTCTATTATTTCATTTGCCATGCTAGCCGATATGTTCATAAAGGCCCATGCGGAGACGCACAAGTAATGACAAGAAATGCGGATATCTTCCGCATTGCACATGGAGAGTCACAACTCCTCAGGGACTTTGTTT
Source organism: Anisodus tanguticus (assembly GCA_034509755.1). Lineage (NCBI taxonomy): Eukaryota > Viridiplantae > Streptophyta > Magnoliopsida > Solanales > Solanaceae > Anisodus > Anisodus tanguticus. Next base: position 31,549,219 of record CM067541.1, read on the forward strand.
TGCGGTTCCAGAAGGAGCGAGTGTTGTTACCTGCGATCCCAGACGAATGGGCTGCTGAAGATTTTTGTAAGGGTCCGAACCCCTTGAGTTTGGACGCTTTGCGGAGGCTCAAAGATAATCTCCTGGAATTCCAGGCCACAACATGGGAAGACGTTCACAACTGGTATGAGTCAAAAATTTAGGTGAAAGACGATTTGCTGGGGACTCAGGCTAGAAGCCCGTAGGACAGATAAAGGAGCCAGATTCGACCATAACTCCTCAAAGAATCATTTTCAGCCTTATCCCGCTCCCGGGAAGCAAAGGGGCGGACATGATTTTCGCTCCCTTAAAAATCCAAACATCAAGGGAGACCCTGACAGAAATTAACCGAGGATTGATGGATATTGACAAAGGAAATTTATCTAACTCCTCTCCAAAGAGATCCAGATTCCCTAAATTAGCCGAATACAACTTCTGCATCAACCAAGATCAGATGGTGGCGGTACTGAGGACTCATCCGGTATCTCAGCCACTAAGGCCACTACGGTTTGATCCAAATTCCAGGGATCAAACCGTTTGGTGTGATTTCTATGGCACTCACGGGCATAAAACCATAGATTGTAGACACCTCTGGGAGGAGGTGGCAAGGATGCTGAGCAGGGGCCATTTGCGGGAATACATGAGTGAAAGGGCCCAACAACCATGAATGAGGATCTCCCACTGAAGGCAACCCTATTCCGGACACTCCGCCTCATGTGATAAACATGATTTTCTGTGGGCCCCAAGCTCTATGTTGTTGGGGAACTCTGCAAGGGTCTTACCACCTTCTTGATTGACTATATTTGATGATAGCCACTGCATACTTCATAACGGCTAGAAAACAAAAAAATTAGTTATCCGGGAGAAAATATTTTGGGAAATACCAGACGAAAGCGGTATCATCTTTACCGATGAGGGACACTGCAGGTGTCACTTTCCCCCATAACGATGCTCTGGTCATTACTGTGCCCATCGACTGTTTCCAGATAAAAAGAATCTTGATCGACCATAGAAGCTCTGCTAACATCATCCGGCTAAAGGTAGTCGAGGAAATGAAGATGTTGGATAAGATTGTTCGGACTGCCAGAACACTCTCAGGTTTCAATATGTCTAGTGAAACCACAAAGGGGGAGATCGACCTGCCAATGGACGCTAAGAGAGTCATAAAGATAACAAAATTTTATGTCATCGATGGTGACATGAGATACAACGTGATATTTGGGAGACCTTGAATTCACGACATGAAAGCGATCCCATCTACATTACATCTATTGGTGAAATTCCCTACACTGGAAGGAGTCCAACAAATTAGGGGGGAATAACCTGCAGGCAGATAGATGTACGCTATTGAAGAACCAAAAATAGTTGTGGATAAAATATAGCAATTAAAATAAGCGAGGCCGGCACCAGATGAGGTCCATCAGGCTCCTCTAACAGAAGTAGAACCGACATATCCGAAGGAAGAGTTCTCAGACCGGTATCAGGTGCCCAAATATTTTCAGGTACCGAATAAATCAGACGCCATCAAATTAATAATTGAGGAGCTTGAACAAATAGCCTTGCTCGAGGAAACTCCCGACATGAAGGTATACCTGGGCACGGGGCTAACTCTGGAGCTCAGGGATTCAATTATTAATTATCTTGAGGCTAACAATGATTGTTTTTCTTGGTTGTATAAAGATATGATAGAAATCCCTCCAGAAGTCCCAACTCAGAAGTTGGGCCTGGATCTCGGTTTCCCTCCGTGCGGCAGAAGAAACGGCCCATTGCTGAAGTCCGCAATAGGTTTGTAAAAGAAGAGGTAACTAGGCTGCTTAATATAAGGTTAATTCAGGAAGTAAAACATCTGGATTGGTAAGTAAATGTAGTGGTAGTACCTAAAAAGAGGATTTTTTAAGGATGTGTATCGATTATAAAGATTTAAATAAAGCATGTCCTAAAGGCTCGTTCCCGCTGCCGAACATAGATCAAATGATCGATTCTATGACCGGACACGAGGTCATGAGTTTCCTCAATGCGTATTCTGGGTATAATCAAATAAGAATGTACTCGGAAGACTAAGAGAAAACATGTTTTAACTAATTTCGGCACTTACTGCTATAATGATATGCCTTTCGGATTAAAAAGTCATGGAGCCACATATCAAAGGTTAGTAAATAAAATATTTGAAAAACAGAGAGGAAAAATTATGGAAGTGTATATAGACGATATGCTTGTTAAAAGTCTTCGAGTAGAAGACCATTTGAGTCACTTGCAGGAAACATTTGAAGTCCTAAAAAGGTACAACATGAATGTTAACCCTAAAAAATGCGCCTTCGGGGTAGGGTCATGAAAATTCTTTGGATTCTTGGTTTCTCAAAGAGGAATCGAAATAAACTCTGACAAGATAAAAGTCATTGAGAATATCCTGGACATACTAGAAAATGTCAAGGCGATTCAACGGTTGACCGGGCGGATAACAACCCTCAGTAGATTTATTTCACAATCTTCAAAGAAATGCTACAAATTCTTCTTGCTCCTTAAAAAGAGAAACGACTTCGAATGGACGCCCGATGTCAGCAAGCCATTCGAGACCTGAAAGCTTACTTGTCTAATCCTTCGCTCATAGCCAAAGGATGGAGAGCAACTCTTTATATATTTAGCAGTCTCGGAGGTAGTGGTAAGCGCATTATTAGTATGAAAATACATTTTCCTATTTATTATATAAGTAGAGTGGTGACATGGGCCGAGACTCAGTACCCAGGTTAGATTTTGCTTTAGTTATGTCATCGCGAAAGCTTCGACCGTATTTCCAATGCCACCCGATAGCCATGATGACAATGTTTCCTTTAAGGAACGTGTTGTATAAGCCCAAAATTTAAAGATGAATAGTATTATATACTTCCACCCGGGAAATATTAAGATAGACAATTCATAGTTCACCTTTGACTAACAATGAAGCCAAGTATGAGGCTCTGATTGCAGATTTGGAATTGGCTCGAGGTTTGGGGTCAGAAATAATCGAAGTCGAATCTGATTCCTTACTAGTGGTGAACCAAGTTCATGGAGTGTTCGAAGCTAATGAAGAACATATGTCAAGATACCTCGAGAAGGTCCTGAAGCTGCTTTCCCAGTTTCAAGAGTGGACGATGGTACATGTACCCCGAGAGAAAAATGTATAGGCTGATGCACTTGCAAATTTGGGTTCCAGTACGGAAACAGAAGGCTCTAAAGCCGAATCAGTCGTTCAACTCCTACACTCATCCTTGGACTCGGTAGGGTATCATAAAGTAAACTCAACAAGTTTGAGTTGGGATTGGAGGAATGAATTCATAGACTACCATGTGAACGTAAGACTGCCAGAAGTCCCGAAAGCATCTAAGCTTTGATGACTAAGGTCGCTCGGTATTATATTGTTGATGGAAAACTTTACCGATGGTGTTACTATGATCCCCTGGCTCAATGCGTAGGTCCTGAAGAAGCCAATTATGTGATGAGGGAGGTACATGAAGGAATATGCGAAAATCATTCTAGAGCAAAATCCATGATGAGAAAATTCATGAGGGCTAAATATTATTAGTTGGGGATCGAAGAAGACACAAAGTCATTCGTGAGAAAGTGTGACAAGTTCCAGTGTCATGTGCAGTTGCTGTACCAGCCGGGAGAGGAATTGCACTTGGTTGTGTCTCCATGTCCATTCATGAAATTGGGAATGAATATAGTTGGACCTTTACCTTTTTCCCTGAGACATGTATCATAAATTTTATTTATGACTGATTATTTCTCTAAATGGATCGAAGCTGTAACTTACACAAAGCTCCGGGAGAAGGAGCTGATCGATTTCATTTGGCAATATATCATTTATCGTCATTTTAGCATTCCGAAGGAGATAGCTTGTGACAACAATTGAAATTTTATTGGGGCCAAATTCACAAATTTTTTGAGGATTTGAACATCAAACGCTTCACCTACACCCCCTATCAACCTAGTGCAAATGGTCAGGCGGAGTCGACGAACAAGACTATAATACAAAATTTGAAGAAGAAACTGAAAGATGTTTAGGGGAAGTGGCCTTGCATGTTATCCGAGATATTATGGGCATACAGAATCACGACAAAAATGAGTACCGGAGAAACTTCTTTTTCCTGCTGTAACTGCTTAGAAAGATGACTGGAAAAGCACAACACGCTTATGATTCTGTTGTTGCTGTTGTTGCTACTCAAGGCAACCCCTTTGCCTTCCCCACTGCTGCTCAAGGCACGCATAATGTTTTTCCCGCTTCTCAATGAAACGTTACAGTTCCTCCACCCTCTGGATTCCACCATGAACGACCATAAAAGTTCATGGGCTCCAACTTCAAGAGATGGCAATAGAAGATACTATTTTACTTGACTGTTATGGGAATGGCTCGGTTCTTAACAGAAGATCCTCCACAAGCTGGAGATGAGATGGACCCTCAGCCTAATGAAACGGCTGAAGGGGGCCAAGGTATCCATGTCGTTAATAGCATGAAGATGGTTCTTGATGCATGGAGATAACGACTTCATGTGTAATAACTATATTTTGAACTGTCTGTCAGACCAACTCTACATGGTGTATTGCACCGTAGACATCGCCAAAGAGTTTTGGGAAAAACTGCAGAAGAAGTACAACGCACAAGATGCTGGTACGAAGAAATTCATCATTGGGAAATTCCTGAAATTTCAAATGGCGGATAGCAAAACTGTGATGTCCCAAGTCCAGGAATTCCAAATGATTCTACATCACTTGGATTTGGAAGGTATGAAACCAAATGAGCAGTTTTTGGTTGCATCACTAATTGAAAAGTTACCTCCCTCGTGGAATGAGTTACTTAAAAATCAAGACAAAGGAAATGAAATTTGAGGAACTTATTATCAAACTCCAGATTCAGGAAGATAACAAGAAGACATTGCCTAGGGGAAAACAACACGCTGAGGCAAAGGCAAATCTGGCTGAGGCAAAAGGGAACTCAAGCAAGAAACGCAAGTTCCAGAAAGACGGCAATACCCAGGCGGCGAAGAAGTTCAAGGGGAACTGTCACCACTGTGGGAAACCTGGTCACATGATCAAGGACTGCCAGAAGGCTCAAGACTGAGAAACAAGAGAAGGCCAAGGCCAAAGAAAAGCACAAGCTAACGTCGTCAAAGACACGCTTCTTGACGACATGATTGAGGAGTTCTCGGTGGTGGTGCTTGAAGCAAACCTTATTGAGAATCCCATGCAATGGTGGATAGACACGGGTGATACTAAACACATCTGTTCCAATAGAGATGCCTTCTCCACGTATACACCAGTCATCGACAAGAAGCTGTTAATGGGTAACAACGCTTCCTCTGACGTACATGGGGTAGGAAAGGTGGTCCTGAAGATGACTTCTGGAAAGGAGCTCACTCTGAAGGAGGTAATGCATGTCCCTGAGATTAGGAGGAATTTAATTTCAGGTCCTTTATTGGTTAATGTTGGTTTTAGGTTAGTATTTGAGTCTAATAAATTTGTAATCACCAAGAATGGAACTTTTGTGGGGAGAGGCTTTGTCTGTGAAGGCCTCTTTAAAGTTAACGTCATGTCTGTAATGCGTCCAAGCAATAAAATTGAAGATTCTTCTTATTTGCTTGAGTCTTATAATTTATGACATCATAGATTAGGACATGTTAACTATAAGTCTATCCAAAGGTTGGTAAAGTTGAAGTTGTTGCCGTCTATCGATGTAAACCCTCAACATAAGTGTGAGGTGTGCGTAGAGGCAAAACTCACAAAGATTCCTTTTCGATCCATCGAAAGGAATACCGCATCTATAAAACTTATTCACATAGATATATGTGATTTGTAGTTTGCACAAACTAGGGGGGAACAAGTACTTTTTGACATTCATTGATGATAGCACAAGGTATTGTTACCTTTACTTGTTGAAATGTAAAGATGAAGCCTTTGAAGCGTTCCGATGCTATAAAGCAGAAGTTGAGAACCATCTAAGCATGCAGATTAAATCAATACGTAGCGATAGATGGGGAGAATACGTAGCGCCATTTGAGAAATATTGTGCCGAATCGGGCATTGTTCATCAAACGACGGCTCCATACTCACCTCAGTCGAACGGTGTTGCTGAACGCAAGAACCGTACATTGAAGGAAATGATGAATGTCTTGCTCATCAATTCCGGTCCTCCCCAAAATATGTGGGGAGAAACTGTCCTTACCGCTAATATGATTCTTAATAGAGTCCCACATAAGGGTAAGGACAAAACTCCATATGAATCATAGAAGGGAAAGAAACCCACCTATAAATATTTAAAGGTGTGGGGTTGTTTGGCAAAGGTCGAAGTGCCTAAGCCAAAGCAGGTCAAGATTGGGCCTAAGATTGTAGATTGCATTTTCATCGGATATTCAAATAACAGTAGTGCTTATCGCTTCTTAGTGCATAAGTCAGATATTTCAGATATCCACGGGGGTACAATCATGGAATCAAGGAATGTTCAATTCTTTGAGGATACTTTTCCTAGAAAGGAAAAAGACATAACTCTCGCATGCGAAGTTATGAATAGAGCTCTCACGAACCAGGAGTCGTTGATAGCCCGGATCTAGATGGTTCAGATCTAGTGGACTTCGAAGTGGCTAAATATTCGAATCTAGTATTCTAGATTCTCAGAACTTGGAGACTCCAGAGATGGAACCAATGCGAAGTAAAAGGGCTAGGAAAGATAAAACCTTCGGTCCTGACTTTGTAGCTTATCTGATTGATGACGAACCAAGGACAATTGCTAAAGCATTGTCAACTCCAGAGACACCGCTCTGGAAAGAAGTTATTGAGAGTGAAATAGACTCCATCCTGCATACCCATACTTGAGAGTTGGTTGATCTTCCTCCGGGAAATAAACCGTTGGGTTGTAAATGATACTCAAACGGAAGTATAAAACAGATGGGTATATAGATAAGTACAAATCCAGGTTGGTAGTCAAGGATTATTGACAGAAAGAAGGCCTTGACTATTTTGACACGTACTCCCCGGATACGAGTATTCATTGCGATTGCAACGTTGTATGACCTTGAGATACATCAAATGGATGTTAAGACAGCCTTCCTAAATGATTTGGAAGAAGATATCTATATGGAACAACCCGAGGGGTATGTGGTTCCAGGGCAAGAGAAGAAAGTCTGTCGACTTGTCAAATCTCTGTACGGGCTAAAATAAGCCTCGAAGCAATGGCACAAAAAAGTTTGATAGTACTCTACTATCAAAGGGTTTCTCCATTAATGAGTGTGACAAATGTGTCTACACGAAAGGTAACTCTGACTCGTTCATCATGTTATGCATGTACGTAGATGACATGTTGATCACAGGAAGCAGTCCTAGCTTAATCCTAGAGACTAAGAACATGTTGAAATAATGCTTCGACATGAAGGATATGGGTATCGCAGATGTCATCTTAGGGATAAAAATGTCTAAGACGTCTGACAGACTAGTCTTATCTCAATCTCACTACATCGAGGATGTTTTGAGAAAGTTTGAGGTGTTTGACAGTTCGCCTATGAAGTCACCATTGGATAGAAATCAAAAGCTTGATAAAAATCGTGATGCACCCGTATGCCAGGAGCAATATGCACATGTGATTGGGAGTTTGATGTACATAACAAACTGCACCCGACATGATATTGCTTATGCAGTCAACAAGTTGGCTAGGTTTACTCGTAATCCAAATAATGATCATTGGAAAGCGTTGAATCAGGTGCTACGTTACTTGAAGTACACGCTAAATTAGGGGTTACATTATTCGAGATATTCAGCTGTACTAGAGGGGTACAATGATGCAAACTGGATATCTGATATAGAGAACACCAAGTCCACCAGTGGATATATATTTACAATTGGTGGCGGGGCTGTGTCTTGGAAATCCTCTAAGCAAACTTGCATCGCCCGATCCATGATGAAATCATAGTTCACCGCTTTAGACGAAACATGAGAAGAAGCTGAGTGACTTCACGACTTCTTAGAGGATGTCCCTTGTTGGGACAAATCCGTACCTTCAACGATGATTCACTGCGACAGCCAGTCGGCTTTAGGAAGGACACACAGTTCTATGTACAACGGCAAATCTCGTCATATTCGACGGAGACATAAGATCGTTAGGCACCTGATCACCACGGGTATAATATCCATTGATTACATAATATCAAAAGATAACATAACATACCCACTGACAAAGGGCATACCCAGAGATCATATATTCTGCATGTCTAGGGGAATGGGCTTAAAACCTAAGCTTTAAGGACCAATACGGTGGCAACCCAACCTTATTGACTGGAGATCCATGTATTTGGTTCAATGGGAAAACTAAGCTGTAAAGGTTCAGTTGAGCGCTTCGGTGGAAGCAAGAGCACTTCGGGTTATGATTTTTATAAGGAACATAAACGCAAAACCGTTCCGCGATAGACGTTAAGTGCTATCTACAGTGTGGGTAAATATTAAGTTTCCAAAACCTTTAATGATCCTCAACGGTTGAGGTTAGGTTTGGGAAAACTTTTAATGGTTCCTAACACTTGTAAAGTGGGGTATAACATGATACCTTGTAGGAGACCACCTATTTAAGTGCGAGGACATGTCGCCTCGAATGAACGCACTTAAGAATCCAAGAAGTGTCCACGGCCACAACGGAAAAAACATTACGAAGAACTGAGTAAGGGAAGTTGTTGTGTTGGTACTATTGACTTGACTTACACTAAACACTGACGGTTCAAGGCATCACGTTCACCGCGCAGTATGTAAGGAAGATTTGTTCATTTTATAAGTATAAAAAATGGATAAGGATTTGGGACCCCAAGGGGTAACCCATGTGTTTGAAGGAGGGATGACCTAGGTGTGCTTGGGTTCGAAGCTAAGCCCACACGCCGCCGCCGCCCGCCCGTCCCGCCCGGTCCGGGCTCGAGTCTCGGGTCTTGGGCCTTGGGCTTCTTCTGATATTATCTTTTTGGATCCAAATTGCTTAATATTTATTTACAGTTTGGTCCTTGGAGTTTCAGGAAAGGTAAAATTGGGAAGAGGCTCACGCTTGGTTTTGGAGCGTTGAATCTCCATTACTTTGCACATAAATTCAGTCATTTACTTGGCTGAATATAACTCCTCACTAAGTGCCATTACATGGATATTAAAAGCCATCCATTGACTAGTTGAGAAGTCACCCTCCTTACACTATAAATTGAAGCCTTTGGCTCAATTGTTCTAGCAAGAGACAGAAAAAATCTGAAATCTTTTTCTTACTCTCTAACATCATTTCGTTACTCTAAGTTCTTCAAAGTAACACTTGAGTTTCCTTTGCTCATTTGTTAAGTTGCTGTTTTATCTTGGAAGACTATTGTCCATAACGTAAGAGGATATATATGAGACAATTTTGTCTTAAAGACAGAGTGTCATCACTCGACCCAACAAAATATCAAAGTGATTGTAATTTCAGTTTGTTGAAATTTCAGTTTATTGTACTAATTAGCAATTACTTACTTCCCTTTTATGCAATTATTATAACCCACGTTACTTTCCATCCATGTGATTCCATTCATCCCGTGATTAAAAGCTAACTAATGAATATTGTGGCTACTGTATCCAAACTAACTGATTACTATTATATCAAATAGAGAGGTGATTATATTTATATAAATAAAGTTAGGCGGTGGAAAAGTGTGTAATTATTACAAGCATAGGTGTATACAATTATATATCTTGTCAATTGGAAAAAGAACGGTGGTTGTTAACTTGTTGAATTTTTAAAGAAGGAAAAAGATGTTGATGCTACTCTGTGATATATATATATATATATATATATATATATATCCAATAATTCTGTAATTTACTAATTGTATATCTCTATTAAGGGAGCAATATCATGTGAATTCACATGGAAAAGTTAAAGTAATCAGTGATTCTATTCCTATCTCTAGGTACAATTATTACAGTATTAATAAATTATGAGGGTCTTATAAAATCAATAAATGATTTAGGACGAGCTCACACCCTTTTATATAACTCTAGCATCGCCTCCACCGCCCTAAAGTACGATGGGAGTGACGGACCGTACATATTGCCTGCTCTGCAGCGTTTTCTTAAAACGTTCATAACATTTTTTATAGAGCTCCGATTAAAAAACGGTTTATTGAGTTAGAAGGTAGACTCTCTAAACTTGAATTTAGATAGGTTATGTACTCCAAACTACCTTATATACTAGAAGATATACCCCTACGAAGTTAGGCCAAAATCCTGTCCAGAATTCCGAGGATGCCGCCCCCTCGGGACTACTAGTAGCTTCGGTTGTTGAATCTCGTGCAAGTTAGGTTGTGGTTGTATTGGCTGCAAGCGGAACGCAGGCGCTTTAGGTGTGTGTTGACCATGCACTCTCGCTTCGTGTAATGTCGTATGTATGATAGAGGTAGTGTGGTGATTGACCTCAATGCTAATGGTGATCCCCAAGGTTCAATGACTGAATGAAGCTATGATCGTACCCGGATAGAGATGATGGTGGCTCCATAAACGGAACTCTGTTTAAGTATTAGGGAGGGGAGGACACCACTCAGCACCGCTCCGTGGGGTGGGGTTCAATGCCTAACAAAAAGGGCCAAAAGAAAAAAGGGATGTATGGCTGAGGGGAGGAGAGAAAGAACACATGCATGGAGATTCTGTTTGTCAGAGGTTTGAGAATCTATGAAAGGACATCTAAGGCTAAGGTTACGAAGTAAAGGAAGTCCATTACTGAGAGAAATGGTGATCTCGTCTTGCTTGCTGGGAGAGAGGAAGCTTCCGGACCATCTTTTCCAGCCAGACAGCGAGTGATCACTCAGCAATGACCGCTAACTGAAAGTGGCCGGAAATGAGTACCTATCCCTTACGGGAATCGAACCCGTGTCTTCGACATAAAAAGACGATGTCCTAACCACTGGACGAAAGGGACCAAAAAGTCAAATTTCGGTGAACTTAATTTCTTTGTTTCGTTTAATTCCGAACTCTTATGAGATTTACTTAACACTTGTTTAAAACCTTCCTTAATCATGAAGAGGGATATTAATCTCCGAGCTCACATTAATTAACTCGTGACACAATTGACCTCAAATGTACGGGGTGTAACCTGATGAAACTTACTTTCTTCGATTCATTTAACCTCCAACTATTCTAACTCATACACGACATGGTTGTAACCACTTACAAATTTTAGATTAGCCTAGCTTTCCGAATGTGTAGCTTTCCGAACGTGTGACAACTAACTCACGACATGACTTAACGTATGGAAAATGCGGGATGTAACACCCTCGATACAAGGACAAGCAATAAATGTATATACAACAACAAGATAAAAGAATTCACATTCTAATCCAACGTGTTCGAATTCTAATTCATTTTCTGCGATTTTTACCCGTAAAATGGTACAGTTTAATTTGTATACGTGGTCAAGGACACGTGGATCTCAAGTGACAGAGTTGATAATAATTCTATGTAAAATATATTGTAAATAGATAATAATAAGACTAAGAAAGTAGCAATTAGCCTGAGCCTTGTGATAACTTCTGGGCAAAGTGTATGACAACTCGTATGTAAGCACAATAATCGAGAAAGTATGAGCAAGTGTATTGTAATAACTTGAATATGATCTCCTTACAATGGAATTATGTGTCCTATTTATACATGAGCTACATGGGTACACACTCCACGAAATATGCTCTCATTAAGTCAAGAGAATGAGTGTTGTAATAATTGGACAATTGGTATCTCAATAAATGCCATCAATGCTCCGTTGGAAGACGTGCAACCGATTTAATAATGGTCGTCCATTGCGATTCAAATAGTTCTCTTGACCTTCTGAGTCACCGATACTAGACATACATATGACGCTCCCGGTACCGCTCGTATCTAAACGGTAGTGCATCAGGCTGACATGGACTTGACTCATCAGCATGTTCCATGTGTCACACTATAATTCGTACAACTGTCTTATACGAATTTTTCTCTATACAGATAGTCCTCGTACTTTCAGGGTGCAAACCTTGCACGCCCGGGAAGTGGATTTGAACCCCTGACTAAATGAACCTTGCACTTCGGCGGGAAATCTGAAATGTAACGATTACAAAACTTGTCAAACGTCACATTCATTCAATGCTTCTGAAACGGCGACAACTAAATAATTGCTCTGATGGACGTGAAGTATAGCAATGATGATGCACATGATACATGTAGTTTAGGGTTAGCATGAACTTGGAATAAAAATCCTAATTTATGGACTTTTATGGTTTCATGAAAACATGTGGCGTGGAGAAGAATAACGATGTTCTCACACGTGGATAGAAGATCTACATGCCTTAGTTTCTCCAAAACTTGAATAAAAGGTATGAACTTTTGAAGAAGAAATCCAAACATTTGAACTTGAAATCTTGAGAAGAGTTTTCACTATTTTTTGTAGCTACTGTTCATAGCTCAAACCACACCGCTGCAGACCTCCAAATTAGATCTCTTACGTTCACATTTAAGACCTATATATTTTGATCACTCAGTTAAAATTTGGGCTCGATCCAATGGTTAAATTATCGGCAAATGCCAACGGAAGCTGGCTGGTCGGAGGAAAAATCTACAGCAAAATCACTAGGGTTTTGCGTTTGATGGAGAGCGTCTAAATCAATCCTATTTCATGATTCTACCAACCATTAAATGTTCAAAACATAATAATAACCCCATACAATCCATTAATTAGTGAGGGACTTACCTTTTTGAAGAAATCCCAAAGCTTCATTCCAAATTCGATCTTGAATGGATTTTCCAAAATCTAGCGATTCCAAATAATAATTCGATGTTAATCTAGTGTTAGCTTAATATAATTGACATAGAAATTTGAATAAGAATTTACCTTAGGTGTTTGGTAGTAGCTCTGGTCGATAATCCTCACATAAAATATTTTAGGGTTGTATTTATAGGTTATCATAAAAGGCTTGGGGTTTAAAAACTAATCCTACAAGAATCGAGATTTCCATTTTATACGTCAATAAACGGTCACAACGTTTTGTACAGACCTCCGTTTGACTTGGTCATTAAATGGATATAAAGGTTTTTCAAAGGGATACAACTTTAATGAAGGAAGTTTTCTCACATTCCTTATAGATTTATCCATAAACTCGGCTTAAGTGAGGCGTGCTGCAAACTCACTTGAAAACATGCTCCTGATTCTAATTTTTCATAAGACCCTTATTATGGTTTGATTCGTTTTCAACACACTTCATACACTCCTCATATTAGTTCCATCATGTTCCCATTGTACGGTTCAAATCATAGCCTGAAGGTACGAGGTATTACAATATCTCCCCCTTGGGATCATTCGTCCTCGAATGACGGTTCATAGTTAAGAGTATGACTAACTCTGGAATTTTACAAACATATTTAGCAGGGTTTCCTCCATAAATAGGACTATCCAAATGTTTTCAAACACTTGTCAGCTAACCAGAGCACAACACAAGACTCACAGGGCACCTTAATATGCATGATATGACATAACATGGTAACTGAAATATGGACGTGACGAACATGAATACTGAGTTGGCATGAATACGTGAATACTATATTTTATGAATACCGATCGGACATGAACATATGGACATTAAAATGAATGTATACATAAATACTATACATGTAATTTGGAAAGAATTTGTAGGCATGAGTGACATGTACTGGAGCATGAGCATGAACATGACATGATTACATGGATGCGAGGAGCATGAAATGGAACATGATTACTGTACTGACATACATACATAAATACTGGCTCACATGGATACATGAGGGATAAACTAACATGAGATCTGAAACATAAATATCATAACATGAAATTCGAATGCCGAAAACATAATTGTTACAGCATGAGATCTGAATGTTGAGCAGAGGTGAGATATGAACACTGAACTGACATGAGGTATGAATACTTGAGGTAGTTACCCTAGACATTTTCTGATTGTCCATCAATAAGTGCGGATATTTGGTCTTCATGTCCTCTTTGGCCTCCCGTGTAGACTCCTTCACATTTTGGTTCCTTACAACACTTTCAATGGAGCTACTTCCATAGTCCTCAACTTGCGAACTTGATGATCTTTCATAGGAACCTATATGGTCTAATATATTTGGGACTAACTTCTCTTTCTTCTCAAATCACATGACACCTTTCATAGGCAAAACTTTCTAGAAGCACCCAATTGTTAACATAAAACTCCGATTCTCTATGTCACACATTCGCATAGGACTCTTGCGACTCATAACCATTTTCACATGCTCCTGGATTAATTTGACTTTCTCCATAGCCTGATGGATTAAGTTTGGTCCTAAAAACTCTGCTTCACCAACTTCGAACCAACCAATTGGCGATCTATACCTTCATCTATATAAAGCTTCGAACTGTGCCATCTTGATACTAGCATGATATCTATATTTAGAAATAACTCAATGAGAGGCAAATGATCATCTCAATTACCTTTAAAGTCTAGGGCACATACGCTCAACATATCTTCGAGTGTCTGGATAATACACTATATCTGACATCTGTTTGAGGATAAAAATGGCACTAAGATGGTATCCAATTCCTTCTAAAAAGACTTCAAAGAAATTTCGCTTTGAACTGGGCACCTCGAACTGATCTAATGGACATTGGAGCCCTATGCAATCTGGAACTTTCCTGAATATATAACTTGGCATAATCTTCTGCTGAATCGGCTTTCGCTTGCTACCAATTTGGAAACTTAGCCATGAAATTGGATACATTATTCTTCATGTCATTCCACCAATAAACCCCCTCGAGGTCATGAAACATTTTCATGGAGCTTGGATAGATAGAATATCTGAAATTGTGCGCCTCTATCATACTTCTCTCTCTGCGTCTATCTACATCTGAGATGTAAAATTTCCCTTGGTACCTTGTAGTACCATCATCTCCCCCTTGTTTAAAAGCCATGGATTTATATATATGAATCCCTTTCTTTAGCTACAATAGATAGGGGTCATGAAACTGTATTCCTCTTTTGCTCAACTACTAAGAAGGATTTGACTCTATTCTGTACAACAACTCTACCATCTTCGAGTTCCAAAAGTTGAACTCCTAGGTTTTCTAAATGATGAACTTATTTCATCATGATTCTTTTGGTTGCCTCAACATGAACTAAACTACATATACTTGATTTATTTGTGAGACACTTCTTGAAATACTCATAGTACGGTTGTGCGCTAAGTCTTTGACCAACACCCTAAATATTAGAGTATCGTGCAATGGCACCATCCCTATAACACATAACTGGGCATGATCTTATAATTTTTATGTGATCGCTTAATTGATAATAACTGATCTTGACATAAGTCATTTGACGATCATTCTACTCACTTTGTGTTTCTTGTACAAACGAGGCACATTCCTTATGGAGACTATCTCATTACGCCCTTATTACTAAACTGAGGTTCTTCATATCTCATGCTAACCCTTTGGATTTTCAAATATTCAACTGCACTCCTTGATAATTTACACATCTTTCTCTTGGATCAAAGGTTAAGATCATACATTTGGGGATCCTTCTCTCTCTTTGGGATCCAGCCAACTTTCCTCATCTTCTACAACTCTGTGCACTTTATTTCATTGACGGCTCATCTTTCGACTCCATTCCGAGTGATCTTCCTTACTAGGAAAACTGAACTACTTACAAGAACGGGGAACTAAATTACTTACATGGACTGAATTACTGGCATATTCTGTCTTAATGACTTAATTCGCTCCTACTACTAGTCTTAGGGAAAACCCTCATTTTTGATAACTCTAAAAGATTGTGTTTTTGTAGTTTGCTCTCTTACTGCCTAGCTGATTTCTTCTTCCACTACCACTGTACTCCATATTTATCTTAAACTCTTTAGGTTCTAACACGTATTCGGTGTACTCAAACTGCTACTCACTCACTAGTGTTAACCTAACTAAGGAAATCAAATCGTACCTCTACTAGCTCTGCTGAGATTGTTAATTCATTGTATCTACTAAAAAAATACTTACTATTCTCTACTAACCACCTGCTAGTCTCATGTTCTCTGGTTCTGTCCTGAATACTAAAGTGAAGTGTAAGATTATTTCTAACTTCTCTCATCATCCGACCCTGATCTGCGATCGTATACTATCTTTTCTAAGCTATGTGCATGGATCAAACTTAGGGCAATTACGTTTCTCTTAAATGAAAGGTTAAAACATCTAACACCAACATTCTATACACCTTAAGGTCATGTCAAATTATACACACATGGGATAAACACTTAAATCACATAATCTTAGAGGGAACTGTCACATCTTATCATCTTATAGTAATATCTACTTTTTATAGTAACTTACTAACGTCATACTCTCTGGTTCTGATTTAAATAAACTTGAATAATTTTAAACTATCCCCAGAAATTCAATATCGTATTCTCATGGTTCTCATGTCATGTGTCGTCTCTTCTTAGTCATGTGCATAGGTCGTACGGAAACACATTATGTAATAACACGTCTTTTTTTCCTCCTAGGTATTTTGCTCTTAGGCTTTATTCTACTCAAAACTATTGTGGTCAGTTTATGCCTACTACGACTAACTTCAGAACATGTTACCCTGTAGGGTCTTAATTATGAACTATCATCCTCATACTTG
The DNA here is from genome assembly GCA_034509755.1 of Anisodus tanguticus. NCBI lineage: Eukaryota > Viridiplantae > Streptophyta > Magnoliopsida > Solanales > Solanaceae > Anisodus > Anisodus tanguticus. Next base: position 31,565,895 of record CM067541.1, read on the forward strand.
TAGCTTCATGATCCAGAAATCCAATTGAACTTATTATGTAAGGTATAGAACGTATGTGTACTATCATGCAGAATCTTGTCCTTATAATGGTACTATCACCTGATAAATTACCTTATGCGCTATTTGACGAGCCTTGGGTCATACCCCGGACTTATAACATGCGAAGATTTCACTGTAGTCATCGTCACTTACACTTCCTTTTAGCACCCAGAAGCATCAATATATAGGAATCACTATATACTCACAAGTCATAAAAATCTCGATACATCGAAAATTGGAAATGTGATAACTATATAATAGAACACTGGTGTACTGAATAACTATAATCCTACTAACTGAAACACTGTATAGTGGTAACTGAGGTAAACTGATAACAATAAAACATGATAACTACCTTTGTACTTTCTAATAAGGGTTATGCTCTAGTTCGTATTAACTATGCATTTTGTTCCACTTTCGATATTATCTCAAGTCTAATCTGGTACCAACATGCACTTCCCGATTATACCCAATGGGTAGTCATCCTCACTTAGACCTTGAATTTCCTTCTCGTTGTTTATGCATTTGATACGTCTGGAATTATATAGGAAGAGATTATTACTTATTGCTCTAGGATTCATGTCGCGAGTTAGAAGAATTCCATAAAGTACTGCTCTAATTTCACGTCTAAAGTATGAAAGAAGTGAGACAATCCTAAATGTCTTGGTGGTCAACCGTTTAGTAGTGCCGCGTGCACACATATAAAAGTGACCCCACTGGACACAATTTCATAGACTTCCTAAGACACTTAACCTAGGTTCTGATACTAAGTTTTGTAATGCCCCAAACCATGGCCTAGGTGAAACACGACACTCGGTGCCTGACTGCATGTGATCGAGCGAACCATATGACTTGCTGAATCAACATGGGTATCAAAAGCATGCAATAAAAGTGATTTAAATCATGTAAACTGAATGTTGAAATATAGTCTGAAAATGAATTGCGGAGATATCTGAAAACATAGTAAGTTTGAAAACCAATTCTGACATGACTAACATGACATGCTAAACTAGTCCAGTCTATAAAACCTCTGAAACGTGAGTTTGACTACAAAAATATTTTACCAGGACAAGGCCCTGGCCTACCTTTACTATAAAGCATAACATGTAAAATTACTAACTGACACCCCGAATGAAATGGGGCTCACCAATAGCTGATACTGAGGCAAATCCTAATTAACAAATTCGTCATCCTGAAACGCAGTACATGCATCGTGAAATACAGGCCCCGGGCAAAAGGGATGTAAGTACATTTGAATTGTACTATATGTAAAACAACTGAAAGAATAAGTATGCACATGAAATAATAGGAATATGAAACTTAAACTGAACAATGAACATGAACATGAACTGATATGAGTATAATAACATGTGTAAAATCTATATATCTGTAAATCTGTATATCTGTGGGGAGAGCATTAACAAAACCGACATGTAACCACCATGTGTGAATGTGGAATTTGATATCTGCCCGATCAGCTAAGACATCTCATACCTTGCCGGGGTACTATACATGAACATGACATGATGAATCCAATAATCACACAAAGGGTTAATATGAAGGTATCGTCCTCTGGAGGGAGCGATCCTTATCCTACGTAGGCATATGTAGTTTTAGGATGTGTGAGCCTTCTCGGTAATCTGTGCAACTCCCAAAATATGTACTTGAATATAGTTTTCTTGTAAGCCCATGAATTTCATGAAAATAACTTATAAAACATGATTCGTGATTATACTTTAGCATAACTTGTGTAAAACATGAAAACATGTATAGTTTCATGGAATTGAGTAGTAATGGTTCATGACTTGTATTTAAGAACCCATAGAATTCAAGGTTTTGGATATTCATGGATTAGGTACGGATTACTAATAACCATAATGGAATATTAAGAACAAAATAACGAATTAGCAATACAACATGCTATAACATGATACATGTAGTTTAGGGTTAGCATGAACTTGGAATAAAAACCCTAATTTATGGACTTTTATGGTTTCATGAAAACATGTGGCGTGGAGAAGAATAACGATGTTCTAACACGTGGATAGAAGATCTACATGCCTTAGTTTCTCCAAAACTTGAATAAAAGGTATGAACTTTTGAAGAAGAAATCCAAACCTTTGAACTTGAAATCTTGAGAAGAGTTTTCACTATTTTTTGTAGCTACTGTTCATAGCTCAAACCACACCGCTGCAGACCTCCAAATTAGATCTCTTACGTTCACATTTAAGACCTATATATTTTGATCACTCAGTTAAAATTTGGGCTCGATCCAATGGTTAAATTATCGGCAAATGCCAACGGAAGCTGGCTGGTCGGAGGAAAAATCTACATCAAAATCACTAGGATTTTGCGTTTGATGGAGAGCGTCTAAATCAATCCTATTTCATGATTCTACCAACCATTAAATGTTCAAAACATAATAATAACCCCATACAATCCATTAATTAGTGAGGGACTTACCTTTTTGAAGAAATCCCAAAGCTTCATTCCAAATTCGATCTTGAATGGATTTTCTAAAATCTAGCGATTCCAAATAATAATTCGATGTTAATCTAGTGTTAGCTTAATATAATTGACATAGAAATTTGAATAAGAATTTACCTTAGGTGTTTGGTAGTAGCTCTGGTCGAAAATCCTCACATAAAATGTTTTAGGGTTGTATTTATAGGTTATCATAAAAGGCTTGGGCTTTAAAACCTAACCCTACAAGAATTGAGATTTTTATTTTACACGTCCTCAATAAAATTGCCATAACATTTCGTACATAGCTCCATTTTACCTAGTCCTTATATGGATGGAAAGGTCATTCAAAGGGATACAACATTTAGGGAGAAAGTTTTCTCATATTCCTTATAGATTTATCAATAATCTCGGCTTAAGTGAGGCTTGCATCAAACTCACTTGAAAACATGCTCCTTTGAGTAGCTTCCGATTTTAATTTTTCCTAAGACCCTTCTTATGGCTTGATTAGTTTTCAAATAATTTCATACACTCTCCATATTAGTTCCATCATGTTTCCATTGTACGGTTCAAACCATAGCACGAAGGTACAAGGTGTTACATGTATGTCTTCGATAACCTTTATTTTATCAGGGTTTATCTCGATTCCTCTTTGGAAAACCAAGAAACCCAGAAATTTTCTGAATCCAACCCTTAAAGCACATTTCTTGGGGTTCATCTTCATATTATACTTCTTCGGTACCTCAAATATTTATTGCAAATAACTTAAATGGTCCTTTGCACAGACTCTTGACAAGCATATCATATTTATATACTTCCATTTTTTTTCCTATTTGCTTTTTAAATATTTTATTTACTAACCTTTAATATGTTGCTCCGGTATGTTGACACCCAATTTTGTCCCGTCTTTTCCGATTTATTCGCAATTTTAAATATTTTTCGGATACCTCAAAAACAATTTTAATATAGGCATATATATGTATTTATTATTATTTTCAATATCATTATTTATTATTATTATTCACATATTTTACTATCATTTGCCTTTTTTAAAAGTCGTAATCATAATTTTACCCTAATATTATATGTTATTCTATTTTTCACAAAACGACATCGCATCCTCCATTTTTAAAGCATTAAACATTTCGCAAATATTATGTTTTATTATTATCACATCGTTACATCTTATTTTAAATAATTTACTTTTTTTCTTTAAATCATTTTTTAATATCAAACCTCTTTTTAAATTTTTCAAAACCCATAACCCATTTTATTTTCCAATCCAAGACAATTTCTACCCAAAACAAACAACACCCAATTTAAAAGAGGGCAGCCCAATTGACCTCCCCCAAATTCGGCCGCCCAATAACCAGCCCAAACCACCCAAAATCTCGGCCCAGACCTAACAACCCAACTCCCCATTCCCCTTTTTATTTCCCTTATCCCTGAACCAACACAACCAGACCAACCCAATCCCCAAACTCGTCGACCCAAGCCCATTACCCACTGACTTGAGCCCAACTCCCTCAACCCATATCCCATTCCCCCTAAATCCCAATCGTCCAAACCCATAAACCCGTACCCCATTCATTATCATCTCAGTTTTCAAAATCTTCAAAACCGTCACTTTTTCTCCTCTTTTCTTTGATCGAATTTCAAATTCTAGCGGTTGAAACCCCTCAAGTTTTGGCTATAAATATAGCCCTTTGGGTTGTGTTTAAGAGAGAGAAAAAAGGAGGCTTTTTTTTGGACGAAAACTCTCGGTTCTTCAAAAGTCGAACTAAAAAATTCACCATTTCTTAGGCTTGTTCAGAGGAAAGATAGGCAGAATAAACCCTCTCCTTGAACAGTTTTCGATTCTCAAAATCCCTTTCTTTTTTACTCTCGGTTCCGGCTCGACAAAGCCACTAACATTTTGTTCTTTTTCAATTGCATAAACAAACTTCTCCGAGCGGGTCGACGATTCGAAACACGCCTCGATTCGCTGCCCGGAGAAGGTCAGTAAGACATAAATTCCTCTCAATTTATTTTCTGTATTTTTCGTGTTTTGGTGCTAACTATGTACTGATTATTCATGTTGCAGACTAGTTAATGCCTAAGTGTGATGTTTGGCTAGCATGTTTTAGATGATCTAAGTATTTTTAATTTATTAAGTTATTGTTTAGGTCTATGTTCAATGTATTATGCTGAAGAGTTTGTTTAATACCTGTTTGAAGGGATTGTGATGTTGATTATTTGAATACCATATGATGTTTGCTTGTTTAGTTGATTATTTGTGCTTTAGACATGTTGTGTTGGATTTATATCTATCCTTATGTGTTATGTGTGATATTGTAGGATTTTCTTAATGAAAATTGTGATGTAAAGGAGCAACCTGATGTCTTTTTTTTTTTTTTTTTTTTTTACTTTTAAGGCCATAATCTGAGATAATTAAAGGCTGAATGCGAGGTTCTTTGCGTGCCTAATATCACATGCTAAGAAGTGACTCAATTTTAGTTCTTTAGGGACCTGGACATATGTTTGTCAATCTGTTTACATGTGACTCTGTGATTAATGTGTGATATAGCGTAGGTTAACTTTAAACCTTTGCTAGCCTTCTGTGAACCTGTGCATTTGATTTTAAGATTGTAAATTTGGAGCTTTAGGCATTCTGGATCTCTATTTGATTAGATATGGGCTGAAAATGTGAAACATTGCTAGCTGGATCATGTTCTCTTAACTGGTTCATAGATGGTAGTTCTTTATTAGCTATTATGTGTTAGTTGTTTTGACTTGTAATGTACTTTATAACAATCCTAATCATGTTGCGTCCTGTTATGAAATGTCTATGTCCAAATGTATAACATGATCATAACTACATATTTTAGTTAGCCAAAATAGAGCTGCATATCTAAATGGTGTCCTTAAGCGGTTGTTTGGTCATTCATGTTTGCCTCACATGTCTATATAACTTACCACATACTTATTTTACCTACCTTAGTGTCATCACACCTAATGCATATCATGAATAGGACCATGTATGCTTAGTCTAATTGAAAATACCATGCACCTTTGGAAATGCTTCTTTTTAATGGTCACTTGTTCATTTTTCTAAGTTTACATGTTTGTCAAGCTAACTACACATTTGTTTTGCCTGACTAAGTGTTAAAATGCATCCATATTATCATCTCTCAAGTTATCATATATCATGTCTATCCGTCGGATTGCTTGAATGTCATTTGCATTAGTCCTTTGCACTATTTGAACTAGTTTATGCCATGATAAATCATAGTCTGTAATGCATTCTATATTTGGATTTGTGACCATGTCTTCATATAGTAAGCATATATAGGGTATAGTCTGAATGACAAAATACAGTCAGTTAATTTGTAAATCTACACAAGTCTGTTACAAATGATGGATTATCTGTTAATACTTTTGTGTTCGCGTAAAAATATTAGATCAACATGTAGACCTTGTGTAAACTTGATTTAATTCCCCTGACTATTTGTAGCAGATTTGTTGAGTCTTTGTATTTCTCAATCCACTCTTAAAGAATCTGAATTCTAGTCCTCGTTTGTTAAAACATGACTAACTTATCCAAATAAATGAAATGCTTCATGTTTTATTGCTCTTGACAAAGTTTGGCTATTTGATACTCATCCTTCACTCTTCTCTTTCTTTGCATAACTTGGGGAGAATTCTCCAATCGCCAATGTTCTCGAGCTACTGCATTTTGGTTGCCCCACTGCTGCTGCGTCTTAAGGCCAAATGTTTATTGTATTTTGGACTTTTGAGGCTCTCGAAAGTGCTGTACTTTGGCTGCTATATTTCGCTAGTCGCTGTTGTGATTTTGACCCAAATTTTGGGTTGTTTTGAAGTCAAATGATGGCTGCATTTCGAGGGAAAAACAGATGTTACATTTGAAATAAATGTGTTGCATTTTGAGCTGCTGTGTTGTTGCTACATTCTGAGCTTAACCATTGTTGCATTTGAGAATGGTGCTGCATTTCTTTGGCTGAAAAGTGTCATCTCTTGAGCAGATTTGGGGTCGAAATGACTGGTATTTTTGGGCAATTTTGAGGCCATTTGCTGCTGTTTTTTTTAGCCAAACTGCTGCTGTGTTTTGGTCGAATTATTGCTGCACTTTAGGCAGATTTAACGCCAAATTATTGCTGTGTATTCTTGGCCAAATTTGAGCCAAACCACTGCTGCGTTTCGAAGCTATTTCGGGCCAAATTTGAGGCAAAAGTGGTGGTCATTTTGCTGCTGCGTTTCGATGCTATTTTGAGCCAATTTGTTTCCGTATGTCGAGGTAGACTACTGTTGTGTTACTGCTATAATTTTGGCCAAGTTCTGCTACAATTTGAGTCAACTAGTTGCTGCATTTTGAGTCAAATTGCTGCTGCATTTTTTAGGCAAGCAGATGCAGTGCTCTTGAAGAAAACAATTGCTTTAAGACTGCTTCGGACAACCGCAATATTTCTTAAAAGTCTACTGACTTGAACAGAATACTACACTTAGGCCAATGAAATTGAATTTGAGATCGCGTCCATTCGGAAAATGCCTCTCGGTTTCGGCTTGCTGCTTTGGTATAATTGACTGATTTGAACATGATACTACATTGGCCGATGAAAATATCCATCGATTTTTAGGCCTCCACAGTCGAAAAGACGGAAATATAACTTCAGGGCAAGGATGAAACTTAAATCTTTTTCTTATTTCATCCGAGAGATCAACATGTTTAGTAGGCGAGGCAACTAAAATGACCGACGAGTTATATGTTCGCAGCCACGACGTGATTGGAATGATCTTTCTTTTTCATCCGAGAGACCAACATGTTTAGTAGGCGAGGCAATAAAAATGACCACCGAGTCATATGTTTGCAGCCACGACGTGATTGGAATGGTCTTTTCAAAATTTAAGTCTGAGCCCTCCGTGATCAAAACATTCACTGTTTTGGATACGGATCCGAAGTTATTTATATTTAACTGTTTCTAACCGTTTGTTCTTGACAACTTGCAAGGAACAAAGTCAACGAAAGCAGATACTCCATGGAGATTATTTATTTTGTTGTTTTTACTTTCTTTAATTCAGCTTCATCTCGCTCTGTATTGTAATATTATTTATTGCACTTATGTAATTATTGAACTGCTTAGAATATGTAGATGTAGAATTAATTCATAGGGTAGTCTAAGATTGAAAACCCGCCGCTAGCTTATTTACTTGTAGGCTCGGTTAATTCAAACTTAGAAACCCTCCGCTAGTTTATTTATTTTTAGGCTCGTCATGCATATTTAAAATTTTTAAAACAAACTTTGATCATCTTCTATTCACTTTATTAATTGTACAACTCAAAATGATTTCCAAAAATTACTTCTTTGGCATTATAAGTAATTCGTTTTTCTCCTTGATAAATTGTCCCAAATGCATACTTGTACAAAATGCATCCTTTTACTTAAATACTTGCAACATCATTTCAACTTTCTATTTTTAAACATGCATTTTCCTTAGCACAATAATTAACCTGAGTTTGATCGGATAACCGCAAGTTAGCGGATCTTAAAGGATGCCTAACCCCTTCCCTTTAGGATAATAAAGAACCCTTACCTAGAATCTCATTAGTTTCTCATACTTTAAAATTGGAGTTACATTGCAGCATTTATTTAATATGTAGGTGTCCTAATTCACCGTAGAATAATTAGGTGGCGACTCCTTAATCATACCCAGGAATCACCGGATACGTTGCACACCGCTTTGACCCCCGCGGGTTAAAAACGGGCGCGACACGGTATTTTCTGCCTAAAAGGCATAACGTTATAACAGTAAGTACCAAAAGTAGTTAAAAAGATATTTTCTCTTGGTCTTCTAAGTGCATCCTTATTTGATTATACCAAGAATACGCATCGAGGAAACTCATTATCTTATGGCCGGTCGTAGCATTGATCATCTGATCTATGTTTGGCAACGGAAATGAGTCTTTCGGATATGCTTTATTCAAATATTTAAAATCAATGCACATTCTAAATTTGTTTCCCTTTTTTTGGCACTACGACTACGTTTGCTAACCAATCCGAGTACTTTACTTCCCAGATTGATCCTATATTAAGCAATCTAGATACCTCTTCTTTAACAAACTTATTACGGAGTTCGGCGATTAGCCATTTTTTCTACCGTATGGAGGGAAACTGAGATCCAGGCCCAACTTATGAGTTGTGACTTCTGGAGGGATGCCTATCATATGTTCATGAGACCATGCAAAGAAATCAACGTTAGATATAAGATATTTAAGAATTAAATCCTGAGTCCCAGGGGTAACCCCAGCGCCCAAGTATACCTTCATGTCGTGAGTTTCTGGGTGTAGCGCACTTTGATCAAGTTCCTCTAGAGTGGACCTAGTGGCATCTGACTCATTCGGTACCTGAAAATATCTAGACACTTGGTACCGATCTGAAAACTCCTCCTCCGGATAGGTCGATTCTGATTCTGACAGCGGAACATGGTGAGCATCCACTAGTACTGTCTCCATTTCCTATAATTGCTATTTAGGATTTGTCATCACCTCTGGTTCTTCTATGGCAAACATTTCCATGGCAGTGGGATATTCGCCTCGGATTTGCTGAATCCCTTCTAGTGTAGGGAATTTAACTAACAGATGCAGTGTCGATGGGACCACCTATATATTATCCACGACCTTCCGAATATTGCATTATATCTCATGTCACCATCGATGATATATTTTGTTATCTTAATAACTCTCATCGCGTCCACCGGTAGATCCACTTCTCCCTTTGTGGTTTCGCTTGACATATTGAAACCTGAAAGGGTTCTAGTAGCTGGAACTATCTTGTCTGCCATATTCATTTCCTTTACCACCTTCAGTTGGATTATATTAGCTGAGCTTCCGGGATTGATCAAAACTCTCAACCTGGAAGCAGTCGATATGTACCGTGACCACCGGTGCGTCGTTGTGAGGGAAGATTACACTGATAATGTCTTCTTCGGTGAACGTGATAGTATATTTATCTGGTATCTCCCAGAATCTCTTCTCCTGGGTCACCGAGATTTTCGTCTTCTTGACTGCGGTGAAAGATGTGGTGGCAATCATTGACCCGCCATAGATCATGTTTATAACATGAGGCGGTGTAGCTGGATTTGATTTATTTTCGACGGGTGGTCCCCGCTTGTAGTTGTTGTGAGCTCTCTCTCTTAAGTATTCTCAGATCTGGCCCCTACTTAGCATTCCTGCCACCTCTTCTCGTAGGTGTCTGCAATCTACTATATTATGTCCGTGAGTGCCATGGAAATCACACCAGATAGACTGTTCTCTTTTGCTAGGATTAGATTGCAATGGTTTCAATGGTCGAGACGCCGGATGAGTTCTTAGTCCTGCCACAATTTGCTCTTCATCAATGTTAAAGTTATATTTGGATAATTTCAGGTATTCGGTACTCTTAATAGAGTTAGATGAATTACCTTTATCAAAATTCATCAATCTTTGATTGTTTTGTCCGGGACCTCCTTTGTTATTCGACTTTTCAAAAGAGCAAAATCCTGTCCACCTAACTGCTTTTCGGGGGTAGGATAAGGTCGGAATTGATTCTTCGAGGAGTTCCAGCCGGCTCCAGCTCCTTTTCAGACCTCCCAAAGATACTTCCGGCCTTAGATCCAAGCATATCATCTCTAATCCGGATCTTGGACTTATACCGATTATGCACATCTTCCCAAGTTATAGCCTGGAATTCCAAGAGATTCTCCTTGAGCTTTCGTGAGGCATATGAACTTGAAGGATCCAAACCCTTTGTAAAAGCCTCTACAACCCATTCGTTCGGTACTGCGGGTAGAAGCATCCGGTCCTTCCGATACCATGAAACGAAGTTCCTAAGTAGTTATGTTTCTTCTTGCGCAATACGAAATATATCCTCCTTGTGCGTCTTCACCTTTCGAGCCCCCGCATGAGCTTTTATGAACATGTTGACGAGCTCGGCGAATGATCCGATTGAGTTCTCAGGGAGTTGTGAATACCATGTCAAAGCTCCCTTAGCAAGTGTTTCAGCATACTTCTTGATCAGAATTGATTCTATTTCGTGTTCCCTTAGATCATTTCCTTTTTATGACCGTAGTATAGGTTATTACGTGCTCGTATGGATCAGTAGTTCCATTATATTTGGCTACAAAATGCATTTTGAACCTTTTGGGGATAAGTTCAGGCGCAGCCTCTGGCTTATACACTAACTAAATGTATCTCTTTGCGTCTGGACCATCAACCACATGAGTGCCCACCGGTATTTGACTATATCCGGTGTCGGAACTCCTTGGCGGTTTTTTCTGCCTTATTTGCATTGGTGTCGACTTTGTTTGTCATATCTTCCATGAATTTCAAGACCTTTTTCCTGAAATAAATTTTCAGGGACGACTTCACTTTTCGAACCATCATTTCTTGATCTACCCTGGTCATTATCAGTTTCTCTATTAGCATTTAGTGGAGGCATCAGTTCGTCTGTCGGAGTACTGTCAGCATTTTTAGACCTATACTCCGCTTGACACCGCATCAATTGCTCCAACTGCTCACTCATAGCAGAATTATGTGCCCTCAGATTATGTATGGCTTCTTCAGGTGTTTCATCGCTGGGAACATCCTCATGTCGAGTCTGTCCGCCTTTGGAAGTGGCTCCGTCTGCAAACATCGGTCCTCTGGTATCGTGGTTTCTATTGGCAAACCATCCGGTATGAGTGGGACATTGCTTGTGTTGTCCCCGATGTTGCGACTGCTTCTGTGTTCTCCTACTCCTATCATTTGTTTACTCTGAACAAAAAATAAGACTTAAAGAGAAAATTAGGTAAGTAGAGGGGTCACTTGTGACACCACAATTGTCCATGCCCCACAATGGGCGCCAAACTATTTACCCGTGAAATGATACAATTAAATTTGTACACATGATCAAGGACACGTGGATCTCAAGTGACATGTTTGATAATAATTTCTACGTAAAATATACTATAAATAGATAATAATAATAATAAAATATACTATAAATAGATAATAATAATAATAATAATAATAATAATAATAATAATAATAATAATAACAAAGAATCAATTAACCTGAACCTTGTGATAGCTTCTAGGCACAATTATGATAACTCGTATGTAAACACAATAATTGAGAGAATATGAGCAAGTGTATTGTAATAAGGAAAATTTAGATGGCATAACTAACTATTAGTACATAATTATATTTAGTAGCTATAGTTTATATTAATTACATCTCATAGCTAAATATTGTATTTCAATTATGTATGGTAACTAATACCTCAAATACATCCACTGTATCATATTTTTTCCTCAAACCCCTCTATCTCTTCTCCCTCAACTATCTCTCATTTTTCCTCCTCTCTTCTCCCTCCGCCGCCGTCGGCCACCACAAATCGTCGTCGGAGCTCTGGCGAAACCCATACCACTGCTCTCTTCATTGTCCATCTTCGCCAGCGAATTTACGACGCTAGAGAAATCAACGTTGTACCTCTGCCACCACTGTCCCTCACCTCCTTTCTCTTCGTCTTCACTGCTCCAACGAGGAGCTTTTGCTCCGATGAACGGGAGCAGCCGTGAAACCACTGGCAAAATGCCGTTAATGGCGAACAACAACTGACAAACAACCGTCACACACCGACCAAAAAAGGAGTAGGTCGGTAAGGCCCAGACGTTATCGCAAAATACACTTTATTGTCCAGATCTGACCAAAAATACAGTTTATTATTCCTATTCGACCGGAATACAAATGAATACAATGATTTTGAAGTGTATTCATTTTTTTCTAGTGTAAAATCTATTTTTTCATTATGCATTTTATTTCTTGTATTAAGTTTTTGAGTGTATACAAATAAATACTGTGAATTTGAAGTATTTTTAGAGTATTCATTTTTTTCTAGTGTAAAATACAATTTTTCGTTATTTTATTTCTTGTATTCCCTTTTTGAGTGTATTCATAATATTTTTGTGGAAAATCCAATGTATTGGGGTGTATTTTATTTCTTGTATTCAATTTTTGGTTGTATTTGTATTTTGAAGGAGTTTTTTCTGTTTTGAATACACTTTACTAAATAGATTTTTACTCGTTGTATTCATGAATGCATCGAGATAGTTTTATGAATAAATCGAGGTCGTTTATGAATACAGTGAGGTTGTAGCAACTAAAAAGTAGTTGCGCCTGTAAATATTGAAACTATATCTATGACAAATCTAAAACCCCTAAACTATAGTCATTTGTGTAAGTTTCACTTGTAATAACTTGAATATAATCTCCTTACAATGGCATTATGTGTCCTATTTATACATGAGCTACACGAGTACACACTCCATGAAATATGCTCTCATTAAGGCAGGAGAATGAATGTTGTAATAATTGAACAATTAGTATCTCAATGAATGCCATCAATGCTCAGTTGGAAGACATGCAACCGGTTTAGTAACGACTATCCGTTGCAATTCAAACGGTTCTCCTGACCTTCTGAGTCACCGGTACCAGCCATGCATATGACGCTCCCGATACCGCTCGTATCTAACCGGTAATGCATCAGGTTGACATAGACTTGACTCAATACCGTATTTCACGTGTTACACTATAATTCGTACAACTGTCTTATACGAATTTTGCCATATACAATGATAAAGGAGATAAATGATTACGTATAAATATTGTGTGGAAAATGTGAAGATAATTCAATCCGGAGGTGCAATAGAGAATCTAATATTCGATGCAGTAATTAATAATCAATCAATCGAAAGATGGAGAGTAGAGGTTTTAATTTATGTAAAGTGCGTTCACTCCAGCGGGATACTTCGTTTTGCATAATGAGTCAAAGTGAAAAAATGGGAACAATAGGCTTAGGTAATGTAATAAGCGTGAACGAGGCCTGTGGGTGACAAAGTGGCAGGTACAACTACAAAGCTGAGGGATACTGCTGCACTACTATCCTTGCCTAAGTAGAAACACTATTCCTCACTCTCAATTCGTGCTCTCATCTCTTGTGTAATTATTATTCTTGGTATAAAACACTGACAAAGATAAACACAAAAGGAATGCTTTCAAGATTTTCATGCATCAAATATAAAGGAAGGCTAGGATTAATCTTCTAATCCACCTAGTTTTGATTCTCTTTTCCTTTTCATTTTTCCTATACCAAGTCGCAGAATTGATTGAACCAAAGAGCAAAATCATCCAACTTCTTAAGCAATCTGTTCACTGCTCTTCATGTTTCTCACCAAACTGCTACAAATATCTCAAGCTATGTTTAGCAACTGTAATTTCCTTTTTAAATATTCAGTGTGAACACTCCATTATTGGCCAAATTTCAGTTTTCCCACACTAAATGAGTATAGTAGCTTTACACGCATTATTCTTCCCACTTCTTTTATTTAGTACTATAACTTCACTAATCAACTGAATATTTCTTCTTCGCTGCTAGTAGTCCTCACACTTCTTTCCAGAACAAACAAAAAAATCCAGCAAAAATGATTGAAACAAACGAAAGTTAGAACCTCTGGTGACTGACAAGGGTGTCTAGAGACCACAAGAAATAATAACACATGAGAAAAGAACCTACATTAGGAACTTGATGAAGATATACAAACATCGAAACATAGTGCATATATTAGAAGTATCAGCTGTTACAAGTTACAACAGACTAAAATTAACAAGGTTATATTCAGTACTGCCCATATGAGCAAATTAAGCAAACTTCCACGGTTAACACTATTGGCTAAAGAGATCATTGTCAAAGCCTACAGATTAGTGCAAGTAAGCGGCCTGGTAATGGTAGCCATTTCCAAAGAAGTTGACATGCCCAGGGGAAACATTGTAAGCAGTAGTACCCATAAATGATGGAACATGGGTGTCAGTTGCAACGGGGTAAGCATATGGTCTGTCGTACACATACTGCGGGTACCTATCAGTCACCCTAGCATAGAAATTCTTGTCAGTGGCAACATTAGTGACTCGGGGCCCATTTGCTACACTATTGGCACGAGGCCTCTTGGTTTGAGGTTTCACAATTTCAGTTGCCCTTTTCTTGTCTGCCTTTGCTTTCTCCAACTGGAGAATCCTTTTTTGGAGGGAATCCACTGGGTATTGCTCCTGAATCTTATGGTCTTCAATGCATTTAATTACAGACTTTAGAGCAGCCAGTTCCTTCTCATTGACATCATTCTAGAACAGGAGAAAAACAATTGGTTATAGGTTAGCAAACAGAGTCATTTCAGGAAAAAGATTCTCTCATCAGACAGGTCACATTAATCACAAGAGCATGGACTGTGAACCATTCTCGCACACCATTCCTCCACCCCACCCCAAGGGAACTGGTGGAGGAACAAGGGGTTCTTGAACATAGATATGATGTCACCATAAACACGTAAACTGTAGAAATTAAACAGAGCATTTAAGATATACATATCAAGGCAGAGGGAACAAACCTGTACAGCAGGCGAAGCATTTCCAGATTTGACAGGTGAAGATGATTTACTTGCTTCGTTCAAGTAGGATTTCAGCAAAGAAACAGGTGAGAACTGTTCAGTCAGCTCAAAGGCAAAAGCTAGATTAACAGCATCTATATACCTCCCTTTACTAACCAAGACATCAATAACACCTGCAGAAGTTCAAACAGAATGCAACAGATATGTGAGAATTTAATGTACATGTGGCAACCTGAGTTACCATATGCAATCAAATCATACAAATATGGTTCCCTACTGATAAAAAGTCAAAACATAGATGTTGGTCCACACTTAGACATGGTAAGAATTGATGATGTGTTGTACCCTTAGGAAAAACTTTAACTTGCATAACCTCATAATGCTGGCAACAATAGCAGGAATGAGGAAACATTTGATTTCTGTATAAAGATGCCATTTTGGCTGCCACTGAGACAATTACTTAGATTTGCAACTGTTTAGAAGATTGAGGGAAAACTGATGCAGGACGTGATGAAAATACAGAGTGGTGTTATCCTAGGACTCTAGTTGCCAATAGGAGATATTGACAAATACAACAACATACCCAGTGAAATCCCACAACGTGGGGGTCTGAGGAGGGTAGAGTGTATGTTGGTCTAGCAGAAACAATTCGAGGATTTCAATTGATCCTTTCCGGAGAATTAGATGGTCTTCCTGAACATGCCTTGCACGCAGACCTTACCTCTACCTTGGTAGGTAGAGCGGTTGTTTCCGAAAGACCCTCGGCTCAAGACAAATCATAAGCACAAGCAAAGCAAAGCAAGAGAAACCGTCAGACCCGAAATGATGGTAACAAAAGCGAGTAAGCCATGATAGAGTATTCCGAAAAGGAAGCAGTAACTAATGCATGTAAACAAGATAAACAAAGTATACTAAAGAACACACAGCAACAGAAATCAAACAACAGGGGACTATAAAGCAATACTGCGCATACTAGCATGATAGGCTAAGCAGGCCTACAATAATAACACTACAACTACCAGTATGTAAGCGTAAGTAGGACTACGCTCAGCTACCTAAGGGTACCTCTCACACCTCCGCACTGGGGCATTTGTGTCTCTCCTCTGCACATGCCCGAACCTTTTTAACCCCGCTTCCCGTATCTTATCCTTCACCGAGGCCACTCCCACTCTGTCCCGGATATCATCATTTCTAATCCTATCCCTCCTTGTGTGCCCACACATCCATCTCAACATCCTCATCTCCGCAACTTTCATCTTTCTGTGCAGCTAAGAAATTTACTCGAGATATTCTCTTCCAAGGTGGTAGACCGAATGGGAACATTTCATGTCTTTCCGTACACATTTATACCTCCCTATTTTTTTCCTTTGACGATGAAATCTAACAGTTTGCCTCTTTTGACCTTAACAATCATTATTTCATTAGATCAATATATAACCACAAACGGGCCAGGAGAATAACAATCAACTGACAATACTCTCTGGTTAACCTTCCAGCCCAAACATTTCCCCACCTCCGCTGCTCCTGGAGGGTAAGTAAAAGATGAAAAGAACTACCAAAAAGAAATTTCAGTGTCTCTAGAAAGAAAAGAAAACTGGGTAAGTGACCTGTACTTCACAAATTGGAAGCAAGGCTCAGTGTAGCAGATAGTACTCCATAATGCGGAATTAACTAGCATCCAATCATGAAGTATCCTAAATTTACTGCCTCATCCACATATACAATTTCAAAAACGTATACAACTTGAAACAATGTAGTGATAGATGAGAAGATGAATCAGATGAGTAATCTATAAACGTCACATACGGCTCCATGAGAAGGGCGGTGGACAGAAATGGCCTTCTTGTACCTCACTCTTGTCTTCAATGGGGTCTGCTCTTTCTTTTTTGGGAGAGTATAATGTGCGTAAAGTTTGATGTTAAAGAGAAACGAGATTGACGAAGTCTTGAGCAAGGTTATAACATTTTTACTTCTTCCGCCACCCAGATTGTCCTAATATTTTTCTTTAGCATTGAATCTACAGTACATATGCATTTAGCCTTGACAAACAGTTAGTGACAGCTAGGGCGCTCCATATGAATCCTTTAAAACACACTAGAAACATACTATAAGTTGAATATATTGGTTTGGAATTCTTACCCAGATCTGTACATGCCCACAGATCAAAATACAATTATCTATTTACATTATCTCTCTCTCTCTCTCTATATATATATATGTGTGTGTGTGTTAAAAAGCACGAAGCGAAATGTCGTTTGCCTAATAAAAGCCCATCTAGCTCAGTTGGTAGAGCGCAAGGCTCTTAACCTTGTGGTCGTGGGTTCGAGCCCCACGGTGGGCGTTTCATTTGGATGCGATCATGCCAGCAATAACGCACCGGATCCCATCAGAGCTCCGAAGTTAAGCGTGCTTGGGCGAGAGTAGTACTAGGATGGGTGACCCCCAAGAAGTCCTCGTGTTGCATCCCTACTTTTTGATTTGCAATAAAATACCACTAGCAGCCTGCTAGATGGTTTTAGACTAAAAAAAAATGTTGTTTGCGTTTTTTACCCTTTTAAAATAGATTCACATTAGATAAGATAGTCATTTAATTATTTTCTTAATATTAGGAGCTTTAAAATATTTATTAAAGTTTTCCTTATTTTAATTATGTAGAAAGTCCTAATATTTAAAATTTTAAAATCCATTAAACTTTTACGTTATATAAATTCTTTCATTTTTAAACTATGTAACATAATCATACTAGACGGAAGGGGGGAAATCAAATAGCAAATAGGAAAAGAAAAGAACGAGGAATACAAAAAAATTGAACTGACTTGGTTTGTTCATTGTCGAGTTCTACATTACTAATTCACCTTCTTATTTTGATCTTATTTAAGAAATGCATGTTTATGTTTATTTCATTGTTTTACGTCATGACTATATTTTGTCATTCCCCAAAAATGACAAATTATTAAGTCTTTCTTATTTGAATTACTTAGGCATTAAGTCTTAAAATTCAAACTTTAAAGTTAATTAGAATTTTACGTTATATGATTTTTTTCCATAATACAACATAACTTAAAATTCTTTTCGTACTACTTTTAAACTATATATATGAACTATAATACATTTCTATATTACATTTGAACTCCTTTCCTTCTCAAATAATATTTTCCGCTTCATCAATTTTTGTATGATAAAAACAAACAACTACGAAGAATGTAAGAATATAAAGAGAGAGAGAGAGAGGGAGAGAGGGAGAGAGGGAGAGAGAGAGAGAGAGAGAGAGAGAGAGAGAGAGAGAGAGAGAGAGAGAGAGAGAGAGAGAGAGAGAGAGAGAGAGAGAGAGAGAGAGAGAGAGAGAGAGAGAGAGAGAGAGAGAGAGAGAGAGAGAGAGAGAGGAAGAAAAGTGATCGGCGAAAGTCAATAGCACTAACAACTCTACAAACACAGATCCAAAAGTGTGCCGGGAAGTCCTTGTGTTGATTGATTTTCCACCATTTGAAAAATACAATAATTATTGGATGATATTATAATAAAATTCGGGATGAACTAATATTAAATTTTGAATCAATAAAAGGCAAGTTATTTCGTATAAATGTTGAGAACAAATTACTAAGCCTTTGAATTTACTAATTAGCAAAACAACAACAACAACAAGAATCTCAAATAATTAATTACCAAATTCTTCATATAAGTAAAATCCTTTTTTTTAAGTTGACAAAACTCTTTAAGTACATAAATTTGTTTCCATATGAAGATCATTAACAGTGAAAGAAAAGAGAAAATAGAACAAAAGCAGTGATAATATAGTGTTAAGAATCAAATTGGTTAAAATGCAAGCTTGAAGGAATGAGGATGAGACTGAAGAAAAATGTATTTTAAATGAGTTGTCATTAATTATTTTTCTTTTATTTTCCGTTAATTCCAATAAATGATACTTTGTAGCTTCTTAAATATTAAGCTATTGATTACAGAATATTTACTTGCACCTTTTTCCTAGGAATTATAGGACTTACACCTTCACTCCCCAATCTTTAAGAGACCAAAAGATTCAATTTTTTAAATTTATGTTACTTGACTACAACAACGACATCCCAGTATAGTCAAGTGGGGTCTGGGGAGGGTGGGGTGTACGCAAACCTTACCCATACTTGACTACTATTTGATAAATCGTTATAAAAACATATCATAAATATCCCGATCATTTTAGATTCAGTATTAAATCATAGGCGTATAAATTAAATACCAATAATTGTCATAGGATATCCATAAGATTGGATTTGCTTATATATACGGTTGTCTAGTGGTATATTTGCTTTAAAAAATATCCATAAGAAATCAATGTTGCTTCCTATTGATCATATCTTTTGCATGTGGGTTTTCATTTCAGGAAGTCACATGTTTGGCTTCATTTTATAATCCAAACACATTTTTATAATATTAACGTAATTTTTAAAAGAATGTATACTCGCAAAGTGTGTACCTAGAAACTAGAATATATTTAAGTTTTCCCTTGATTTTTAGAAGTTTTAAATCAACTCAATTTTGTGCATTAAATCCTTGCTTATTAATATATAAAATATCTAATATTAAATAAAAAAGGGCAGCTCGGTGCACTAAGCTCCCGCTATGCGCGGGGTCCGGGGAAGGACCGGACCACAAGGGTATTGTACGCAGCCTTACCTCACATTTTTGCAAGAGGTTGTTTCCACGGCTTGAACCCATGACCTCCTGGTCACATGGTAGCAACTTTACCAGTTACTCCAAGGCTCCCCTTCATATCTAATATTAAATATCTTGTATAAATCTTTTCCTTATTTGAATTATGTAACATAACAAATTTGCAAAAAGCAAAGAAACCATAAAAGGCAAATTTCACAAAAAGTAAGTAAGAACTAACTATTACTAAAGTCAGTTATATCTGTCGACACTCCTTCGATATTCAATGATATTTAAGTTCTCAGACTTTGTGCCTTTTACTTTGTAAATATATATGATGGTTGAATCTCTTTTTAAATGCTTTTATCATTAGCGCAAATATTTTAAAATTTATTATAATATTACTTAATAACCAAAAGCACAAAAGAGAATTTGCATTTAAAGAATAAGAAAAAACACTTTTTGGAATTTTGAAATGTGAAAGAAAACTTGAGCAAACATTTAATAGTAAGAAAAAAAAGATGCTATAGAAAGATAAATTTGGTCAAATGCCAGAATTTTGAATTCGGAGATATCATCTTCACTTTAAAGTTTGGTTGAGAGACAGGTGACAAGCTCAAATATAAACCAAAGTTACCATACTTTTGGGAATGACGATAATAATTCACTAATCACAATTAATAAAAGGAACTGTTTGAAAAGCTCGGTATAGTTATTAAACGGGGTAAAAAATTAAGATTATCTATATTAATTGTACTAATATTTAGATTTTAACTTATAGTGAAATTTGAATTCAACGAGAGTTGTGTACACTCTAAATTTTAGTAAATCTGTTATTGACTATATCTGATGGTACTCAAATTGATTATGGTAATCTTGTGAGAAGTAAAGGAAGAAGTTATGAGTTGATATATCAAAATCGGGGTTAAATGTATGTGTTGTTTGGATTTATGTTTTTCATCAATAATTATTTTAGAATTTTATTCCATCAGTGTTTGCATTATTTCTGAGGATTTCTGAATAACTGAATTTCCTCCTTTGTTGATCTAACTAAATATACAACAACATACCCACTGAAATCCCACAGTGGAGTCTGAGGAGGGTAGAGTGTACGCAGACCTTACCCCTACCTTGGGAGGTAGAGAAGTTGTTTCCGATAAACCCTCGACATAAGAACAGGCAATTCAAAGCAGTACTACAAAGAAAGATCTAACTAAATATGGTCAACATTAATCACTTTCGAGAACATACACTTTTTTTTAATTTTCATTTTATAACTCAAACACATTATCTAATAATATTTAATTAAATTTTTAATTATATATTTATTGATGTAGGTACACGCGCAAAGCACGTACCCTAAAACTAGTTTATTTACTAAACTGAAAGAGTACTATTTTTATATTGAAATGCAAAAGGTTACAACTTATCGCAATTTCATCGAAAGTTCTAAAGGACATAATTTTTATTCATTTCACCATAAACATGATTAAAGTTGAACCACAAAACAAAGGAACAAAAGAACTGGACACAGGCAATATATAAAACATAAAAAGCTGAAATGACTTAACGTAGAACAGGAGATCTGATTACTATTGGCATCAACCATGTAGAGGCAAACTTCATATAAGGCAATTCACCTGGCACTTGAGTGCAAATGAATCAATATACGGGCTACAGCCGCATTGCTTAACAATCTGACTCTATATTGTGTGCAATGAATCTGAATTGGGTGATCCCGACTTTATTCTGATATGATTATTCTTCAATGGTTGGTCAGTCAAAGAACAAAGACAAATAGAGAGAGGAAAACAGAGAAGCAATAGAAAGGAGAGGAAGTAGGTTAAAGGGTCCTTGCAAAACTCGACAAAAATACTCAAAATTTAAAAAGTAGAAGAATATCCTTGAACAGTAACTTAGATATGTATGGACACCCACCTGGCATTCTGTCAGACAGTCCAAGTGAACGGCAGAGATCAGCAGCTTGGCGACGACGTGAAACCATTGGAATCAGCTTGAATAAATCATCCTGGTTGAAGTTGGAATTAATATCAAAAGTAGCTAGAAGCTGTAAAAATACATGAGCCTCCAAGGAATTCCCGTTATTTCCAGCAATGTCAAGCTCATCTAACTTAGGTTTCCACTCCTTAGCTATCGCTTTTGCATGTTCTTTTACATTTTCAGATATTATACTTGACATAGAATCGATTTTCAGGGTGGTTAACAAAATGCTAAGGCATTCCATTAGCATAATACAAGTTCGTCGAAGGCCTAAAAGATTTGCATCCTTTTTAGCATCTGAAATTGACATTTCTGAGGGATAGAAACCCTTGAGTGAGTCCAGAACAAGAGAGGCAGGGTCATCTGCGGCTCTTAAAGCAAATGGAATGTCCTCCCTTACAGCAGCCAGGTTCTTGAGGTTGTCTGATATAAATTTATGGAGGCCTTCTGAATCCATGTCTTGGCATAGCTTTACTAGCTCTGGATAAGACTTGACTTCCACAGTTGTATTCTCAGAATGTTTTCTATTATCCTCTGTATAACTCTCAGCCCCGGAGACAATGAGCTTTGCCTCCAGAAAAGATGGGTCACCTTGCTCCTCACTATTAATAACTACAGGTTCTGCTGAATAAGGTTTCCTTTGCTTCTCCAGAACAATTGCAATGGCAGAGACAGCTGCATCCCTTTTCTCCTGGAGCCTCTCAAGTGAAGCTTGCTCCCTAGCAATAACAGCTTCTTGACGCTTCTCTAATAGCTCTTTAGATTGAACTATTTTTGTTTCAAACTCTTTCTCTTGTTCTTCCAGTTCAGTGAAACGCCTTTTCAAGGACCTCTGAAGCCCATCAAAGTGTTCTTCGAGTTGCTTCCATTTCAGATTCAGAGTAACAGCACGGTGACTTTCCAACTCAGCAAATGCTTTCTGTAGTTGATGTATCTTAGAGGTTGTAGAGTCCATCAATGTTGCAACTGATTGTGTATCTTCCATGGTAGTAAGCCCTAAAAACCATAGCATACTTAGGACAATTAGTTTGGAGATGAAATCTAATAACATGACAAAAAGAACATTACTTTTGATATCCAAGAGAACTAGGATGACTTTTATTTCTAAACTTCTTAATTTTGTTGCACCATTTGAAGATATGTTATTGAAAAGTGCATAAATATCCCACACCAAACAATCAGAAGATAAACCTAATTAAGATTTGAGGTCAGAATGTAAATTACACAAACTATTGCTACGTATCAGAAGTTGAAATTCAGTATATTGCACAACCTTCCATAAATGGTCCTTAACTGAATCGTCTACCCATCAGGAAGAGCATTTCCCGCAATAGAAGACTCAACTTCATTATTTAAGAAAATTTTAAGAAATGAAACCATGATTTAGTTCTAACAAAAAAAAAATATGAACCATTGAACCTCATGAATAATAATAAAGCAGGAGAGCTCAAGAAACATAAATGTCAGTGATGAAGCATGAGAGCTCAATTCAGAGTTCTACTCATTCAATCGTGCTTAAGCCTGATCATGCATTGACCTTTTCCCACTTCCCTTGGTTAAAAATGATTGATCTTTTTAAGTTTAATGAAATATTCTGTTGTGACATTGTGTTTATTGCAGCAGTATCATCTTTTCCCAATGATCTGACCTTTTAGTATCTACAGACTAGTCTGTTCACTCAAGACGGATTGAAGGGTAAAAAGCCAAAGCCTTGTGTAAAACTTTGTTTTCATTTTTGGGATAAAGCCTTATGTTAAGCATTTGCCAGGGATTCATGATTCTATCCCATCATCAAGGTGGTCTCAATGAGGACAAAGCAAGGATTATATTGCAGATGGCCATTTCAGTTAAAAAAGGGCAGCTCGGTGCACTAAGCTCCCGCTATGCGCGGGGTCCGGGGAAGGGCCGGACCACAAGGGTCTATTGTACGCAGCCTTACCTCACATTTAAGTGAAAAGTAAAACCCTGTTCTCTTATCCAAGAAGCTACTTGTCGAGTACCAGGACATGTTAGCTGTTTGAATGTCCTCCATCGGAGGGAAAGGGATGGGTCAGATCGGAATCAGCAACCAAACCCCAAGGGACAAAAATCATCGTTGGAGATGACAAGTGAGAGCGTTCAGTGTGTGAAATTGATGTGCTGCCAGAGATTTGACTTCTGCTAGTGTGTGGTGGTGCGGGAGAGGTAGGTTTCCGGAGAGGTTTACAGGGATTCGCTCGTCGAGATGTCCCGAACCTTATGGTGGTGTTGATTTTTGCGGAATACACACAAAACAAATGGGTGACGCAAACAACAGTGAGAGTCACTGGAAAAATGCGCGGTGATTATCTTTTCATCTATCAGACGTCGTTGGTTAATACAACATCGGAACAATTATTTATTTCAATTCAGGGTTCCTCGTCATGTGGAAAAATAGCTCGACGCCAGGATGATAAAAAGCTTAACACCTCTCATTCTTATTACTTTTCAATATGAAAACGAAAAAAAAAATGAAAAATAAAAATGTCGTTTTATTCAAAACCCGTCAGGTGAGGAATCACTCTGGATCCTCTTTTTTTGGGCTACAACTTCGCCGAGCCGACTAGCATCCCTTTCCACTGTGCATTTTTCGAACAAAGAATACGACTATAGGATCGAATTCGCTCTTCAAGAAACTACTCGTCTTATACCTTCTGCCTGTCTCATATGTGTAGAACCTGATCTTTTTCGGGTCCAGCCTCTCCCTCAAATACATAGGGTAGGTAGGGCTGGGTGAGAAATGGTTCCCTCTTGCCAATAAACTTTCCCCAGCCTTTGATTAACCTTATTCATAAAGGGTCTTACGGTCGGGAGAACTACCAAACTAAAGAAAAATAGTGTTCTTTCTAAGAGTAGGCGTGGAGAGCTTTTTGCGGGGAAACTTGCAAGTACAGTTTGGGGGGAGGCGGGCGTCGACCTACCTTATGAGCAACGAATGGAAGTGGGAAAGAATTAACACCAGAATGGAGTCCAATAGAGTTCTGTCAAGCGTTGGGGAGCGGTGAATGACCTATCTTTATTGAAAGACATCTATTGTGATCTAGCGGACCATAGAATGCTAAGTTGGTATTGGGAACCAGCTTGGGACTTTCTAAATCTCATTAGCAATAGTCCAGGAATGACATAGCCTTCCTATGCAATGGGTGTCTTAACGTACTAAGTAAGGTGTTTTTTTCTAAAGCGGCATTCTCCCTTCTATCTATCAACAATGGAATTATGGAACTTTCTCCTCGAGCTGCGGAACTAACGAGTCTGATCAATAGAGTCCGTTATTTTTGCTATTCCTTCCTACTTCTTCTTCCTTTATTCTGTGCTTTTATTATATTTGCCTGAAACTCGAGAAAATAGAGTTGTTTGAAACCAAATGTTAGTTGGGGGCTCTCTGGGGAGGCACATCATTGATATTCCTGGTATAGTAGATGCTATCACACATACAATCATACTCAATTCGATGGAATTGTTTGATCTTAAAGGGGATCTTTTATAATTTCGCATGTGAGGGGTTATTTCTTGGTTTCGTCCGGTCATTAATAACTTGATTATTTTTAGATAATAGTAGATAGAAACAACGATTGTAAGGACTCCTATTAAAACCAAGAAATATAGGCCTGCCTGCCATCCACACCAGAATAAATAGTTTTTCGAAAAAACCTGCTAGTGGAGGAAGACCTCCTAGGGATAAGAGACATAGGGCTAGAATTTTCCCAACAAGGCTTCTCTGGTGTATTTTCCTTTCTAACATGGTTTAAGAACAACAAAGATTCTAGGTTCAAATATCATCACCCGCCAAAAAGGGAAAAAATCCAATTGTTTGGTCCATAAAAAAATATCAAGCCCACACGTAAGGGGCATGTTGACATAATACAATAGTGTGTCCTTTCTAGCAACTTAAGCCTTTATAAGAGATGGTCACACATTCCAACAATCTCCAATTCTAATAATATGATATTAGAGTTAGACCCATCCAATTCTTAGGTTACCAAGGTTGTACTCCTCAATTATAATGTCCATGGTCCGGATGTCACGTGCAGGAGGGTTGTTAAAATGTCCCACATTTGTTGAGGGAGAATGTTGTCTCCTTGTATGATCTTGGACAACCCTCACCTCAAAAACTAGCTTTTGGGGTGAGGCCTGCCCAAGACCATATAACAAGACAACAACTCATTCTTTCAACCAATGTAGGAAAATCACATAGACAGACCTGAACTTATGCTCATTTATGATATTTGCAGTTCAGTTTAAAAATATATTGAAGTAGGTAATAGAACAGTTGATTCCTTTTTGAAAAAGATAGAACAATTGATTCCTTAACAATCTAAATATTGCATTTCCGGTATCAAGTAAATTTGCTGCAGAATCATATTCATCAAGCCCACTATTATGAATTTCATTTTTTTTATATCAAACTCAATTAAAAAAGAAAAAGATAAAAAAATATGGTATGTGTGTGGGCGGAGTGTTGACCAGTCAAGACTTAGTACATACAAAAGATGAAAGTTACGGAGATAAGAATGCTGAGATGGATGTGTGGGCATACAAGGAGAGATAGGATTAGAAATGAAGATATCAGAGACAAAGTGGGAGTGGCCTCGGTGGAGGATAAGATGCTGGAAGCGAGGTTGAGATGGTTCGGGCATATGTAGATGAGAAACACAGATGTTCCAATGCGGAGGTGTGAGAGGGTGGCTATGGACGGGTTCAGAAGGGGTAGAGGTAGGCCGAAGAAGTATTGGGGAGAGGTAATTAGAAGGGATATGTCGCAGGTGCAACTTACTGAGGATATGACCTTACATAAGGGGGTGTGGAGGAAACAGATTAGGGTAGAAGGGTTACAAAATGATAATTGTAGTGTTATTACTGTAGGCCCGATTAGCTTTACACACTTATAGGCGCAGTATTGTTTTATAGTCCCTTGTAGTTTGATTTCTGCTGCTATGTGTTATCTAAGTTAGCTACTGCTTCTTCCTGCCAGAATGCGCTACCATGGCGTATTCGATTTTGTTATCAGCATGTTCATATTGTTTTAATTTCTTGTCTGGGTCTGACCGTTTCTCTTACGTTATTGTGCTTGCTTCACTGGTGATTATGCTTTGTCTTGAGCCGATGGTCTCCCGAAAACAGCTGCTCTACCTACCAAGGTAGAGTTAAGGTCTGTGTACACTCTACCCTCCCCAGACCCCACATAGTATGTTGTTGTTGTTGTTGTGTATGTTGAAGTCTTTGCGGGATTTCCCCGCACCGTTTGCCATCCCTATATTACAAGTGTCAAATCTACACCCACCCTTGGCTGTCTGAATAAGTTGCTCTAACTTTTTATTGTTATGGGTTAAAATCAGCAAAAAGGACTAACTTCCTTAGCTCATTGCACTTGACTTATCAATAAAATCAAATTGTTAAAATGAGAATTTTAAAATTAAATTGTTACTACTAAATATAGAAATAGGTCATTCTCTTTGGGATAGATTAAAAAGTTAAGTGGCCACATAAATTGGGAGAGAAGGACTACTAAGTTCACATCCATTATTAGCTGGTTTAAATTCATGGATCTGCCCCTCCTCTTAATGATTCTGGTTTTCCTTCTTTTGACAGTTTCTTCCAAACAATAAAATTATCTAGATATGTTGGAAATGTGTGTGTGTGTGTATATATATATATATATATAAAGAAGTAAATCAGAATTAAGAGGCAGCACGTATAATAGAAAACAAAGTAAAAAAAATAGAGAAACAAGTAAAGTTGCATAAAAGAAAATAGTAAAAGACAAGAATGAGAAGACGAAATTAACATGACTAAAGAGCATCATAGAAGCCAAACGGGGGAGAGGTGAAAAAGAAATGTCAAAAGCTAGCTAATAAGAGTGAGCAATTTGGTAAAAGAAGATAGCAACCTGGATCGGCGGCGAATCAGACCATTTTGGGGGCGAGGGTTTGTTTTGTCGAGAAAGAGTAAAGTGTCTGTTGTAATGTTAGACTGCTATTTTATGACACCACCACGCCATATCTCTCTCTCTCCTACACTGTTATTATTAAGTTTCTTTGGGCAAGTATTGGCTAGATGTTCTATACTGCCGCATGTGAAACTTGATAGACTTGGAACTAAAAGTAAATCAAGAAATTAAAAGGTCAAAACAAGAACTAGTAACAGCTTTTAAAAATAGAAGAAGCAGTTAAGAACCTTAGACTGGCCATAATTTTACACAAGAACAAGCAACTAGGATAATAGAAAAATCTATACCATTAGCAGACGATTATAAAAATTATATACCAGTACAAAAATCAGACCAGATTGTTATCCAGCAAGGTATAATAATAACAACCCTACTAGTAGACCTACATAGAAAAGTAGATAACTTAGCAACTAGGATAAATAAAATAGACGAACATATTTTCCAGATCACGTTAGATAAAGATAAAATTTCTAGAGGTAAAGAAAAAGAAAGTCAAGCCATAGACAATCTCATAGATCAACTTAATAAGATAGAGTTAACTCCACAGAAAGAAAAAGCTAAGATAGTTAAAAAATCACAAAAATGGACTTTCTTACAACTCGACAAAGATCAGAAGAAAGACCAAGACAAAGTTTCTCTGAAGACAGGGTAGGAAATAGTTTTATATCTAGAATACTAAACAGAAGACCTGCAGAAGAAACAAATAGACAACTTAGTGAAGTTATAAACGTAGACAAAGATATTAGTATATTTCAACAAAACCAGTTGAATTTACTAAACCCTAGAACGTTGTATAATGCGGGAAGATTTAATTCAACCGCACAACTCTACAGACATTATAGAGAAGAACAATTGTCAGTATTAGGTACTCAGACAGTTAATATAAACCTAATTAATGACGACTCCTTCAGACAAATAAGAAGAAATACCAGAACTCTCATGCATATGGGATTAATGGTAGTAGGAATTAAAGGTTTAACTAGAAAAAACTTAGGAAGCAAGGTCCTCATAATTATATATGACGACAGATGGACAGATATGAAGAAATCTATCATCGGAATGACGGAAATCGACATGACCGATAATGGTGGAATCTTCTATATAAGCCCAGACTTTCTAATCAACTTAGCAGAATTCGGTAAGCATATTAAAATAGGAATTCAGACCAAAGGCTATGAGGAAATGCATAGCGGAAATAACTTATTACTATGTTTAGGTTTTTTAGGTAAGATGACAAAAAATAGTAATACAAAATTTAAAATTAAAATTAACGACGTAGTAGAACTAATGAGTAATAAAGGAATTAACTTAATTAAGCCAACCAAGATACAACCAGAAGAGTACGCAGGCTTAGAATGGAAACTAGACAATTTTAATATTAAGAATAAAATATTACAGCCAGCTTCTCATTTAGAATATACAAATCACCGTGGAGAAACCTCCATAAGATTTACAGACTATAACTACGCTCCTCTAAAAGAACAAGAAGAGGAAAGCACTATAGACGAAGTAGAATTAAACTTAATGAACATAGAAGTCATCCCAGAAAGATATGAAGTAGACACGGTTATAGAAATCGCTAGAGACCTGCAAAGAAAAAACCCAAAAAAGTTATTTAGATGTAAAGGTTGTAAACAAGACAACATGAAGTTAGACGAAACAATAGAACACTTTAAATATTGCACTAAAAGAACAGAGAATATGAAGGTTATAGAGAAGATCGTATAGCCGCAGAAAAAACAGAAAATGTTAGAAGAAATCGAATGAATCACTAAATAAAATAGAAGATAGTTACGAAACAAAGCTCGAACATTAGTTTTAAAGAATTAATGGAAAATAGTGCTTCCAGCTCAAGCCCTTTCCAGCGAACAACCGGAGAGAACATCACTTTGTAAACACTAGTACGGGTAATGTACCTAGACGACGTGTTTATAGAATAACGAAGAACCCGTACAACAACAGTAAAACCGTCGGGTAAAAGAGATTACCACATAGAAGAGAACATAGTCCTTCAAGAAGGAGGAAATAGGGGTAAAATCCTCGAATATAGCAAAGACACGACCCCCGAAATGGAATTCCGTAATAGACTTATGGAAAGGCATCGTGGTAGCAGACTATATACAGAGTTATGTAGAAACAGACCCCGAGACAATGTATAAATATCTGGAAACATTTCTAGGAGAATCAACGAAAGCTTTGTGGGAAGCTTACAAAGTAAATTTCCCCGAAGAATTCATACACTTGGTGACAATGGGATCGAATCCCTATAACTTCACAAATAAGATACATACTCTTATTACTGGAGAAGACCCAAATAGTGGATTGATAATCCTTCAAAAGAATGCGTTAATTAAACTAGAACAACTTAGCATAAGTAACTGGATATACATAAAGAAATTCTTAAATGATTTCTTTTATTACTGTACGATCAGCGGTAACTCGTTTGATCAAGACTTAGGCAAAAAACTCTTCAACAAACTCCCAGGAGCTTTAGGTAGAGAAATAGAAGATCGTTGGGGAAAGCGAGAAGGGATATTACAAAACCCTCAAGCAAGATGGTCCATAGGACATAGAATCCAACATATAATGGAGATCTTACAAGAGAAGTGTACAAACCTGCAGATATAGAAACAGCTCAAACAGAATGAGTTGAGTTTTTGTAAAAGCGTCATATACACGACTCAGAGTTATGATAAAGAACCCCAAAAGAAAAAACCGTATAAAAAGAAGAAAAAATACGGATACCAGTAACTACGATAGATACGATAAGAAAAAATACTATCTTAGACGATCTACCGCCAAGAAACCTTACTTAGACAAAAGTAAGCATATTAGAAAATATAGGAACGATAGAACCTATAAAAATAGATTAGAATGTTTCACATGCGGCAAGATAGAACATCTAGCCAATACTTGCCCAAAGAAACTTAATAATAACTCTAAGAATGCTCAACTAATAGAAGATTTTCAAGAGACTTTAATTAGCGTAGATGAATATATGTCGACACGTAAAGTATATATTCCATAGTAAGTATTCAAGACGAAGAAAATAATCATTTAGACTCTTCGTACTCAAGGCATAACTTTATAAATGAAATAGGAATAGAACAACTTACGTATAAGTCGAAGACCTAAATACTTTAGTAAATACACAATAGATTGCGAACATATATTTGAAAAGAACAAAGGCATAGATAGTATAGCATGTTGCATTTGCAAATGGTTTCCTAGCAAAAGCAAAAGGGCCGATGCAAAGAAATGCTATATGGAAGGATGTATAACATGCATCCAAAAAGAACTAAATATTACAATAGGACAAAAAGAAATACTAGAAAGAATAGTAGAACAAGATATAATAGACCCAACTATTACAATAAGAATAATGACTCTAGAAACTAGAGTAAACACTTTAGAAATGAGACTATCTAAACTAGAAAAGGATAAAAATTTAAAACTAGAAGACTCTTCGGACGAAGAACTAGACAAAGAAGTCGAGTTCCCTCGGAATCGATGAATAGATCGAGTTTCTTAAACTTCGAGCGTAACTCTCTAATATGCAATGAAGATAAGAAATTCAGCTCTTTAAGACTTTTAACAAAGATTAAAATAAAAGACTATGAAATAACTACCCTAGCATTACTAGACACAGGATGTACTAGTAGTATCTTAAACAAGAAAATTGTTCCCCTAAACTAATTCGAACTTTAGACAAGCCATCCTCACCATGCAAATGGATGGAACCCATAATTTCTATAAGTACTACCTACCGAAGCAAGTATAAGTTTTATTAATACTTGTGATAAGTTTTATAACCCTAGTTATAAAATAAATAAGATCTTAGTTAGAGACTTAAATATAAATACAGATTTATTATTAGGATTAGACTTCTTCTATTAAAAACAACGGTAGTTGTACTATAACCCGTGATGGAATAATATTCCAAAAGGACATAGTACATACTACTTTGTTCGGACACAAAGTTAGAAACAAAGATAATTCGAGATAAACTCAATTAGTCAACTTAATAGACAAGACAAGCTAGCTCTTTGTAAAGATTGTAGCATAGAATAACAAATATTGTTGTCCAAAAAACACCCATCTAGAGATACAGAATTTGGATGACTCAATAGAAACAGAAGATTATTATTCGAAAAGGATTATAATCTAATAGACTTAGCCACAGACCTGTATAACTTCCAGAAAGTATTAGACAAAATAGGAATTATCAAAGATAAAACAGATTTAGAGAATGTAGTAAAGATTCTAGATGAACTACAAATCATAGGCGAAAAACCACTAAGACACTGGAATAATAATAAAATCCTTTGCGAATTAGATATTATTAATCCAGAATACATAATTAGGACAGCCTCTATAGAATCTACCAATCAAGACTTAGAAGACTTTAGATCAACTATAAAAGAACTCTTAGACCTAGAGATCATAAGACGGTCAACGTCAAAACACAGGTCAACAGCTTTTATAGTTCGAAACCATTCAGAACAAATCCGTGGAAAGGCAAGAATGGTAATAAATTACAAGAGACTAAAAGACAATACTCGTAGTAACGGGTATAAGCTACCTGATAAAACAGAATTAATAAATAGAATTCAAGGCAAGACTATATTTAGTAAGTTTGATTGTAAATCAGGCTATTGGCAGGTAAAAATGCACCCAGCCAGTATAGAATGGACAGCATTCACTTGTCCCGAAGGACATTTTGAGTGGCTAGTAATGCCATTTGGCCTAAAGACAGCTCCACCAATATTCCAGAAGAAAATGGATGATATTTTTGGAGAATACAAAAACTTTACTATAGTATACATAGATGATATACTAGTATTTAGTAAGAATATGGCAGACCATTTAGGACACCTGCAGATCATCTTTAAACTTTTTGTTAGCAATGGGCTAATAATTAGTAAAAAGAAAATGGTTCTGTGTAAACAGTACATAGACTTCCTAGGAGTGACCATTGGGGACGGAAAAATTAAACTCCAACCTCATATAGCTAAAAAGGCTTTAGACATGCCAGACAAGTTAGAGAACATCAAAGACCTCCAGAAATTTTTAGGCATATTAAACTACGCCAGAAATTTCATAAAAGACTTAGGTAAAATAGCTGGACCATTATATTCAAAGACCGGTTCAAAAGGACAAAAAATATTTAACACAGAAGACGTTAAAATAGTTAAACTACTTAAACAAAGAATAAAAAACATTCCAGACTTAAGTATATCCTTAGAAAATGACTATCTAATTATAGAAACAGATGGCAGTTTCGAAGGATGGGGCGCAGTATTAAAAGCAAGAACTAATAAATACTGCAGCAAGACTACAGAACGAATTTGCGCTTATCAAAGTGGCAAATACAAAGAAAAAGGAAATATGAGTAGTATAGACGCAGAAATTTTAGCAAGTAATATACTCTAAAATTCGTTTAGACTCCATATTTTGAACAAACAAGAAACCTTAGTAAGAACAGATCATGAGGCAATAGTAAAGTTTCACCAGAAAATCAACGATAAAAATAGCAGTAGAAGACGCTGGTTAAATTTCCTAGATACTATTTCTATATATAACCTAGTGTTTGAACATATCAAAGGAAAAGACAATCATCTAGCAGACCAACTTAGTAGGCTCAAAATAGAAAGTACAAGTAAAGACAATCAAGATTATTCAACGCTAACTAATATTTTCTCGTATTCTTAGCAAAGCATGAGTACTTCTCGTATATATATATATATATATATATATATATATATATATATATAAGTTAGACATAGACAAAGTGACGTCACATATGAACTTCTATTATATTTCTTCTCCTTTTTCTAAAAAAATTCATCAATTTTTTAATTTATCTTTTATTAAAAATTCTACTTTCTTCATAACTTACACAATTTTAATTTCGTAGCCTATATTTTAATTTCTCATAACTTCCATGTCTTTCCCAGATATTTAATGTGTAAATTTATGATACTTTATTATGTTCATAAAGAAGAAGAGATGAATTTTTATATGTAATCCTATGCTAAATTCTAAAGGTCATATGATATCTGTGTTATTTCCAATTTTGGGCACCTTCAGGCAAGCACTTCATATGAAGAGCGTAAACATTGTTATGGTTTTTGTTAGATATTAGTTTTTTTCTTTTCACCTTCCGTTCAACTTAATATTTTTTGGTTCATATGTATGTTGCAAAGAATTTTTTGCACGTGGGTTAGAATAAATTCAAGTGGGAATGAAGTGTATGATTCCGGAAAATATTGAGACTCAACTCAAGTAATAAGTTGTTGGAGAAATCAAAAAACTCATTTTCTTCTTTAATAACTAGGAAGGTATGCTAACTACTTGCAAAAGAGGAATGAATAATTAAGGAATTGAGAACCACTAATCCAATGGTGTATATATGCATAGATGTGATTGACGCAATTGATTGTGACTATCATGCATTCGTATAAGGAAGGTTTTCTCACCTAAAGTTTTGATAATTATTTTAATTTTTTTTTGAGAGTTGGGTGAAATTTTGAGATACTGGTTTCTCAAGGTTCTCGGGAGAATTACAAGAAGAGAAGACCGGCTTAAAGGAAAGAAGATTAGAAGGGAAGAACAATGTACCTTGGAAGGTTAGAAAAAGTTGACCCTAACATAATTATGAGTCCAACTATAATTATTTTATAACATTCGATTTTTGTAATCGCACGTTGTTGCTGTAGAGAAGAAGCTGGAATCAAGCACCACTATTTTGGAAGTTATAAAGTAGTATGCTACTTGTTGTTTTTTTGCGCTAATGTGTCATTATTGGATTGATTTATAGCAGATTATATATATATATATATGTTGGAAATTTGAGTCCCAACAATATATATATATATATATATATATATTAATTTCCTTTATGTTAATTTGTCATGGCTCATTTTGCGATTTCATAAGAATCTCGATGATGCACTACGATTAAACTATTTTAGAACAAATACTTTTATTCTTACAGTAATTAATTATATATAGAATTCTAAGTTGTATAATTATAGTTTTACCTTCTTTTTTTATTTTGCATTTCTTGAATCATCTTCATTGTATGTTGTTTATAATTGTTTCATTTATATATAATCTGAATTCATTATTGGCCTATTGATTATTTTAAAAATATTATTCAACCATGCGTAGCGCGGATAGATTTACTAATGTAACAAAAAACTAGTACTATCTTCGGAAAAATACTACTCCCTCTCTTTGTTCTTACTGTAGTTAAGTACTGTACTATTTAGATAAGGAATCAAAGAAAATTAACAGAGGGAGTACTATTTAGATAATGAAAGAATATATTTTTTAAATATTTAAAATTGAACTATTATAATTTATAATATTTTTATGTAGATAATAAATATCTAAATTTTATTTAAAACAATACATTCTTTATTAGAATTCACACCGAACATTAATTAGTTTGACCATCATACCCCGAATCAAGACAACAATAAAAGAAATTTAGACCTCAAGTCCAAATATATTAGATTTCAAAATTTAATTCATCTTATTTTTAATACTTTCTTCTTATTTTTCCATCACTTGAAGAGATAATTTGTTTTTTTCTATCTTTAAATTGAAACTATTCCTCTTCCTAAATTCTGCCTCTTCCTCCCCCCCCCCCCTCTTTTCTTTTTCTTATTCCTCACTCGTTCATTATTTAGAAAAAAAGTCAAATCTTTCTTATTCTTTCTTCTCCAACTTTCTAGTAATAAAAGTACGGAAAAGGGCTATATATACCCCGAACTATGAAATATAGTTCACCGATATCCTCCGTTATACTTTTAGGCCACTTATATCACTACCGTTATACTATAGTTCAGTTGCCCCTAATTTAAACGGCCATCCACATGGCAGCCCCAGAACCAAATAACACATCCCAATTTTAATTAAAACTCACCCCTCATTTTGACCCACACCCGACCCGATTTTCCCCTACCCGTATTGAACTCATAAACCACCGACCAAACACATGACAAATGTGGGATCCACACTAAGCCCTCATCGTCTTCTTCATCAGCAAGCGCCACCATCCTCCGCCGTTCATCGCCAATGACTTTTTTGTAAAGACGTCCGTCACTTCAAAGGCACCACTACTTTGTGCATGAAAGTCTGATTACTACTTATCCTATACCAATTTGTATCAAGAAAACAAAAACTGAATTAAAATAGTGAAAAATGAGAAAAGAAAATTATTTTTTCAGAACATTAATACAAACCAAGAAGAAGAAAAAAGGTTGAGATTTTTAATGAATCAATTAATTGTAAATAGTGAAGAAGTCAAGAAAATAGCTAGTGTGATTTAGAACACAAAAGAAGCACTTGGCATATGACAATGGTGAAAATGGAAGCAACATTCACCGGCGACGATATCATCGGACGGCGGTGATGTATCAAAATCGCTGGCAGCGATTGCGTGTAGTGCCATGACAATTTTTATAAATATATTGATTTTATTTTCAAAACCCACAATTTTTCGCTACCCAATTTCCACATCAAATCAATGGAGGCTCGGCTCCTTTGCCGAAAAATCATGCCGTTTTTAATTCTCAACAATCACCGGCGAAATCCTATAACAAATCTCCGACACCGTCTATCCAGCCTTACTCTGCCGTACCTTCATCGTTTCCTCGACGGCACTGTCAGCACCGCTGCTACCTGGTACTAGGTGAGAAAGATTTGGATAAAATTTTTTGGGGGTTAACGAAGAGAACCGGGTTGGATCCTGATGGGTTTAATTAAATCGGGTCGAGTTTGGGTGAGCTTTTTTAATTAGGATTATGATTAAAGGGTGAAAATGGGCGAATAAGTGGGATGGTGACACGTGGCTCACCGTCTCATTTAAGGGTATATTTGATCAATACTATAACGGTAGTGGTACAAGTTGCCTAAAAGTATAACAAAGGGTATCAATGAACTATATTTCATAGTTCAGGGGTATATGTAGCCCTTTTCCAAATAAAAGTAACTATAGAGATTCAAAAGTATGTAAGTAAAGAGACTCAAAGCATTAATGAGTCGATACAGTCCAATATAGTTATTTATGTTTGTGCTTTATTCATTTGTCAATGTAAAATATTTTGAATGACTCGTCTCATCATGTAGGTAGAAAATATGTATCTTGAGTTGCAGAAATGTTCAGCTTCAATAACTCAAGCACCTTGTATTCCGACACACCACTATATCATATATTCCCGAAATCGCCATAAATTGGAGGATCAATACAGGCGTGAGAAATTTGTCAGAATTACATCTTTGATGCTTCCTAGCTATCATTCAACATTTACTCATATAAATGTAAAAAATAACAATTAGTGAATACATCACGATTTTATAAGGAAAACTTTTGAAGTTATCTTTAGTAAATGATTATACCTAGTGGACATGTAGTATCTCTCTTTGTTCAACTATATAATCATGAACGAAAGAGTGACATATGGTACTCTTATCAATGCAAAACATACCTTATATTCTGATTTTGATCAACTCATAACTTTTTTCACACCCTACATGTCCAGCTCATAGAAATACATAAAAGAGATTTTGATTATATTCTAGCTAATCCTAATTTTATGTATGATTTTTCATGATCGAACCATTCCTAACGAAAAAATTAAAATCATATATAATTTTAATAAAGTGATTCATAAAGTTAAGCTGTTGACATTCTCGAAACCCATTATGTTTAATCTCACAAGAGAATAGCAAACATTTTTGGCTCGTCTATTATAGCTGATACATTAACTAAGTAAAGAGATACAAGGAAGTATGTAGAGTTTGTGTATTCATTCATAAGTTGACACGATATATCCAGCTTACAACATGGTGAAGGTGAATAGATAGATATTGGGAGATATACAGACGAGTTTAAACTAGCTAAATATCAGGAAACGACTCCTAATAATAATCCAAATAGCGAAGTGAGCAATCTAGAAAGATTTATGGAGATATGTCTTGGATTGGAAGGAGGCCAATCAGTTTGAAGAAAAAGCCGCTTCGGTAGAGGCTTAGTTAGTGAATCTGGTAGTTGATCACCCATAGATAGATGCTTGACATTGACTTTTTGTTTTGCAACTTGGTCACAAGCAGACTGAATGTCAATGGTCACCTACTTCATCTTACTATGAAAAATAGAATTTTTACAAAGGTATATCGCACCAAAATGTCACAATAGTATAAAAAAGGAAATTTCTCGCAGGAGGTTGGTCAGTTAATTTATCTCCGCTATAGTAGTTGTCATTGCCTTATACTCTACTTTAGTAGAGGATCAAGCAAATGTGCATTTCTTTTTGGAGGACCAACTGATATGATCATTAGACCCAAGAAAGAATAAGTAGGCAGATGTAAACATATCATCATAGTTTCCAGCTCAGTCGGCATCGAAAAAAGTTGTAAGTGAAGACTTTTTGATATGTTTGAGATATCAAAGGAGACGATTGATAGCTTGTCAATACTTTATTATAGGAGAGTGCAGAATGTATATTTATGTCCTAGAGACAATCAGTATTAGGACAAATGTACTTTATACACATTCGTATTATTATTAATAGAGATTAATATTTTGGCATTTGTAATTATTAAATTATTAATTGATTGTTTGTAATAATCTATAATATGCATTCCTGGAGGTTACGCTGTTATTAATAGTGTGAGGTATTAATATTATAACGTAGCTCTTAAAATAGCATCGACTAATGATCATCGAGAATAGGATATCGATGATATGTGATAAGTCGACATGTGGTCTGCATCACATCCTTAGAGGATGTAGTATGTCTCACCTGCTACGAGTAATGGCTACTCGTGATGGATACTTTGGAAGTATTGGTATACCCTGCTGATATACTGTTTGTTAAACTTGTCTAAAGTATGATCAGCGTGTGGGAGATAGAAGTCCTTAGACTTGAGGTCAATACGCGCCCTGTCTACAAAGTAATGTACTTTGATCCCGTCCTAAGATAAAATGCCTTATAGGTTGAGATACGGCTTGTATTGGGTACATTACGATGTGGATTAAAGGTGGTAGTTGAGCCAAGATTAGGATTCATTCCTCGAATGTGTATTCGAGAGAACACTCAGATTCTCAGTGATATTAGGTTGACTAAGTCGTTGGCCAACACAATAGACATATTTAGAATATGGTCTAGTTGTCAACTAATATAGATG
This sequence comes from Anisodus tanguticus, assembly GCA_034509755.1. Taxonomy (NCBI): domain Eukaryota; kingdom Viridiplantae; phylum Streptophyta; class Magnoliopsida; order Solanales; family Solanaceae; genus Anisodus; species Anisodus tanguticus. The sequence continues at coordinate 31,604,656 of CM067541.1, forward strand.
AGATACAGTGATTAAGCTATTTAGATAGACACTTGACAAATCCTAAGCTTGATCGAGTGTGTCGTGAATGAAAGGATTTTATCTTACTACATAAAGGTTAAGTTTACTGGATTCGCGTAAACGTACTTCATATATTGAGTTCGTCTTCCGGCGCGTCTAGGAGTTCTGCGTAGACCTTAATTTGATTAATGTCGATATGAGAAGGCCAGTAGGGTCACACTATGTCGATTGTCCTTTCGATCTAAAGATGTATTGAGAGAGTAATTTAATATTCGATTTAGAATCGAGATATTTAAATGAATAATGATTATTTTAATTAAGTCAAAATTGGATTTTGGATTTAATTAAGAATGCGCATAAAATTAATCGAGACAGTGCAGAAACACGTTGAGGGCCGCAACACATCTGTCTCGATTTTTGGGCCAGGCCCAAGGTCAAACCCTAATCCAGTTTGACCTAATTTTCACCTATAAATAGTGAAATTCTCTTCATATTCAAGACACTGAATTTTCAGATTATCACTCTAAGCCTTAGAGACTTAGAATTAAAATACTCTCTCAAACCTCTGACAGATTTCCTAGCTTTCCGAAAGAGAAATACATTGAAACTTGGAGCGTGCAATCGGAAGGGCAACCGCGTGTCAACCTTATAGTAGATAAAGAATCCAGATACTATAACATGTAAGTATTATGCTTTATGTTACATGTTTGATTGTTGTATAACCATACCAGAAAAGTTGTTGGGGTAAGTATGAAACAAAATTTTAAACTTCCGTTGTGCCTTACTTATGTGTTTTGAACCCAACAAAACCATACATGCACAAAATGAGCTTAGTTTATTTACTGTATAACAACTCAACCCCTCATTTTGAGAAAGTATATCTATTTTCATGTTTTAAGACTTCCTATATCACGACCCAAACCGGAGGGACGCGACGGGAACCAGGACCCTACCCTCCGGACACCACAGATACACTCCACCCTTAATCATATTTAAACACGGATTGAGCCGTGATAGATTATATAAAGTTTCAACCCAAAAGCCCCAACTTATCCATTTATATACCAAGGCCGACAAGGTCTAACATGACAGCTAACCACATGACACCTTTCTACAAGCCTCTTAAGAGTAAAACATACCACGACCAGACCGCAGCTCTGAAACAAATAGAGTGCTCCAAATAACAGTTGAACCAGCAAACTACTAATACGAACCGTCACTCTCTCAATATGAACTTGCGGGCATAAAACGCAGCGTCCCCCGACAAAAGGGACGTTAGTATGACTGATGTACTGAGTATGTCAGGCATAAAAAACAACATAGCAGAGATATATCATAGTATAAAACATAAATAACTAAATATCAGTAAATGCCTCTGAGGGCCCTAATACATATGCCTAAATGTTATGCACAATGCATTTTCCATATACATCAGCTTCATCGGGCATCTTCCTTACCATAAGAGCCTCCGTGGCATCATACCATATATGATGCAAATGCAGTATACTAATGTCCACACATGAATCCTCCCATAACCGCCTCTGTGGGCCTCAGGTTATATCGCCACACAAGGGCATCATATCATCACATCATGTTGGCCTCTTCGAGCTCTTTTTGTGATAGTCTGTACCAGCTGCAGGTGGTGTGCGTATATAACATTTTTTTCCATTTCCTCATATCCCCTACATATATACAATATTTACTATATAGTAGTGTGCATAGCACAAGTGGTCCAGGGTAACATATGAATGCAATGCAAATGAAATGCATGAATAATAATAAAACATCCAGAGTGACATAATATCCTTTACACCTTTGGTTAACATTGGGAACGTCAACATCTTTTCCGGTGTGCCTTATTAAGGTCTTAGAAACATACTTGAACATTCTTTCAACATATGAGTCAATGACTTGATTATTCCTAACTACCAAGAGTAGAGTAATTTATGTAGCAACACGATGGTTATGTTTCGCACATAGAATTATGCCAAAGAAAGAAAGAGCTTTACATACCTTGTCGTCAAAATTATCTAAGTTTCTCGGGTCCTTGTAAGCTCTATGAATGATTATCTATATCACACAGATGATTTAAATCATAATCGAATCAATATACTAGAAACAGATTCATTGAGACATTCTAGCGAATATCATGTACGCGTAGAATCTATACTTCTTCTATGTCGAAGCCCATGCATATAACCATACAATCATCTCTTCTTAATCCTTCTTTTTACTATTATAATATCCAAAATAGTACAATAATTTCACATGCAACCCCAACACCTTACAACTACGACAATCCCGACAATACCCAATCCAAACTTAGCATTTTCGATAATCATCTTAAAACTAGTAAGAATCATGTTCAAAAATACGTATAAACTCAGGAATAAGAAAGATTACCTCTGTTAGACATAGCGACGAGAATCGTTGGAAAACCTTTCGCCCAAATCAGTTTTCAACAAGCAGAAACCAAAATCGATTCACGCCAGAATCTTTTTGAATTCAAGGTTCTTGCTTAGCTTCTGAGTCTCTAGGCTTGTTTAAGGCTTCGGTTCTACTGGAATTAAAGTTCAGAATGCTCTGAATTTCTCCCGCAGAAGCTTACGGGAATCCCCAATTTGGTCGAGAACTTTCAGCAATTATCAATAGAGATTCATCCCTTCTAATTGAAGTGTGGCAAGTGCTTTTCTATGGAAAGATTTCTTCAGAATCATATGAAGGTAAAGGCTTTTAGTAGAAGAGAAGGGTGCATGTGGAGACTGGTGAAGCTCTGAAGCTTCCAGCGATCGATTGTTAGACTAAGTCACCCCAATCGTATGTTATAAGGCAACACGTAATTCTACTGAATTTGGTCCTCCACTTATAATTAATTAATCCCATAATTAATTAATTATACATGTAACTAAATTCTCGATTCTGATTCACTTAAATCCCGATGACTTATAAAATCATCTTATACTTAATGTCATAATCCCCGTAATATGACACTAGTCTATAATCTCCTTGGGGATATAAAATTATTATTATTACTCCCCGCCATCGCACATATCAAATCCAAAATTATTTTGGGACCACGTTCTTTTATATACTAATTTTCTTATTAGTATATGTGAGTACAACATAACTTCCCGGGTCCGGGTCCACTTGCCTACGTTTACATGTTCAACCGTTACCCGCAAGTACGGGGTGTTACATCCTCTCCCCCTTAGAAACATTCATCCTCGAATGTTGGGGTGATGGATCTAGTTCTTGTCACAATAAAATGAACACACAGATGATCTTCATTGCTTAGCCAGTCATGACAATAGAAATCCTAACTAACTTGAATCAACTTTGGGCAATTAAAGTCGCTACATACTTATAGTACCTAACATTTGAAATATTTGTAGTACTTGGTGGTCTTCTACAATATTATTGTCAAGAACAGGGATTAAATCAGTGGAAGAATAAAAAAAATAAAAAAATATACATATCAACCTATGATCATTCGAAAGAATAGACTCAAGTTTAGACCAATTACATGTATAACCCCACATATAATATGAAATAAACACATAGACTCAAGTTAATGGGTCGATGGATTCTTGCCTAGGTTTGTAGTATATCTCATGCATTTTATATACAAAGAGCAGTCATATTTCAGTTTAAAGTCCTATATGCATCATACTATTAAACAATAAACAAATGTTTTTCAAATGAGTGAAATATGGTGTAATAACATGGCACTGGTTTAAGTTACGATGCATCAAACACAACTGCTTACTTTCAAATCTGCCCCTGCCCAGAACTTACAACAACATCTGTTTTAAAGTGAAGGCAACAACATGTGATTGGACATGGCAACAATTCTTATCAAAGTGCGGTAGGGACAGTAGTAGCAAGTAACAACAAAAACAACAGCCAAATAGTAACAACAAGTGACCTCAAACCACATCCATAATAACAACAAGCATGGTAGTTAAATGCCTCAGAAGATAACAAATATATGCAGCAACCAGCTCAATGTAACAGTGCCCATAACAAAATGTAGCTGCTAATGGAAACAATGTCATTCATATCATTCTTTCTTGTTTTTTTTTATATTCAACAACCTCATAACTCAGCTCAAGCAGAAGAAATACAGAAATCTATAAGCATGGAAACAGATTCAATGATTATGAAGAATATCTTACAGTCTACATGAAACATACCTTGGCAAATCAGGATCATTGTGGAGGATATTAAACTAATGATGCAGCAGTGTCAAGTTCATATTTCTCATACTTACAAGAAAGGTAATGCTTTAGCTGACTACCTTGTAAACTTTACTTTTTGAGAGAACAGGCAGACCACAATTTATCATTTTTTACAGGGTTGCTACTACAAGGAAAGAGGACTCTCAACTTGAATAAACATCAGTATCCAATATAATCATGTGATAGAAAGGGTTGTTTATTAGTTATGCTACAAGTATTTGTCTAGGACAACATACATGAACTTTGGCCTCATTATCCTGACTGGTTTCCTGACAACCAACCTAAACATGCTAGACATTTCATTTCTCATACAGTCATACATCTTTGAACAGGACAAATAAGATTATAGGCAAGCAGATGTAATCAGGGCAGGGGAATGGGCATCAACAGATGATATAACAAGTAGAGCACACAACCATGGTATGATCCTACTGGGACATATGCATGCTGGTCCTTAGGAAAGTCTTGGGCTAAATGAATGAACTAGGAGGTATGCAATGAGAAAAAAATATGGAAACAAGTAATTAAATGCAGCCAACTCTGGTTAGGTACTCTATCTGTTTTTTTTATGATTCCACATTACATGGGGTATGACACTCTTTTAAACAGACCTAGATGCAGTGAGGAACATTTGATGCCCAAAATGGAGTGGGAATGTCTAAACATATATGCAGAAATAGGGCTTGGCTATGCTGAGTTGTTCTAGACATGGTTTCTAGACAACTACTAAGACTTGCATTTCCTGCATAGCTGAAAACAGATCTGGAACTTGTATGTGGACCCTCATTTAAACTCAGTCAGATTATACCTAACTCCAAACAAGTACATATGCACTTATGGCCAGCACACAAACTCATATACTCAGATGTTCAAACTGAGAATAGTACAACACCATCATTTATATCCCTATTTGATCTAGGCTAGGAAAAGTGGACAATACAAGCTATAATATGGATCAACAAGACACCAAAACATGTAACACCTCATATCCAAACTAAGCAGGTCATTTTTAAAACAAACATGTTAGGAATCTGGTCAGTCATACCAATAAAGAATATGGATCCCTAGATTCAACCTGATTGTTTACAACCTCAGAGGCAACATGTGATGCCAAGATGATCCAAACAGACTTTTCAGGTTCAAGATCTTGGCTACATTATTCTATTTAGGTTAACAAATATGGCACATTCTTTTAATATGCAACTTATCATTTTCAGCTTAGCAGGGAAGCAATCCAAATATATATTATCCAGAAACTGGTTATCAACACTACATGACATATAACTTCCAAAGTTTTAGATTTTATTTCAAATAAGTATTTAAACTAGGTGATAAGATTTCAAACTAATATTTTTATACTGAACACATACTAATAGGCAGATATGATGCTTAACATGGTATCCTGATTCAGCTGGCCATTACCTTGAGCCCTTGAAGATTAATATTCTTAACTTAGACTAAAATGTGAACATGTCTTTTAATCATGTCCAGATCACAGAATAAAGACAAATCATAACCACATATGTCACTGGGGCAAATATACACACACCAGCACCCAAGAACTGCACAGATGAGTGGGATAAGAATAACATTTAGAACATACAAATGGTTATCTAACTTAAATTGTCAGTAGAAGTCATAAGAGATACATGAATGGTTTATACAGACTCAACATGCTCATCACTTGTAGTTCCAAACAACCAGTCATGTATTTCAGGTTACAAAGATGGTAAAATAGATATACAAGCCTATAAGATTCAAGGCTACACAAACTTAGGTAATTTTGGGCACAATAAACTAGTGTAGGAAACAACTGGGCAGTTTACACCATAATATACATTTATAGAAGGCAACAAAGCATTGATAGCAAGAACAACATATTATGGGATCAAATTTGAAACTCAACATGTTATTAGGAAACCACACTTAGGCTATATCACTTCAACTCATTGAATACCACATGGAAAGACCAAAAATAGTAAGCCAACATACTCTCTAGGCTTATACTAAGAAAATGTTACTATGCTAATTATGTGAAAAAGATAATAGGAGCTACACAAGTCTGTTTACTATAACCAATAAGTTATAGATTACTCCTAGCCTTAGGTTAGTTCCATATCAAGTCGAAATTATCTCTAACAAATATTAAGTACTCCAAAATCAGTTCAATCAAGGTTATTACTGCCTAACTTATGCATACAAACAGTTTTAAAGCAATTTCATGACTCAACTAAAATCACACCAAACTATACAACAACCTTATCAATCCACATACAAAATCCATATATTTATTTGATTAATCCAAACATATAACCATATACTGGTTACACACAATACATAATTTATTTAAAAGTAATTAATTTAAAGATCTTATGGATTATCGGAATGGGTACTAGGACAGCCTTATGATCTTGTTGGTGAATCTGCACTATCCTATCTTGGTCCTATATATGAGCCTCGATCTGACACACTTCGGAGTGGAACCCTCTTATCCTTACTACTGACTCGCCTTCTCCTTGCCTGCCTCTTGTCTTCCCCCGACGTGTATCCCATAACATAGACCCACGAGCCCTGATTAACGGATCCCCAAGATTAAGGACTATCCAGAATCTCGAAAGGGTCGGGGTCATTAAGCGACATGCATACCCGGTCATGGCGTGATGTTTGAGGAAAATTCGGTTGTACCCGTCCCTGTGTTGTTCCACCTATCCCCTGGTCAATGGGGCCCGACACTGATACTAAAGTCCTTAGTGAAGTCGAAACTCCCCTTACCCCACTTCTCACTGGAAGAACCGAGGGTGTTCGAATGGGTGACTCATATGGATCTTCAGATGGATCCTCCTCTATAGACTCCATGATTTCTGATGGATCTGAGTCCATAGTATAACTCACCTCTCTTCTTTCAATTTCTGTAACCCTCTGACCCGTGCCAGCGGGTGGTATCTGTTTAACATCTTATCTTACGACAATACCAACATTCCTATTATCCGAGGTGTTTCTCACTGTGGACGTTACTATAGTTCAAATGAGAAAATTTGATTAGGAACCAATACTCTCACGACTCAGCTCTAGCGAACGATCTAGATTATGAAAGAATGGAAACAATTCTAAATGCCCTGTAGCCTCCTGCTTATAAGTGTGGCACGCAACACACCCATAACCAAGACTCTACTAAACACGAATTGCAGACTCCCTAGGACAGACATGCTCTGATACCAAGTTTGTCACGATCCAAACCGGAGGGCCGCGATGGGCACCCGGACCCTACCCGCCGGACACCACATATACACTCCACCCTTAATCATATTTAAACACGGACTGAGCCGTGATAGATTATATAAAATTTCAACCCAAAAGCCCCAACTTATCCATTTATATACCAAGGCCGATAAGGCCTTACATGTCAGCTAACCACAGGACACCTATCTACAAGCCTCTAAAGAGTAAAACATACCACGACCAGACCGCAGCTCTGAAATGAATAAAGTGCTCCAAATAACAACTGAACCAGCAAACTACTAGTGCAAACCGTCACTCTCTCAATATGAACCTACGGGCATAAAACGCAGCGTATACGACTGATGTACTGAGTATGTCAAGCATAAGAAACAACATAGCAGAGATATATCATAATCTAAAACAGAAATAGCTGAATATCAGTAAATGCCTCTGAAGGCCCTAATACATATGCCTAAATGTTATGCACAATGCGATTCCATATACATAAGCCTTATCGGGCATCTTCATTACCATAAGAGCCTTTGTGGCATCATACCATATAATAATTAATGAATATATGCATGATGCAAATGCGGTATACTAATGTCTACACAGGAATCCTCCCATAACCGCCTCTGTGGGCCTCATGTTATATCTCCACACAAGGGCATCACATCATCACATCATGTTGGCCTCTTCGGACTCTTTTTGTGATAGTCTGTACCAGCTGTAGGTGGTATATAACACATTTTCCCCTTTCCTCATATCCCCTACATATATACAATATTTACTATATAGTAGTGTGCATAGCACAAGTGGTCCAGGGTAACATATGAATGCAATGCAAATGAAATGCATGAATAATAATAAAACATCCAGAGTGACATAATATCCTTTACACCTTTGGTTAACATTGGGAACGTCAACATCTTTTTCGGTGTGCCTTATTAAGGTCTTAGAAACATACTTGAACATTCTTTCAACATAGGAGTCAATGACTTGATTATTCCTAACTACCAAGAGTAGAGTAATTTATGTAGCAACACGATGATTATGTTTCGTACATAGAATTATGCCAAAGAAAGAAAGAGCCTTACATACCTTGTCGTCAAAATTATCTAACTTCCGTGGGTCCTTGTAAGCTCTATGAATGATTATCTACATCACACGGATGATTTAAATCATAATCGAATCAATATACTAGAAACAGATTCATTGAGACATTCTAGCGAACATCTTGTACATGTAGAATCTATACTTCTTCTATGTCGAAGCCCATGCATATAACCATACAATCAGCTCTTCTTAATCCTTATTTTTACTGTTATAATATCCAAAACAGTATAACAATTTCACATGCAACCCCAACACCTTACAACTACGGCAGTCCCAATAATACCCAACCCAAACTTTGCATTTTCGATAATCATCTTAAAACTTGTAAGAATCATGTTCTAAAATTCGTATAAACTTAGAAATAAGAAAGATTACCTCTGTTAGACATAGCGACGAGAATCGTTGGAAAACCTTTCGCCCAAATCAGTTTTCGACAAGCAGAAACAACAGAACCCAAAATCGATTCACGCCAGAATCTTTTCGAATTCAAGGTTCTTGCTTAGCTTATGAGTCTCTAGGCTTGTTTAAGGCTTCGGTTCTACTGGAATTAAAGTTCAGAATGCTCTGAATTTCTCCCGCAGAAGCTTACGGGAATCCCCAATTTGGTCGAGAACTTTCAGCAATTATCAATAGAGATTCATCCCTTCTAATTGAAGTGTGGCAAGTGATTTTCTATGGAAAGATTTCTTCAGAATCATATGAAGGTGAAGGCTTTTAGTAGAAGAGATGGGTGCATGTGGAGACTGGTGAAGCTCTGAAGCTGCCAGCGATCGATTGTTAGACTAAGTCACCCCAATCGTATGTTATAAGGCAACACGTAATTCTACTGAATTTGGTCCTTCGCTTATAATTAATTAATCCCACAATTAATTAATTATACACGCAACTAAATTCTCGATTCTGATTCACTTAAATCCCGACGACTTATAAAATCCTCTTATACTTAATGTCATAATCCCCGTAATATGACACTAGTCTATAATCTCCTTGGGGATATAAAATTATTATTATTACTCCCCGCCATCGCACTTATCAAATCCAAAATTATTTCGGGACCACCTTCTTTTATATACTAATTTTCTTATTAGTATATGTGAGTACAACATAACTTTCCGGGTCCGGATCCACTTGCCTACGTTTACATGTTCAACCGTTACCCGCAAGTACGGGGTGTTACATCCTACAAGTTGGTGTTATATGTGGGACTTGTTGTTGGTACTCTATTGTACTTTATAAAGCAGTACGAGATGTAAATAACTTTTACAAGTGTTTGAAAGGATAGATAAATGGTCAATCTTCAAAACTGCCGCAAGCTTGTTGTGTCTTGAATCTTGATAACCTTGCAAGGCCAATGTTGAGAACTGCCGCAAGCTTGTAGTGTCTTGAATCTTGATATCCTGAAATCAAGAAACAACTAAATCTGGATGGTTACAACGTTGTGTGTTGAGTCGAGGATAGCCCTATATCCTTAAGACAAGATTGCCCCGTATATATGCTTTTATGTTAGCGGGCAATAGTCTCCCAAGATAAAACAACACTTTAATCTCAATACTACAAAGCCAATAGGTTGAGCCTGTCGAAGAAAACAAATATGACTCGACTTGCTGAAGATATGGAATAGGAAGGAAGAGTTTCTCTTTACTCTTCTCTTTTGTCTCTGTGTATATAGTGTCTCTGTAGTGTATATCTTGTGTATATGAGGGTGTTTGGTCAGTGATTTTCGTCACTGGTTTGCAGTATTTCTGCTCACTATTTTGTGTTTTTCCAGTCTATTTTCTGCCTGTTTTCAGCCTTTTTATACAGTCCAAAATTGAGCCAACAACTGCTCAATATATAGCATGCAAGAGGGGCTGTCCAACTGCCAAAATAAGGCTGTAATGGCCATTAAGGGAGGCCATTAAAACAACCAAGTAATGGCTATTAAGGCCATTGAAAGAGGCTGCCGAAATGCCCAAGTAATGGGCTGTTAATGGAGAGTTAATCAGCCAAGTAATGGCTGGTTAATGCTCCAAAACGCAGTCCAATGGTAGGCAGAAAAAGTCTCCAGAAACTCTGGGGACCAAACTCAGAAAGTCCCCACAGCCCACAGCCCAAGGCTCGAGGCCCGAGGCCCGAGGCCCGAGACTCGAGACCCGAGCCCGAGCCCGAGATGGGCGGGCGGCGGCGGCGTGCGTGTGGGCTTAGCTATGAACCCACCCAAGCACATCTAGGTCCTCCCTCCTTTAAACACATGGGATACCCCTTGGGGTCCCAACCCCTTTACCAATTTGAGACATATATAGAGAGCAATTCTTCATATTCCCACCGATGTGGTAGATTTGTCCCACACCACATTTCCATGCCTTAAACACCTTACTTTGTGGACCAATATCTCTTTCATTTCTCAATAAAATTAGACGATTCTTGGCCCTACGGTCATCTACTCACTTCGTAGATCATGCATGTGCGAAGAGACAAGGTCTCCAACATGCGGAAAACTAGTGTTTAATTCATCAAAGATGGGTGGACGCATCTCCTCGCCAAAGGCTAATTTCCAAAAATCCCCTCTATGAAAGAGAGATTGTGGCGCACACACATGGTGCCTACATTTCAGCAATCTTTCCGCGAAAAGATATTGCATCAGGAGAGGTAGCTTCCGCTTTGAACCTTCCCTAGTTGAAACCATCAGACTTACTTACTGCGCGGTGAACGTGATGTCTTGAACCGTCAGTGTTTAGTGTAAGCCAAGACAATGATAACAACACAATAACTCTTCTTATTCATTTTCCTTCTTACGTTTTTGTCCGTTGTGGCCGTGGACACACTTGGATTCTTAAGTGCGTTCATTTGAGGCGGCCATCCTCGCACTTAAATAGGTGATCTCCTACAAGGTATCCTGCTATACCTCACTTCACAAGTGTTAGGAATCATTAAAAGTTTCCCCAACCTTAACCTCAACCATTTGAGGATCGTTAAAGGTTTGGAAGCTTAACCTTTACCCACCATGCAGGTAGAACTTTAATGTCTATAGCGGGAACAACTTTGGATTCATATTTCCGTACAAAAATCATCATCCGAAGTGCTTCTTGCTTCCACCGAAGCGCTCAACTGAACCTTTTGCCGCTTAGTTTTCCCATTGAACCAAATTCTTGGGATCTCCAATCAGTATGGTTGGGTTTCCACCGCAAAGGTTCGTATTGTTTGGGTTTTAAGCCCATTCCCCTAGACAGGCAGAACACTTGATCTCCGGGTAGTCCCTTAGTTAGTAAATAAGGATGTGACACCCGTGATGATCAACTGCCATACGGTCTCATGTCTCCTAACATATCCTGATAGATATGTCCAGACGCCATCATCCGTGTCCTTCCTAAAGCCGACCGGCTGGCCACAGTGTATAACTGCTGAAGACACGGGTTTCTCCCAATAAGGGATGTCCTCTAAGGAGCTGTGAAGTTACTCAACTTCTTTCATGCTTTGTATAAAGCGATAAACTCCGATTCCATCATGAATCGGCCGATGCAAGTTTGCTTAGAGGATTTTCCAAGACCCACCATACACATTTACTTGTGGCTTTGGTGTTCTTCAGATCTGATGTCCAGTTTGCATCACGGTGTTCTCCCAGAACCGCTAGACATCCAGAATACTATAATCCGTAGATGAGCGAATAATTCAAATATCGTCATATCCGACTTAACGCCTTTCTATTGACCATGTATTAAAATCATCAGTGAACCTTAGTTCAACTGATCTGCTTTGTAGGACGATACCAGGTCGGTTGTAGTGTGTACAATACATTGAACTACACGTGACCCGAGCATATCGCTCCTTGTCTATGGGTGCACCATGATTCCAATCGGTTCTATGATTCATATCCATTGGTGGCTTCAACGAGACTCGTCAACTATCGACCGATCCGTTAGATGTCTTAGAAATCCAATTCCTAAGATGTCATCTCAGATACCCATATCTTTCATATCAAGAGTTTGTTTCAATATGACTTTTACTTTCAGACTGTTGATTCTCCAACTGTTGGCTTTCTAACTTCAGAGTCAATGTTTCTGTGGTAAGATTCATTGTTTTTGTTTTATCAGAGACTTTCAGGACCAAAATGTAAACATTTCAGGGACCAAAATGAAAGTTCAGGAAGAAGCCCAACAGTCCGGCAAACCAACTCGATTCTCTTCTTCCAACTCTCCGGTTTGGGAAGGTCATTTCAACATCCATGCCACGCAAGACAGCAATGGCCCTGGATGTTAAGCTACTCACAGGGGAGCACATTTTACAACCCAAAGGTTTTTTTCTCGGAGGAAGATAAACAATTACAGAAGTATGATTCTATATGATGGAATCAATTTCTCTCTTTTAGCTTCTTTCCAAAGCAGCGCTTCTGGAGAAGACAATTATTTGTCAATTGTCCATGGTTCATTCTCAACCATACAAGCTAGAAGGACTGGAACAAGTCTTTGTCCCCTCTTTGCTCCTTCTCGGTTCAACATCTAGAATCCCTGAGTTCTGCAGATCTGGAATATTAAGTTCCGGATAGCCAGCAACTTTCGAGTCCTGCAGATGCGGAACCTCTAGTTCCGGACAGTCAGGCCCTCGCGGGTTCTTGTTAACCTTGAGCAATTACTCCTTTTTCCTTTTTCAAGGAAAGCTATCTTAAAAGAATTCAGCATTCTTTGATGTCAAGAGGCGATCAACACTACTGTTATTTGCAGATCCAGTGGATATGCAATCTACAGTCTTAGGTACAACTTGACCTGTTTCAGTATTCCAACTTTTACCAAGTCACCCCACATAATTTGGGCGTACGACTTTGCGCTTGGCTAACACCGTTGGACTAAGGTGAGAAATGAATAGTCGTTTAATGAACGATGCTTCACATTCTCCCCCTCTATCACTATGAATTTCGCAATCCATAGGCTTAGTTGATTTCCAACTTCTGCATTGTAGCGCTTATCCGCTTAAATAACTTCATCTTTGCTTTTCAACAAACAAAGGATTTCATACGTTTGTACCATCATCAATGAAGGTCGCAACGTACTTGTCTCCCCCCTCTATTTTGTATAAACTTCAAATCACCCAAGTAGGTGTGACTAAGTTCTAGAGGAGTGGTGCTTTTTTCGCTATTCCCTTTGATTGAATTTTGAAAGGTGATTTTGCCTCTTCGCCTACCTCACATTTATTTTGAGGGTTTATGTCGACAGAAGGCAACAATCTCAACATCGTTAGCTTTTGAATGACTTGCTATTTAACGTGTCTTAATCTATGATGGCATAGATGCACGGATTACAAATATATCATTCATTTGGCTAAAGACATACTGTACCATTCTTAGTTATTACAGACCTGTTGGACTAGTCTCAAACTAGCTTGACCAACAGCGTCCCTTAAACCAAGTTAGGGACATGTATCACCTCATCTTAGAGTGATCTCATTCTCTAAAGTCCTATTGAGGACAACCTCTCCTACCCCTTCTACTTTAGAGGTGGCGTTGCTTCACATGAACAACCTCTTGCCCGTGGTTAGGGCGTAACCGGATCATATGTGATCTGGATACTCTAGCCCACTCCAGTTGCTTTGGCAGACTGAGTGTCCAATTTCTTTTCTGCCTTTCTTTAGGCCTTCGGATCATTTAAGACACCGGAAACTCGGCCCACCTTACTAGGTGTCCATTACTTTTCCCGTGAAATGAATTCCGGCCCCACTCCGCCGCCGGAGGCTTTATATGACTGAGTGTCCATTATCATCATATCAAAGGAATTTTGGCCCACTCCAGTCACCCGGAGGCTTTGTATGACTGAGTGTCCAATATCATCCTATGAAGGATCTTCTGCCAAATAGTGTGACAGGCTCAACGTCTTTAACTTTTAGACTTCTTCCGTTATGATTGGTGCCCATATAATTCTTGGCGCTTACTTAAGAGTGGTAACAATTTTCACACAGTTAGTGGATCTCTCTCCATCGTATGTGCGAACATACTTTACACACTTTTAATCATTACACTTAAAAGAATGAATCTTTTTAAGTCGTTTACAAAATCCAATCTTTAAACGGGAAAGAAGAATAGATTAAACTTCTGATTTTTAAAGCCTCCTTACTTTAATCCATTTTTAATCAAACAACATTTAATCTTTATTCTTGACAAGTAAGAAAAATACTTATCCCAATTTCGGATTCTTTGTCTGGGACAGATATAGGCCTTCTGCTGCAAGATAGAACCACATCTTCAACCTTCTCCTCTTGTCCCAGTTGACATCCTCAGGCTCTCGTGAGCGGTTGTTCCCATCACTCTTGGGAGCGGTGACACCATGAACATGTTGAACTTCAACAATATCATCATCACTGTCTTCAAGTAGAAAACCACAGCCATATTCAGATTTGGTCACACAACTTTTGACCGTCATCTTTCGAACACTAATAGTAATACAATACATTCTTGTCTTAAATTTGTTGGTACTCTATTGTACTTTATAAAGCAGTACGGGATGTAAATAACTTTTACAAGTGTTTGAAATGATAGATAAATGGTCAATCTTCAAAACTGCCGCAAGCTTGTTGTATCTTGAATCTTGATAACCTTGCAAGGCCAATGTTGAGAACTGCCGCAAGCTTGTAGTGTCTTGAATCTTGATATCCTGAAATCAAGAAACAACTAAATCTGGATGGTTACAACGTTGTGTGTTGAGTCGAGGATAGCCCTATATCCTTAAGACTAGATTGCCCCGTATATATGCTTTTACGTTAGCGGGCAATAGTCTCCCAAGATAAAACAACACTTTAATCTCAACACTACCAAGACAATAGGTTGAGCCTGTCGAAGAAAACAAATATGACTCGACTTGCTGAAGATATGGAATAGGAAGGAATAGTTTCTCTTTACTCTTCTCTTTTGTCTCTGTGTATATAGTGTCTCTGTAGTGTATATCTTGTGTATATGAGGGTGTTTGGTCAGTGATTTTCGTCACTGGTTTGCAGTATTTCTGCTCACTGTTTTGTGTTTTTCCAGTCTGTTTTCTGTGTCGAACGAAATCATTACTTGAAGATTTTCCTTGAATGATACCTTGATAATTGGTTTATATGATTCGAGACAAGTCTTTCATGATTTCTCCGATGAAGATGACTGAAAAACTATAGACTACAAGAGGTGTATTCCATTTGGAGATGAACAACTTTGGACAATAGACTTTAATCCCACGATAGAAACAACTCTAGCGCTGTTGTACTGAAATGACACTATTTTCATCGGGAAGTAATTTGTAGATTAGTCTAACCAATTGGATATCCACTGGCAATGGACAAGGCCATAATATCAAAGTCAAGACCAAGCGTAGCAAAGTCAAGGGTTGAGATCGATCTTGTTAAATCCAGACTAAAAGAAATTAAGATATCAATCAAGCACCAAGCCACCGAGAAAATAGAGGAAATTATACATCCTATTGAGTGTGAAGGGGTTCCCGACCACTGCTTTACTTGCATGACGCAAGGTCATGAAGAATGAAATTGTACGAGGAAACAAGCTACGAATGGCAAAAACTTTTCAGACCAGTCTAATAAATCTTGCACTCAAGGTGTTCGACAAAATTTGAAATAAATTCCAAAAAAGTAACAACACCACCCAAAAGAATGCTTCCATATAACTGATACCTTGCAGGGGCTGATATGCTCATTACACCTAAATAATCGCGCAAGGCGATTAATGTCAAATATAGTAATCCAACAAGGTTGGGGTTGAATCCACAGGGAATAGGGTATGAAAAGATTACTTTGCTTAGTGTGGTACTTGACTTTAGTCGTAATCCTATTTCAGTAAGTTGTAAAAGAGTTTGATATTACTACTAGCTATGTTGAATTATGATCTAACAATTGGAAAGAGAAACTAAGGTTGTGTCCCCGTTGATGATATGTAATATGTAATGCTATAGGTGTTAATATGATATATTTCTTATGGGTCATTATATAATATGCACTTGATGTCTTAATGACCATATAATATTTACCAATAGTTAGAAGATATTTCCTCTTTATGATTTTCCCAAATACAAAAGAGTTATAATTAAGAATGACCAATTTATGCCAAGTAGACTCAACTTATTCCTAAGTGAGTCTATTAAATAAACACCCCGAGTTCTTGCTATTCATTTCTACCAAACCTAATCCACTTTTTCAAGTAAAAAAGAGTAATGACCTAGGTTATTGTTTGCAACCACCAACCAATAATTTAATGAACAAAAAATAAATAGAAACTAACAACACATAATGCATATATTCAATAGTAAACACCCATTAACATAACACTCACCATTGAGTCCACAACCTTAGAACTAAAGTTAGCTACTCATGTTTGGAAGTACAAGATAAAGTATTAAAGAAGATATTAAAAGCTCACAATGGAAAGAACATGACAATAATGGATGGAATATTCTCCTCAAAAGCTCCAACAATGTAGTATTCAATGCTATGAAAAGTAGTAATCAATTCTGGACAAGATACCTCACAAAACCCTACACAAACTATTTATAACGGTCCAAAAATGCTAAATTAATTATGATAAAAATGTCTCGCAGTGCTACATACGGCCCGCATGCCGGCCGTAAATGACGTATGCGGTCCGCATGTTGAAATCTTGGCCTGCGTGCGTTGAACTAGGATTTCCAGGAACTTGGTCGTATATTGACTTGCGGCCCGTATGTAAGATCTGTGGTCTGCGTATGTGGCCTGTATGTTGCTTCTTCAGATTCCCCTTTTTCAGTTCTTTCATCTGCGGCTGGACATGCGGTCCGTAAATGACTTTTACAGTTCACACGTGGCACCGCATGTCTACTTTTAGATTTTAACCAGTTTTCACATCTCTCTGAAGTTTCACTCACGGAGTGACATAAAGTCTGTTGTCAATTCTGTGGCTCGTATTGGAGCCATCTGTTAGCCATCCAGATTCTTTATCTCAAATTCCATTTGCGGCACTTATGATTCGTAAGCCACTTTCATGGCCCATATGTCACCAAAATTAGGACACTTTGTGTACTTTTCCTTATTTTTGCTACTTTATCTTCAAACACCTATAACACAACAACTAACATAAGAAACGATACAAAACAAGCTTAAGAATGCTCAAAACTCTACGCTAAAGACATAAAATATACCATAATTTCATGGCACATCAGGGACATGGCATGTAATCGAAGAAAAGAAATCTAATTTTAGAAGTCATTAAGTTAAGGAAGTGGAAGAGTTTGGCTAAAATCAATATCGGAGGTTAATGAACTCAGATTTGAGTTTCAATAGTTCCATGCGGTTTGAAACAGATTTATGACTTAGTCGAATGGTTGATACGGATCCAGAAGGACTCAGGAGTAATTTAGATACTTGGTTGGTAACCTAGTTAAATTTATAAGTTAGAGTTGACCATGGTCAACATTGGATCAAGATGACCTCAAATCAATGTTTTGAGTGCGCGAGCAAGTTTGTATCATATTTTATGACTGAAATATAGATTTGATTTGTATCCGGGAGGTTCCAGATAAGTTTTGAATGCTAAATCAAAGATTGAAAGGCTTATGGTGTTTGTTGGTTTCTGGTGCCACACACCCTTTTTCACGATCGCGAAGAGGGTATCACACTTGGGGAAAGGTGGGGGGTAAGGGGACTGGTCTTCGCATCTGCGGGTGGCCTACAGTGTTCACGAAGAGGGTAAGAAGTCTGGATCAGGTCGAGACTACTCATTGCAATGGGGTTGTCGTGTTCACGATGGGTTGAACCGGATTGGATCGTGATCGCAAATGTGGGATCACATTCGTTTAGAATGATTGGGCATGGGCAGTGTTTAATTTCCCAATTCGAACTGACTCTTCATAAATTCATATTTGGAATTCTAGAGCTTGATTTGTCATGACCCAAAAGCACAAACCGTGATGGCACATATGATCCTAACTGATAAGTAAGCTAACCCAATAAATTATCAATTCAATTAAGTTGATTAAGTGGAAGTAAAGAAAAAATCCAAATATCAAAATACTAAGTCTTTATTATAGAAAGTGCGAAATAATAAAAAAATGTCACCCAAGATTGGTGTCACAAGTACAAGAGCTACTATGAAATCTATACATGTCTGAATACTAAATAAACTATCTGAATATAAGAAAGATAGAATAAATAAAAAGGGATAAAGGGAGATGTGATCCATGGAACAACCAGGCAGCCACTACAACTCCGAATAAACCAAACTCGAAGTCAAAAGGCTCCACAAGGTGCGCTCGTACTCGAAATTGAATCTGCACCATAAAAGAGTGTAGCAAGTGTAGTATGAGTATAAAATCACATGTACCTAGTATATCTCATAGACTGACAATGAAGTAGTGACATGATTTTAAAAAAACATTTTAACCTTACAAGTTCCCATTACGCCAATACTCAACTTTATACCAAAATAAGGACAATTAAATGCAAGGAAATGTCCAATGGTCAATTAGACACATAATCAAGTAAGAATGAAGGATGTAATGCAATGAAATGGAATGATAAGTCTTAGGTACCAAATTTCTCTCAATCTGTATATACACGATACTTTTCAGTAATCTTAGGGAGTTTATAACCCACGAGAGGCTTGTGAGGTCCATATACTAACATAGACAGTCTCCTCATGCCCGTGCAGACAATCTTAATGCACTTTCAATAATCAATATAATTTCTAACACAGACGATCTTCACATTCCCAACTCATAAATCATATCATAATTGCAGCACGGACAATCTCTATGTGCGCGACCTTTACACATCTACGATCTCATGTCAATGCATGTGCATAACATAATATTAGTATAATAGGGGAATGACAGCATATCTCATTTCAATAAAGTACATGACATGATGTATAATCACCTCAACTGTCACAAGTATATGGGATCAATGAAGAAATATGAACTCACATAAGCAATCAATTCAACAATTCATCAGTTAATGCCCATATTCTGTCATTCTCGGATTATAATCTTCACTACATAGTAATAAACTTTCTCATTAATAACACCGGTACTTGTACCAATGTCCGTCACACCATGGGTACGAAACCCCCATTTTTTCCCTTACAAATTATTTATTCCATTTTAGTCTTTAGTTAGCAAAACGTCCCTCAACGAAGTCTAGAAATTCTTAACATACCTCAAATGTCGAGCAAACGCTCCATGAACCTCAAGATTTTGCCTTTTCCTTATGCAAAGCCTCAAAATATTTTTAATCTATCAAATACACATAATTCATAAGAAGATGAGCCCGTTGACACCCATATTGCTATATTTATGTTACGGGTTCAAAAAGTCACCCAAAAAGCCAATCCCAAGCGCAAAATTAGAAGTTTATTAAAAATTGGTTTGCTCATATCCTAAAGGTTAATAATTTCAAAAATTATCAAAATTCAATCACGAATTGATATTAACAACAACATACCAAGTGAAATATCCAGTGAATTGATATTAACAACAACATACCCACGAATTGATATTCTATTCCATATTTTACTTGAACACCCATTTCCATGGAAAATCACTATTTATAAGATCAAATCATGAATAGAATTGCTAAATAACGGATGAAATAATGAGACAAATACTTAGATTAAGGTTAAAAACTCATCCGAGCCAAGACGTGAATATTGTCTTTGATATCACTCAAAATCGAGCTCTAGAACTTAAATTATGAATTTATGAAGTTTAAATTCAAAATGGGAGTAAAATTTTGATCTGCCTAGGGGTCCTTCCGCGCAAGTCATGAATACTGTTAAAACTCTACATGAAGGATATATTTGGGAAAAACAGTCTAATTCTCGACCTCCATATCTTCTTATCTAATTTCATGTCCTTAGTCAGTTGCGACTGTGCTACGTTCTATCTAATCACCTTCCCCCACAATTCCTCTTTGGCCTACCTCTACCTCTCCTAACTCCTTCTACCACTAACTAAGGGTGGACATGGTATGATATGGTATGTTATGACATTTGAAACTTCGGTACGGTAATTACCGTTTTTGGTTTTTAAAAATCCGATACCATTTATTTTTAAGTTTAGTTTCGGTATTTTACAGTACGGTAAATTGATAACAATAGTTTATTTGATTTTGACTTATGTATACTCATATAACAAAAAATTATGACTTCGGCTATTCAAAAAATATCTCAATTATATCATACTTACACCTTACACATGTATATTCAAGAGAAACTACAAGCAATTCCCTTCGTAAATTAATTACACAAAAAGGGTGTTTCAATCAAGGAAGATCTGTCAACATTCCAATGTATAAACCATTAGTTTTGTACTAATACTAGTTTATATATTTGTTAGTATTATCATATTAATATATATGAATTGTATATGTAACTATATACTTCGACATGATATTCGGTATATTTTTTATAAATACCAAATACCGTATCGAATACTAATTTTTTAAAGACAATTCATACCAAATACCATAAAGAAATTCGGTTTCGGTATGGTCATTGGTATCTACCATACCATTCCCACCTCTACCGCTAACCTCTCGCACTTCCTTACTGGCGCATCCTTACATGTCCTCTTCACATGACCGAACCATCTCAGCCTCACTTCCTCATCTTGTCATCAAAAGATGCCATTCTCACCTTGTCCTGTTAATTTTATTCCTAATTATATATATCTGGATATGCCCACACATCCATCTTAGCATCCTCATCTCCGCTACCTTCATCTTCTGAACATGAGCGTTCTTGACCGGACAACACTCTTCCCTATATAACAATGCTGGTCTAACTACTATTCTATAAAGCTTACCTTTAAGTCTAGGCGATATATATATATATATATATATATATATTTTATGTTTACGATATGTATATTGGTACTTAATATACAAACCTATATATTTACTAAAAAACTTTGTTTTACTGATGTCAATATTATTTTAATTTATAAAATAATATAGTATTTGATATACATGTGCAACACTGGAGAAATTAGTATCCTTAAAAAATAGATTAATAAGTATGCTTTTGCTCTTTTCCTGTAATGTCCCGCTCGGTTGTTTTGAGATTTTGAACTCTTTTCCTCAAAATACTCTTCTCGTAATTTTATCTTGGTGTTTATGACCTACGGATATTGTTGGCGAGGTTCTCGAGGCAATCGGTTGAGGTTCAGATCAATATTAGCAAAATTGGAAGTTCTTATTCAAAGTTTCATTGGTTAGGGTCTTGAGGGATCCAAGTATGATTTGGGTCATTGTTTGAGAAACTAGTTAAGTTAAGGATTTGAAGTTTACCATGGTCAACATTGGGTCAAGACACCTCTTTCGATGTTTTGAGTGCGCGAGCAGGTTCGTAGCTGTTTTATGATTGAAATGCATATATGGTTTGTGTCCGGGGGATTTCAGATGAGTTTCAAGTGCTAAAACTAAGATTTTGCAATTGCTGAATTTTCTGGTGTAACAATTTCAAAAATACCATTTATATCCCTAAGTTCGCCCTTATATTTCACACTTCTTTTAAAACTTCAAAATATCATATATCTCTCATTTTAAGGCTAAATTGGGTGATTCAAAAGGCTATGTTGGGTGGAATATCACAACGATTGTGTTGGGCTTGTCAAATGTGACTTTCTTAATCATCTAACACCTAATTTGGATCGGGACAACTGCTGCATTTTTTCCCCACTTGTTTCGGAATTTAGTTACTTTTTCTCACAAGTTTGGGAGCTTGGACTGAGGCAATTTTCAAAGGCATTATTGTCATATTTTCTTGAGGGTAAGAATATAAACCTTATTTAATGATACTCCATTAATTTCTTACATTATTTAGAGTTGATTTCATGATTGAGTGTTGGAAAATTGAGAGGTTTTAACCCTAAGATAGATTTTTGGGAAAATAAGAAATTGAAGCTCAAGTTGGAGTCTTTTTTACCGAGTTTTCTGAATTTACGTTCCTTGAGTTGAGGGTAAACTATTTTGAAAGGTAAATTCTAATTTGGCAGCCTGGAGTTTAGGGTCACTTTTTAGGATTTTAAAGCCTTAAATTAAAATTATGACTTCAAATTAAAAATCGAATTGAAGTCGATTTTGAGTCATTTTCCGAATTTAGGCCTCATTTGTTTTCTTTAAGATTAAGATGTACTAATCTGAATACACATCTGAATATTAAGATGTGCATTTAGATCTAAATGTCTGAATCTAAATACATATTTGAATATTAAGACGTTGTTTCTAGATCTGAAAACTGAATGATTAAGACTATTTGTTTTCAATATCTGAATGTGCATATGGAATTAACCACAATATCTATAAAATATTATAAAAATCTCATTTTAGCAAAATAAATTTATTTTCTGATAGAAAATAATATTTTGAATATTTATATTTGATTAAAAATTTGAACTATCTCCATTTTTATTTTTATAAATATAAAATTTGAACATCTGAAATGCAAATAAAATTTATGCATTAATATAAAAAAATATTGTAACAAGGTAACATGAAAATTTTAAGAATTTGTGCTTATTGTTAAAATGGTAAACCTTTCAAGATGTTTTCTAGTAAGAAACTTGGTTAACATAAGATAAGAAAGGAAAAAAACTTTTTAATGTTTGACACAATTTCTGAGCGTTCTATATTGATTCTTGAAGCTTGATATCATGAATTTAGTTCCAAATTTGATTAGAGGGTTATGTAGTATTCAAGTTGTTTTATCAATTCATTGTTATTGTCTCAAGAAATATTATTCTGAGCGTTTTTCTTTCTTTCAAAGATTGAGAAATGAAGGTAGAAATTTTATTGAGAAGATGGATTCACTCATGTTTAAATTTTTTGGTGCAAAATAGATTATGAATTAGGTAAAGATACATAGGATTTCAAATTTTTTTTTGACAGATTCAAAAATCTTCAAGAAATATTTTTGTTGTTACAATTAATAAATTAATATTTACGACAACAAGAGTTCTTGATAATATTTGATTGAGAAAAGATAGCTACATGCATGAAAAGTTTGTTGAGAAGAGAAGTCGTGAAAGGTTTTGTAAAAATAAGATTATCTTAAATGAGTCTGAATGGTGTTAACACTCTGTTACATATCTAATTCATTCGATCCATTCAGACCCATTAAGAGAATTCATAAGAAAATAAACAAATGAACCTAATGAGCTGAATATGAATTATTAAGATTCAGACCTTCAAAACAAATACACATAATGGGTTCAATTTGAATGATTAAGATTCAAACCTTCATTAAGTGCAAATGAATGAGGGCTTGACTCTATAGGTTATGGGTATTAATCGATTTTATATTAAAATTTCAGTTTTGCTCTTGTGGGCTCGGTTATCTTTTCTGGTTCATTTTTCGATTCCGAATTAAAGTAAAGCAATATAGGTATAATTGTACTCATTTAATCTCTCAGATTATTATTTGGACTATATTGAATCAATTTTGTGATAATATTATAGTTTGACCTTCGGGACCGTGATTGGCCTTTTGAGTGACTTTTTGGACCTAAATGATTATCATAGAAATGTGGGTATCTAGATTCATTTTCTTACGAATTTGATAAATTGAGAGCGTTCCGAAAAGAAAAGTCAAAATCTTGAGGTTCATTGCGCGTTTGCGCGGTTCCGAGGTAGGTTATGGCTTGATACGATATGGGATATGAAAACAAGGAAAATAACAAGGAAAGAAAAGGGATAAATAGGTTGACACAAAGATAAACACCAATTGAAAACCAAAGTTCTAGATTAACTAAGACCTCCAATTGAGTATTTAACAAACACCTAACCTCTAAGGATGACCTCAAGGGAAACATGGTTTCCAACCAACCAATCCTGTCAACAATTGTTCAATCACAAGCTTAGCAAGCTCACAACTCTCAAAGAGCATACAAATGTCAATATTCAAAATAGTCTAAATAATGAAATGACTTAGGTTCCCTATTTATAGTCTAGGACTAATTTATTACATAAGAGACCCAAAAGTGACACTCTTGGATTGCAAAATAGCCAAAATGACCAACTGTCAAATCCCGAGGTAGGCCTGCGACTCGCAGGTCACTCCCGCGGCTCATCATGCATCTCACAAGTAGAGCATTCCTCAGCACTACTTGTCGCCTTATCTCCATCACTCCATCCGGCTGATGTGCGACTCACATGACCATCCTGAGACACCTTATGCGTCTCGCAGGAGGTGTCATCTTCACCAATATTTTCCATCTCGCCTTCCCATACAGTATTCCATGCTTGGGATCTTCGGGATGGTGGAAATGCATGCTCACGAGCGCCTATCTTCGTGTGCAACCCTCGTGATGTTTGGTGTTCATAGCCTTGACTCCACATAAATGATCTAGGGGCAACTTGGATTGCATCATTCTCCCTTTCTTGAAAGAAATTTGTCCTCAAATTTAAGGCTCACCTACACACATTTAACAAGAAGACAAAATGCCACCACTACAAGATTCATTAGTACTAGAGAGATCTACGAGGATCATCTCACAATGACAATCATCATAAGTAAACAAATAGCAGAGGAAAATGTCTCTTAATTCAAACTCAAGTGTAAAATCCCCATTGGAAACAAAATCCTCATCACATGTACAAGTGTCACACCCCAACCTTGGGGTGTGTGGCCGGCAGCCGGTGCCCTAAGGCCCGAGCATACGGGCCATGATACCTGTAGTATACTCAATAATACATGGGCCGACAAGGCGTCTGACAAGTGATTACATAATCAGAGGACATAACCACCTGCATGTAAAAAAGGCCGAACATACGTATATATCATAAGACCGACAAAGACAATATAACACAATTGTCAAGTACGAAGGCCGACAAGGCCACACAAGACTTCTATATACACAAAGACTGTCTACAAGGCTCTAGAGAGTACATCAACAACATCAGTTTGGACAGGGCCCCACCATACCCAAACTATGTACATATATATGCAACAACCATACCTATCAATTCACTAGGCAACCCCAGAAGAAAGGAGTGTGACAACCTTCAGCTGAATCGAGTCACCTACTATAAGGGATCGCCTGTATCTTTATCTATACCAGCGAGCATGAAACACAATGCCCTAGAAGGGGATGTCAGTATGAAAGATGTACTGAATATGTAAGGCAGGTAAAACATGTAAATAAGAAATGTAATACCTGATAAAAAGGTATAAAATCAACCTGAAACTCGAAAAAAGGGGCCGCTGAGGGCATACTACTAACATAACCATGAATATATACATGTAAGTAAATCAAGACACCATATGCGGCCATATAATATAGTAGAAAGTCCCTCTGTGGGGTAAGCTCATCATAAACTGCCCGACCATATATGACGTGGTAATATCTGCCCAAACTGATTAGTAGTAACTGCCCAACCGGTGGTAAATAATGATACATAACTGCCCAACCAGTAGTATGCACATATAGGTGCCTGCCCGACTGACTATAGTGCGACGCGGTGAGAAAATTGATACATATATATAAGTGTAATGCAAGACAGACTATATGGGACACCCTGAATAGAGCTGGAATGACCTATGGTGGTTATTCTCCGACAATCGTTGTCATCACTAGGTTCAATGAACTTCTTTAATAGAATGAAAAACACGGACATTCCTAGCTTTTAAGAGTAGAGTCACTTTGGACGAATATTCGTTTATGTTCGTTTACATACGAGTCATGCCAAAAAAGGAAAAGATAGCCTTACATATCTTTTCCTCATTACCTCAAAAATACAACTAAAACAACCCAAAGATACATCTCAATGTACATAAAAATAAGGGCACAAACATTACTAACGAAGTCACTAGTTAACATGACGAGTGACAAGCTCGGATTGAATCTCATACAAACTTTTAACCCCATTATCCTTTATCTTTTAATTTAACAACATGCCCAGTATTATAACAAGTACATTCAGGGAATTCTCAGTCTTATATTTACCTCTAAAAGCATACAAAATTGTCCAACCATCACAACGAAGGTCTCAATGTCACATTTCATTTTAAACCAACTAACAACATGTCGAACAACTAGCTCTTTTAGGAAAAATTCAACAACACCTCCCATATTTATACTACATCCTATAAGTTACTAAAAGTCACCAAACAACCCAAACAACAACAATACAATTCACAATAAGCTTTCTGATTTCTTCAACAACTATTTTGAGCGACAAACTCGATTTACTATTAACAAAATATAATTTAAATCTATTCCTTTTCCATGAATCTGCCTACAATATTTATAACATCATACTTATGCTTACCATATCATTTTTTGCCCATAACATCAAAAGAATAATCTTCAAAACAGTCCACACGCCTAGCACCTTAACCCTTATTGTCAATCTCTTATTTTTCATGTTTTATTCTGCAATAAACTTAATTAACACATAGATAGTCTTAACAACAATAACCACAACATAACCAGATTATATTAAATAATTTCCAGCCATTAGAAACCATGTCTATAATCTCAAAATAGTCCAATAAAACAGTAGCCATATCTTGGGCTATTTCAATGCTATCTTGTAGTATTTTACTTCAAACAACTTCACCAATATGGAATTAAGATTAAGAACGACCAAAGGGATGTTAAAATTACCTTAAGTAGTAGATATGACTAAAAACCCATGGCTGGTTGAGCTCACCATAACTCTTAATCACATCACAATACCATAGACTTGTTGTTCTTTGTGGTTTCCAACACTTTGATGAAAGATTGGATTGAATTCTCTTCAATTTGGCTTTAAAACCTTGGAGATATGTAGAGAAGGTCTTTGGGGAGTTTGTGGACGATGTTTGGTGAATAAAATGATAGAAATGAAGTCTACAACTCAATTTGAAGGGCCAAAGGTCGGCTACTGCTTCAAGTGGGTCCCAAATTGGCTGGTTGTGCAGTCTCACAAAAATATGAATATCTCTCTACTCCGACGTCGTATTAATAAACAGTTTACTACATTGGAAATTATACTCATAGACCTTCAATGTCGTGGGTGGATCACCCTATAATTCCAAATAGATTGGGAGAAATGTTCTGCAACATTTGACCCTAATTTTTTAGTTAATTTATGAATGTAACTTGCGAAAACTTTTGCCGACTTTTCTTTTTCAACTCTCTTGACTTCAAAACTTAATAGTATGAATGAGCATTCTCAATATTATGCCTTGAAGAGGACTCGAACCTCCACGCTCTTTAGTATGAGATTTTGAGTCTCACCTCCCTAGTTCAATCAGAATCGAGAACTGCAGAGAGGTTCTAACTGGCCTAGCCTAACCAACCGCTACAAGCGAGCAGGAAATAGATGTGGTGGAGACTCAAGTCAAGGCGATGGATCACTATCACTATAGATAGATGCTTTCCCTGGACTGTGTTCAATGGCACCTGATATGCCAACAAGGGCTTACTAGAAAATACCTCATAACATGACCTTATTAGTATACTAAATACTCATAGTCTTACCCCAAAAGTACGGGTCATAACATTCCCAACTTGGGGACTTTCGACGAAACTTACTTTCTTCGATTCGTTTAACTTTTAAAACTTCCAACATGTGCTATACATGGTTTTAAACACTCATGAACTTGAGATTAGTCTTGCTCTCCGAGCGTATGTTGACTAAATTATGACACACTTTAGCGAATGAAAATATGGGATGTAAATTCATCTCCCCCTTAAGGACATTCTCCCTCGAATATAAAAATCCATGGGGGTTAAGTCACAAATTTCACTACAAAATGTAACCATTCGTACTACCCTATGTTTATTGTAGGGCTATACCGAGTTGTATTCGTGTGTTAAGGAATAGACGATTATTACCTTATAGGGTTGATTCCGCTTCTTTCATCCTTTCTTTCATCCAGTAATTTCCTTAGTATTCTAGTTCTTTATAACTATTAACAAGGTTTAACTTGTGGAATCCTTATCCTCGTAGTCCGACTCTTTCTCTTTTGGTTGAGTTTCTTATGTGGGATGCCCTTGAAGGGTTACACATATTATGAACTTCGACCTCTCAGGATATTCATATTTTCATTATAGTTTCATCTTGTCTTTAGATTTAGCTTACATTCATGAGCTCATCAACTTATGATCAAGGATTACACCTCCTTAACTCTTGCCATTAAATACTTGGAAAATTTTCCATCAATCCTAAGCTGCCTGTATTTTGGCATTACCACCTTAGTTTAAATCCTAAAAGTCCCTTGAAGTGTGTCACTTATTTATGTGCCAAGCTCTTATTAGTAGTTATCGGGATATTGGAACTAGTGCTGTCATGGTAAATGATTCTTTACAGCAGTAGATAATTGCCTTTTGTTTACAAGGTAAATACCGCCCATCTTTCCTGGTTCGTACATTTCGTTGGATCATGTTTTAATTCTCGAAGGTTAATTGTTACCATATACGTTCACATGGATTCATTGGTCAACAATCCCTTTTCCTTCATAGCTCCTATCTCCCCTATCCTTCTCGCGCTTACGTCTTACAGTTACTAGTAGACTGTCAATACCGTTAAGTCCATCCTTTGGATTTCCAATGTTATATATCTATCATATCACTCTCATGGCTTCATTATTACACCCCGTAAATTCCCATATCGAATATACCTTAAGTTAACAAGGCTAAGATAAGGAAGAAGGTTCTATGGGGAAGGGTAAGGAATAGTAGAGTTGAAACCCGAAGAAGTCATGAAGTTTAAAGCGTTGTTATGCCCTTCTTGCTTATAACATTGAGTGTGTCATGTCAAGCCGATGTAACATGAGAATAGCATAATGGCTATTAAAATGGGTGAGGAAGACCATAGGCCAATGTTGGAAACATATTCAAAAGATTCTGAATTATACCCGTCATTTTGCGCACGTTTGAGAACCCGATTAACTGATTTAAGTTCCGATGACTCAAGCCACGTTCTGAGGTTCATTTATGACATAAATAGATGTTAATAAGGTTTATGGATGGTTATAAGTCATTGGGATAAAATGAATCACATCTTGATAAAGTTTGACGAAGATAGGACGGTACAGAAACGTTTTGCTCCACGGAACCCATTCCGCATCGCTGATGGGGAAGTGGATCAAGGCACCATATTGGAAACCTTCCTGAAACCATATGCGGTGGATGATGCAGCCGCAGAATCCCATCTGCATCACATATCCTCCCTCAGATAGGAGGCGGTGAGGAGTTTATATATAAGTCCAAAGTCGGCCATTTGCTCCAAAATATTCCAATTTCGCCCCAAACACTTCCTAGATGCTCTCCACCCTTCTATAAAGACCTAGAAACCATTAAAGGTCATATCCTTGAGGTGTTGATGCAATCTCCCACCATAAAAGACTAGATCACCTTAGATCATCATATTGATTCTTGAAAGGAAACTTGGAGATTCAAATAAGAACATGGTAGGGGATAATCTTGGCTAGTTTGATGTAAGATTCTTGATACCTCTAATTTTATTAGGTTTCTCTTAACTTAAAGTAATCTTTTGGACAAGGTAAAACATAGATAGATGGAGATAAACTCTATGGTTAAACATGATAGTTGGTGTGTTGGTTTTGGGGTAGTTTGATGAGTTTCTTAAGACAATTATGGACAAATTTCATGAACTATGGTTGTTGTAAGCTTGATAATATTTTGTTATTATAAAAGAGGTGAAGATAGCTTAAGTTGCCATGATAGCAATATAGTAAGGTAAGCACGCTAAGTGTTCGATGAAATGTCACAATGATAAGTTCTTAAAACTCTTGAATGGATTTTGATACAGATTGTCCTTATTGCTTAGGTTGATGATTGTAGAACAAGCGAGGAGCCATCAGAGTAGTATTGGTCATCAACAAGGTATGTTAAGGCTCACTCCTTCATTCTTTTGGCATGATCAACAAATAAACGTAAACATAAAGATGCCACATCAAAAGGAACTCTAATCCTAAGACTAAATCTTGTGCTTATCATTGTTTTAGATTGATATATATCATTGGTTATGTCGAGAGTATTTTCCAACTTGATTTTATTTCTAAGGATATGCCTTCTTGCAAACCTAGTTGATTCTTGGAAAATTCATACATACACAGTTAAATAACGATAATCGGAGGATAACGACATCGAGTCACTCCGATTGGATTCGTTTGATGAGAAATAAAAAGGAATATCGAAAATTCAAGTAGTTGAAATTGAAGCTCTAAGGCCCTTCAAAGTCATTACTTGCATTACACTAATATATATGTATCTATTTTCTTACCGAGCTGTGCTATAGTCGGTTGGGTATGACACTTATATGTGCACACCACTGCAATTGGTTTTAATTTTACGGAGTCCCATATCTAGGTCGGGTATGATCGAGTACTCTACGAGACCGGGTACAATATGACATGACTGATTTGCCCTACATAGTGGCTTGATACTATATTATATACATATGGCCCTGATGAGTGGCTTAATTTTTACAAGACATGCATACATACTCATGATTATAATAGGTAGGCCCTTAGAGGCTTGTTATGAGTTTCAGGTTAATTTCTATACTCTTCCTTCGTATTTCATCTTTTGTTTATATATTGCCTGCCTTACATATTCAGTACATCTTTCATACTTATGTCCCTTTCTGGGGCACTGCGTTTCATGCCCGCATGTACATATAGAGACTTAGAAGATACCTCATAGTAGGTGACTTGACTCAGTTGATGATTGTCATGATCCTTTCTTCCAGAGCTATCTAGTGAGCTAATAGGTATGACAGTTGCATATATGTATATAGTTGGGTATGACGGGGCCCTGTTTTGACCAGATGTTATTGATATACTCCCTAGAGGCTTGTAGACAGTCATTTATGTATAATGGTCTTATGTGGCCTTGTCGCCTCTTCAGTAGACTTGTTGTGTTGTCGGCTAGGTCGGCCTTGGTATTGATATATGTAGATGTTGGGCCTTTTCTGCGTGTAGGTGATTATGTCTTGATCAATAATTATTCATTAGAGGCCTTGTCAGCCCATGTTTTGTCAAAAGATGTTATAGATACTGGGATTGGTATGCTCAGGCCTTAGGGCGCCGGGTGCCGGCCACACCCCCCATGGTTGGGGTGTGACATTTATGGCCCTTCTTGTCGCTATTTTTTCCTTATTAGATCAGATCTCTTTTGGTCTCAATTCGTAATGTCATTTTTACCTATCTTTCTACCCGTGATCATATTGATGTCATTTAAATGCTGCTTATATCTCTCTCGGGGTTCTATAATTCACTAAACAACTTAATTTAACCTAGTCTCTTTTATCTTTTATTGCAATTTCTAGTTGTCGCCAATGATTATATTATTATTCTGATGCTGAAGGGTACTTATTTATAACTTTTGAGTGGTTTATGTCACCGTACTCATCACTATGGTGTATTTCTCCATTTAAATAGTAGAGTTTCCTTGTTTTAAATTTCATGACGTATTGTATATATGATTGTTCTCTATTTACGAGATGCTCACGTTATGGTGGTAATATTCGTGAAAGGGTTATAATTCCTCTAGTTTTCCTCTGTCCTCTTGGTTAAGCGGTCTCCTTTTTTGGCCTCCTCATAGTATGCTCCATCTGCCTTAGCTCTTATATCTTAGGTTTTCCTTACGTGTATGATCTATAACGTCATCCTTGCTTTTTATTCTTCGACTAACATGACCAATAGGTGATAACTAATATTTCAACTCTTTATTGTATCCTCGTTGACCTCTATAGTCCACATTTTATTGTTATTCCTCACGTCCTTAATTGGAACGCCATTTGTATTCCTATCTGTATCCTGAGTTCTACAGTCTCGGGTTAGGGCTCGCTTCACTCTCTGGTTTTTTAGCTTTATCTGACGAATGTACTCTATAGAGGTTGTAGGTGTGCCGTCGTAAAATCAAACTTTATATGCCACTCTGTTACCTTGTCGATACTTTCATCATTCTTGGACCAATTGTAACTAGGTCTCTTTTTGACTTGTTTCTGCTTTCCTTGGCCGTTCATCATTGTCTCACAATCATAATAGTTCTCTTGGGTCCATGCTAATTTATTTAAATAAAGGATTCAGTTGTACTTTTATCCCTCAGTTTCCTTTTAATCAATCCATCATCCATATTTACGTGCTCCTCCTAGATCGTCACACATCCTTGCCTTTCGTGTTTGCAGTCTTATTATATTCTTTTTTGTACTAATCAAGTGGATCACACTTCTGCTTAGACGTTCTACTACGTCAATCTCCTCCCTTTAGGGGGGTAACTTAACACTAGCATTTTAGGATTCTCTTTTTTTATAGGTCTAATTGCTACCCTCACATCTTATTATGATTCTTCTTTCTTGGCGACTTAATCCTTTCCAAGATATGCTCCTTCTGTTGAGGCAATTCCCGTGTTATCCGGATGTATGGGATGGCATATGTCTGGTTGATACCCTAGACTTATATATCTTATAGTATGAGGTTTCCTTGTGAAAACTTTAAATCTCCCACTTTTATGATTATAACGCCACTAAGATCCGTCGAAACTCTCCAAGTCTAGAACTTGCCTTAAGGTACTTGCAAACATTGGTACCGTTACGCCTTTAAAATATCCACCTCTGATAAGTTCTATTTAAATTGTCACTTCACTTTCTTACCAGTGATTTAAGGCGATTCCTCAATTAAGTCCGACTTGCGAGAACTTGTACTTTAAGTAATTTACTAGTCCAGTTGGCTAGCAAGGTAAATTCTTAGAATTACACAATTTGCCATCACACGATTTAAATTTTCCTTCGAGTCTTGTTGTCACCATTTCTCTTCATAGTTTCCTTGTCTTTATTTGCCGTGTTCCATTTGGCTTTTCACTAGTCCTTCAGTAATAGTTTGCCTTATGTTTGTTCTAAAGCTTCCCGTGATATTCTTCCATTTCTAGTTCCTAGTGCCTTAGCTAATCTTATTTGTGGTCGTCTCATATATCTCTGTCGCTTAACCCTCTAACTGTAGGGTCTCCCGAGATACTTTCCTATCCTACCTTTATTGTTTTCCTTTACTGCTTCTACCGCGTTATAACTCATCGAGCATCATACATTACCTTTTTAACCCTATATATCTGTATTAATCATTGTCGGGCTAAAAAATAATGTAATTACCTTCTTAAGAATCTCATAACTTTATTTCATATCATTATAGACGTTAAACACCGTAATTCTTATAATCCATACTCTTTACTCATTCCATTACTTGTACTTCACCTCTAGCTTATAAGCCATTTGCATCTTACCGATTACTCCCAATACTCGTTACTTATATTTGTGTAGATGGACTTTAACTATCAATCTACCACATATACGTATCCTTTCTGTGATCCCTTTATATGGAAAACATAACCTTTATCTAAACATATTGTTGCCTTACTAGTCAAGAACTCATACTTTACCCTTCAATCGCAATATAAGCATGGTCTTAACTATCATTCAACTGAAAATCCCATCTAAGTCTCTCCTTTAACATTACTCTTTTCCCTCTTTAGCCCTACCGGAAAAGCTTTACGAATTCTTATCACAATATAACATATGACATTTCAAGATCACACTCATGGGTATAAAGATATTTTATCAAAACTGTAAGTATACCTTCTATCATAAGTCACTCTAGTCCTGAGATTGCAATGCATATGAACCTTGCCATGGCCCTACCCTGAAGCCCTGATCTGACACAAACCGCTCTAACATAGGTGGGGAAAGTCCTCCAACCTATTGTCCTTCTACTTGATGTCTGTCGCCGCTCGGGATTCCTATGAAAATACCCACTATTCTGACCCTCATGGTCCGATCTCTACCCTCATCTAGGTCTTGTTTTGTGGATGTTAGCGAGTTCTAGTTAACTGACTATCAAGACCGTGGACTTCTCAATTCCTCAAAAGACCCTACATCCTCTGATGTACCATCATAGTACGGGGTCTGGGGATCAACTGATCTAGTCAACACTTGTGCTACCCTCCTTACTTCTCGCTCAACTGGGGCCACAGGGGAAACTAGTGATACTGGAGCTCTTCCTGGCTCCTTTAATACCATATGGGTCGGAGACTCCCATAGTGGTAACTCATCTCATATCTCAAACGGATTTATCTCGACAAAGGGCATAATCTCGGATGGTTCCATCTCAGTAGAGGACATAACCTCAGACGGGTCTGTCTCAATAGAGGCTTCTTGGATTCTTTCATAGTGCCCTTGTTCTTTTGCCAATTAGAGAAAGAATTTCCCCCTTCATTGTTGTTGTTCCATGAACTTTTGTACCCTCTCGACTTGTCAATCTTATCTTCCTTGAGCCCCTCCTCTATCTCAATGGCCACTTCAAGAGTTTTATCAATATCATGATAATTGTGGAGTCTCATTCGAGAAGCAATCTCTTTATTTAACTGAGATCAAAACCGAGTCATGACATTCATTGGATCCTCGTCAAAGTTGATTCTCATCCTAATATTCTTCTACATTCTTGTTGTTTTGATTTAACGTGTAGATCTTCTTGAGTTGCTCTTGCTTGTAATGCTTCGAGACATATTTGTGTCTCAAGATATTCTTTATCTTTTCCCAAGTGAGAGTGGGAGCTAACCCATGTATCCTCCTCATCTTCACTTGACTTTTCCACCATGTGAAGGCAAATCTTTCAAATTGAGCAATGGCATATGCCACATTTTCACCTCGGACATGTCATTGGTGAGGAAGATTCGATAACATTGCATTATCCAATCAAGAAATACATCGGAATCACTACGCCATTTGAAGCTTAAAAGGGACACCTTGATGGGGTTAAGACTTACGTCTCGTCCCCAAATTGTTCCCATAATTTCCATGATCCCAATAAGGATTTCAACGATAGTTATCTCCGTAGAAATCACGGCCTTAGTGACCATCTCGATCTTGATAGCCTCCTTGCATACCCACTTGAGGGATATGACCATTCCTCCCCCCTACCTCAATAAAGACCTTGGAATTGCAACTGTTGTCCTCTCATTCTATTACCATATTACTCATCCAACTCTCCTAACTCCTCTATGAACTCATCACCTAATAGTTGGACATTTTAGGGTTATGGATGGGTATTTGGAAGTGGTTGTGGTGGATATGGTTCATTTGATGGCAGGGGAGGGTTATTTGGTGATGGTTGAGGGTTATTTCGTGGTGGTATGTTGTTTATTATAGTGGGGTTGTACATTCGGTGAATGACTCCGGGTGATAGAGTGGATGAGGATTCATGTTGCAATCCACTTGTGTGACCTTTGAAATGGTTCCGAGGAGTTGAGGATGCTTCTCTAGTCCTTTCCTAAACGGCTCCCAATCTTGCATCCATACCACTCATTTGTTAGCTAATGGAGGCCAACACACATATCATTTAGCTCAAAGTTGGTTCCTCGGTAGGAACTTGTGATTCATCTCTCGATGCACCATCGTACTTGTTTAAGACACTCAACAAAGCAAGTAAACACGTTAGGTTAGTACAATCAACTCACAAAACCCTCAAGTATGCGCACCTTTGATTGCCTCACAAATTACTTCAGCCAATGATTGTACTCTTATTAATCCGATTAGTCATAAGGAAACTAGCTTTTACTCTCAGTCAGGAATGGATTCTTGTTAGACTCGATGAAGAAATGACTCAACTCAAACTAACAGATTTGATTCAATAAGTTGTAACAAAGTTAAAAAGAGAAAAGAACGAAAGAAATAGCACGAAAAAAATGAACACTCAAGAATTAATTAAACTCTTAGTAGGATCGATTACAAGAGTTAATTAGTATATAAAATCAAAGAAGTGGAAAATAAAGTGAAACAAAGAAAATTTGAGTAAAAAACGTGAAATGTGATTCCTGAGACATATGTGTACTTCCTGCGACTCACAGGATGGTCCCGCGGTGCCTTTCTACGTGTCTCAGGATGAAAAACTTGTGTCAAATGTTTCTATCACTTCCTACGATATTCCTGCGACTCTCAAGACATTCATGCGACTCGTTCTGTGAGTCTTAGGACGTGTCGCACAACCAAAACCCTATGACATTAAATTCTTCTTGGGATTAGTTTTTTTGACCTTTTTCTGATTTTTCTAAATATTATAACTACTTGGGCCTACCTTTTTCAGATATTTTCCTTTTTAGCCCAAATAACACTTTTCATCGAAGAAAATTAGGTTTTGAAGATTAAATGATACTTATTTTGCTTCTTCTTCCTCAAAAACACATTGAAGGTCTTCAAGAACACTTGAAGATTCGAAAATTTTCAGACCTTGAAACCTTCTTCAATTCACCCCAAATTTCAGATTTCAAACCTTCTTAACTAGGAAATCAAAACCCAATGTATTAGAACCTTCAATTCTCTTTTTCCTCAAGACCCACATCAAGTTCTTCAATGACCAACAATGGTAGATGACTCAAGATTGACTTAAAAGACATGAAACTTGAGATTTAGACTCTTTTTATATTAAGGAACTCATATATAATGGTAGAATTAACAAACAAACAACTATATTTATATTTTTGAATTTTGGACTCTTTTTTTATAGTAACAAAACCCAAGACAAAAATTATAGAAACAACTCTTTAATCAAGCTCTGATACCAATTGATACAATATGGGATATGAAAACAAGGAAAATAACATGGAAAGAAAAGGGATAAATTGGTTGATACAAAGATAAACACCAATTGAAAATCAAAGTTCTAGATAAACTAAAACCTCCAATTGAGTATTCAACAAACACCTAACCTCTAAGGATGACCTCAAGGGAAATAAGATTCTCAAACAATCAATCCTCTCAACAATTATTCAATCACAAGCTTAGCAAGCTCATAACTCTCAACGAGCATACAAATGTCAGTAATCAAAATAGTCTTAAGAATAAAATGACTTAGGTTCCCTATTTATAGTCTAGGACTAATTTATTACACAAGAAGATCAAAAGTTACACTCTTGGATTGTAAAAATAGCCAAAACGACCAGCAGTCAAATCTCAAGGTAGGCCGATGACTTGCATGTCACTCATGTGGCTTACCATATGTCTCGTAGGAGGAGCTTTCCTCAGCACCACACATCTCCATATCTCTATCACTTCTTGTGGCTGATGTGCGACTTGTATGACCATCTTGAGACACCTTCTGTGTCTCACATGAGGTGTCATCTTCACCAATCTTCGCGATCTCGCCTTCCCATGCAATCTTCCACACTTGGAATCCTTGGGATAACGCAAATATGTGCTCACGAGCGCCTATCTTCATGTGCGACCCTTGTGATGTTTGGAGTTCATGCCCTTGACTCCACATAGACGATCTTGGAGCAACTTAGATTGCATCATGTCTTACTCTTTTAGACTCTTATTGGAGATGCGTATATAATATGTAAATATTTACCGAGTATGCATGTGAGTCTTTAGAAAATACAGGTAGCGATAAATCTACTGGCTTGGTATGATTGTTGATTATGTGAGTTTGAATGGCCATGTTTGAATTATATTTGCAATAGTTTCTTCATTATATTCATCACTCCACATCTTGTCTAAAATATGAAAAATGAGCTATTATTGACGTTGAACTGATATAATGCAATCACGTGTCATATTTATATCCATTCATAACTTTATGATCTTGTTGGAGCAATATGAGCTATCTATTGTTTGCATACGATATTACGCTTGTGGTGATAATTCATACTTATATACTTGTTGGAGTGAGTCACAGAAAGAGATACGAGGTGGTTCTTAATGGTAGGGAAAAAAGTAAGAGTGATGTTCTCACGATCAGGAATAAAAATGGACCTTATATAATTATGATAACATGTTTATGAACTTATAGGCTACTAAGTCCGGATTGTTGATGAAATTGTTGGAACCTTGGCTTTTAAGTCCAATTTTGAAATGATTTTTTTCTTATGTATCATAATATACACTTGCATATGATTGGCTTGGGTTGCACACTTGTAACAAATTGTATTATGGTTGGCTCGGGTTGCACACCTCTAATGAATTATATTATGGCTGGCTCGGATTGCATGCCTGCAACAGGTCATTATGGTATGTTCTCACAGTCCGACGGTAAAGACGGGCGATATAGTGAGGTTCTCATAGTCCGGCGGTAAATTCGAATGGTACAATGGGTGGTCACGGTTTGATGAGAAATGGCCCGGATGGTATAGTGACAGATATATAGACCTTGTGAATCCCCATTGAG
Organism: Anisodus tanguticus; assembly: GCA_034509755.1. Classification (NCBI taxonomy): domain Eukaryota; kingdom Viridiplantae; phylum Streptophyta; class Magnoliopsida; order Solanales; family Solanaceae; genus Anisodus; species Anisodus tanguticus. The sequence continues at coordinate 31,643,371 of CM067541.1, forward strand.
TCATGACTATGTGGCATACCCTATGTCACCAGGTTTATATTGGACAAATGCATTGCATTGCATTCATTCCTTTAATTGTTCTAATTGACAATATTCATATCTATTGTATTACATGAACCGTGACTTTCTTTATCGTAACATAAAGAAATAAATTCGCTAATTGGATACGAATATTATATTAGTCTTTATATTCTTTATGTGTCTCTCTGGTGTCAGCCTATGATACTTACGGAGTACTAGTGATTTGTATTCATACTACACTTGTTGCACTCTTTTGTGGTGCATATTCGATCCCGGGTACGAGTACGTCTCGCTGAGCACTGTGAGCTTAATTTCTACATTTGGAGTTGTGGTGAGGCACTGGCTGTTCCGCGGCCCACTTCTCTCTCTATCTTTATTTATTATGTCATTTTAGCATTCATACAATATATTTGGGTATTTTCAGACTTGTATTTTAGTCTTGGGACTTGTATTACTCTTTTAGAGCTCTTGTACTAGTTATACCAGATTTTGGGATTGTATTGACTAAGTTCTATTCCGTACTATTTATGTTATTAAGACTTGAAGATAGTTTTGTCTCTCTCATGTTTCTGCACTTACTGATTAATGATTTGTTGTTGTTGGGGATGATTCGCCTACCGAGGAATTAATGTAGATGTGATCATGATCCGTGATTTGGGTCGTGACATTTCCGATATAATTTTTTTGTCCATACGTACGTTGTTATTCTCAACTGACACTATTGACTTAAACATTAAAATGTGATCTTATAATCTGAGAAATACTTACACTGTACACAAAAATCTTGAGAAAGGTTGCTCAAAAGATGTTGATCGGAAAAATTGTGGGAACATATTCACACCGATTATTCGTTGGTGATCTATTTTTTCAACATCTTACGTCATGTTTATTTTTCTTTGGTTTGAAGACAAACTTAAGACATGGGCCTTATGTATTTAATTTGTAAATTTGTGTTACGTATATTTTGTTTGGACTTTGGCCTTATGTATTTAATGCTACATTTTCATAAACAAGTTCATTGAAATATTAATACGTGGTTTAAAAATGAAAAAATGTAAAAATAAAAAAAATCATATATAGTAATTTAAAAATCTAAATGAAATATCTCAAAATGCAAATGTGACTATGTTACTATAAATTTCAACTATATATAGACCACACGTTGTGAGATTTCACTGAATATGTTGTTGTTATTGTATATAGGGCTGAAAAAAATAAGCCCAATCTGTTCGACAACTTAGATTTGAATGGGTTGGGTTATTTAATAAAATAGATAATGAGTTATATTAGTTTAAACCCAAAAAGACCTGCGGGAGATTGGGCCAAAAAAGGGTTTAATAGGTATCACCCGATGGGTTGAAACCCAACCCAACCCACAAAGTTGCAATTTTGACAATTGTATTACAAAAAAAATCACATTTCTATTAAATAATATAAGAGGCACAAAAGCAGCATTGAGATGTTTTTATTACACTATCTTGTTCAATTATTGAGGTGTTTATATATATGTTATTTTTTAAAATTAAGTGCAAAAAAAATCGGAAAAACCCGACCCCGTCCCTCCCCGACCCGATAATACCTATCCCCTTTTCCGACGGGAACGGGAACGGGAACGGGACGGGACATCGGCGGATCCCGTTAGTGCCGGCCCGCCAGTCCCGTTGGAGGACCGGTCCAGCCCTACCCCCGCCCCGTCGGGTCCCGTCCCATTGGGTCCCGCCCCGCCCCGCCCCATACCTGCCCCGTTGGCCACCCTTAGGGTAAACGTATGGGTTCAACTTCTCTTCACAAACCCTCACTCAGCCGCTATCTTCTTCTTCCTTCAACTCTTTGTCGCACTCGTCACCTTCAAATAGTAAGTTCCTCCTCTCTCTATTTACTTTTTGCATTGACTTTTTGTGCAGTAAAACACAAAAAAATACTCCCTCAGTCTCAAAAAGATTGTCCTACTTTGACATTTTTAGCACATATGGAGTAGCTACTTTGGTTATTAATGTTGTGTTTGCTCATATTTCTGAGTATCCACTGTTCATTTTGATTTTATCTAACCTTTCTCACATATATTTGTTTTGTTGTGACTTTTACATGTTAATTTATGTTTGTCGTTTAGTTTTAGCTATAATGAACCAAAGTAGTTACATAGGATCTCAAAAAGAATTCCTTGGTACAGATGCCTAGTGAAATGATTGATGAAATATTGTTCTTTGTTTGATTTGGCATGAATAGGGTAAAATGTGCATAGCAAATTTATATAATACAGAATTTGCTTCTAATCTATGTGTAATGATTGATTGCTTTCATTTTTCAAATATCCATCATTCTTATGTTTAATACAAATAATAAAGTCTCAGTCGTTGGTGGATTTTGTTCTTTTTTTAGTAATATGGTACTTAATTGTTTTAACTGTCTTATTTAGCAGCAATCCTCGAAATTCGATGGAACATATAGATGAAGTTGAAGAGTCGATTGAAGTCAGCTCTACAAATCCATGTAGGAAGACTTCTGTATAATGGGATCACTTTTGGAAGTTACCTGTCACGATTTGATTGAAAATGGTTTGAATAAAAATGGGTTGAGTTTCAACCTACCCATATTTAATGTGGGTAAAAATGGGTTGGGTGATAAATGGGTTGGTTGGTTATGGGTTAACTCATATTATATAAGTGGAATATTATTTCAATTGTAATGTTATAATTTTTTTGTCAAATTAAATTAATTATTTCATATATTTATAATTATATAAATAACTTTTTTTCTATTTTTTTTATAAAAATAAAATATATAAAAATGTGTGTGTGTGTTTGGAGGAGGTGGGGAGGGGTGTGGGATAAGAATTTTTTTACCACTTTTTATATTTTTTAAAAATAAAAGTAAGATAATATATACGAAATAGAAAATGTGTCTGGCGGTATGGGGGGTGCGGGGTAAAAGTAATTTCTCACTTTTTAGATTTTTTTTTTATAAAAGTAAAATATATGAAATAAAAAATATGTTGGGGGGGGGGGGGGGGGGGGGGGGAGGAGGCGGAGTGGTGGTGGGGGGATGGGTGGGGTAAAAAAAGATTTCATACTTTTCATAATTTTTTATAAAAGTAAGATAAAAGATGTGAAATAGAAAATGTGTGTGCGGGGTAAAAATAAATTTTTCTTTATAAAAGTAAAATATATGAAATAAGAATGTGCGGTGTGTGTAAGGGGGAAGGAGGGGGCAGGCGGGGTGGTGGTGCGGAGGGTGGTGTGTGGTGTAAAAAAAATTCATTCTTTATAAAAGTAAAATAAATGAAATAAAAATGTGTGGTGTGTGTGTATGTTGGGAGGGGGGAGGGGAGGGCATGCAGGGGTGGGGGTGTGGGGTCAAAAATGATTTTCTAATTTTCATAATTTTTCTAAGAGTAAGATAAAAGATATGAAATAGAAAATATGTGTGTGCGGGGGTGGGGGTGGGGGGTGGTGGGGTCAGGGTGGGTGGTAAGAAAAATTTTGATTTTTCATAAATCTTTTATAAAAGTACAATAAAATATATAAAATAAAAAATTCGGGGGAGAGGGGGGGTTGGGGGGATGTGGGGGTTGGGTGGTGGTAGTGGGGTGAGTGTTATTAGTGGGTGGGGGTGGGGGGAGTTGGAAGGGGTGAGGGAGAGTAAGGGGTGGCGTAGAGGTGTGTGGGATGTAGGGAGCAAGGGGTGGAGGTGGTGGGTGTGTAGGTAGGGTAGGGACCAGGGGTGGGGGTAAATATAGGTGGTTGGTGGGTGGTGGAGAGTGGGTTGGGGTGGGGAGGGGGAGGGGGGCATTGATGTATTTTTTATCGATCCAGAAAATATTTTCTCTCAGATTTACATTATCTCCTATTTTGAGGAAAATGAGTTGTTATTGGGTCTAGTGAGACACATATATGGGTACCCAAATTTGACTCATATTTGCTCATATTTTTATGGATTAAAAAGAGAATTGAATCCCATATTTATCCAACAGAAATATGAGTGACCCAATTCACTAAAATGTTTGTTAAATGGGCTAAGTCTCTAAATGTGGGCTCAAATTGCCACATCTGGATAGGAGCATCCAGGACATGCTGGAAGGAAGCATCCTCAACCTGTATACTAGAAATCTAGCGGCTCAGAATCAACTATGAGGTCCTGAACTGGTAGAATGTGTTGTATCTGCATCCAAAAAGAATGCAGCAAATGTAGCATGAGTACACAATATACCCCTAGTCATCATAGGCCGACAACGACGGAAGTTACATAACAGAAATAAATATCAAGTTGACTCTCGAGTAATCCTATACTAAACGGTTCGCTAGATCATATAAATCACCTTGTCCACATAATAGTTCACTTAATCAAATAAGTCACTTTGTTCATATAAGAATTCATGTAAATCATCTCATTTACAGAAGAGTTCAATAACCAATAATCCAAGTATCAAATGATCAATTAACAATGCCCTTTTATCAAGAAGTCATCCAAATCTCATTAACTATTCCAACCACTTATACCCATCAACAGGTAATCAATAAAATGATATATGTATGATATGAATGCAATGCATATGCCTAGTACCTTTGAATCCTGCCACTTATACCCATCAACAAGTAATCACTTGCTTCCTTAAATATTAATAATTACTCCCTCCCTCGCAATTTACATGTTGTAGTTTGACTGGACACGAAGTTTAATAAATAAATAAAGACTTTTGAATCGTGTGGTCTAAAATAAGTCAAAGATATTTGTGTGATTATAGATCATCTCGTTAAACGTAAAAGGTAAAGTTTAAAGTTAACTTGTTGCAAAATAAGAAAATGTGTCATTCTTTTTTGGACTGACTAAAGAAAAAGTGTCATTTTGTGTGTGTTTACAGGGGTTCTGATGGTCCCATATGAAATGCAAGTGAAATGTATCCAATGCAATGGCCATATGCATCCGGTATACACACGCTTCTGCAGTAGGTTTCACGTGACCCATGAGGGACTCATAAGGTCTATATATGCACTCGGAATACTAGATCTCCAAGATCACATTGGGTATTAGCCCATAGGCTATCATATCATCTTCTTCATCATCACTCCTGTCTATGTACCATATCCACATCCGGCATCTTCCGGCCCTTTCCTCGTATCCCATAAATGAAGTTGTTAATAATATAATGAATGAATGTAATGGATATGCGTACACTATGCAAATGCATAATATCAATTCAATTTATCAGGATGAACTCTTCTTTCATAGTTTAGACGAGATGTGGGGTGGTGCATGCATGACATGTCAATAATCACGTAAATCAATCAATCATGACTAACATAGCCCAAATAAATAGCAGTCAAAACAATCTAAGTGTATTTATGCACCACCTCCAAGGCCCAAAGGCTAAACGCATAGTCTATATCACAAGTATAACTATTTTCTATTTTATTTATCCTTACAGATACACTGGTACCCGCACAAGTGTTCGTCACTTTACGAGTACGGGACGCCCAATTTTGAATAACGCCCCTTAATTAATTTAACCAACACAAAACACTACATGAAAGATCTAGTAAGTCTGAACTTACCTGAATCCGCAGCCGAAAAGCCACTACGCTGCCTTTCCCTTCCTTAGAGCCTCCGAATGAGCCCACTCTGTTCAAATACAACATCTACATAAGAATACGAAGCTAACAATATCCAGATTGCTATATAAAGGTTCTAGTCCCAAAAATCATGTTACACATAGTCTAGATAGTCATAATCTTAAATATCACCCCAAATAAGCCTTTAATTTGATCAAGAACACTAAACCCATATTCATGGATAAAACCCTTATTTCTATGTTCTAAATCACAAGAGGAATCACTAATTTAAGTATGGAAACATGAATAAATGCTTAGATTAGAATTAAGATCTAACTCTAAAGACGAATATTGAAAACCCCCTTTGAAATCCCTAAATTTCGTGCTCCAAATCTCCCAAAATAATTTTAGAATGAAGTGGGTTCTAATTGAAAAAATCCGTAATTAAACTGCCAGGCTAATCGCAGGTGCGAGGAGCCCAGCGTAGGTGCGAACATGTACCAGCGGCCCAATCCACATAGGTGCTAGGCCCAACTCCATTCCCCCTTTCCCCAGGTGCGAGAGACCACTCGCAGGTGGATCCGCATCTTCGCATCCCACATCGCAGGTGCAACCAAGGTTTGCCATATCTAACATCGCACATGCATACATTCTAGCGTAGGTTTGGGCTCGCAGGTGCTGTCACATCAGTAACCAGCCGAACCCAACCCACTTCCAAGTTTCCAAACTTCGATCCAACATTCGAGACTCTTTTGACATCCTCCGAACACAAACTAACTATTCATTTCAATCATAAAACATGCCTCAGACTCGCTCGTGTACTCTGAATTCCCAAAAAAGGTCTCCTTGACCCGATGTTGACCAAGGTTAACTCTTAAACTATGAAAATCTTAGTTCTCAACAACTATCCAAAACGCACCCGAATGCCCCGGGACTAGAACCAAAGGCTTGACTAAGTCATAACTGTTATTTCGGACCTAACAGAATCTACAAAACTTTGTAAATGATGCATTTACCCTCAAGTTTGACTTTGGCCAAACTTTTCCCTCTCTTTAAGTTAAAAGCTTCCAAATTTACTAAAATTGATCTGAAACCCATATGATTATCTCGGGAATTGTGCCACCATCGGCACAAGAAACTACGGGAAGGGTATTTTGAGGAATTTTAGGTAAGGAAACAAGCTTGCAATTTTCATAAGGAACTGCAAGCTTGTAGTATAAGGAACTCAAATTATTTAGGTAGAAAACTCAAATCTGCAAGCTTGTAGTATAAGGAAACAAGCTTGCAGATTTTCTAACAAATCAGGCCTCGGATAATGCAGAGATCCAGGTACATAATAAACATGCCACCAGGAGGAAGAAGAATTATAAAACAAGAATCAGATTCCTCAACTGAGGATCAAAATAAGGAGAATCACTCAGATATGAAGATACATATGGACTTTTGGGAATCACAATCATACTACAACTACACTGGATATGCCACAGTATGGAGACAACATCAAACCTCAAAACTCAATTGGAGATCATATTACACACTAGCTTAAGTTTATATTTTGTGACTGATCATACAGGATAGCCCATTCTTTTTTATTTTATTTTAGCTAGTTCATATTATAGGCATCATGTAACATAACACTTTTTTGTTTTTGCAATTATTAATAAAAACTCTGATAGGCAATAAAAGACGTATTAGAGTATAATTTGTTAAAAATGACTATGCAAGTCATTACATTTTTTAACTTCAAATTACTTGATGCGAATTTTAAATGTTGTCCTTCGGAAATGGATTGGAATAAGGTAGAAACAATTGCCAATGAAAATGGTATCAAAGCTTGAAAATGGAATAAGTTATAAACAATGAAAACCCGCAAAGAATTTGCCCAAGCCAGAGCATTAAATAAAAGAATGTTCACACTAAAAATGATAAGACACCTAGTATTACAAAGAAGGAATCACACTGAAACATTAGTAAATACTATAGTGATTTAGTAGAATTAAAGAAACTAGGACTAGCAATAAAGAAATTGAAAGATTATGAGAAAATAAAAGAAGAGGCTGACTTAGCAAAGATAAGTTCTAATTTGGACGATGTTATAAGAAATTACAGAGTATTGATAGATCTCAACACCGAATTAGATGGAATAAACCAAGAAATAGCATATTGTAAGGAAGATCTACGAATGACAATAGAACACTATGGATGAAAATAGACTGATAGAACAACAAAATAAATTAGAAGAACTTAGAATGATAGTAGAAAAACCCTTTACATATAATAGAGATATAAACCAACATATAATAAGTTGCAGAATAAGTATAGATATAATAAATAAGAAAGATAAAATCTTACAAGAAAATGCTAAAGAAGTTTATGAACAGGAAAGTACTATTAAAGAATTAAAAAATAAAATAGCACTAAAAGACGAAGAGTTAAGACAAAAGGAAGAAGAAAAAATAAAACTTCTAGAAAATAAATTAAGAGAAATAATCAGAAAGGATAATGAATTAAAAGATCTAAATGATATAATAGAAGAACAATATAAGTACATCAACTTATTAAAATATGGATAAAGGAAAGGAAATAGTAGAAGACTCTAAAGAAACATATTATCAGATGAATACATATGAAGGAGGATCAACACAAACACTAAGCTTTAAACCAGAAACATATCAGAAAATACAAGATGAAAAAGAAGAATTATCCATAAAGAAAATATTTAAAACAAAATGGTTTGAAAGAAATAAAGAAATAAGATACATAGCACACAAGTGTAAATGGGAGAACAAAAATAAACTTGATAACAAATGAAGTAATAAAAAGAGAGTTATCAAAACTATCTACTAGGGAAGCTAAAAAATATAGAAATATATACTTTGGAGGAGTAGAATTTACTATAAAAACATACTTTCTGAAAAACATAGATACACCTATACAAATATACATATTAGATGATAGAATATTAGGAAATCTACAAGATGCTTTAATATCAGTAGTAAAAGGAAATTTAATATATCAGAAATTAAAATTTACGGTACAACCAGACTTTAGTATATAATTAAAAGATGAACACAAAGACTTAGCCTTAACACTATATTATAAACTAGATGGAATAACAATGCCACCAGGAAGTAAAGTCATAAGTATTGAAACAAAAATGATATATGCCCTAACAGGAAATCACCATGTAAAGAAACAACATGAAATGAATATATTAGTACCAAGAATGTACCAAGAAATATTAGAACAAATAGAACATAAAGAAAATTCCAAAATAACTATACCAGAAGAAATATATATGGATTTTAATACAAGAACACTTACACCTTCCAAAAGACTAATACCAAAAATAGAAGGATCAAGATTAAGTATTACGAGAGAACTAACGATGTCACGACAAACTAGTGTCATACAACCTCGAATATTAGATTTAATAAATATAAACACAAACCGATTAAAAATTAAAGTAATAATATTTAAAGGTATGATAACGACATACTGTATAGCTGAAGTAAATACTGGAGCTATTAAAAGTTTTATACATAAAAGTAAAATTGATGAAAATGATTGTGATTTAATAGACCCACAAACTTATAATTATCCTGAAAATGAAAGAGAAATAATAATTACCAAAAGTATTAATTTAAGATTCAAAATCTAAGATTTAGAGTATAAGATAAATATAGGAGTAATAGAATATGATAGTTTTAATGAACTACTTCTAGGAAGTTACTTTTTAACCATGATAAATTATAAGATAAATAATAACGGAATTGAAATAAATGATCAAGGGAAAACAAGATTCATAAACAAAGTATGAATATACAAAAAGAGATAATAGAGAAAAATATTGAAATTAAAATCAATAAAAACGGCTTTATCAGAAGAAATATTCTCACAACTTATATACTTAAAATACAAGGCAAAAGAAATAAAACTAGAAGAAAAGATACAACAGTTAGAGCAACAATGTGAAAAGTTTGATAAAATATGGATAGATATGGGAAACGGATGGAGGAAAAGAATTAATAATCCTGACTAACTCTAACGAAAAAATTACTGCATTATGGGAGGAAATAGTAGTAAAAGAAAAAATGAAGAATACATTAATATTAATGGATGAAATAAAAGAAACTCAAACTAAAATGCAAGAAATAATAAGAGAAGAATTAACAAAATTATGGAATATATCTGAGGTACCAACATTTAAAATAATACTAGAAAAACTAAACGTATTAGTAGAAGATAAAAGTAAAGATAAAAGAAAACAAGTAGAAGAAGATGAACCTAGTACGAGCAAAGAAAACAATATAATTAGCACTACAACCAGAAATAGTACCAATAGATGCTTGGAGAAGGAGTAAAGAACCAATAATGGTAGATATAGTAAAATAAAACCAAGATTGCCAAAGAAAGTAGAAAAACTATTAGATAGCTTAGCAATATTAAGTAAGAAAAAATAATTTTAAATGGAAAATCAAGAACCTAGTGTACGTACGTTTTTAAGAAACCATGGAAAAAATATACTGAAAAGAGAACGATACAAGTATGAACCAATGAAAAAGAAAGAAAAAACCACACCAGACAATAATTAAAAAAGTGAAAACATGTACTTAAAAGACGTAGAGAAAACAACCAACGAGTATTTAAATCTAAAATTAGATAAACAAGAACGAAAATTATGTGAATTAGAAACAGAAAACACCAAATTTAAAACACACAATAATGAGGAATGGTACAACAAATATAAAAATACAAACGCAAATTTAAGGAGACAAAGAAAGTATTAAAAGAAACCAAAGTAGAACTAAAACAGACAAAAGAAGAATTGGAAGATGTAAAACAAGAATTAACTGATGTAAAACAAGAATTAGGAGAATTAAAAGATAAAATAAAAATCCTAAGAGAAGAGATAAAAAGATTAAAGGGTAAAAAGAAAGTAAGAAGTAATAGAACAAGATAAGAAACTACAACTAGTACTGAAAAGACTGAGAGTGATACTAACGAAGACAACAACATTGAATTAGTAAACTAAGAGGTAAAAATAGCAGAATTCATAGAAGAGGAAGAAGACTTAGAGATAGTAAAAGAAAATAACCAGATAATAGTAGTCTTACAAAAAATGAAAAGTTTACATGCAATCATAGAACATGAACATGAACATGAAAGTGATATAGAAGATGAATTTAATAATCCTATAGAAACAGAAATAGAAACTGATGATATAATAAATGAAGATGCAAATGATTACCCAGAGGAAGAATTAGTAGATCCCAACCTGGAAATAATAAATAGAAGACAAACTAGATTACCAAATCATTTATCAGTAGGACAACAAGCTGAATTTATAGAATTTGTAGGATCAATGGCACAAGACGTAAATTACAGTGGATATTTCTTAGACTTAGACAATGTTTATGATGAACAAGAAATAGGAAGAAGAATAAATGATTGGAATCTTGGAATGTATATAGCATTAATGAACTCCACACAAATAGAAAACCTAGAATATATGTATGATTTGATATCTAAAACATTAATTGGAAAAGTAGCTTATTGGATAGAATCCATAGCATACCAATTAAGAAGAGAAGTATTTAGCCATGCAGGACATTGGAAATCTATGCTAATAATATTTGATATCATACTAAAAAGAGATTTTTTAGGAGAAAAATGGTTGGTAGCATGAGAAAATGTACTTGCAGAAAGAAAAACTAAGATAATAATGAATTTAAATAACATGAAATGTTGTAAAATTAATAAATTACCAGAATACACAATAAGTTTTAGTAAGTTCTTTTATGAAGCAAGATTCTTGCTAGAAAAAGGTTTAATATATCAACAACGTTATTATGATCACCTACCTATACCTTATAACACAGAAATATCAAAGGAATACACCCAACTAGAACCAAGAGAAAATACATTAGGAGAAAGAATAAGAGTACTAAGAACATATCTTATGCGAAAATGTGAAGAATATAGGATGCAACAAAAGATTAAAAAAGAAAAGAAAATAGGATTAAGGGAGGTATGTGGATTTACGGAAAAAAGATTAGTATTCGGATGTGATGATAATAAAAGAGAAAAGAAATATAAAAAAGGCCATAAAAAGAAATACCAACACAAAAGATATAAAAGATATAATAATTACAACAGACAAAAACAACAACCTTATTACAAACCTTATAGGAAAAAGAGATTTAAAAGGTAGAGAAATACCCCTGAAACCAGGAAAAAATTCAAGCATAAGAGAAAATTTTGAAAAAGAAAATATGTAAAACCAATTGAAGAAGAAAAACTTAAAGAATGTAAATGTTGGAATTGCAATGAAAAATGACATTATGCTAATAAATGCCCAAAGCTAAAGAAAAAAGGTGTAAAATATATAGACATTACACAATTTATAATGAGTCTACAACAAATAAAAGAAGAAAATAATAATTGGTACGAATATGAAGATTTTTATGTCAGTCAAACTGATGAAGAAACTGAATCAGAAAACATTAACTTTGTTAACCAAGACTCAGAAAGTGAAAACAATTCTACATAAATGAAGTCGCAAGAAGAAAGAAAATTACTAGAAGAAAGAGATTACTGGATGCAATATGAAAGGTATGTTCGCAATAAACTCATTACGACTGCTAGTGAAACAGGAAATAGATACTATAGTGATAGGTACAAAAAGATTACAAAAAGTCTTAGCAGAATAGGAGAAAGGTTAAGTGATATAAGATGGAAGAAATTACTAGAAGAAGTAAAAGAAATGGAACAAGATGAAGAGCTTCAACAAAGATTAAAAGAAATGGATTTAGAACGAAATAATAATTAGATGGTAACAATCTACATAGAAGCTCATATAGAATACAAACCTAATAAAATGATAAAACAAAAGATTTTTATTGACAGTGGAGCAGACTTATGTCTAGCAAAGAAAGAAGTATTAGGACCACACAGATGGAAAAGATCTAAAACACATAGAACAAAAGTATTAGGCTTTAACGAACAAACAAAAGAAGTATTAGAACCACATAGATGAAAAAGATCTAAAACATGAGAATAGTATTAGGAAAGACAATATTTAGACTACCAGTTATATACCAACTGAATGATATGAAACAACAAGTATTGTTAGGGAACAATTTCCTAGACTACTTCAAAACGCAAGTGATAAATAATAATACTTTCAGCCTACAAACACCTTGTAATAAATGGATAATACTAAAGAGAATATACCAATACATACACTAAGAATATGTAACATAAGGTCAGATAGGAATAATAACCTACAGTTATTAAGAGAAAAATACCTCAATATACTAAAAATAAATTTTGGAGAAAATCCGATGCAACTATGGGAAAAAGAAAAAATATATGCTGAAATCAAACTAATAAATCTTAGCGATATAGTTAGATCTAAGCCTATTAGATACAGCCCAACAGATCAGAAGGAATTTGAAACCCAACTAAAAGAGTTATTAGAATTAAAATTAATACAAGAAAGTAAAAGCTCACATAGTAGCCCAGCCTTTTTAGTTAGAAAACATAGTTAACAAAAAAGAGAAAAGGCTAGAATGGTGATTGACTATAGAGAGCTAAACAAGAAAACTGTATTTGATGGATATTTTTTACCATACAAAAGGAACCTTATTAATAGATTAGGGAAAAAAATGGTTCAGTAAATTTGATTGTAAGAGTGGATTTTGGCAAATAAAACAAAAAAATGAATCAATAGCTTTAACAGCGGTTAGTGTCCCTCAAGGACACTATGAATCGAAGGTACTACCCTTTGGATTAAAGAATGCACCACAAATATTCCAAAGAAGAATGGACCAAGTGTTCAGAAAACTAACAGAATACTGTATAGTAAATGTTGACGACATATTAATATATAGTGATGATTTGAAAAATCATATAAAACATCTAGAAGAATTTATAAAAACTGTGAAACAACATGGAATATTATTATCTGAAAAGAAATCTGAAATCTTCAAAAATAGTATAGAGTATTTGGGATACATAATAGATAATGAAGGATTACAATTACAGGAACACATTGTAACAAAAGTAAAAAAAAATTAAAGATAAATTAGAGAGCAAAAAGGAAGTACAACAATTCTAGGAGTAGTAAACTACGCCTCAGACCATATAAAGGATTTACCACTTTTAAGAAAACCATTACAGGAACTAACTAGAAAAAATAACTTTTGAATGGAAGGAAGAACATACTAAAGCCATAAATAAAATCAAAGAAAAAGTGAAAGCCTTGCCGAAACATAGAATATCAACAGAACTGGATCAACTAGAACTTTTTACTGATGCCAGTGATATAGGATAGGGAGCAGTCCTCATAGCATATGATAAAGAGGATATAGATAAAGAAAAATCACTAATTTGTGGATATGGAGGCAGAACATGGAAGCCTAATGAGAAAAATTACCATATTAACGAGAAGGAACTATTAGCAGTAAAATTTGGAATAAAGAGATTCCATTATCACCTATTACCAGTAAAATTCATAGTTAGAACAGATAACACCCAAGTAAGAGCTTTCATTACAAATAAAATAGACCCTTTTGCCAGAACTAAATAAGAGAAGAACATGGCAATCATTCTTTTATTGTTATGATTTTATTTTAAAAAATATATTCGGGACGAAGAATATTCTAGCTGATTTTCTTAGTAGGTATAACGATGTCAACCAGCAGTGACAAATTCGAATAATATATTACCAATGTTACAGGAATCATCAAACAAAACCAAAAAATTATTACAACCAAAATGGAAGAAAATATACACTTGCTAGAACAGCCGACAGAAGCCTTTAAAGACTTCAAAACCCTACAAACCTTGAAATCTTCCCAAACCCCTACAGAAAAACCAAAGACTTTCACATCTAAACTTGCAGCCATGCCAACCACTATACCATCACCCATAACAGCATCGTCTTCAACGTCAGTAACAATGTGCGACAAAGTGAAATTCTCACCTGAGTATATTACAGCTTACGAGCAAATTAATAAATTTTATGATTATAAATCAAACCCACACATTTTAAGAAGTGCAAAATTAAGCAAATACCCAAGGTTTTATACAATGAAAAATCAAACCCTGATATAATTCTTAAACTCTTTACTTACGGATTTATAGATAAAATACTAGTAGATGAAACTTTTTATAATATTGCTAAATTACCCAATGTTTTAGTAGAATCTGCTAGGTTAATGATGGAATCATTCGGAAGAGGTATCTACAGTATACAATTGTTCGACGCCTCGATAGACTTAACAGGAAAACCTATCATTATATGCCAACTATTTAAAACATGAAGGAATAGCAATATAAGAGGAGATGACAAAGACCTGAAAATGAAAATACCATGTACTATAGAAAAGTTTCAAGAATGGCCCAGTGCCAAAAGAGCCATAGGACTATCAACCCTGAAGTCAAAAATTGAAGATATGCTAAGAGCAGGCAAAGCCAGTATTATTGGAAACTCCAAAGGAGGAGAAACTGAAGAAATTATCACACTATACTACAACAACGAGGTACTCTCACAAGACACCACACACCTTACCAACATGCATGATAGAATCACTAAGATGGAGCACAAACACTCCAATGAGACAGTAGAACAGTACAAACTCTTAATAGGCCAAAGGAAAAGGCATGTTATAAGCATAAAGGAAGATACTACGCAGGTTACTATGAAAAAAGAAGGATCACCTAATCCTTTTTGAATGAAACGGCCCAATGTAGTTTAAACTACAGAAAGCCACAATGTAACAAATTAATATGGCCCAATGTAGTCCAAACTACAGTAAAACCCATGTATTATCATACTACTAAAAAGATACCGTTCCTATTCTATAGGAGTATCAAAAAATTAAAACGATACCGTTCCTATTCTATAGGAGTATCATCGAAGAAGAAGAAAAAAATTCATCTTTTAGTGAAAAGAAGACAGACAAAGATGCCTCTGTGCAAAGAAGACACCTGTAAAGATGTCTGTGGAAGAAAGCAAAAGTCGCGGACCCACAAGAAATCAAAGACAGAAGATGACAAGCCAACAAACGTTGAAAAGAATGGCAGCAACGACAAACAACTTTAAGAAAAAGTATGAAAGGACAAGAGACAAAACACTGTTTGCTTTAGGACTTTTGTAACAATAATGTATCGACTTTATTACTTTTTCAGCATGCCAATAGTGAAAGGCAACCGAGGTTATCTATATAAAGAGTCTCATAGTAACATCTGAAATCATCTTTCGAAATACACAGCTTCAAAACCTTTGAAATACTCTCTCATGTCTAGCTAAAAACCCTTTTAGTTTATAACCAATATCACGATTAATAACATAATACCAAAAGATAGATACTTTGATAGCTTATACTTAAGAACCATATTAGTCCATAAAACACCATCTCTTAAAAGAAAATTTAAGAAAGAGTCTGTCGAGCAACTCCCAGCACCTAGGCCATTTATCCCGTCACCAGTGAGGAAAAAAGGGAGGCAGAGCCAGGGTGGGTTGAGTATCTCCGGTGATCTTAATATTCTGCTAAGAGGTATATTTTCAGACTATGCGTTTCTAATTATAATCTTGATAAGTATACATCTCTGTAATTATGATATTAAATGTTGATAGAAGGCTATAGACTATTATTTAAAAAATGAATTTTGAGTTAATAATACATGCTTCCGTACTACATGCTTTATATTTGTTAAACCTACATATGAATATGTGAATATGCCATCTATATTCCTACCCTCTTCAGGGTTGTTAGATGATGAAAAGATCCGCTATGAAAATGGAAACTGTGGAAAATTCATTTGTTGATCATAGAAGAGAAAAATAGTCAACACTCTAATATCAAGGAAGTGGTGGAGGAAATGAAAAAGAGATCTTCAAAGTATTGGGAATAGTATACTCAAGTTTTTTCTCTGGCAGTAGTTCTTGATCCTCGATACAAGTTACCGTTAGTGAAATTTTGCTTGTCAAAGCTTGATTATTTGACTTGTAATGAAAAGGTGAAGGTTGTTGAAGATAATTTGCATCGATTATTTAAGGGATGTGAAATCTCCAACATCTAATAGCCCATTGGTGGAAAGTACTATTGATGATACTGAAATAAGAGATGAAATGGATGAATATGATTTGTTTGAAATTCAGTCAGAACCTAATTAGGAAAAATACTATTAGAGTTATACTTGGAAGAGCCGGTACTTGTCCATAAGGGAAATGAAAATTTAGATGTACTTAATTTTGGAAAGATAACATGAGTAGATACCTTGAGCTTTCATTGATGGCACGAGATGTTTGAAGCGTCTGAATCAACCTTCAGTATTGGAGGATGAGTATTTAGGAAATATCAAAGTCCAATTTTACCAAAAAATGCAGAAGCTAAGTTGTTAAGTTGTGTTATCAGGATTGGCTCTACTAACATGGAGGTAAAACTTATTCTTATTGATATGTGTCATGTCAATTTTTTTCTTACTCATTCTCTATAGTTATGAATTCTTTTTTAATCTATTTTTAGCTGTTGATGATTCAGATGAAGATGATATTGGAATTAATGTGGAGAAGATTGCTGCTAGGTGCTGATGACTATTATGACATAGGTATTTATTAAGTACTAAACCAAAACAGAGACACTGTTGCTTGACATCTTCTTGAAAATATTTTTTTTGTTCTGCATCGATTCAGTCCGTTAGTACTCCGAACTACAATAAATATTAAGGAACCGTCGTTAAGCTATAGAAGCTATAATTCAAAGCAAAAGAGCGACTAACTCGTCCTACACAAATTTGGACAACACCTCCCCTTATTTTTTTCACTTTCCTCAAATCAAACAACAAGACCAACATGCCAGAACAATATTGGTAATAACATAGCCACGTTAAACCATCAATAACCAGCAACTCAAGCAATAGCACAACAAGCGACAAGCTTGGTTTTAGATTAAACAATTATAGCTCTAAAACCCCTTTTCTCCTTCTAGAATTTGTTAATAACATTAACCAAAACATTTTAATTACTCCTACTGATTTTCAGCCACAACCCAACATTAAAATGAAATCATAACAGTCCAACAATTTACAGCAAGTCAAAACCGATTTTCAGATCATTAATTCTTACTTCCACAACCTAGTTAAGAAATAAATAAGCTTAACCACAACACACTCCAGCCAATCCTAACATGTGACAACCATATAATAACATGAAACTACTCCAAAACAGTCCATAACAACACAACAACTTTCACCCGATTTTCAACTCCTATTTGACAAGTTCTTTACCACACAACTAGCTAGAACTTAGATAAACTTAAATACATAAAGGAGAGAGGTTTCCTTAACCTAATTCAAGCGCTAAAAGGGCAGAAACATGGTAGTATCTTACCTTGGATGAGAGAACCAATTTCCTTTATTTAGATTCTTCAAGATTGAAGACAATCTTTCAACTTGAATTGAAGAACAAGAAGAGTGAATGTCTTTCTCGAGAGCTAGAGGAAATGCATCTCAGGTACATCAATTAGTAGGTATGAGAGGATTAAAAAAAATCAAAATAATGAAAGTCAAATACTCTTCTTCAAATTCTACATTACATACTCTTTTTCTACGAGATGCTGGGAATCCCTTGTACCGCATAGTATGGGGAGATCGGAGCAACAGGGAACGCCTAGATGACGTTTTTCTTCTTGGGCTGCAGTAAGTAGATCGAGAGGTTGTTCTGCCCCTTGTCCCCGAATATGGGGAATATGTTCTCATAAAATCTTGCTCCAATCTGACCCTTCTTATTGGACGATAATGATACTTTCCAAAAATCTAAATTCTTGATCAATGGAGGAACAATATCACCATTTTTGTTCAATAAGATACCAAAGTGGATGATTGACTCATTCCATACTAAAAATAATCACAGGAAATCGCGCTCAAGTGGTCGTTGATGAAATATCTAATCCTCATTTTCCCTGTCTGGTGTGGTCTTCCGCTGTCCCTTTCTGCTTCACGCAATAGCACGCTCCAAAGCAAGCGGACTTCGCCGATAGTAGCCTCTGAATTAGTCGAATAGCTCCTTTCCGGCAAAGCTTACCAATCCTATACTCCAGATTCTTAAGAATTTGGGGATGACCAGTTTAGATGGAGTTTCTCTTTCAATTGAAACTTGAAAAGGAAAGAGAATCACTTGAGGTCTCTTAGGGTTATGGAAAAATCAGCGTTTTGGAGAAGGCTTCCATAGATAGCTTGAGAGTGAAGTTTATGAATGTAAAAGGGGAGAAAGATGATGTTCATCAGCCCTTTAAGGGGCCTCTTGGTCGACCAACACTTGCCCCATTAAGTGGATTAATTTGGACCTTACCTTTTAACAAATAGGTGATACACTTACTTGTCATCTGCTTGCTTAATTTAATAGGTGTCACGTGCTGCCCTTCTTCACTTAGACACGTGTCTCATCCTCGTTAATAATCATGGCATGTGTTAAGTAGATCAAGCTAGTAGGACGGGTAAGCAAGTAGCTCGAGCAAGTAGGACTGTAAGCAAGCAGCTCAATTTTTATGTATTCAATATCCCGTTTGTTTTCCGAGTCTCATTCACCTTAACTTACTTGAGATTCCAATAAACCTTCCTTAACCTTGTAGATGGATTTCATCCTTTATAAGCTTACATTAGATATCTTATAATTACAATGACGTATGAAGTACGATGTGTAACATCCTTCCCCCTTAGAAATATTCGTCCTCGAATGTGCCGTACACAAGAATACAAACAATCCTTATGTCTTTCTGAAAATTTTGGCAGAGTCTCCCTTATAAATGGGACCATTAGAACCCCTGTAAACACACAAAAAATATCCAAACATTCCTTGTAAGGCCATACAATGCAACATACATAATATCAGACTTCACATAGTTGTTAAACATCAATTATAACAATCTAAAATAGAACTCACCTTATGTTTCTCTCGGACCCTCGGCGTTGGCCTGAAATAGGTAAAGATGTTTGTGCTTCATCTCATCTTTCGCCTCCCATGTCATCTCTTCTACATTCTTATTCCGCCATAGAACTTTCACGGAGTCTACTTCTTTAGTCCTCAACATGCGGACTTAATAATCTAGGATAGCAATAGGAACCTCTTCATACGATAAGTCCTCTGTAGCTTGAACATCATCAATTGGTACGGTCCGAGAGGGATCCCCAACACATTTCCTCAACATAGAAATATGGAAGACTAGATGAACAAACTCTTAACTCTGGAGGCATGTCCAATTTCCAAGATATTTGGCCTATTCACTTGTTTATACAATATGGCCCAATGTACCTCAGGTTTATCTTTCCTTTCTTCCCAAATCTCATGACGCCTTTAATTGGTGAAATCTTCCAAAAGACCTAATCATCAACCTGAAAATCTAAGTCCTGTCGTCGTACATCCGAATATGACTTCTGGCGACTCTGAGTGGTTAACAATCGCTCCTGAATTATCATTACCTTATCTACCGCTTGATGCACCAAATCAGGTCCATACAGTTCATATTCACCTACCTCGAACCACACAATAGGAGTTCTACATCTCCGCCCATACAAAGCCTCATATGGAGCCATTTTAATACTAGCATGGTAACTATTGTTATATGCAAACTCAATAAGAGGTAGATGTTCGTCCCAACTTCCTTTGAAGTCCAACATACAAGCTCATAACATATCTTCGAGCGTTTGAATTGTACGCTCGGCCTATCCGTCAGCTGAGGGTGGAAAGATGTGCTAAGATTAACATGAGTGCCCAAACCTTTCTGAAATAATCTCTAAAAGTAAGTTGTGAATTGAGCACATCTATCATATATAATAGAAACAAGGACACCATAAATATGAACAATTTCCCTTATGTCCAACTTCGCATAGTCCTCGACTGTGTAAGTAGTTCTAACCGGCAAGAAATGAGCTGATTTGGTCAGCCTGTCAACAATCACCCAAATAGAGTCAAACTTACGATAAGAGCGAGGCAACCCTATAATAAAATCTATGTTAATCATTTACCATTTCCACATCGGGAACTCAATATTTTGTGTCAATCCACTGGGTTTCTGGTGCTCTATCTTTACATGTTGACAGTTAGGGCACTAGGCTACAAATTCTGCAATGTTCTTCTTTATACCTTTCCACCAATACATTCCCTTAATATCATGGTACATCTCACTAGATCCGAGATGAATAGAATATCGAGAGCAATGGATCTCTGTCATAATCTTATTCAGTAGTCCTGCTACATTGGGAACACACAATCGACACTGGTACTTGAGGACTTCATCTTCATCAAGCTCAAAGGCTGTGGTATTATTTTGCTTAACACCTTCACAGATTTTCCCTAAAACGGGATCTTTCTACTGACACTCCTTAACTTCTTCTACAAGGGAGGATTCTGCTGCATTCTGAATCATAAGACCACTGTCATCCGAATCCGACACTCGGACCCCCAAAATAGCTAGTTGATGAAGTTCTTTAATCAACTCCTTCTCAGCCCTCACATGTGCCATACTACCTATATACTTGCGACTAAGAGCAACATCTACAATGTTAGCCTTACCTCGGTGATATAGGATGTCCACATCATAATCCTTTAGCAATTCAAGCCATTTTTATTGTCGCAAGTTTAGCTCCATTTGCTTAAATATGTATTGGAGACACTTATGATCCGTGAACATGTCTATATGAACACCATACAAGTATTGCCACCAAATCTTTAAGGCATAAACTACTGCAGCCAACTCCAAGTCATGCATCGAATAGTTCTTTTCATGTTTCCTCAATTGCCTTTGAGCATAGGCTATTACCTTATCATGTTGCATCAATACACATCCCAGGCCTGTCCTTGAGGCACCACAATACACCACATAACCCTTTGCACCCTCTGGAAGAGTAAGAACTAGTGCCAATGTCAATATATCCTTCAACTCTTGGAAGCTCTTCTCGTAAGCGTCGGACCATTAAAACTTAATAGCTTTCTGCGTCAACTTTGTCATAGGGGATGATATGGAAGAAAACCCCTCTACAAATCTTTTGTAATAGCCGGCTAAGCACAAGAAACTACGGACCTCTGATGGAGTCATGGGCCTTGGCCAATTCTTTACTGCTTCTATCTTTTGAGTATCAACTCTAATGCCCTCATACGACACTATATGGCCAAGAAATGCCATTGAACGCAACCAGAATTCAAACTAGGAAACTTAGAGTACAACTCACGATTCTGAAGCATCTGCAATACAATTTGCAAGTGATCTGCATGCTCTACCTTCGAGTAGGAATAAATCGGAATGCCATCTATGAACACTATCACAAACACATCTAGAAATGGGCGAAACACATTATTCATTAGATCCATAATGTCGTCGGCGCATTCGTTAGCCCGAATGACATTACTAGAAACTCAAAGTGCCCATACTTCATTCTAAAACCCGTTTTCGGAATGTCTTTCTCTTTTACTCTCAACTTATGGTACCCCGGCCTTAAGTTGATATTTAAGAAGCATTTAGCACCTTACAATTTATCAAACAAATCATCTATTCTTGGAAGGGGTACTTATTCTTTATAGTAACCTTGTTCAGCTACCTATAATCAATACACATTCATAACGAACCATCTTTCTTCTGTACAAACAATACTGGCGCACCCCAAGGTGATATACTAGGCCTAATGAAGCCATTCTCTAACAAATCTTTCAATTACTCCTTCAATTTTTTCAATTCAGCTGGAGCCATTCTATACGGAGGAATAGATATCGGCTGAGTGTCCGGCAACACATCTATGCCGAACTCAATTCCCTTCAGGAGGAAGACCCGAAAGCTCATTTAGGAACACTTTAGGGAACTCATTAACCACTGAAACTGACTGAAGAGTAGGTGGTTCAAAATCGGCATCTCTAACCCATACAAGATGGTATAAGCAACCCCTAGATATCATCTTCCTTGCCTTGAGATAGGATATAAATTTTCCCTTAGGCATTGCAGCATTACCTTTCTGTTCTAGAACTGATTCACCTGGGAACTGAAATCTAACAACCTTCGTATAGCAATCAACATTAGCATAACATAATGCTAGCCAATCCATGCCCATAATAATATCAAAATCAACCATCTCTAATTCCACTAAGTCTGCTGGGGTATGATGATTACAAACAATCACCACACTTACGATAAACTCTTCTAGCAACTACCGGCTCACCCACTGGCGTGGATACCTCAAAGGGTTTACGTAACAACTCGGGTCCCATGTCAAACTTACGAGCAACAAGATGAGTGACATATGATAAAGATCAATAAATGTGTAGACCTCATGTGAAGAGATGGATAGTATACTTGTGATGACTTCAGGTGAAGACTCTAGGTCCTGTTGAGCATAAATGCAGTTCTGATTACCGCCTGAGCTAGATGTTCTTCCCTTACCTCTACATCTTCCTGCAGGTGCTTAAGGATTGTGCCTTGAGGGGTGCACAGAAGATAAAGATACTGCCATAGATCTAGTTGGTTGATCCATACCATCACCACTTTTCATCAGATAATCTCTCGTAATGTGACCAGGATAGGCACAAGAATAACAAATATCAGATCCTCGATGACATGGCCCGGGATGGGTCTTACCACACTAATCACATCGAGGCAAAGGCGACCTCATATGGCTAGAATCCTCTCTATATTGAAACCCTGATGCCCGTGAGCTATGACCTGATCTACACTGACTAAATTGATCATACCTCAACCCTGGAAACTGTGATGGTGCACTAGCTGCTAGATAGGTTGGACGTCTAGCAAATTATGGCCTGAAACCACCTCGAGAATCTCCATAAGACCCTGAATATCTAGCCCTTACTCTGATTCCTATCACGATCTACCCGTTGTTGTTTTTTGTGCTCCTCTAAGCCTTGAGCAATATCCATGTCTGGGTACAACGATGATGTCATGCACTTATTAATCAAATGCGGCCTCAAACCATGCACAAACCTATGTATCATGTCACTCATCTCAGCTACAATCGAATGAGCATACCTAGGCAAGGAGTCAAACTGGAGGCTTTACTCTCGCACATTCATATTACCCTGCTCGAGGTTTAGAAACTTATCAACTCTAGCTCGTCATAGCTCTACCGGAAGATAGTGATGTAGGAAGGCATTTAAGAACTCTTTCCATATCGTTGGAGGTGCAGTCGATCTTCTAGATCGTTCCCAAGACTCATACCATAAGACAGTAACATCCTACAATCTATAGGACCATAACTCTACTGCCTCCTTAACTGTAGAATACATTACCCGCAAGGTCCGATGCACTTGATCTATAAAGTTTTAAGGGTCGTCTTTCGAATCATATCCTGTAAACACTGGAGGATCCAGGTTGATGAAATCCCGGACCCTAGCACTAGTTGCCCACTCAGCAGCTCCAACTCCCACATTCTGACATTGGGCTTAAGTGGCCACTATCCGAGTCAACAAACGTACTGCACTCCGTATATCATCAGGGGAACCATGTAGAGAATCTGGAAGTACCCCCAGCCCTTATCAGCTCTTCTAGGGCTAGCAAAGTATGGGAAATCCGAGATAGAGTCTCACTTTGGGACTCACCATGTACTACATTAGCGGGTGGCACCTGACTGGTACCCTCTCCCGCAACCCTCTCAATCATTTTACCTATTGATTGCTTTCTTTTAGTAGGCATCACTGTAATCATAAATGTGATAAAGATCAAGAATAAAACTCTTACAACTTAGTTCTATAGCACGATTCTAGATGAAGAAGAAAAGAAAACTATCCTAAATGCCTCGTAGCCTCCCGTCTATAAGTATGGTGCACAACACATCTATAAACAAGACTCTACTAGACACGGCTTATAGACTCCCTAGGATAGACCTGCTTTGATACCATGTTTGTCACGCCCCAACCTTGGGAGGCACGACCGGAGCCCGGGCCTTACTTGACCGAGCACCATATACATGATGTAGCATATATTTTAACATACAAACGAGTTGTTAAGGCCACCATGATAGACTGAAATGAGTAAAAAATAGTAAACAACTAACGATACCAACCTAATGAACATATTCATATATATGAGAAGGATTGTCAAGGATGACATAAAGTCCATAAATAACATCATATGCCGACAAGGCCATACATGACATCTATACATCAAAACATATGTCGTCAAGGCTATACCTGACATCTACATACATGACAAACGTCTATAAGCCTCGAGGAGTAATATCATCATCATAAGGTCGGGATAGGGCCCTACCTTACCGATAATATGTATATAAGAGCATACCAAAACTTAACAGTAACTCCAAAAAAGAGGAGTGCACCAACCCAAGCTGAATAGTGAACCTACTATGGAGGCTCGTCAAGTCGTCTACCTGAACCTGAGGGCATGAACACAACGTCACCAGCAAAGGGACATCAGTACGAATAATGTACTGAATATGGAAAGCATAAGAGCATAAGTAAGACATTAATGTAAAAGAGAGTCAAGAACGATCAACCTGTAACTCGTATTTGCCACTAAGGGCCATGATATGCAGTACAATATATACGCGTATATAACGTCGTCGTGAATCATGTGCATATATAACGCCATAGGCCACTGTGGGAAACATCATCATCATCATAATGGTAACCAAATGATCAATGGTGCCTTGTATATATATATATATATATACATGCCTGAGAGACATAGTATACATCATGAACTCGTCGGAGTGACGTAAGGTCGTTACACCTCCGACGATAGTTATGGACTTAACATGACATTATACCTTTCAACATGAATCAGTAAGATAAGACTTAAACATGAATCAATAAACCTTTCAAAATAATGGAGAGCATGGACATCTTTAACTAACATAAATAGAGTCATGTTAGAGGGACGTTCGTATAAGTTCCATTTATATTTGGGTCATGCCAAAAGTAAGGAAATGATAGCCTTCACATACCCTGTTGACTACTTAACCCACACAATGTCGATTCAGTCCGTTATTACTCCGATGTACAATAAACGTTAAGGAACCGTCGTTAAGCTATAAAAGCTATAATTCGAAGCAAAAGAGCGACTAACTCGTCCTACACAAATTTGGACAGCACCTCCCCTAATTCTTTTCACTTTCCTCAAATCAAAAAACAAGACCAACATGCCAGAACAATATTGGTAATAACATAGCCACGTTATAACATCAATAACCAGAAACTTAAGCAATAGCACAACGAGCGGCAAGCTTGGTTTAAGCTTAAACAATGATAGCTCCAAAACCCCTTTTCTCCCTCCAGAATCTGTTAATAACATGAACCACAACATATTCAATTATTCCAACTGATTTTCAGCCACAACACAACATTATAACGAAGTCACAACAGTCCAACAATTTACAGCAACTCAAAACCTATTTTCAGATTATTTCTTCATCAATTCTTATTTTCACAACCTATTTAAGACGCCGATAAGCTTAACCACAACATACTCCAGCCAATCGTTACATGTGACAACCATATAATAACATGAAACTACTCCAACATAGTCCATAATAACACAACAATTTTCACCTGATTTTCAGCCTCTATTTCACAAGTTCTTCACTACACAACTAGCTAGAACTTAGATAAGCTTAAATACATGAAGGAGAGAGGTTTCCTTAACCTAATTCAAGCACTAAAAGGGTAGAAACATTGCAATAGCTTACCTTGGATGAGAGAACCAATTTCCTTCACTTGGATTCTTCAAGATTGGAGACAATCTGTCAACTTGAATTGAAGAACAAGAATTACTTCATATTCTTAAAATTTGGGGATGACCAATTTAGATGGAGTTTCTCTTCCAATTGAAACTTGAAAAGGAAAGAGAATCACTTGAGGTCTCTTAGGGTTATGAAAAAATTAGCTTTTTAGAGAAGGCTTTCATGGATAACTTGAGAGCGAAGTTTCTGAATGTAAAATGGGAGAAAGATGATGTTCATCATCCTTTTAAGGGGTATCTTGGTCGACCAACACTTGCCCCATTAGGTGGATTAATTTGGGCCTTACCTTTTAAGAAATAGGGTATACACTTACTTGTCACTTACTTGCTTAATTTAATAGGTGTCACATGATTCACTTCTTCACTTAGACACATATCGCATCCTCATTAATAATCATGACATGTGTTAAGTAGCTCGAGTATGTAGGATGGGTAAGTAAGTAACTCGAGCAAGTAGGACGGTAAGCAAGCAACTCAAATTTTATGTATCCAGTATCCCGTTTGTTTTCCAAGTCTCATTCACTTTAACTTACTTAAGATTCCGATAAACCTTCCTTAACCTTGTCGATGGATTTCATCTTTTATAAGCTTACATTAGATATCTTATAATTACAATGAAGTATGAAGTACGAGGTGTAGCATCCTTCTCCTCTTAGAAACATTCGTCATCGAATGTAGGGCGTACACAAGAATACAAACAATCCTTATGTCTTTCTGAAAATTTCAACAGAGTCTCCATTATAAATGGGACCATCAGAACCCTGTAAACATATAGAAAATATCCAAACTTGCCTCATAAGGCCATACAATGCAACATACATAATATCGGACCTCACATAGTCGTCAAACATCAATTATAACAATTTGAAATAGAACTCACCTTATGTTTTTCTCGGACTCTCAGCGTTGTCCTAAAATATGTAAGGATATTTGTGCTTCAGTTCCTCTTCTGCCTCCCATGTCATCTCTTCTACATTTTTATTATGCCATAGAACTTTCACGGAGTCTACTTCTTTAGTCCTCAACATGCGGACTTAATAATCTAGGATAGCAATAGGAACCTCTTCATACGATAAGTCCTCTATAGCTTGAACAACATCAATCGGTATGGTCCGAGAGGGATCCCCAACACACTTCCTCAACATAGAAACGTGGAAGACTGGATGAAAAAACTCTAACTCTGGAGGCATGTCCAATTCATAAGCCACTTGGCCTATCCACCGATTTATATGATATGACCCAATGTACCTCTGGCTGAGCTTTCCTTTCTTCCCAAATCTTATGACGCCCTTCATTGGCGAAATCTTCCAAAAGACCCAATCATAAACCTGAAATTCTAAGTCATGTCATCGTACATCCGAATGTGACTTCTGAGGACTCTGAGCGATCAACAATCACTCCTAAATGAGACTTACCTTCTCTACCACTTGATACACAAAATTAGGTTCAAACAGTTCAGATTCACCTACCTCAAACCACCCAATAGGAGATATACATCTCTGCCCTATACAAAGACTCATATGTAGCCATTTTGATACTAGCATGGTATCTATTCTTATAATTTAGGGATGACTGGAGTTTCTCTTCCAATTTAAACTTGAAAAGGAAAGAGAATCACTTGAGGTCTCTTAGAGTTATGGAAAAATCAGCTTTTTGGAGAAGTCTTCCATGGATAACTTGAGAATGAAGTTACCGAATGTAAAATTGGAGAAAGATGATGTTCATCAACCCTTTAAGCGACCTCTTGGTCTACCAACACTTGCCCCATTAGGTGGATTAATTTGGGCCTTACCTTTTAGCAAGTTGGTGACACACCTACTTGTCACCTGATTACTTAATTTAATAGGTGTCACATGCTACCCTTCTTCACTTAGACACGTATCTCATCCTCATTAATAATCATGACATGTGTTAATTTGCTCAAGCTGGTAGGACGGGTAAGCAAGTAGCTCAAGCAAGTAGGACGGGTAAGCAAGTAGCTCAAGCAAGTAGGACGGGTAAGCAAATTGCTCAAGCAAGTAGGACGGTAAGCAAGCAACTCAATTTTTATATATCAAATATCCCATTTGTTTTCCAAGTCTCATTCACCTTAACTTACTTAAGATTCTGATAAACCTTACTTAACCTTATAGATGGATTTCATCCTTTATAAGCTTACATTAGATATCTTATAATTACAATGACATATGAAGTACGGGGTGTAACAACTGTTGTTGTTCTTATTCATGAGCTTTTTTCAAAAAAAGTGAGTTAAATTTGTGGATTTTACGTCCTTTGGTTGTTGGATTATGTAATGTTTAGAATTTTGTGCATCTTTCTGTACATGTTTTAAAATAGGATTTCAATGTTCTGAAAGCAAGCAGGTCATCCAAATTGGAATAATACTCCTCTTCCAAGTCCTTTTTGATGTTTTATGTACATGTTTGTGTATGTTTCTGAACTGTCTACTATGACAATAAGAAAATGTAGATAGACTTTGTTGGAAATTTGCCTTTGGTGGGGAGGTGCGTCCACTCATATTTAATGACTTAAACACTAGGGTTCCGCATGTTGGAGGCTTTGTCTCTTCTCACGTGCAAATCTACTAAGTGAGTAGATGAATGTAGGGCCAAGGATCATCAAATTTCGTTAAGAAATGAAAGAGATATTGGTCCACGAAGTAAGATGTTTGAGGCATGAAAATATGGTGTGGGACAAATCTACCACATCGGTGGGAAAAGGAAGAATTGTTCTCTTTATAAGTCTCAAAATTGGCTAAGGGTTTGGGACCCCAAGGGGTAACCCATGTGTTTGAATGAGGGAGGACCTAGATGTGCTTGAGTTCGCATTTTTGCGAGACTGCGCAGGTAGACCCCATTAGGACCCACATAGGCAGTGGAAGTTTCCAATTCCTTATTTAAGCGGTGCAGCCCTTATGTTATATCATA
The DNA here is from genome assembly GCA_034509755.1 of Anisodus tanguticus. NCBI lineage: Eukaryota > Viridiplantae > Streptophyta > Magnoliopsida > Solanales > Solanaceae > Anisodus > Anisodus tanguticus. Next base: position 31,672,627 of record CM067541.1, read on the forward strand.
TATCGATCCAACTGATCCAAAAACACTCCCAACGCTCATCTAAGAGTTTTCCTACCATTCAAGTAAAGATTTCCAAGATTACAACATGAATTTCCCTTCCAATAAATCATGGTGCTAGATTACTCCTCTTATTTCTTGTTATGGCTAGATTTGAAGTTGTTTCACGATGAACTTCCCTTGATATATAAGGTAAGGTTTCTCTTCTTCTGTGTGTATAAGAGTTTATTGATGCCTTTGAAGTGTTGTTTGGTTAAGAACTTATGAGATAAAGGTCGAAAACCATGTTTAAATTATTGTGTTATATTGGACTATTTTAGAAGTTGTTCCAGGTTGAAGCAAGCTATAATCTGAGTTGTTTTGGTTGTATTGAAGGTAATAAATGCCTTCCCCTTGATGTATATGAACTGGTGCTAGTTATAGTTGTGTTATCTCCATGGAAAAAATGTGGAATAGTAACTAAAAGTTATAAACTAGTGTTGAATGTTGTTGTAGTGGATTGTTGGGACTGTTCTTGTGTTATTAAAGGGTTGAACATGTGATTTTTGGTTGTTGATGATGTTTTGTGTGTATTTGTGATATTATGAACTTGGGGATATGTAAAAGAAATGGGGGAGATGCTGTCCAAATTGCCATAGAACGAGCTTGTCGATGTCGTGTGGTACGAGGATGCGGTTCAAGTCAAGTTTCCTTATTGTCCCTTCCAATACATCCTTTCTAACTTTACCATTTCTAAAGGAATAAAGAAAGGTCGAAAGCTCTCTTTTGTTGGGCTATGTGTCCTACGGAGATGACTTGTGGTTAGGGGTGAAAGGCCAACCAAGATCGGATATAGCTGGTTTTCAATGAAATCTATTTTAGTAGAGCGTATGATGTCGATGGCTTCTCCTGGAGCATTGCTGAGTCAGGGTCATGTTTATATCCTTTTGGTATTTTGTATATGTCGGGGACCTTGTCCCGACTATATTATATATGTCAGATGTTCTTAGAGGCTTTTGTAGACGCATGTATGCCTGTGGTCAGGTTCAGTATGTTGGTCTAGTGTCTGTACATGTCGAGGCCTTATATATATATATTGTTGGAATTTTCTGGTTGCAGGTGTATAAATGCAGTAAGTTTAATGGTTTTATAAGATGGGTCACTTACGTGTGTAAGGAACTAGGTGCCTGTCCATCTCACCTAGGTTGGGGTGTGACAAAGTGGTATCAGAGCCAGTCGTGTCCTAGAGAGTCTATAAAGCCGTGTTTAGTAGAGTCTAGTTTATGAATGTGTTGTGCACCACATTTCTAAATGGGAGGCTACAAGGCATTTAGGATTAGTTACCCTTCTTTTAGATCTGAATTGTACTATATATCTGAGTCATAAGAAGTTAGATGTCACTCATGTTTGATTAGGGCTTTCTAGAAGATGGAGAAGGAGAGAATGCACTTACAGGCCTCTCTCTCATATTCACCTGCCAAGGCATGACATAGATAGTAGACAATCAGCTCTCTTACAGCTAGCTCTCTTACAGCTAGTTACTGCGATTGATTGGGGAGAGAGTGCTAGTCTAACTGCATGTACGGGTATGCTAATAGTTAGAGGATATTCCAGTCTGCGAATAAGAAAGTAGCTTGTCTGCCGTACTGGCTGCTTCATTGAATGTTTCGATCTGCATTCTATATAAGGAGTTAATTTGCATCCTTGTCTTGCAGTTAGCTAAGCGAGAAACTATGATCGAGGAAGCCCCGCCCAGTAGTGCCTCTACTCTACTAGTCCTAGTCCTAGTACTCGATAGGAAAAGCTACAGCTAGCCAGAAGGCTAAGATAGTTGAGAGGGGAAGTATGAGTAGTCCACTGCCGACTGATATAGATCAATCTGGGAATTGGGGCGAGTCACCTTTTAGAGTATCCCCTACTCAACCAGTACTTGGGGAGCCTTATAGATCCTCAGCATCTACAGTTCCTTCTTCAATTTCATCAGATAATGGCACTAGGAGAGTAATACTATTATTGACATAGTTAGTAGCCGCTCAGGCTCAGCAATAGAACGGAGTTTGTCGATTGTGGACACAATGCGGGCTAGAGTACATCGATTTCTAGTGGGTCTTGGGCCGCATTTGATAGATGAATGCACCACGGTATCTTAGAATGATAATATGGATATTTCACATATTCATGATTTCGCTCCCAACTTAGAGGAGCATAGACAACATCAATAGATAGACCATGTTCGGGGTGAACAACAAGGTAAAATGAGTAAAGTAATTAGTTAGTATAGAGCGCCATCAAGTAGATACTAGAATAAGTCAACAAGAAGGGACCAGTCCATATCCCAAATGGGAGGTAGTTCATTCGGATATCAAGGGTCTAGATACGACCAGAGTGGCATGTTAGGGGTAAGTTATGGATTGAGGGCACAAGATGTGCAGGATTAGAAAGTGCTAGATAGATAAGGCACAAGATGTTTTTTGTGTAGTTGTGATATTATGAACTTGGGAATATGTAAAATAAACGGGGGAGATGTTGTTCAAATTGTCGTAGAACGATCTTATCGATGTCGTGTGGTACGATACTATTTTGAAGTCATGGTTATGATGTGTTGTGGATGGAGATGGGTGGAATAGCTTGGATATGGTGTGGTTGATGTTGTTTGTATTGATGAGATCTTGAGAAAGTAAAGAAAGTAGTGGAAGTGATGTTCGATTTCATATAAGAACGAGATTGATGCTCGATAAATGTTATTAAGCTCATTATAGTGACATTAATGTCCTTATTGTTGACTGTATATTCAGGGTGAATGAGGCTAAGCTCGGGTGTATACGTAAGGATTCGTTATAAGGTATGTTAAGTCTTATTCCTTCTTTTGGCATGATTTTGTTAAAGAACAAAAATGAAACGAAATGTCTTTCAAAATGACTCCATTCTTGTTGAGTTTTAGATGCCTATATCTTCTATTTCATTAAGTATATGACTCTTGTTTGTCCCTTATTGGGAGTACGTTCCGCACCTTATAGCATCTCATCTTTATTGACATCTTATGGCCCTTGTTGATTTTCATGAAAGTTAGAAATGATGTATCTTACCTTGTTGGTTTCATGAAAGTTATAAATGATGTATATTGTCTTGTAGATTCGTATGAAAGAGTAAAATGGTATGTTATCTCCATGATGACAGTCAAAAGTGTAACGACTCTATTCTTAATGGATTAGGAGCTCTTACGTAAGGCCTCGTATGATGTATGCATTCATGTTAAAAGGAATCTCTTACTTTAAGATAAATGAATATTGTTGATGATAATCCCCAAATGCAAATTAGGAATCTAGCAATATTACGTCATTACGATAAGTTCATAGAAGTCTCTTATAACTCTTCATGTATGTTTGTAGTACCCAAAGGGGGCATGGATATGCTATTATGATTTACCATCGAGCTACTGCCAGTTGGGCAGATTATGTATTTCTATTTACTATCGGGCTATGACCGGTCGGACAGTTATCACCAGTTGGGCAGTTATGTATCCTTATTTACCACTACTATGGCATACATGTATTTACTATCGGACTACGACCGGTCGGGCAGTTACTGACGTTCCTCTGCTTGGGGACGCTATGTTTTATGCCACGTAGGTGTAGGTAGGCGAGAAGAGGACCCGCCACTGTATATCACCTCCAGATATCATCTTATGTTGGTAGGCTCCATTTCCTCCTGGAGCATTACCGAATCAGGGTCATATTTATATCCTTTTGGAATTTTGGGTATGTCGGTGGCCCTGTCCTGACTATATTATATTAGTCAGATGTTCTGAGAGGCTTTTTCAAAGCTGGTTGTAGGAGATGTATTGGGTTTGATGGTTGTTTTTTTGAAAGGTGTTAGTAAAGTCCAATTACTTGTGGTTGTTTGTAAGAATGGAAACAAGAAGATGCTACCACTGGCCTGGGCAGTGGTTGAAGTTGAGAACACTTTTACTTGGAGATAGTTTGTCAACCTTGTAAGGCATGATGGTGAGCTTGGAGATGGGACAAAATTGACAACTCTTCAGATATGCAAACGGTAATGTATATGCAAAATGTAATGTATTATTTGTTATTCATTTTTGAATTTTTTCATTCTCTTTAAATTATATTGCACTACTATCACCTAATAAGTTTCAAATATTGTTGTAGGGTCTTGATATAGCTACTAAGGAGTTTTTTCCAAATGCAGAACAAATGATGTGTACCAGACAAGTCCTAGCCAACTAGTCCAAGTAATGGAAAGGCATAGAGTATAGAAATTGCTTCTTCATATGTGCTAAGTCTACATATCAGCCAGAGTTGCAAAGAAATTTGGATCATATGGACAAGTTAGCGGAAGGAATAAATGAAGATTTGTTGTATTGCAACATATAGATATTGTCCAAGATGTACTTCAAATTCTTTAGTTGTTGTGATAGTTTTGACAACAACATGGTTGAAAGTTTCAATTCATAGGTATTGGGGCCAAGGCACAATACCATCATCACAATGCTTGAGGAAACACTATAAAAATGGGTAATTTGCGGGAGTTGAAAGTTGCAATTGCGGAGGTTGAAGTTGCAAATTGCGGAGGTTTTAGCCTCCGCTAGTTGCTAGAAGAGGTTAAAACCTCCGCAAATTTCAACTTTCCACCTTCACAAATTATACTTTTTTGGTAGTGAAATAAAAGTCAAAATGATGAGAAGGATAAGACAACTAAGGGAGTTCTCTAATACTTGGATAACTGATACTTCTCCAATGGCCTTGAAGGTATTACAAGAGAACACAACAAAGTCAATAAAGTGCAATCTTAAATGGAATGGCTTTGAAATTAAGGACAGTTGGGGTAATATATTCATAATGAATCTTGTCACACCCCAAACTAGGGGTGGCCGGCACCCAGTGCCCTGCTGGCACGAGCATACCACTCTAATGACCAAACTTCTATATAAGTAGAACTTCCGGCCGGCAAGGCTGTACTAGAATATAACACAACAATAACACTGAACAAGAGTGACTATCCTAACATATACACATGATGGGATTGACAAGGTCACAACATGGTTCAACAAAAGATAACTTAGTCGACAATGCTATACATCAACAACTGTACATACCAGACAAGTCTATGAGCATCTACAAATAACTGTACTATCATATGGTCGGGAAAAGGCCCCGACCTACCCATACTATACACAACTCTATAAAACATACTCACTAGATGACCAAGAAGCTCCAAGAAGGATGAAGCTTGCTTACGGAAGGCTGAACTCGATAGCTCCTATTGTGGTGTCATGGCAGAGCCCCTATCAGAACCTTCGGCATAAACACATAGCGCCCCCAGCAAAAGAGACGTCAGTACAAAAGAAATATATCGGTATCTAAAGCATGAATAACAATATGAAACTGTAAGCTGTAAAGAAAGGCATAATAGCAATATGAAGAGATAAGTTGTCAAGAAAAGCATAAAGTAACCTGGATGCCATATAAGGCGAATAATGAAACTCTGAAATTACAATGAAACCTGTCTAGATAGGCCTTACTGTATAAACTACTCTCGACTTATACTACGAGATGTATAATATGTCACTACCCTCAGGTATACCCTGAGGTGTATGTATGGATGCACATCTACGTGCCTGCCTGACCGACTATAGCACGGCGCGGTGTGTATAATATACATGTACATCTTCTCACCGGCTATTTGAAACGGTGGTGTGAATAATATATATATATATATATATATATATATATATAGTAGCACTTAAGGCCTCTTTGGAACTCAGAACTTCTTTTGACTTTACTTTGGAATAACTTTTAGTTGACTCTAACGATTAACTCTTTTGAATACTTTTTTCCAAAGACTTATGATAAGGTAAATCAGTAACCAAATAACAATGATCATAAGGATAGAAATTACAATGATCAATTCTCGACAAGAGATTTCGATATACAATAGAATGAAGCTTTCGACGTTTCTTTTTGAAAATTTCTAACCATTTGGATTTCATGCTTTTGAAAGAAAGGGATAGCCTTACATACCTTATCCACGAAGTTACAATCGTTCTACAAGTCCTCGCATTCCTTATGGATGATTATCTATATCATGAAAAGGGTTGATATCAATATTGAATCCAAATTCCATAGTAAAACTCATTTAGGTGTCCTTCGATAATTTTAAGCATATAGGATTCTTAGACTTCTATATACGGATAACTATGTAATTCAATCCCACAACCCTTTAATACGTACTTGCCTTAGTCCATAACGTATACAATCAGTTTGATTATCTAATTCAACCCATACTTTAAGTAAAACAGCCCAACAACTTATACCCCGATGATTTCACAAGTTTACGGGTTTCGATTATGAAAATTCTTTCACAATGCTCTAAATCATGAATTAATCACAAATATAGATAGAGGAGGATAAAACTTACCTTTACGCATCATAATCTCCTCAAAATAGTAGAGTGTTTTATTTCCAAGGGTTTCCAAAATCAATTCCACAAGAAGACGATAATTCTTATGATAACCACGGGGTTTATTACGTAAATTTTGTAAATTAAGGCTTGGATTTGATCTTGAGATGATAAAGTACCTTGGGGAGGGTTTGGGGAGAATTTAGGGTCTGGTCTAGGTAAACAATGAGCCCCAAATCGCAAAAAATTGATTTAAACCCGAAGCAAAATCTGCACCGCCTAAAAAAGGATGGTCTTTTTGGAGGTCCGTCAATCTGGACCGTCAATCCAGATCTGTAATTCAATTTCTCAGGAAAATTAAAAGTTCAGATTGGGAATTTGACGGTCCGTCAATCTTCCTGTTGCCACTATTTCCGATTTCATCAAAACATATATTCTCGATCCGTTTAACTTCCAAACACTCTGGTACTTCCATACACAAACTGTAAACCTTAATTACCCTTATGTAAGGTCATACCTCTTCTCGAGGCATTGGTATACATTAACGACATGATGGAATATGAAATAATAAGGTGTAACATCCTTCCTCCCTTAGGAACATTCGTTCGCGAATGTTGAAGATATTATAACTTTTGAAGTCTTTTTCCAAAAATTTTGGCAGAGTTTCCCTTGTAAACATGATTATCCAAAGTCTGTTAAGCAGCCCAAATATGCATCCAACACCACACATAGAGATATAATAACAAAACAACATCAAATCGGCCTTACATGACCGTTTATACTTATAATAGTCAGAGAGAGTTCAGCCATAACTTACCTTAACATTCTCTTGATAATACACGAGTTGCACCTGATACATTTATTTCAGAAATATTGTCTAAATAAGGTAAATGGTCCAACTTCGGTAAACTGAATAGGAATACAGAGATTATATCGCACGAATACTAATAAGAAATTGGATTTTGAAATATTCGAGTATGGAAATTCTTAGGTTCCTTGACCACTCTGACAGAGTTCTTTCTGATCAAGTACTATCTCAACTTGTCATTCAATCAAATTATACTAACATTAAATTATTTATACATCACCGATCTTCACATGGTCATACATTCTTTTACACAATTGTTTGGTGGCTGTAATTTGTCTGAGCTATTGAATGTTGGCATTTGGGCTATATCTTTCATTTATGTGTTACAATTCATCTTATGATGGAATTTAGGTGACATAGTTCGTTGGCATGGAATATAAATAAGATGATGATGAATAATTGTGGTACGAAGATCGCCAGAGCCGAGGATGTGAAAATAAGAGGGTTATCTAAATTCATCTCTTTCTCTGCTCTTCTTTTCCATTTATCTATAGTATCCTCATATGGTACATAAGTTTGGAGCAGCTTACTGGTCTTAAAATTTCTTTTCTCAGTAAATTCCTTTCCGTTTTTTTCTTGAAGTAAATTTTGAATAAGTGTCTCCAGTTGGGATTATACTCTTCTTATTAGTTACTGCCTTTTCTAACTGAGTTCTGTCTTATGATCGCGAATATACTTAGACAGAATCTTTCTCTCTTGTCAAGTTGAATCTTACTCCTGGCACAAAATCTCTTAAAACGTCTCCTCGGTAATCTAGGTATTCTCGCATAACTTACTACCTGAAATCTGATATTGTTACTTTGGGTTCCTTCCCTTTTTGTGACTTGATAAGAGTCCTACTCTTTTGCCGTGTATAGAACTTTGTTTATCAATTTGGTAATATGTCGCTTAATAGTCATCAATCCTTATTCCAACTTCTTCCAAGTTCCATACATTCATTTTCTGCCTGGGTTTGGTGGTTTGTGCCAAAATTCTCATTGGTCATCTTAGGATGGGGCGAAGGAAATCCTGAATATCCAGAGCTTCTTTCAAACTGGTTCCTCCATTAGTTGTTTGTCATAACAAGCGATTGTATAATGGCTTGAGATAGCCTTTAAGATAAATTTTTGACCAAACTTCGATTATATAAATAGACTTAGTTGTTACCATGTAGACATAGTTTCCCATAGTAATATGATGGCCCATAATGATCCTCGGATCACTCAATAATCCTTATGTAATATCTCAGTTTCAAGGGCAAATCTCCTTGAGTGTTGTTAATCGATATTCTTAATCCTTGGATCTTGATAAGGTTCCCGTTATTACCTTTACCCCATGTTACAATACCTTTTCATGGGCTTTAGATGAGGTACTTTGTCTTGACGCTCCTCAAATCCCCAATATAAGGAAGAATTCATTTACCTACAGCTTCAGGGGTGGTATCATCCAGTTTCTATTACGGCTGGCCACTTGTTACTTCTTTGGGCAATTACTTCTTGTAACTCCTATAATGGCCTTCTTTTTCAACGGTACTCAACTATATGGTCCATTATCTTCCTATTCATTACGTCAGAGCTTCTTCCTTCTCATAACGTCTCAAGTTCGCATACTTCTTTGGCGATGCTATGAATTCCAAAATAGGTTCATCATTCCTTAGTTGTATTCCACATTGGCTGAAGTATCCTCTTTCGATTTGTATCGTTACCTTTCTAATTTCCTTAATTTCCCTTTTTCGTTAAATACTGAAAATAAGACATTCCTTCATTTTCGACGTTGTTTCTTTTTTTTTTTACCTTATTTCTTGAGCGTTTACTATATTTACTGGCTCGGGACTTATAGTCTTCTGGAAAAAATAGCATTTCCTTCATACTAAGAGCGCATACTTGCCACGTATAACTCTAAGATCCTGTATACGTTTGTTTGTTGAGTATCTCTTGTAAACTTATTCCCTAAAGCAAACCTCTGGAATACTCGTGTTATTTTGCAACATTGCTCATGCTAGGGGCCATCCTACCTCCCTTTTTATTGAAGGATTTACTTCGCAATGTGTGGATCTGCTTAATCCCTACATGGTTACCGTACTTGAGTCATCGTTACTGCCTTTATTTCTTGATTTTGGCCTCCTTAGTAACTAATGTCCTTAACCTTATGACTATTGCATCACCCTTCTTGTAAGGTTTCTAGTTCATTCGGCAGTCAAAATTTACTATTACTCGCCCACTCATCTCTTGTTTCCTTGCTCTTATTCTTTAGCTCTTCTCCTTATCATTTATCTTAGACCATTTCATTATTATCCCATCATATGCTCACATTTGTCCTTACTTTCACTCACATATCCTTAAGGATCTTATCGATATTCGTGGCGGAACTAGTGCTTGACATACTCAAATTCAACTCGTGGTTGGATTCAATCTTATCACTGATTCGGGCTTCCTCCCCTTAATTTGTAGTAGAGTCCTTCTCTATCCATCGTTCAGCCAACCTACTTGTATACTATCGATTCGAATTCCTTTAAAGATTCCTCATCTTAGTGTGTTCCCAGTAGCATCATTTATAGATGTCATAGATTATATTTTTGGCTCGGAAAGCTTAAGAACCACTTCTTTACTAATATCCTTATCCTTTAATGGTAGTCATGTTGCTTGGGGTCTCACTCCAATCCTGTTATTGGTATTCTTACCATTACCGTCTTTCCACAGATCTATTTGCATGAGAAACATCATTCGGCCTTATTATGTTTCCATAACACTTGTGCTTGTGTTTACTAGACACCCGGTCACCATATATCATTATTTAATATTGAAAATCTTATTATCTTTTATTGCCATCCACACACGTACTGTTATAGTAAGAGAGGTATATCATTCGCCTTTAACAACACTCCTCCCGTCTCACGGTCTTCTTAAATAGTTTAACCCTTGTGGAAGTATTGGGGTTACTAGTTTATGTACAACATTTCACGACCCTTTTCCTTCAACTGTTTTCTGAACAAAACTTCAGGTAACTTATTCCCAGAAATCCATTTCCTTATCATTATTCTGGGGGTTCCCTTTATATTTTGGACTCGTTAATATCCCTCTTAGGTCACGTGTTCATATATCTTCTGTGTTTCAGTATCACTCATGCTACAGAGCCTAAGGATGTTGTGTATATATGTATCCAAGTAATGGTTGATTTCTAAGTCATTTTACTTAGAACCTTGAACATAATTGTAGTTTCACTTAACACGTTCCACTCCTATTATCCATTTACGGTTCATATATATATGTATGACACGCTTTCTATATCAATTATAACCGACCGATCATGGGCATAAACACAACTATTCTTATCAATATACTTGATTAATTGTATTTAACTCTGAGTAACATCGAGATCTGCTATTCCCCCTGAATCAATCTCGGGCATCTATACACTTTGTGGCTTCTGCTCCCACACTAATAACATTCCTCAACATCACCCGAGCATTGCCCATAATGCACTTGTCCACACTAATGGCACAATGACTGAAATCTCTCGGGACATTCTCTAGACCTATGTCCCAAGGCTCCATATCTAGAACATAACTCAATATCAAATAAGCATACTCTATCATATCTCCTTCCACATTGCTGAAAGCATGGTCTACTACTTCCAACATCTTCTTGTACCTGCCTGATTTCTATCTGGGAGCTTCGATTTGATGCATCTCGTAACACAAATCCTTCGGTACCTACTTCCATCCCAAACCTTCCGATCTGTGTACTGGTTACTTCTTCCTCACTTTTACTCATTCGGGATGAACCTTGGTTAACTGACTTCCATGATAATGGCTTCTCGGCCTCTCAGAAGGTCTAACCTGTGAGGGCAACTGAACATGACCCTGCTCTTGGAAGATAATTGGAGGTGTCATTGCATACACAATACCACTCACACCTAATTCAACCGAAAATAACTGTTGCGTTGATGGCCTCTGTATTGTGCGAGCCCTCATATGATGTGGCAACATTACTAGAATCGATGGTACTCAGAAGAGCGATTCTTCTGGGGCCTCAGATGGGTCCTCCTCCATAGACTATTCTTCAGATGGATCTTCTTTCATATAATAACTCATATTGTCCTCTGGTGCCCTTATACCCCTCAGACCCATATTAATGGGTGGCTGTCGGCTAGTACATTCTCTCGTATTTCTGACCCAACTCCTGCTACCATTACTTTCCTTGGATCTCGGCATTATTGAAAAAGAGAATCAAGATGAAAAGATAGGAATTCAGTTACTTACGACTTCGCTTCTAACACATGATCTAGATTTTTAAGAAAGGTAATACCCTAAATGCCTTGTAGCCTCCTGTTTATAAGTGTGGCGCGCAACACACCCATAAGCAAGAATTTACTAGACACAACTCAAAAACTCCCTAAGACTGACCTGCTCTGATACCAAGTTTGTCACACCCCAAAATAGGGGGTGTGGCCGGCACTCGGTGCCCTGCTGGCCTGAGCGTACCACTCTGATGACCAGACTTTTGTATAAGTAGAACTTCCGGCCGGCAAGGTTATATTAGAATATAACACAATAATAACACTGAACAAGAGGGACTAGCCCAACACTTACATATGATAAGACCGACAAGGTCAAAACATGGTTCAATAAAAAATAACTCAGTCGACAAGGTTATACATTAATAATTGTACATACCAGACAAGTCTGTGAGCCTCTACGAATAATTGTACTATCATATGGTCGGGACAAGTCCCCGACCTACCCATACTATACACAACTCTGCAAAACATACTAACTAGCTGACCAAGAAGCTCCGGGAAAGACGAAGCTCACTTATTGACGGCAGAACTCGATAACTCCTATTTTGGTGGCCTGGCAGAGCCCCTATCAGAACCTGCGGCATGAACACATAGCGCCCCCAGCAAAAATGGCATTAGTATGAAAGAAATGTATTGATATCTAAAGCATGATTAACAATATGAAACTGTAAGCTGTAAAGAAAGGCATAAAAGCAATATGAAGAGATAAGTTGTCAAGGAAAGCATAAAGCAACATGGATGCCATATAAGGCGAATAATGAAACTCTGAAACTAAAATGAAACCTGTCTAGATAGGCCTTACAGTATAAATTGCCATCAACTTATAGTGCGAGGTGTATAATATGTCACTACCCTTAGGTATATTCTAAGGTGTATGGATGGATGGATATCTAAGTGCCTGCCCGACGACTATAGCGCGGCGCGGTGTGTATAATGTATATGTACATCTTCCCACCGACTATTTGAAACAGTGGTGTGAATAATATATATATATATATATATATATATATATATATATATATATATATATATATGTATATATATATATATAGTAGCACTTAAGGCTTCTTTGGAACTCAAAACTTCTTTTGACTTTACTTTGGAATAACTTTTAGTCGACTCTAACGATTAACTCTTTTGAATACTTTTTTCCAAAGACTTATGATAAGGTAAACCAGTAACCAAATAACAATGATCATAAGGATAGAAATAACAATGATCAATTCTCGACAAGGGATTTCGATATACATTAGAATGAAGCTTTCGACGTTTCTTTTTGAAAATTTCTAACTCTTTGGATTTCATGCTTTTGAAAGAAAGGGATAGCCTTACATACCTTGTCCACGAAGTTACAATCATTCTACAAGTCCTCGCATTCCTTACGGATGATTATCTATATCATGAAAAGGGTTGATATCAATATTGAATCCAAATCCCATAGTAAAACTCATTTTTAAGTGTCCTTCGATAATTTTAAGCATATAGGATTCTTAGACTTCTTTATACGGATAATTATGTAATTCAATACTTGCCTTAGTCCATAACGTATACAATCAGTTTGATTATCCAATTCAACCCATATTTTAAGTAAAACAACCCAACAACTTATACCCCGATGATTTCACAAGTTTACGCGTTTCGATTATGAAAATTCTTTCACAACTTGCTCTAAATCATGAATTAATCACAAATATAGATAGAGGAGGATAAAACTTATCTTTACGCATCATAACCTCCTCAAAATAGTAGAGTGTTTTATTATTTCCAAGGGTTTCCAAAATCAATTCCACAAGAAGACGACAATTCTTACGATAACCACGGGGTTTATTACGTAAATTTTGTGAATTAAGGCTTGGATTTGATCTTGAGATGATAAAGTACCTTGGGGAGGGTTTGGGGAGAATTTAGGGTCTGGTCTAGGTAAACAATGAGCCCCAAATCGCAAAAATTTGATTTAAACCCGAAGCAAAATCTGCACCGCCTCAAAAGGACGGTCTTTTTGGCGGTCCGTCAATCTGGTTTGACGAACTAACATTATATAAATGGCGCAACGATTTTGGCTGATTGAATGTGTGAGAAAGAAGAAATTTCATGAATGAAGGATATATTGGGGTTGATTGAATGTGAGGAAGGAGATTTTAGGGTTCTTATATGTGTGGGTCGGGTATGGATTTTTATGGGAATGGTAATATTATTGTTGTCCCCTTTAAAATGGTATTTTCTATAAAAAAAAAAAAATTAATCGTTAAAGAAAATGAATAACGAGCGGATGGGCGATGGTTTGGTACGTGCATAGGCCTGGGCAACGTGAGATTGTTTTTAATTCACGCGTAAGTTATTTAGGAGGATAAATAATTACCAGTAAATTTTAATTATTAAAATAAGTTTTCGATGCAAGTTTAGAGGTGGAAAAATATAACAATAATAGTTTATATACATGTACACTTTATACACACAAAAAAAAAAGAAGGTAGAAAGGGGAGATGAAGAAAAGACCAAGGATGGACCAACAATCTGATTGGTTCCTTTTGTTGTCACAATCTGAAAAATTAGCTAATATATTATGATATCATTAATTGGGCAAGTGTGATAACGACGAAAACGAAAACGAAAACGAAAAGGTCTCAAAGTCAATCGTCATTTATACATAATTGTTAATTTTATTATTTTATTATTTTTCCTTTACTAATTTCAACTTAATAATTTTTAGACTCTGATATGGGCGATGAAATAAATAAGTATATTCTACGGATTGGGATGTTCCATTGAATTAATTATTACAACAACAACATACCTAGTGAAATCTCATAATGTGAGGTTTGGGGAGAGAGTGTACGCAGATCTTACATCTACCTGGGTAGGTAGAGCGGTTGTTTCCGAAAGACCCTCGGCTAAAGACAGAGCATAATCACAAGCAAAGCAACAACAAAAACAAAGTAAGAGAGATAGTCAGAAAATATTTAAAGTAGTATGGAAATGCTGGTACCAAAAATGAATAAGTCATGATAGCGCATTCCGAAAAGTAAGTAGTAACTAGCGCAGGTAAATAAGCTATACAAAATAGGACACTAGCAGTAGAAATCAAGCTACAGGGGACTATAGAGAATACTGCGCCTATTATTATGATAGTCTAAGCGGACCTACAATACTAACACTACAACTATCAATTTGCAAGCATAAGTAGGACTACGCTCGACTATCTACTACCCTTCTACCCTAATTTGTGTCCTCCAACACCTCCTATCTAAGGTCATGTCCTCAGTAAGTTGCACTTGCGCCATATCTCGTCTAATCACCTCTCCCCCAATACTTCTTCGGTCTACATCTACCCCTCATGAACCCGTCCATAGCCAGCCTCTCACACCTCCGCACTGGGGTATTTCTGTCTCTCCTCTGCACATGTCCAAACCATCTCAACCTCGCTACACGCATCTTATCCTCCACCGAGGCCGGATATTATTATTTCTAATCATATCCCTCCTTATATGCCACATATCTATCTCAACACCCTCATCTCCGCAACTTTTATCTTTTGGATTTGCGAAGTCTTGACTGACCAACACTCCGCCCGATACAACATAGTCGATCTAACCACCGCCATATAGAACTTGCCTTTAAGTTTTGGTGGAATATTTTTTTCGCATAAGACTCCAGATGCGAGCCTTCATTTCATTCACCCTGCCCCAATACGATGTGTGACATCGTTGTCAATCTCGTCATCCCATTGGATAATAGACCCGAGGTACTTGAAGCTTCCTTTCTTTGGAATGACATAAATACCAAGCCTTACCTCCACGCCTGTCACAAGATCGCTCTCATTATTGAACTTGCACTCCAAGTATTCTCTCTTGGTCCTACTCAGCCTGAACCATTTAGATTCCAGAGTCTGTCTCCAAACCTCCAGCTTAGCGTTCACTCCGCTGCGAGTCTAATGAATCAGGACTATGTCATCTGCGAATAACATACACCATGGCACCTCCCCTTGGATTTGTCGTGTCAGTCCATCCATCAGCAAGGCAAATAAGAATGGGCTAAGAGATGATCCCTGGTGCAGCTCCATCATTACTGAAAAGTGCTCCGAGTCTCCTACCACTGTCCGTACCTTGGTCTTGGCTCCATCATACATATCCATGATCACCCTAGTGTATGTCACATGTACACCTCTAACCTCCAAACATCTCCATAGAACCTCCCTAGTGACTTTGTCGTATGCCTTCTCGAGGTCGATGAAAACTATATGTAAGTCTCTCTTCCTCTCCCTATACTGCTCCACTAACCTCCTAATAGGATGAATGGCTTCTATGGTCGAACACCCCGGCATGAATCCAAACTCATTCTCAGAAATAGACACGCATTTTTTCACCCTCATCTCCATGACCCTTTCCCAAACTTTCATAGTGTGGCTTAACAGCTTGATACCTCTATAGTTGTTGAAACTCTGGATATCACATTTGTTCTTGTACAAATGGATCATTGTACTCTACATCCATTATCCGGGCATTCTCGTCATTTTAAAAATGACGTTAAACACCTCAGTCAGCCACTCCAAACCTTCCCTGCCTGCGCTCTTTCAAAATTGAACTGGGATCTCATCAGGCCCGGTCGCTCGTCCCCTGCGCATCCTGCGAACAACACCCTTAACCTCCTCAACCTTAATGTTTCTACAATACCCAAACTCCCAGTACCTACCAGATTGCTCCAGATCTCCCATCACAATGTCTTTATCTCCTTTTTCGTTCAAGCGTTTATGGAAGTAAGACTGCCATCTGCGCCTAATATGCGCGTCCCTCATCAGTACTTTGTCATCCTCGTCCTTGATGCACCTCACGTGATCCAAGTCACGAGCCCTCCTCTCATTCGCTTTGGCTAGTCTGTACAACTTCATATCTTCGCCTTTCTCATCTAGTTTCACGTATATGCGTTCAAAAGCTATCGTTTTCACCGCCATAACTGCAAGGTTCGCCTCCTTCCTCGCTATCTTATACAGTTTCCTATTCGTCCACTTCTCCACCTCATCCTTGCTTTCTACCAATTCTGCATACACCTCTTTCTTCACTTCCACCTTCTCTTGAACTTTATCATTCCACCACCAGTCCCCTCGATGCCCACCATGACTACCCCTAGAGACCCTAAGAACTTCTCTAGCTATATCTCGAATGCAACTGGTCGTCCTATCCCACATACCGATCGCATCCCCACTACTCTCCCAAGCCCCCTTAGCCATCAACCTCTCTCCCATCTCATTTGCACTAGCCAAGGTCAAACTCTCCCATTTTATTCTTAACATGTCATCCACAACCTTCCTCTTCTTCTCCATCTTGATCTCCAAATCCATCACCAAAAGCTTATGTCGGGTTGTAAGATACTCCCTCAGAATAACCTTGCAGTCTTTACAAAGACCGTTGTCAACCTTTCTAAGGAGCAAAAAGTCTATCTGAGTCTTAGCCATCGAACTACGGAAAGTCACCAAGTGCTCCTCCTTCTTTAGGAACCTCGAATTGGATATCACCATCCCAGAAGCTCTAGCGAACTCCAAAAGTGAGATACCTCCCCCATTTCTGTCCCTGAGGCTAAATCCTTCACGCACATCATCATAACCCCCCGGAAGTGACCCGATATGTCTATTGAAATCCCCTCCTACAAATAACTTCTCGGTGGGTGGTATACCACCCACCACCTCGTCCAAGTCCTCCCAAAAGCGCCTATTCTCCTCCTCGTTCATGCCCGCTTGCGGCGCGTAAGCACTAATAATGTTCATATTGAACCCTCCAACTACCAACTTAATCGTCATCATCATGTCATTGACCCTCCTAACCTCTACCACCTGATCCATTAGCTCGCTGTCTACTAAAATACCTACCCCATTCCTAAACCTCGACCTACCCGAGAACCATAACTTATACTCGTCGACATCCTTAGCCTTAGGTCCTACCCATTTGATCTACTAGACACAAGCTATATTAATCATCATCTTCTTAAGAATCTTAACTAGCTCTATGGACTTCCCCGTTAAAGTTCCAAGACCCTATTCTCAGCCTACCATCTCCCTTACCCCACTTACCCCCCTAACTATCGCCCCCGTCCCCGACTAAGAACATGACCCTAGCCTACCATCAGTTACCAAAGCCACTAAAGCAACTATAAAATAATAAACTACTCAAATATTTACCCTAAACATGAAGATATCAAAGTGAAAGCACAAGTTAACAAGAATCTAGAGGCAAGTAAAACCACTACGCCAAGAATGCTATAACTAAATACAAGAAGGGTAAATGCAAGAACGTAAAGTCACGAATCAATACAGCGAAGCGACAAAATTTAACAAGTATAAGGACAAAGAATGGATACATGCAATCGGAGGTACCAACTCCAGTTGAATCGAACGTGTTTGCCAGTGAAAATCACTATTCACCAATACTGTTCACCGGCACCGAAAGTACTGTTCACTTGAGTTTTCACCAAAAAGTCGAGTACCTGTGTAGATCGATGAGAAAATCATCGAAAAAGGTAATAATAATAATATAAAATAAGATAAAATAAAATAAAATAGTTCAAAATAGTATCATGACAAAAGAGTTGTAGCAAAATTCGAGCTTGGAGATTCGGTGTGGCAGTGGCTAGGTGGAGTGGGTTTTCGCTGGATTTTGGAGTTGTTTGGTGTGGTTTCGCCGGAATAAAAGAAAAGGAAAGGGACTGGTGCTTTTGGTTTGAGGAAGATGGAGAGAGGGGGTGGAGGTGTGTGTGTGGTGGAGTGTCAGAGCAGTGGGGGGCGGTGTGGTGTGGTGTGATTTACCGATGGTCTAGCCGGAGAAGGAGGTGGAGATGCGACGAAGAGGAGGTAAGATCTGTGATTCTGGGCGCGGTCGGGGTCGGGACTAGATGGTGGTGGCAAGCGGACGGCTGGTGGGCGTAATGGGGTTGCCGGCGGCGGGCGAGACGGAGTGGGGTGGCTGGGCGATGGTTGGTTGGACTCTCTCTATGTATGTTCTCTTAACTGAGAATTAATTGTTTCTTATATTCAAAATGATATTATTGATATATTATTAGGAAAATTTGAATTAATTATTCTACTTTTTATATAAAATAATTAATCAGACCATTTTAGTACATTTCATGACATTGTTATTTTTTATTTCACAAATTAAATACGAAAAGTATATAATTTATTCCATGGAGTTACTATCGCATCCCGCGTACAAAACGAACCCTTCATTAATTTTAGGCAAAAGACATAGATTTACCCCTAAACTATACTCGAAATCTCAATATCACACTCAAACTATTAAGGCGCCTATTACCCCCTGACAATTTTAAAAGTAAATTTAATACCACCCCATAAGCTGATGTGGCACAAAAAATATATGATTAAATAATAGGAAAATGAAGTCAAAATTAAATTTTAATTTTAATAAAAAAATAATTTCACCATCCCCGCCCCCATTTTCTCCTCCTTCCCCTCTAGGGCTGACAATTTCACCCTGACCCGATAGATATCCGATCCACCCGACCCGATTATATGGACGAAAATTCAACAAAATACGGATTTTAATCGGGTGACAGATGGATCGGGTCGGATTCGGGTGGACATACATCCAACCCACCACCCGACCCATCCATCCACCCATTTATAAATTAATTATTTTAGGAGTATTAATGTGGATGAAAATATGTTATAGGCATTAAAAACTACTACTACTATATCTATAGCCATCAATACCGTGAACAAAACTAATAAAAATTTCATCTCACTGATAATAGATTTTAAAATCATTATTCACTTACTGATTCCATATGAAGCCTGCAAAGTGACTGAATGTTAAATTTTTGAAGGACGCCTAAAGAAATAAAATAGAAGATTAATTCTCAAATTAGAAACGTTAAACATATCATGTAATAATTGATTTTGGAGCCTCCTTTTTATACTATTATTTTAATTTCTGGAGAACAGAGAAAATAAGATCATACAGAAAACATGATATTAAGATATAGCGGAAGTCGAAAACAATAACTTGCCTCTTTTTGTTTTGACTCAATAAAAACATCTTTATGAATAGATAGATTTCTGTTATGCTTCCTCATGATGCATAATAACAAAAGTTAGACATGAGATAAGCATCGGTGCAGATAGCAAACAGTCTGTTGGGAGAAAGAAATCCACAAAGATGTAATACATAAAAGTTGATTATTTTTTTCAAATATTCTTACCATCTTCCTTCAAGAGGAAGCAGTTTCACTAATGATAAACCAAAAAATAATAAAACTATAAAACCATGAGAGAAGTTGTGATCAATTTCAAATTCAAACCCATTCGCGAAGCACCCGATCCACCCGTGGATGATGGGTGGATCGGATGTGGATGAAGAAAAAATAGGGTGATGAATGGATCGGGTGATGGATGGATGGTTAGCGGGTGGAGGCGGATTGAGCTCCATCCGATCCACCTCCGATTCATTGCCAGCCCTATTCCCCTCTTCTCATCCACCTCCACACCACCCCCGCCTCCATTTGAAATTATCATAATTTTGAAGCAATTTCAGATAAAAAGGATTGGAAAGAATCAGACCTAATTGTATGTAAATACAGATCAATTACGTATGTAATTTGACTGGATTGCTCCTCCTTCGCTTTGCGGGCAGGTAGTATTTTAAAAGCAAAATATCCTAAATGTAAGTTGTCTGAAATGAGATGTTAATATGTTACGATAATTTTAGTAGATTTTCATAACCCTATTAGTCAATCACATTGACACAGAAGTGTTTTATTTTCAGAATGACACAAAGTTCGTTTTTTCTTTTAAGCACAATGGGAAAACTAGCATAGCGAAGAGCAAAACAAGCGATATAGCTTGAATATTTTTGGTCCTTAGTTGAAGATATGTCAATGAAAAAACAGTTCTCTTTAATACTGTGATTTTTTGTGTTACTGTATTCAAAACGGCGGTGATGCATCTGGAGAAATGGTGGTGATGGCGGATATGGTGTTTCCGATGAGATGGGGTTGTGGATAGTTTAGTAATGAAGAAGATATAATTATTGAAGATTTTAATGATTAATTAGAGATTAATTAATAAATAAATAAATAAAAAGGCAAATCGATGCATTAAGTTTTCGCTCGCCGAGTACGAGCAATAATATAAGAATTAAAATTTAAAAGAAAAGTCAGGAGTTCACAGCCGCTTTTGGAAAAGCAGAAGGAAAACGTCAAAGTCTTGTGTTTCATTTTCTGCAAGTCTTGAGTCGTCGCTCTCCTCTTCTTTCTTTGACCCATCAATTCAAGCCCTATGTCATAAATTCTACTCCTCTGAAGCTTCTTTTGATTGATTAACCCTCACCCCAATTCCCACGCCAGTAATTGTACCCCTTTATCTGCTCTTCTTTTACAATAATTTAAGCTATACTTTCTTTCATGCCAACTTGTAAGTAACTGTTTCTTTAATTTAAATGCTTTCAACAAGGACTGAGGAATCATGAAGTCATGATCAGGAAGCTCTGATTTTTTCTAGATATTGAATTTTACTCTTAATTGTTCCATTTTAACGAACCTTTCTGTGTTCTTTGAGCCTTGTGGGTTGGATATTGTGTTATATCAAGTGGGGTTCATTTTTTACCTTGAAATTGTGAGCTTTTCTGCTTGTGCTAGTGGAAGATAAGGTAAACTTCATTTTTTATCAAGGATTAGGAACTCCCCCAGTAGTTATTAATGCATTATTTGATTAGTGTCACATGTCATACAAAATTTGAATGGTTGGATTTCAATTCAATTCTCCATCTCCTTTAAAGAGTCTTGCTTAGGGAGAGATTAATCTCTCAATAGTTGTTATGCTTTTTTTATATTAGTTTTCTCACATGTAGGTTAGTTGACCAAATCATATTAAATTTATTATGCATATTTTAGTATACATCTCTTGCTTCTCATTTATCGTCGTAAAAGGTCTGCAATCGTTAGGTTCCGCATGACGTCTAATTATTTTGATCCCAACATATTGGTGTGCTGAGTTGAAAAAGAAATTCTCTTCATAGTTATTAATTGTATAGTTGTAGCTGGTTAATCCTGACGATAGTTTGTACTGTAATGACTGATTTCCTTGGTTGGCATGTTCTTACTTGCTCTCTAAATATTTTCTTCTCTGGCTATATAACTTGGTGCCCATGTTCAGTTCCACAGTTTGTAAGTGCCTTTAGTTAGTTATATGTTGTAGTGGTCTATGAGAAACAACTGTCTGCTTGCAAGTCAATTGCTCCCTTCAGTTCTTAATATTTTCCTTAAAATACTTTGCAGATTGTTGGAGTTGTTCGTCCAACTGATATCAAATGCTTTAGGCTTTGCATACTAGTCTATAGAGATCTTAAATGTTGGGCCCTAAGTTGATGCAACTATGATTGGGCCGTTCCCAGAGATGGTGTCAAATTGCGGAGCCCTTACCATTCCTGCTGCTATTTTGATCTATCTGCTCTTTAGTTGCACTGTCTGTTGTGCTCTTCAGAGTGATATTGACTGTCTGAAATCTATTAAAATCTCCTTAGAAGACACATTCAATATCTTAGACTCTTCATGGAATTTCAATAATCAGACTGAAGGTTATATATGCAAATTCACTGGGGTTGATTGCTGGCATCCTGATGAGAACAGGGTTTTGGGTATCAGTCTTCGAGACATGGGGCTCAAGGGAGAGTTCCCACGTGGTATTCAGAATTGCTCATCGTTGACAAAATTGGATCTTTCAAATAACAAGCTCAATGGAAGTATTCCCTTTAATATCTCCGAAGTTATAGGTTTCGTGGTGAACCTTGATCTATCCTCCAACCAACTATCAGGAAATATCCCTGTGAATCTTGCAAATTGCTCTTATCTAAATGTCCTTAAACTTGATAACAACCGATTAACAGGTCACATTCCTCCTGAGATTGGCCTGCTTGGTCGACTGAAGACGTTTAGTGTAGCAAACAATCTACTAAATGGGCAAGTTCCAAACTTTATAAATGATACGAAGTTTCCTGTTGAGAGTTATGCCAATAATCAAGGACTGTGTGGAACTCCTCTGCCTGTCTGCCGGGGTCCTGCAAAGAAATCTCCTATTGGACTCATTGTTGGTGCAACGATTGGTGGAGTGACTGTAGCTGCTGTAGCCATGACCATTGGCATGTTCTTTTATCTAAGAAGTCTGTCCAGGAAGAAGAAAAAGGACGAAGATCCTGAGGGGAATAAATGGGCCAAGAGTATTAAGGGCGCCAAAGCAATCAAGGTAAGAAGTTTTTTCTGTGGCAAATCATTGTAAGTTCTCACTTCATTAAGATTTTCTCTTTGACTCATCTTTGCTTGATTCGTCTAGCTATAGGTTTTATTTAAGCATCTAAGCCGGATATAGAACCATAATTCTTCTATTTTTCTTACAAGTTCTCTCTTCATTTTCATTCCTTAACAAGCAAATGATTTTTTCACTTGCTCCAGTGTGATTTTTCAGTTACTCTAGTTAATGCCTAATTTAGCATTTGGTATTCCTTTTTCTTTTTCAGCTTTCAATGTTTGAGAAGTCTGTTTCTAAAATGAGACTAAGTGATCTCATGAAGGCCTCTAACAACTTCAGCAAAAATAATATTATTGGGTCAGGAAGGACAGGTACTGTCTACCGAGCAGTACTTGATGATGGCACTTCCCTTATGATTAAGAGGTTGCAAAATACACAACACTCAGAGAAAGAATTTGTGTCTGAGATGGCTACTTTGGGTAAGGTAAAGAACCGTAGCTTGGTTCCTCTTCTTGGTTTTTGCGTGGCTAAGAAAGAAAGACTGTTGGTCTACAAGGACATGCCAAATGGTAACCTGCATGATAAGTTACATTTGGTTAGTGAAGGGGGCAAAGTTCTAGAGTGGCCTTTGAGAATCAAAATAGGCATCGGAGCAGCCAAAGGATTTGCGTGGCTCCACCACAATTGCAATCCTCGTATTATCCACAGAAACATTAGTTCTAAATGCATCTTATTAGATGTGGAATTTGAGCCAAGAATATCAGATTTTGGACTTGCTCGGCTCATGAATCCAATCGACACTCATTTGAGTACTTTTGTCAATGGAGAATTTGGGGACATGGGATATGTCGCTCCAGAGTACTTGCGAACTCTTGTGGCTACACCAAAAGGTGATGTCTATAGTTTTGGTGTTGTACTTCTTGAGTTGGTAACGGGTGAGAGGCCTACCTACGTGACCAAAGCTCCTGAGAGCTTTAAGGGAAATTTGGTGGAGTGGATCACACATCTCTCGAGTGATTCAATGCTTCAAGATGCAATAGACAGTTCATTGTCTGGAAAAGGTCATGATGAGGAGGTCTTCCAGGTTCTTAAAGTTGCTTGTCGGTGTGTATTGTCTGCAGCTAAGGAGAGGCCAACAATGTTTGAAGTGTACCAGCTTCTAAGAGCCATCGGAGAACGATATAATTTCACTACAGAAAATGACATTTTGATGCCTTCGGAGAGTGATGATGGTATTCAAATGGTGGAGTTCATTGTTGCTCAAGATGTAAAAGAGGCTTTCTAGTAGAACCAGTCCCATGTAATTGTAAGATTTGCTTTCTGCTGTATTTTCTTTTATCCTATACAAGTACCACGTTCAATATACCCACACAGCCGCACCATTCCCATCTTCTTAAGCTTATTCCATTTGTTTTGGGAGGAGGGCCAACGGTGGGGGTATGATGGTTGGCTTGAATGTCCTTTAAGTCAATTTATTTTTTGCTTTTTGTGGATTTTTTACTTGGAAGGATACAATAACAACAACATACCCAGCTCACAACGTGGGGTCTGGGGAGGGTAGAGTGTACGCAGGCCTTACCTACCTTGGTAGGTAGAAATGTTGCTTCCGAAAGACCTTCGATTCAAGACAAAGCATAACGGTCAAACCCGGACAAGAAATCTAAAGCAGTATGAAAATGATGTTAACAAAAAACGAATAAGTCATGGCAAAGCATTCTGAAAAAAGAAACAATAACTAACGCAAGTAAATACAAAGTAAATATGTTTGATCTTCATATGGTAGGAACAAGTGTGTAGCAGTCGACACTGTTTGCTGACACTATAATGGTGTGATATCACTAAAGATTTTCCCCGATTTATACAAAAAACGATATATGAGATCTAATTAGTAATTAGGTTTATTTGGTAAATTTCATTGCCTGTGATTTTTTAAGAACCTATAAAACTTGGGACCAAATTTCACTAGCTCACTTTTTTTTTATTCTCCTTTTCAATTTTCCTCCCTTTCCTCTTAAAAATGGTGAAATAAAAGGGTATTCCTCTGTCTTTTGATATTTGCAAATTTGTATCCAAATTGACAAATAGGATACGAACTGTTCCTGTTAAATTTGTTTACAGATTCATAGGGTATATCATCGAATACAAAACAGTAATATATCCTCCGTCCCAAAAACGATGGGATCGTGTATATGCTTACCAACCATATTTAAATTCATCACAAGCAGAAATTATAAAAAGGAAAGTAAAAAGTACTAGACTCTCTATATTTGTATGGAGTATATGAGTATATCACCAAATACAAACATTCTCTTAAAAAATTAAGCCTGAATTCCTTTTCACTAGTGGGTCGTCTTCGTGAAACAAGATCTCAAATTGGCTATGACCTTTTCTCTTTTAGAAAATTACATTTAATGATCTTGGAAATGGGTAGTTTGAACCTTTAACCTCCGCTTGTCCCACGAGCAAATCTTCAAGATCAAAAGTTAAAACTTATTAAATTTAAAGTTTTTTTATTGAACAAGCGAGGTCAAAAATTCAAGATCATTCACCTCCAATGTCATTCTTGTAAATCAGTATTTCTCTTTAGTCAACAACCAAAGTCCATTAGGGTTTTTCATAAGGGTAACTTACTGAAATCACTACCTTTTAAGAGCTTTTAACAAATACATTTTGTAGCTAGTTTAGAACAATTCATTGAATTTAAGTGTATTTGAATACACTGTTCAGTTATATCTAACTTTATTTGATGCCGCGTGTATTTAGATGTATTTGAATACATGCAACCTTAATTTTTTTGAATACATATGTATTAAAAATAATTATATTCCAGTGTATTTAAATACACGACGGAGCTGTGTATTTTAGTGTATTTATATATTGATCTATCCTTTTGTTTTGGCTGTATATGAATGTATTTGAACTCCGATCGGTAAGGAATATTTAAGAACATTTACATTAATGATAGAATATTTACTTTTATCTTTTTAGTATAGGAATATTTAAGAACATTTACTTTCTTTCTAAGTCTACGATGTACATTAATTACAGAATATTTAATTTCTTTTCAGTTTAATATCTAACAACATATTCTCTTTATTTTATTCTCTTTTGTTACTTATAAATAGTGATGTGCTCTTCTATTTTGAATCATTGCAAGAATCAATACAAAAAGTTGTTATTCATTCTATCTTCAATTTTGTAATGTTAGAATAACATGAAGCTGATTTTAAAGGGAAAGATTATCAACATAGGAGCAACGCCCAAGGGGAAAGAACTGAAGAAGATTGAAGTTGTTCACCATGCACATGAAGATATATAAAGCAATAGGTGTTGTCATCATCAAAAAGAGGAAAATTGTTGAGTAGCTGTTGGCTCAATAATTATGAGCTTACATTGAAGTTTTGATGATTTAACAAATAATGTATCCAATGACAATCAAGGGAGACATAAGGAAGGATTCATTGAAGAACCATATATCCAAGTAGATCTTCAAAGGATTCAGTGAAGCAATCATATCAACAAAGGAGTTGATCCTTACTATCACGCGACTAGAGACTGAAAGTTATTTCATGCCTACGTTAGAGAAAATAGAATATTGATTGATTCTTATTCGATGAAGAGTTGAATTTCAAGTCATGGTAATATCTTTATGAAATACCATAAGTTGATCAACATGGAATTAGCATTAAAGTGGGATGCAACTTGCTGACGCGTATACAAGGAAAGAAGGAAGATCCAAGTCAAACAACGTTTGGTCTTTTCGTACAATTACGAAATCAAATTTTGGTTGAATTCTACATTCAAGAGGTGGCAACTACTTTCATACAAACATAACACGAACAAGTTTTGGAGCTTCACCACAACCTCAAATCACAATATTTCAACGAGAGACTTAGTGAACGCAGTCAATACTAGTCTTAAGAAGAGCCAACTGCACGACGATGAATAACTGAAGCTTATCAAGAAATTAGCATTAAGTTCTTTAGTTTGTATATGTTAGGTTTTGTTATGGTTCCATATATTTACCTTTGCAAGTATTGTTTAAGAGGTATTCGTTGGGTAAAATTATGATCATCCTTAGGTTAATTGTAACCTTTATAAGACTCCTAATTTAGTCAAGAGTTTGGGTAAATCCTATAGAAGATATGTCTTGGTATTTGACTCCATTGAGCAAGGAGTTTTTCTCATAAAAATTCTTGTGTTGATTTATATTCCACTGCATTACCTTCTTACGTGATTACTCTAAGAGCCAGATTCTTAGAATTTATAAGAGTAGCCCGATCCTAACAACTCCTCTTCAACTTGCTCTTCCGTAGAAGGAGGAGGCGGCAAATTGTAAGTTGGAGACCTTTATAAGAAGATTGCTAAGGAGAAGACATGGGTGTAAGGGTTGGTTGATGGAAGTATCCAAAATAAGGATGAGACAATTTTTTCAAAAGAGAGAAAAACTATTAAACCTACAAATTTTCTAATGGAAACAAGAAAGAGAAGTAAAAAATATGGAGTCTAGGGTCTATGATGGTTTAAATAAGTGGAGGAATCATCATTGCCTTGGGATGCGGTGATAAGGAATATAATCCCGTCCTGGCACGTGTTCTAAATGCCAGATTGAAAAGATACCAATGGTCGAGATTCGAGGATAGTAATGATGGTTGTACCTATTGGCCTTTCCGCACGATGTAATGATGGTTATGACGTATTCTCACCTAAAGGGACGAAGCATCAGGTTCAATGTTTATTTCCCGCTCAGTCTCTTTCATTTTTCGAGATGGTTCCGAAACCTCCCAAAAATGCGGGGACTATCTATATTGGTTAGTATGCTTCGAGTAATCAGATGAAGACACTTGACAAAGATGAATCAATATCAAGGCAAGCAGAAAGGTTAGAAGGCTGAGCCTAGTAGGACGAGGCATTGTGCGAATAATGTTTCCAGATATGAATGCACCCGACTTCATTTTGAACACGTATGACACATCACGAGCTAGGAATTTACCTCGTGCAACAGTTAGAGATAGCCATTCGCTCCAAATTCAAAGGATCACGATCTATCGAATCTGAGAGTGTGCGATCTTCATGTCAATAACGGATAGTACATGTCTAGGGTTAGGGGAGTTAGTTAGCTAGGTCAAACCTATATGTACCCCCATAATCCCTAACATGTAGCAACCAAATGTCTCACCTGAATATAATATTACTTACTGTTGTTCACTATGAATTGACGACTGTCTACATGGATCCTTTTTATCATTCGAGCATCCTATTTTAACGTTCCAAGAGTTGAATAAGAATTTATTTTCCTTTTAATTAAGTTATTTTTTATCATTCTTTACTGCCTCGCTTAGTTCATCATTATTGTTCTTTGCTTCAAATCTAACATCAAGGATTCACTAAATAATTGGATTAGTTAGGTTGCTATAGACACCTTTCGTACAAACTCAACTAGTTTTCCTAAGAAACGAATTTTAGGCTAAACAATAGTCGTTTGGCCATAAATTCTAATTTTTTCACTTTATTTGAAACTTATGGAGATGGAGTTGTGTTTGGTTATACTTTTTGTAAAGAATATTTGAATTATTGTTCATACTTGAATATACTTTTCAAATTTACAATATAACTTCAAAAGTGAAAAGTGAATTGAAAAATAGGTTATAAGCTATTTTCTAAATTTGAAATACAACTTCAAGTTGAATTTGAAATTTTAATGACTAAAGATTGATTTTCTAATCAAGTGAATAATTATTGGGAAAAAAGAAGAAGTAGATACTCCAATTTTTATGGCCAAACGGTCCCTGAAGTGCCATTTTGGTCTTGGTTTCAACAGCTCCAATTATGTCCTAACTCCTAGCCTTCGTGTCGTGGGGGTCCAAAGTCCAAACTCGTCCTTTTCCAACAGCTTCTTCATGGCCTGTTTTTTCGGAATTCCCAACGTTCCACACTTGATCGGCTTCTTATCAAACTCATCAATCTCACCTCCTAGTCAAAACTGGCTAACACTTGGATATATCCATCTTTTTTTCAACTTCCCCACATACCCATATCAAGAATCTACTGCCTTCCCATGGAATTTAATACTTGTTCTCCAAATACCATTCGGGTTGTCTCCACTTTCGCTTCACCATTTGAGGCTTCTCCTGAATTCCAGCAGAAAACCCTTGGTTTGTGGCCAGGAATGTATCATTCTCCTGTGACTAATGCTCTTTGGGAAACAAGGTCTAAATTTTTTGAAAGACTTCTTGATGCTCCTCCACAAAGTGAATTACTTACAAAAACCCCATCAGAGAGCAGGACTTCAATTCTTTATAATTTTTCAACTGATTATAAACTAAGAGAACAGTACAGGGATCCATGGAATGAGGTCAGAATAGGCAAGTTGCTTGAGGATCTCGATGCTCTTGCTGGAACTATTTCTGTCAAGGTACATATTTTTTTATCATTGTTTATTATCTGATTCATTGTATGTCTTTATTTGCATTGCTGCATAACATTTGAACTTTTCACGGGCTGAGTATAGAAGCTTAAGGTTGGTAAAGAGGTGGATTGTGTGTTGCTGTCGTATATAGATGTTTATCGTCCTTCACTTTTTTGTGTTTCCACATATTTCAATGTCTGGTTCTATTGGCAAAACTAGTTATGAATATGGCTCCGTTTAATGATGCTACTCAATCCTATTACGCCTGTGTTAGATGGTATCCAGCAGTACCAAGCTGCTTATCTTGTTATGCTTGGCACCAATCAAAGAGGGGATAGTATGTATGCTCAGTAGTGGTACATTTGTATACTCAGTTCCAAGTTGCATATCTTGTTATGCTTGGCACCATAAAAAAGGGGAGTATGCATACTCATAATTGAGTTGCATATGTTCATTATGCTTGGCACCATTGAAAAGGGGATTATGGTAAATATCTATGCTCTAGAGTTAAAAGAATGCTCTTTTTGAGTAAGATCTTTTAAAGTTTAAAACCTTTTATCTATGGTCGGAGTGTTGTGTTAAACTACAGAACATTTGTTTTTTCTTGAACCACAAGACTAGATTTCGAGAAATTGGATTGATGTGTATAGTGATGCATATAGTACTACTGGGACATTGTTCAAAATATTATAGAAAAGAAAACTGGATCGTTAATATGTGATGTAAGGATTACTAATCATATACATGATTTAATCCCATCGGTTATTTTCTTCCATATGTTCATCTAAATTCACTTCGTTTGAGGAATATATTACACATATGTCCTGCACTTACACATAAAGATCTCCGACCTACAACAACAACATACCCAGTGAAATCCCATAACGTGGGATCTGGGGAGGGTAGAGGTTGTTTCTGAAAGACCCTCGGCTCAAGAAAAAGGCAAAAGCAAAAGAAATGGTCAGACCCGGACAAGAAATTTAAAGCGGTATGAAAACGAGAGTAACAAAAGCGAATAAGCCATGATAAAGCATTCTGAAAAAGAACTATTTAAATATGTAAATCAGTCTTTCTTTTTTTGTGGAGAAAGGGAACTATTAAATATGTCAGTCAGTATCTGCACCATTTGGTAAAAAGCTATTGAAAAATGACAGATTATGGAGTAGATGAGATTCACCTATGAGGTTTCAAGTTGAATTATGTTTCCTGTCTTTGTTTCATCCAAGAATTATGTGCAGATGAAGTCCTACGGAGAGAGATATGATCCTCTTCTGTCTTAAAATCAACAGCAAACAAGATCATGGGTCCAAATATAATATCTGGCGAGCAGCCATCATCCAATCTCGCCAACGAATTGATTACAATTTGATTTGCATGGATTGTAAATATAGTGTATGGTTAAGTGAAATGTAGATTGGACCGAACTTCTTAACTGATAAATGGCTAAATTAAGGTCATTCAAATATGTACCAGCTTTTTCTGGTAAGGTTGACGTGGAGTTCTTATATCAACTGAATGGGATGAGAGATACCCAGACTAAGTTCAACAGGACTTATCCTACCAATTATACTGTGCATTATCCCATTTTATTAGAACGTGGAGGAATGCACGGAGGTCTGTCACTGTTCAGATTTGAAAATATGTTAGTACAATAACATGTCTTCAAAAAGATGGAAAAGGAATGGTAGGAAAGCTACCAAGTTTCATGTTGGAGATTGATTGGCGGGAAAAGCCCTAAAATAGTCCCTTATCTTTGGGCTGAATCTCAGAATCATCTTCTTCTTCAATTTGGAGCACTACAGTCCTTATTCTTTTCCAAACTTGTTCACTTTTAATCCCTCTCCAAAATAAACCATTAGATTTTACCGGAGAGAACACCATAATTTCATCACCATCATTATCATCTTCTTCAATTACTACCAGCGAAGTTCGATATTTTATTTCCGATAAAGGAGCAAAGAACAACGGCCAGCAAAGTCTATTATATGCTCTTGCACAGTTGCATCATTCAACTTGAATTTGGATAAACGATGCAGGAGATAAAGTTTCCAAATTCACAACTTCCAGACGCAGGTCAATGCTAGAATCCTCAAAATTTGCTTAAGACTTAGAATATACTACTCATCTCCATTTGTTACCTATCTTGTAAGTGTTAAAGACATTTGATATGAGGTGGGAATAGAAAAAAGTGAGCTTTTAATACACTGGGAATTAGAATACCCTTTTTTTCTCACTACAACTAAGATCAGAGAATCTAAATGATGTATATAAGGAGGGGATTGTATGGTTAGGTGGGTCGGAGTTGGATTGGGACCGGGTGGATACCAAAATGGGGGTCAAATGGAGGTTGGCGGGTTTCCGGGCAGTGTGTGTTTGGTGGGGAGTGTGAGGGTGAATTTGGAGTTTGGTGAGCTTTAAGAACTCCTTGACGAAGTTTGGTGAGCTTGAGGTATAGGTCTTGTTCATACTCCCTTGGCAAAAACTTCTTTTTCAAATGTTTCTTTAGTTTGTCCCAAGATTCAATCTTGGTTTTCCCATTCCTCCTCCGGCTTCTTTTGAGGTTTTCATATCACACATAAGCGAATTCCTTCAACTTCAACGTAGCAACCTTAAAACACTTGTGGTCATCATATTGCTTGTATTCGAAAAGTCTCTCAATGGCCCTTAACCATTCAAGAAACTCTTCCAAGTCCATATTTCCTTCAAAGGCCGGAAGATCAAACCGTAGACTTCGGTCATCTTCCCTTTCATGCCTCGGGTTGTCTTGGACATCTTTCCTTTCATGTCTCGGGTTGTTTTGCACAACCTCCTCCTGGACTCAACGTCATTAATCACGGCACGCTCCGCAATTTCTCTTCTCAAGATTTGCATTTGTTCCGCAATAAGGTCACTTATGGTCCTCCGAAGTTCTTCATTTATGTTAGCCATAACGTCAAGGCGTGGGATAGGAAAGCCCTGCTCTGATACCAAACTGATGTATATAATGAGGGGATTGTATGGTTAGGTGGGTCGGAGTTGGATTGGAACCGGGTGGATACCAAAATGGGGGTCAAATGGAAGTTGGCGGGTTTCCGGGCAGTGTGTTTGGTGGGGAGTGTGCGGGTGAATTTGGAAGGTGTTGGGCTAAGGCGTTTGGAGGGGATGAACAAGACACGTAGGTTATGTTGGTGGTTGGGTGGTGGTAAGGTGGCGGAAATTGGTCGGGACAGTAAGGTTGGCGGAATAGGGATGCCATCGGGTTGGTGGGGAATTGGTTGGGGGTTTCGGGTGTTTGTGGGAGGAGTCGGTTGACGACCTTTTGGGTGTGAGTTGGGGAAGTGTCGGAGTGTATTGGGGTGCAAGGAATCAGGCAGTTTGGACAAGGATGGGGCACAAAATTGATAAATAAATTCGTGTGCAGGTAAGGTAATGTAGGCTGAGAAGACCTTCAATGTGTTTGTAACAAGTAACCGGATAGAACATTGGCTTGGGTATAGTTAGATCACAAAAGTTCTAACTAGACTTACACCGGGGGTTTGGCTCACAAAAGGACTCACAAAAGGACCAGGGGTGGACCACAAAAGGTCCGACTAAGATAGCAGCACAAAAGTTGGAAACTTAGCAAGTTTGAGTAAACTCAAATATATTTCATAAAACTTCAATGTCCCCTTACATCAATTACATCTCCTATTTATACTAGTTCTAGACCTTCTAGAAGAAGAAACAAGAAAGACACAAACATGGCACTCGGCCGAATGGGAAAGGGGAAGGTGTTCGACCGGTTTGGGAGAAGGGAAAAGGCCCAACTCTTCATGTTCTCTAGGCCACCCTTTTGTGTCATCCATGTATCTCGGCCGAAGGGGGGAGATGTTCGACCAACCCTTTATGTTCTCTAGGCCAACCTTTTGTGTCATCCATGTAGATAAGTGCATGAACTAGCTAGTTCATGAATTACCTCCTTGGAGAAAGTTGGAAGCTTCTCCTTCTAGATGGTTCTCGACTTGATCATCTTATCTTATTACATGACATAGTAATTATTCTATATGGAGATCTAGTAATTAAGCTAGGAATTAAAAACAAGCTAAAAGTTAGTCTCAGCTAAGACCTACATAAAAGCCGAAAAAATGTTTCCTTCTTGGATCTTCAAGTCTTGTCTTCAATCCACTCCACTCCACACCACACTCCATTCCACATTAAGCATATCACCATAGGAAGATTGGCAATCTTCGGCGCTCCTAGCAAATCACCTAGTGGCTCATGTTGGACAATTAAGCTCACGACCTTCTTTACATCACTAAAGAGAGACCTCAAGTTTTTACAGTCTAAAGAATCTTTAGAGAAAAGGAAAAGACAACTGATTTTACTACTCAGGCATAAACCCTCGACCCTCCGAAGACCGTATCATAAATTATGAGTACCAAGAAGATAAAATTGTTGATTGAGCACAACTGAAATAAGTTTAAATATCAGCCAGCCTAGTTGGAAAATCTCCAAGGCTATCATAAAACAGAGAAGAAAACCTTAGCAGAACTTTAGGAGATGATGTGAGCGAATTAAGATCATACAGACAATAGATGATGAAACCCTGGTGCTCTCCTCGTTAAGAACTTACAAGTTTTATTCGGAGAGGGATCAAAAGTGCACTAGCTTAATAAATAATGAGTACTAGTGCTCCAAGTAAAAGAAGAGGGGTGATTTTAAGTTTAAGCCCAACGATAAAGACTATTTTGGGACATTTCTCCCAATTAGTTAAGGGAAGGAGTTGTCTCCTTTATATAAATATGGACAATTCTATATCATGAGGCAACTTTTAAGGCTTAGTTAACTCCAAGGTCGATTTTCATAACATGGTGTAAGAGGCAGACTCGTCTTTATTATTATGCTATCCAATGTTGGGCGTGTGGAGGGAGGGGAAAAGAGGTGTTAAAGAGTCCCGCATTGGTTAAGGCAATGAGTTGCAGTGTGCTTGCATGGTATTGGACAATCCTCATTTTATAGGCTAGCTTTTGAAACTAAGTAGGCTCAAGATATATTTACTTAACATGGTATCACGTCCAGACTCATCCCTATTATTGTATTACCGATTTGGGCCCCCGCGTTATAATCACGCTCCAAATGTTCAATTATGGGAATATGGGAGGGGGTAGGGAGGGAGGATAAGGTGTTAGAATGTCCCACGTGGTTGAGGAAATGGGTTGTAGTCCTCACAAGTCTTGGGCAATCATCACCCTTTGATCTAGTTCTTGGGATTGAGTTAGACCCAAAATCCATTTTCTTGACAATGGAATGAGTTGCAATCTCCTTATATGTTCTAGGAAAATCCCGAGCTATTTTGTAGGATTGAGTTATACCTATTTATGTGTTATTTCCCAATGTTGGGTTCTCATATTATATTATCCACGCTCCAAATGTCTGGTCCCGAGCATATAGGGGAGTGGTAGATTTTTCCACATTGGTTGAGGTTGTTGTCTCCTTGTATAAAAAGGGTAGCCTAGTGCACTAAGCTCCCGCTATCCGCGGGATCCGGGGAAAAGCCAGACCACAAGGGTCTATTGTACGTAGTTTTACCCCGCATTTCTGCAAGAGGTTGTTTCCACGGCTTAAATCCTAACCTCCTGGTCACATGGCAACAACTTTACCAGTTACTCCAAGGCTCCCCTTCTATTGTCTCCTTGTATGGTTTCTATAATTCTCATATCATGAACTAACGGTTAAGATTGAGTTTGATCCAAGATCCATTTTCTTAATCGATGAAGTTGAAAGCAATATAATTGGATTTGAGGAAGAGAAAACATAGTAGTCTTGCTAAAAACATAAATCTTGCATAAGTTGGTTGAAAGAGGGAGACAACAAATCAAGTTCTTACAATGCAAGGCTAATGCCTTTAAAAGATATAATTTCCTAAAAACATAGAAATCTGCAGACACGAGCTCTTGAAGAGTAATGGAGTTTGGTAAACAATCCTACAGACACTATATACTGAAGAAGGAATGCTGGAGTCCAGGCATGGATGGTGTTGCTTTCTGGAGTATGAGCCATGAGGATGAGGAGCTTGAGAAACCTTTCAGTGGAGGAGGAGGTTAAACAAGTTATAGAGGTGTGACTGTGTACATCTTACCCTCCCCAGACCCCACTTGTGGGATTACACTGGGTTTGTTGTTGTTGTTTAGGTAATGAGGCCAGAATTGGATGGTTTGACCTCTAACCCTAACTTTCTTCAACATTATAAGAAAATGGTTCTAAAAAGATGTATTTGAATGCATAAATATTTCCATCATTGTGGGTCATTTGGGATGAGCATCAAGAGAAGGGGGGATCTGATATTGAAGACTTTTGACCCATAAGTATGGTAGTGAGCATGTACAAGACCATAGCAAAGGTACTATCAGTAAGGTGGAGGATAATAATGGATAAGTATCTTTTACTTAGAGTGCATTTGTGAGTGGAAGACAGATCTTGGATAAGTTTTATTGCCAATGAGGCTGTGGACTCGAGGCTGAGAAGGGGAAGATATACTTAGAAAGCAGATATAGAAAAGAACATCATGAAAAAAGGTTTGGTGAACTCGTAGTATAGTTGTTTATGCAATGGGGTGCTAGAAGATAATTTGACGTTGAAATGGAAAAATAAGGTTCTGAAGAAAGTGACTTTCCTTACACGGGAGCCATTTGTGTTTTAACCCTAATGGTGGATAACTAAAAAAGGAGGGATTGCATAGTAATAATTGGTACTGCATGAGCAAGAGGAGTGGTGAGGATGTGGGATCCCCTTCCGTTATATTGTAATTTTGCGGTGGAGTTATGGGCATTAATTTAATCCTATTAATGCTGTAGCTATTGCTGAAGAAGAGATGGCAATGATTTTTGCAAGTTGGAGGATGAGAAAGGTTGAACAAGAAAGAAAGAAGTGTGGAATTTCTCTCTTGTAATTTTTTGGTTGAAATAGTAGAATTTTGCAGGGTATTGAAAACTCTGTTGGGGGATTAAAAGTTTCTCTTTCTCATTTATAATTGGTTCAAACAAGATCTTCATTTTGTAGATAGTATTTTCTTTTAATGTGTTCTCTTACTTGCTAAACTCTGTTGGTGTATTTTTAACTAGTATATTTTTTTCAAGGAACAATATGGAGGTGTACTGTACAATTTTTGGAACTTCTTTAGAATTTGACATTCTTAAGTGCTAGCTTATGTACTTCAACATATTATTGGAATGAGTCTGCTAAACTTGCTGTTGGTTGAATCAGCATTGCTCTGACGTTGATAGCATGACTAGACCACTCTATTTGGTGACTGCTTCTGTAGATAAAATGGTGCTGAAGAAGCCAATCAGTGTTGACACTGATCTGAAAATGGTCGGTGCAGTTATTTGGGTTGGCTTTTCTTCAATTGAAATTCAAGTTGACGTTATACAGCCAGCAAATGGTATTTTCTCAAACTAAATTCATGTATTAGCATGCAACAATTTTCAAGGTCATTAGCTGCTCCTCTCAAATGTATCAACTAATATCTTTTAGTTAAACCACTTTCATACTTATTAAGAAAAGGATTTAGTCAATACTTACAGAGACCAGATCAGACAATGCCACTGAGACTCTTATTAAAGCTAAGAAAGGAGCTTATGCTATTCAGCTAATTCATCATTAAATACAGTGGTGAATCACCGCATGTTGCTAGCTTCTCATTCTTATTCTTTGTCTCACCAGATCTTTTATTCGTTTGATAACTAAACCCCATAAAGTAACTTTACGTATTATGTGTTCACCTTTATCAATTGTACTCACTGAATTTCTTTCAGACATTTGAGAATCGAGTTTAACTTGGAGGATTTTCTTACAGGGAGTAGTGCCTCGGAATCAGTCGCTCTGACTGCAAACTTCATTTTTGTTGCTCGTGATTACAAGACGGGGAAAGCTGCTCCAGTGAATCGATTGTGTCCCGAGACAGAAGCAGAATTTTTTTTTATGAAGCAGCAGAAGCTGGAAATAACCTTAGGAAAAGAAAGAGGGGGGGGAGACAAGAAGGAGATTGAAAATGGGGGAGTTAACAGACTTGAAGAACTATTAGCTGAAGGTAGAATATTCTGTGACATGCCAGCATTGGCAGATAGGGACACCATTCTTCTCAGAGATACCCGGCTTGAAAATTCTTTGATTTGTCAGCCCCAGCAAAGAAATATTCATGGTCGGATCTTTGGGGGATTCCTGATGCTTAGAGCATTCGAACTAGCATTTTCGACAGCTTATGCTTTTGCCGGTCTGATGCCATCCTTCCTAGAGGTTGATCATGTTAATTTCCTTAGACCTGTGAGTGCACTATCTTGAACCTCTCCTCTTCAGTTATCACTGTTAACTTGATTCATAGTGGAGCTGTTTAAATACTTTTTAACCAGTGGCTATGGTTGGTGTCGCACCAACACCAGAATACCTTTCATACAACACCAGATAATACTTGTTACCCATGACCAAAACTAGTACAAGGACGGTTCTTTCCTCCAGCACTAGAATACCTGTTAACTGCACACAATTTAAAAATGCAAGAACTGCTCGTTGTTCCTCCAGCACCAAGTACTTTTCATTACT
Organism: Anisodus tanguticus; assembly: GCA_034509755.1. NCBI lineage: Eukaryota > Viridiplantae > Streptophyta > Magnoliopsida > Solanales > Solanaceae > Anisodus > Anisodus tanguticus. The sequence continues at coordinate 31,710,376 of CM067541.1, forward strand.
GATTAGTTGAATCATATTTAACCACAACAACAGGAAGAAACGTCCTACTTTTGTATGTGAACATGGAAAAGATGAAATACTAATGCAGCAATCTACAAAATCCTGGAAGTGCTCTTATTCTTTAATCCCAAATGCAGGTATCTAATAGGTTCTACTTCACATTTACTGTGCGTCCAGAGGCTAAGGCCACAAATCAATTCAGGATTCGGAAGGTCGTCCCAGCTATAGAAGATAGGGTTCTGGAACGCATGGATGCTGATCATCTGCAGTCAATTAAGTATACACCAACAAATGAACATCTCTTAGAAAACTAGATAGATGTCAGTTGGGCTTTTACCTGTAAGTGGAAGAAAAAAAAGGCAGCCTGGTGCACTAAGCTCCCGCTATGCGCGAGATTTGGGGAAGGGCCAGACCACAAAGGTCTATTGTACGCAGTCTTACCTTGCATTTCTGCAAGAGGTTTCCACGGCTTGAACCCATGGCCTCTTGATCACATAGCATCAACTTTACCCGTTACTCCAAGGCTCAGAAAGTCCATTGAAATTTATATTGAGATACCAAAGACCAGTTTTATCTACTAGATTAGTTGTGCTATGAATCAAAAGAGGCTTTATGCTCAAGTTCCGTTGCAGCCACCAACAGTTGTATTGTATATCCAGCTTAGGCTGGCATCGCCAATTATAGTCATTTCTTGACCTGATTTTGAGTGATTCGTATTGGAAGTCAGATTATCAGTCTATTGATACTGTTTTATGGTTTTCCAAAATACTAGCAACTCTTGGAAAACTCCTTTCAAGTGGAATGGGGAACCAACTATCGAATTCACGGGTTTGCAAATGCCAAAAGAAATTACTGAATGCATTTCTAGGAAGTCAACAAGTACTTTAAATGTACTGTTATCACTAAATAATACTCCTATACATATAACTTCAATTTATCACTTAATAAATTAATATGGTATGGTATATTGGGTGTAGGTGAATTCTGCCCACCTTTGAACACAAATGCATCTTTACAATGCGGGGCATCTGGCTTTACTCTCCTTAAAATGCGTTGCGAGCTTTACTTTCTCCTGCAATCATGTTTTCTTGTTTTTCATAGTAATTAATAAGTCAAGTTCTTTCGAACAAAACGGTCAAATAAAGTTGAAGACATCAACTGACAACTACACAGCTGGCTCACAATGTTAATTATTAAAATTTCCTTTCCCTTTTTTATTTCAGCATCAACCCTGACTATAATACTGAAATGTTTCTCTTTACAAATAACAACCTTTTCTTGATTTGGAGGCTATGATCTTTGAGATATAAGTTAACACACAATTTTTCCGGCAAACATGCCTTTGTTATTTTCTAAAGAGATGCTCTATATATATCTATGGGAATGGGTAAATTTCCAGATCTTTTACAGTGAACTATATAAATACAAAATTAAAATAAAAAAAGATTACATGTACCTCAAAAGGCAGGCACAGTCTCAGACAAACTCCTAGATGGCCGTTAGAGTAGATTACATTGGTTTTGGCCAAAAACAAAAACTAGGGTTCTGCCTGCATCTATAAGCTATTGTTGGTACTAAGCGGATGAACTGTCCTCGTCCGATGAACTATGCTGCCATCTTGCGGTCAACCCGCTAATGGCAGGCTGTAGATTTGGATTTACTGGAACTGGAAACTTGTGGGCAGAACTAACTATTGTACGTTCATTTATCATTCCAACTTCTTTGCAAACGCGATCAAGAACCATTAGGAAGTCTCTTACCACCATGAAGATCCTAAAAGGGTGAGCTTCTTCTCTGGCTGAATTTCCGTGAAAGTATTCAGTTATTTCTTTCACCAAGGACATGGCGACACTTTCGAGAGCTTGGAGCCTTATGATCTCCTCCTCTGCCATTTTCATAAACCTTCTCATGGATTCGGGAAATCTTTCTATGCTGTTGTCCTTCAATCCAACTGCTTCAATTGATCGGACAACTTCAGCAATGTTTCCAATCCCTTTAGAAAGCTTTAAGACCTCACTATGAAGCACTTCTGAATCCATGGCAGCAGCTTTCTTAACATTTATAAGCTCTGAACTAAGATTGGAAACAACCTGGAGGCCAAGCTTCCGGCACTTGGCGTCATCATTAATGGCGGACTGTTGATCTTGATCTCCACCAGAAAGACGAACACCTTCACTTCTTATGATCTCCTGTACCACAAAATGCAAGAGGGTTGTTTTCCCATCAGCTCCCTTCACATCTACAAGCTTCAGGAGGGTATCTAGTTTGAACGCATGTGCATCACCCCGATTTGTCCCAACATTCATGCGGTTACCCGTCTTCAGCACTGCTTCCAGAAGCTTTAAAAACATTCTATTACTTCTCAACTCTTCCCAAGCAGCCTGTCAAGTAGCAAAGCTTTATAAGGATTAAAACTCCCGAGAAGTCTTCTCCAAAAAACTTAAGAAAAGACTTTTCTGCTATTGGTTTATGTGAGGAGATAGGAAACAGAGTACGAATAGTAGAACAGGTCCAGTAAGCACGCAGTTCCACAGTTCAAGAGAGAAACATGTGACAACTGACAAGTTTATCACAAGAGTATCAAGTTCCTACAGCTGGAGATGAAAAACTTGATAATTCTCTAGTCTAACAATGCAATGGCACTTCCTTCCAAAACCACATAACGCTATTTTTGAGTTTCATTAATCAGAGGTACCGGCATATTTACTTATGTAGCATGTTAAACAGCAAGACCTTACACAAACGTTTCTTCTATCAAATCAAAATGAGAACTGTTTAGTGAGTATTAGAGAACTCAATATACAACGAGAAGCTGAAGATGACCTGAAATAATTACCTCCAGAGTTTCAAATGATTTTTTGAGGTAGTCAACCTCAGAATCAAAATTTGATAAGTACAGCATAGCATCTACCCTTTTGAATGCAAAAGGTATATCAAGCACTGCTTTGAGAAACTTCTCAGCTGGCCCAAGCTTAAATGGAGAATCATCTTTATATTCTTTCAGCTTGCGTTCTTCTTCTTTGGATGGAGCCATCTTCAATAAACTCTCAAGGAGCTCAGTCCCTAGGGCATCAGCATTTCCTGGGAAAAAAAAAGAATGTACTTCATTTCTACATCCAGAGACATTATAAATTCTATATAGACTAGCACACTAAACTGAAGATAGAGCAAGGATCATCTTCTTGAAGGCAAAAGGCAGCAACAGCAGAAAATCCAAAAGGTAAGCTATAGACATGGTTGTTCGGGAACGATATACACCAATATACTTTTCCACAACCAAATAAAGTGAGATGCTATATCCTAATTATTAATACCCTGGAATCCAGGAGCAAAAGCCATATAACCCTTTGAACACCTCTAAACTAGTCAGCTATCAATTACCTGCTAAAACAATGTGAATATCTACACTATTCATTCAAACTAGTGAGATCAATGCATATCAATTCTTCTTTAACAACAGCACATGTGAACTGATGATTAAGTACCCTGCAGAAGATCTTTTCTGTAGAACGAGAGCGATTAGGCAACAATAAACTGGCATTACTACATCCCAGTTCTAATTTTCAAGTGTGAGAATAACAGATTAGAAGAACACCTTCTAAAAGGGCTTCACATACTTCCACAACAGTTACATTTAGCGCCCTTAGCAAAATTGCAATGTTCTGTGACTTCTTTGGATCAAGTATCCTATTCTCTTGGCTCTGTGAAGGAAGAACAGGGCGTCTACTCATTTCTTTTGGATTCGGAGTTGGAGTCTTCACGACGAACAAGGTTTCTATCATCTCTTCATCCAATCTACAAGTAAATCAGCTCAATCTTAATTGCCCCAACAAAAAAGAAGAGTATTTAATATCTGTAATAACAAGAGTTTAGATGATCCTACTTAAATGAACTTGATTTCAGTTGATCCCACACCATTTCTCGATCAGAACTTGCTCTTACTTTATCCCAATGCAAAGTCTTCAACTTTGGTTTTGGAGTTTCCTCATTTGATAAGCCTTCTATACTCTGCTCATTCTTGTCAACGGGTTGCGAATTAGAAGGCAACTCCATTGGGGAAATCAAGACTGGACTCTCAAGTTGTATGGGTCTTAAAGGAGTTATAAGAACTGGAGGCTTAGATGGTGGCACCTTTGAAACTGGTGGTGTTGGAGTTTTTGGACTATCCCAATTATTACATGGTGGCGGAGGTGGTGGCGGAGGTGGAGGCTGTACACTAGCCAGAATACTAATCAAAAGAGGTGGTGGCGGTGGCGGTGGGGAAACAGAAAGTGGCGCATTCTGCTGTATGTGATTGGTAATTCTCATGGGAGATTCAAGATTGTGATCCCAAACATTGGAAATTCTGGGTGATGAGTCAATACTTCTACTTGAATATCTCTCAGGAGATGGTGAATCAGATTCCCCATTGATGACCAATATAGGCACAAAATCTGCTAGCGGAGGAGGACGATACTGAGGTTGCAGCGGAGTAGTATGAACAGCAAGTAGTTCCGGTGATTTGGGCCGTGAATTCTTTGGACTCAAACTCACCGGTGGAGAAATGCTCAGCGATACAGACCTAACTGGTGAGCCTGAACCCGAACTAGAAGAGGAGTATGAAGAAGATGAGCTCGATCCACCAAAATTCTTCACCTCAACTGCAGCAAAATCCCTCCTTGACGCCGATCCAGTCCCGATCGAACTTTCTCTCCCATCCAAAGATTCCCTTGGAGAGTAAAACTTCTCAGTATCTTCAGTTCTACCAGAAATAACATCTGCATTCCCATGATGTAATGGCGGCAATGGGTGGATCTCTGGCGAATCCATTTTTCTCGCACTGGTAACGTTGCGATGTTGCGAGTTCTGTGTATCCATCCCACTATGTGCACTGACCATAGTACCCAAATAGAGAAATTCGGAACTAGTTTGAGATGGTCTTTGTAGTTTAGGAATATGAGTTGGGTTACCATTACTGTTAGCATTATAATAATTGAATCGGGTGCTGCTATTAGATCTCTGAGTTTTGGTATCACTAGAAGCTGAAGCATGATTTCTTCGCTTGCGGATATGCAAGAAGAGAGCAATGGAGAGAACGATGACAGCAACGACAACGCAGGCGATGAGTTTGGAGTTAACAGGTTTGGATTTGGAGGAATGGGGAAGGATAAGGGAAGAGATATTAGCAGGGAAAGAAGCAAAAGAAGAAGGGGAAGGTGGGGGAGAAGGAGAAGGAAAAGAAGGGAAAAAGGGACTAGTATTGTTATTATTAGGAGTAGAAGATTCAAAAGAAGGTGGATGTGAATCTTGAGGGAAAAAGGGTTGGTGAAGAACACGACGGTTGTCGGCGGAGGAGAAGAGGAGGAAGAAGAAACAAGGAAGCATGCTGGTGGAGATGAGGGGAGTAGATAGAGAGGTGTAAATGTAGGCTAAGCTAAGCTAAGAAGAGAGGAGAGGAGAGGAGAGAGAAAGAAGAAATGTAGTATTGTGCATGGATTTGGAGTAGCAGTAACAGTAAGTAATTGAGAGTGTGAAAAGGTAGAAAACAGTGTTAGTAAGAGAGAGATGATTACAGAGTAATTAGAGAAAGACACTCTTTTTTTTTTTATATATATATTCACTTGTCAAATTATTCTGAGAGATAGTAATTTCGATTCCTCAGCACTAATTGATATCACCTACAAGATTACTATCAGTAAATCGCGGGATGTATCTGAATAATCAGGTTTGAGAACAGAGCAACTAATATTACCATTAAAAAATGATATCTCATAAGAGAACAAATTGATTCCATCAAAATTCGAACCCATCCTGCGAACTCCAACTAAATTTTAAGTTTTTCTCATTTGTCTTTCTTTGTTATGTCCTAAATTCTCTCCTTTTGTGAGACGTAAGAGAGATGATTCCTTGTGTGATTTTATCGTTGTAGGCGGCCCACAATTGCAAAAGAAATTCACCCTCATTTTGGAGAAAAGAAGAAGAAAATAGGTCAAATACATATACAACCATCTAAATTTGACAACATTTTTCATTTGTCACTCTAATTTAAGGGTGGCCAGTGGGCCGGGCTCGGGTCGGCGGGCCGGGTCAGCGGGGTCGGGGTCGGGGCGGGACGATCCGGGGGTCGGGATCGGGACTAGCGGGCCTAGCGGGGTCGGGTGCAGGCGGGACTGCTCCGGTCCCGTCCGATCCGATCCCGCCGTCGGTATCGGGCGGGCTCGGGTCGGGGCGGGGCGGGCTCGGGTTTTTTTTTTTTTTTTTTTTTTTAAATAACATATGTATAAAAAAAACTCAATAAACAAAACAAGATAGTGTAATAAAAACATCCCAAAATTTGTTTTTGTGCCTCTTATATTATTTAATAGACATATGATTTTTTTTGTAATACAAATACAATTGTCTAAAATCTAAATTGCAACTTTATGGTGTTGTCCAAAAGTTGCAAATTCATAATAAAATTGCAATTAAAAAAATTACATTTTCAAAAAAATCGTTCTAATTGCTTGATGATTTCATGTGGTTCTTCGGTTGGAATAGGTATTTGTTGGTCAAATTGATCCACGTCGCTTCCACTACCTTCGGTTAAGATTTCGTTGTAGTTTTCATCATCTTCTTCGTTGATCTCCGGTTGACCGCACCTTCTCCGCTCCGCTCGTATCCAATCTCTCGAATAATCGCAATTTCCAAGTCGTCTCCGACCAATGAGTGTCTGTGGTCTCCTATTTGATATCTGCTCTGCAGAAAAAAGCGCTTTCCGACGCAATTGATGACGCTTGAATGTTCAAAACATCTCGAGCCATCAATGAAAGTGTCGGAAAGGTCTTCTCATTCCCCCTCCGGTATTTCGAATAAGTCTTCTTGTCCATCTTCATTGATAACTTCTTGATACGGTACGAACCCCGCAAAACAAAAATATCCAACTCGCTAATTTGGTTAGTAGAGGTACGGCCGCACATTCTATTTCTCGAGGCTTTCAATACTAGCCGCAAACAAAGATGTCTTTTGTGAGGTTGTGTTGAAGATGAAGAAGATGGTATGGTAGCCGATACGTTACTAGCATTTTCTTGTTGATAAAATCTATATATATTTTTGCATTGGTGTTCTACGCTATTCAACACTTCTTCTTTAGTTTGTTCAATAGGTGGTGGGTGATTTAGATTTTTGGGACTTGGAGGTGGTAGTACTTCTATACAATCGTAAATAGTTTCAATTAGTGATTTAGTACCGTCTATTTTAATAGTAGGATTTAATACGAACCAATAATATAAATAGAAGGAATAGGAATAAAATATTTTTTTATTTTGACAAATATTTTTTTAATAGCTGCCTTATAAACTGGGTTTTCCATATATTCACTAAGTAATAAAAATATTAGAGTTATATAAAATAACATAGTTGAAATAGTAGGATAATATATACCGGAAAATTCTTTTGTTGCTTGAAAAAATTTCTCTAAAAATACAATAAGTTCGGAAATTTTTACCCAATCACTATCTAAAATCATATCAAATTGGGTTTTTATTATGAGAGTTAAAAAATAAAGTTATAGGTAATTTATAGTCATAAGCAACAAGTAGTTGCTCGTATAAAGAATTCCACCTAGTCGATACTTCTTGTGGAATTCTTCTATAAGGTAGTCCACAATCGTGACAAGTTTTTTTATATTCTTTTCTACGTTGTACTTTATTACTTTTAAAAATAAAGTTTATAGCAAATTGTATTTTACTAAGAATGTCTTCAAAAAGTGATAGACCATCATTTACAATTAAGTTATATATATGGCACGCGCATTTTATATGAAAATGGTCCGGAAAAGATGGAGCTAAACTATTTTTTGTAATTGCGTAATTGTTATTAGAAGCGTTATCTAATGTAATAGTCATAATTTTATCGGTAATTCCGTAATAATCGCACACTTGATAAATATTTTCTCGCAATAAAAGTACCAAAGAATGTGCCTATCATCTATATATCTATACGCTAAAATACGTTTTTGCATAGACCATTTATAATCTATCCAATGACAAGTTACGATTAAATAATCATGGCCGTTAGTACTACGACCTATATCGGACGTGATAGATACTTTGCCATTAAAATGATATAATGAAAAACGTAAATATTGTTGATATTCATGCGCAAATTTAAATACATCTCTCTTAACAATTGACCTAGGAAAACCGTTAAAAGCGAGATTATATATATCTCTAATGTAATGAATAAAACCGGAGATGAAGGAAATGAAAAAGGCAAACCCTCCACAAAGAACTAATTTTGATATTGCTTCCCTATCTCTATGTTTGTTGTATTTAGAGCCTACAATTCCCCCCGTCATAGGGTTAATTTGACCGTACTTGGTCCCACGATGTCGGTATGTGAACCTTGTCCCGATGGAGCGGCCGTTTGCGCACCCGGTTTTGAAGCACGGTATTGGGCATACCTAGGCTGGATGAGCACTTACTACGTGTCTAATTAAACCCCCGTCCCACCGTGACCTTTTCCGATTTTAAATTTTAAAACATTTTTACAAATTTTACATATGGCTACTTGATTCTCTACGTCCCTATCAAAAAATGTCCATGCATCGATTTTAATGGTCGTTTTCTTGGACCTCGTCTCATACTAGGGGGAATATGAGGTATTTCGATTGAAGGTGCACTAGTGGGCGTGTTGTCATCAATATTAGTGGGTGTATCGTCTAGATCATCGTCTAAATTAAAGTCTTCTTGAGTTCCGAAAATAACTCCTCGTCTAAATCTAATGGTATTGTAGGAAAATGTTGAGTATCAACAAAATCATCCCGTGTAGGAATAAGATGACTAGAAGAAGTACCCTTGCCCCGGTTGCCTCTACTAGAAGAAGCACCCTTACCCTTACCCTTAAACATACCTTTTAATCCTTCCATTTTAATTATGATAATAAATAATTAAAGACAATAAAATTAAGTGCGCTAAATAAAATAAACAGACAATAATAATTTAATGAAGAAACGAATGTACCAAACGCCGACGTAACGTCGACGTGTAATCGAGAGGTTGAAAATTGAAACTTTGCTCGATGGAAGATCCTCAAGCTAGTTGCCAACTTCACTCCCAATTCCCAAATGAATTAATAAAATTGAATATTTAGCAAACAATGTAGAGAGATATATTGAGAAATTAGAGAGATTGTAGGAAGATTTGTGAGAAAGATGAAGAGAAAATGAGTTATTTATAGTTGAAAAATTGGGTTAAAGTGTAAATATAATAACTTATGGGTTAAAAATAAATATTAAGGGGTAGGGGGGTTGGGGGGGGGGGGCCTAAAATGGCCGTTGTCCAACTGCCATAATCTAAAATGGCCGTTGGTGCAACGGCCATTTTTGCAAAGGGGGTTTAAGGGTCGGGGTCGGGGTCGGGGTCGGGACGGGCTCGGGGCGGGCTCGGGTCCCGGCGGGCTGGGCGGGCTCGGGTGGCGGACGAGACATCGTCCCGTCCCGAGTTCGAGTCCCGCCCCGTTAAATTTTTTTTTTTTTTTTAGAGCGGTGTCGGGGCGGGGCCGGGCCGGGGTCGGGTCGTCCCGGCCCACTGGCCAGCCTTACTCTAATTTAGCCTTGTTCCTACGAGACACTCCAACTTCATCCAAAATGTTTGTATTAAGCACAATATGTTGACATGAGAAAAGAGTGTTTCTCACTTTCCTTGAGCACGTGAAAGAATCCAATCTAATAATTTTTCTTTTTGTTCTCCCCTTAAAAGTTTCACATTTTCTCTCCCTATGGTTGCCACCATCCTTCCGCCACTATCACCAGTACCGTTTGGCCACCGCCCTCAAATCTTTCTTTTCCAGCCATTACCACCACCGACTTCTACTTCGATTTCGACTTTATTGCCGCCATCATCCAATCAGATTTCTAATACGGTTCAATCGGAGACAAAAATAATAACGGAGTGACGAATAAGATCGAGCATAGGGTGTCTGTCAGATCTTTGAAAAACTCATCCTTGAGAAATTATTTTAATCAAAAACAGAAAGTTTTAGCATATTAAGGCCCTGTTTGGTATCTTATGAAAAAATGATTTTTCGTGAAGATGAAAAAAATTAAGGAAGGATTAATGGAAACCTTACAATTTTCAGATTGGTTAGCATGAAAATGGACTTAGTAATTGACTCTTCTTAAGCACCTTTATTTGTGATTGTATTTCAAGTGACCTTTCTTGTCAAAAGAATAACATTATGCCAATGAAAAATCTGGAGGAACTGATAAGATGGGGCGAAGAAAACCATACGGCGGAAGAGAAGATACTTTTTGTTCCTTTTTTTTTTTTTTTTTAATTATTTTGTCAAAGCTATGTGGCTTTTTTTCATTGGATAAGTTTGCCTCAATGTTGAGACCCACTTGTGTTGTTTTACTGATCAGTCACAAGTGGCTTAATAGACACATTTTCAATGATATTGGAGTGTCTGGTAGAAACAAGGTTAAGTTAGAGTGTCAATGTGAAAAATGTTGTCAAGTTAAGGTGGTTGTATATGTATTTGGCCAAGAAAATATGACCACTGAAGTAGAGGAAGAAGAAGAAGAACAAATCTGGTAAAAGAAAAAGGAGAAATTTTGATTAAAGAAGAAGTGAAGGGGAAAGGCTGATAAATAAATAAGAAGTGAGATAAAATTTGATTAATGAAGAAGAGAGGGATTTAAATGAATTAAATGAAAAATAGAAAAAAAAACTTGACAGCCCAATCAGACATGTGAACGAATTTTTATGAATAAATTAAACTCCCACACGTTTGTTGCCGATTGTTTTCAAACATCTGACCTAGTCATCTTTGAGATAAGCTTTAATACATAGATATTGATAGCTTAGGTATGGAAAGAGAACAATAAATAATTATTTGTAAAATTAGCAAAAAAAAATGATAGTTCAAATATGTTTTTACCATTATCTCTTTTTAAAAAATCTAGGTGAAATTAAGTAGCTTTTTTCATTTTACCCTTTCTATTAATTACACCATTTACTAGGGAGTACATCATAGATAGAGTTGGCGTAGATATATAATAAATATTTATTAAGGAAAGATAACATGATATAGTATTTTATAAGAATAAAATAGTTAAAATGATACCTTTATTAATGCTTTCTTAAGGGTATGTAAATGAAAATCAATAACTATTTTGAGACAGAGAAAGTATATGCCTTCTTTTAAAGTAAAATTGGCAATGGAATAACGGAAAAGGGTTAAAAACTTCTAACATATTAGAAATAGTATAAATTTTATCCTTCTTTCATTTATTAGACTCTAATTACCTACGTTAGATTGTTAGTTAATAATGTTTCACCTTCCCCCTCTTGGACACCAATTGTCTTTAACCTTAATTTTCAAGTTTTAAGAATTATCATTTCCTTTAATGGAATTATGAGATGACATGAGTGGAGCTTTAATTAAAGGATAACTTACATAAATAACTATAGTTTAGGAGATTCTAACCATCCGTAACTATCTTTTTTTCAAATTATAATTCCTAGCTACATTTTGGCAATTCACGTATATTTGAGTGTATTTGAAAGCCAAATTTCAATAAGAAGCTTTAGTTTTTTATCATAAAAATGAGAAAAGAAAAACATTTCTTATGTACATTTTTCATTTGAAATCTATTTTTTGAGAATCTATGTCTGATAACTCACTAACTTCCTCAAGAGCTCCTTTTTAGATTGTATCGAAGATTCAATTCTTCTCTCTTTTTCTGAGTTTTGGCAACCAGATTCATTTTTCTAGTTGTGATATTTTATGTTCTAATAAATAATTAAAAAGAAAGTATATATTACGTAGTAAAATATCAAAATAAGCAAATTTTAAATGAAAGTAATACCAAATTGAAATAGCAGAATCTGATTCAAAAAGTTGATAACTTGATTTGAGAATAGATGTTGGGTGCTTCAATATACCTCTTTCAATAGTTGGTGCCCCAAAAAAAATAATAGCAAATTTATACATTGTTGCTCTTGTCTTTCATACTAACTAAACTAGTCAAAGACTATTGAAAAAATAAAAAAGACATATAAAGCGTTGAAGTATACTGAAGTTTTAGAGAGAAAGATTAAACATAGATGGTGCATTATAAAGAAATCAATCAAGGCTTCTTTTTTTTTTTTCAATATGCTAAAAATAAATTAAGTATTTATATACTATACATTACTTACTAATTTTAGGGTTTTCTTTTCTATTAATTAATTAACTATTTTCTTTAATGCCTCGACTTTAAAGATCACTCAAAAGCCCCCCTTTCCCCCTTCAAAGTACTCCTTAAATATACTTTCGAGCCTTTGGTCTTTCAAATTTACCAAAGTGAGTACTTTTTGTGTAATATTTTAATAATTTTGTCGGTTAGATTTGAGAAAATTGTGAATAAAAACATTTAACTAGAAAATTTTAAGAAAATCACATCAAATCCTAAAAATCACAATACAAAAAATTGCACTTAGATATTTTTAAGAAATAGTAAAAATTGCACCTCAAAATGGTACACCAAACTCTAGAAAATATATCAAAATAGCATAACTACAAAAGTTGAACCTCCAAATGTGAGTTCGCCTAAATCATTTTCTTTCTCACAGTTTTGTCACATTTAACAAACATATTTTGTTAATATTAGATGAGAATTGGAGACTAAAAATACTTATTTTAACAAACTTAAATGATCAAAACTGCTCGTGAATATATTTATCTGATTATTTTCAATTTATCACAAGCATAAAAAACCATTTTTGTTTTTTCCCCTATCAATTGTTGTGTTTAGTGAGAGGAAGTGGCAAGTATCTGGGTCTATTACTCAAGGAAATTGATAAACATGTTACACATCGTATCGGTGGAGAGTGGATGAAGTGGAGGATCACATTCGAGTCCTGTGTGACAAGAAGGTGCCGCCGAAACTTAAAGGTAAATTTTACAAAGTGGTGGTTAGACCAACTATGTTGTATGGGACGGAGTGTTAGCCAGTCAAGAACTCTCATATTCAGAAGATGAAGGTGGCGGAAATGAGAATGTTGCGATCGATGTATGGGCATACGAGGAGAGATATGATTATAAATTAGGATATCTAGGACAATGTGGGGTGGCCTCGGTGGAGGACAAGATGACGGAAGCTGGGCTGAGATGGTTCAGGCATGCAAAGAGGATATGCATGGATTCCCCAGTGCGGAGGTGTGAGAGATTGGTTATAAATGATTTTAGGAGAGGTAGAGGTAGACCGAAAAAGTATTGAAGAGAGGTGATTAGACAGGACATAACGAAGCTTTAGCGCATCGAGAACATGACCTTAGATAGGGGGTTCTGGATGACGTAGAAGGCTAGTAGGTAGTTGAACGTTGCCACGAGTATTCTTCCATACTTGTAATCGTAGTATTACTCTTGTAATGTCTTGTCCTGTGATTTCTGTTATTATCATTGTTCCTTGTACTACTATTATTGTATGATTTTGTGATAGTTGCGGTATTATTTTTTCAAACTGCTTTGTCATGCTTTATATGATATTTTGTCATAGTTGTTTTACTTCCGTTCTTTCCTTTTCCGGACTGTTTGGATTTGCTTTTTTTTTAGCCGAAGGTCTACCAAAAACAACATTTCTACCTTCTAAAGTAGGGATAAGGGCATACACTCTACCTCTCCATATCCCACGAGTGGTTGTCGTATTTAGTTTGCCAATGATAATATCTTTGCTGTCGAATTCAAGAACAAAGTAAATGACATGTGCTTACTCACGAGTCAACTTTTGGATTTGTCTTGTATTCGATTTATCATCAAGTGTCTCAGTAGAGCACCAAAAAGAAAAAACAAAACAAAAAATAACTAAACGAATCAATAGAGCACCAAAAAGGAAAACAAAAATTAACAAAAAAGTTCTTGGAATCAAATTGTTACAGAAATTAAATTCTGGACAAGAATTACAAACAACCCTACTCTTTTTCTTTCTCCTCAAGGTAAACGAGCCTACTCTTGTATTTGATTTATAGGGTTTTAAATTTTGAGAATTTCGCCAAAATACTTCACTACTTTCTTGGGTGGGTGGCCCCTTACCACCTAGGCCACTCTTTCACCTTACAATCCTCATCCTATTCTGTCAAACTAATATACACTGTGTCTTTTGTTACACATCACAAATTCAAAATTAAACATGTTATCAGTTTGAGTTGAGAATTGCTCCTAAAAAATATACTCCGTATTTTTTATATATAATTATTTTTCATATATATGTTATATACTGTTTTGATGAAATTGCAAACTTACTATTGGATTCGTCGCGTTTGCATGCCTTTCTGTATTACCTTGAACATATTTTAAGTGGTGTTTTCACGGGGCGGAGGTAGGTTGACATACGAGTTCGGTAAAATTAAGTAGTTTTCATACAAATTTTGTGTTTGTTTTATTAAAATTCATTTAATATATGTAAATAATTAATTTAAAATCTAATAAAAAGAATTAAAATTTAAAACTCATATATTTCAAATCCTGAATCAACCTCTAATTTTTTAAAATTTTAATTTTGTTCTCCCCTATATATCTTTTAGGCAAAAGGTCCAAATATACCATATACTATATGATTTAGAACAAATATATCTTCCGTCAAAAAATGATACATTTGTGCTCCTTCATTACATAAATGACTCAGATATGCCTTTTTGGCTGACGAAAGTGAAATAAGCAAAAAAAAAAATTGATTTTTGTAAAAAAAATAAAATCACGTGGATTTAATGAAATCCCTCCCCTCGCCCCTCTAATTAAATTCTTCTCGCAAAGTCTACGGGTATATCTGAACACTCCAAATTTGTCACCATCTTCTCCACCATATTGTTCTCAAATTGAAGAGTTTTTTTCATTTCTTTTCAAATTGAAGATGATGCTATAAGAGGAAATTCATCATCCATCCTCTCATTCCCAACAACCACTACATTTTCTGTCCTGCCAAGAACATCTAAATAAAATTACTAAAAATCCTCTTATCAATTTAGTGTGCATAAATATGAAAAACATAAAGAACTCGTGATAAAATTTACTTTCCTTAGGTTGTAAACTCTAAAAAAACATCTACCACTATTTAACGGATCTAAGTCATAAAATGGTAGGCATCAATTCCATATTGACACTCCGCTTCTAACCATACAACTTACTTCAACTTTCAAAAAATATCTTCAATGATTCAAAGGAAAATTTGAAGTTAAATCGCAATTGAAGAGGTGGATGGATTAAATGGATAAATTAAAACCCTAGCCAAAGTTAAAGGAGGAATTGAACCCTTATATTCTGATCGGGATTTCTGGTAACGATTATTTTTGAAAAAAAAAGAGGAGGGAATGTGAGGTGGGGGTAAAAAAAAAGGGGGGGGGGGGGGGATAGGTGGGTCTCTTCAGTTTGAAAAAAAATATATTGGAGAATAAGACGACAAATTTGGAGTGTTCAATATACACTTAGAATTTGTGAGAAGGATTAAATATACCCCTAGATTTCGTGAGAAGAATTTAATTAATGATATTAAATTAAATTGACATGGCTTTTGTTTTAACAAAAAAAAAAAAAAAAAATAATGTCAAAATATCACTATACTATTGGATTTGTTTTAAAATTATTGGCGCTTAAATATATGTACTACAATTTTGTAGCTTAAAAACACTCCTACGACTAAAGGTTAACTTGTTGACTTGGTGGGGCTTTATAAAAGTAGACACGACACTTTTCTATGTGGAACAGACGAATGACGTCACTGAACTGCACAGCCACCACCAACAACTTCGGCAGAACTAAAGAAGCTCCTCTCATCTGGAAGCCACAAGCAAACATAAAAACCAACTCCTCCAACCAGCATACCTTAAATATTTGAGAGTTTTAAAAGGACTACATTAATCTATCCAAGAGCAAAATTAAAATGTACCCAAAATGAAGATCACATTATCTCCAAAAAATTAAATTAGATCAAATCCTTTTTAGAAGTAGAAAACGATTTTTAATCCAAACAAAATTGCTAAAAGATTTTAAATCATCAAATCTTTAGAACAAAAAAGGTGAAACATTTTCAAATAACTCTAGGTTTCAACTTTTCAATTTTTTTTTCTTATCTCGATAATTTTGATTACTAGATTTGGGTTTGGGCTTGCCTTCTAGTTGTGGACTGTTCATTGCTATTAGATCTTGAATTTAGAGAAAGGGCCAAAATTATCTCTATACTATTGGATTTGTTTTAAAATTACCGAATTCATGTGGATCAATTATAAGCTATCACGTTCTAAACTTAAGTCTCATGTAGTAAAGTAAATTGTTAGTCATACTGCTATTTTCAGATAGGAAATAACAGCGACGCTATTTTGGTACCGATAGGTGGACCGGAGGATAACTTTAAAACAAATCCAATAGTATACGAGTAGTTTTGGCCCTTCTCTATTTTAAAATCAGCTATTTTACTTCTATTAACCGAATCAGACATATTCGAGCTATTTTTGTAATCATTGGGATACAAATTAGCTGACTTTTTTTTACTGAAATATATATATTTTCTTTAAATCACATAGTACATGGTTACATTTAGACTTTTCCCCGACATTTTATGAGCAAATATTGAACCTATACTTTTCAACTATGTGCAGGGTAAACCTTTCTAATCAAACACTGGCAAACAAGAAACAATAATATTCAAATTCCCAAACTCGGAAATAAAAGTTTATAAACGAGAAAAAGTAAGACGATTTTTTAACACTATATTAGGTGCTTCATTATTGCCCTTGATATGATTGAAGCAGTGGTAGTCAATGAGTGGTTCTAACCCTATTTTAAGTTGGGGAACTTTTCCGTTCAAGTTTTCACATGTGATATACTATGGAGACATTTGGATATGACTTGAAATCATAATTTAAAATCAATGATTTGAAATCATGAAGATTTGAAGTAGAAGTTTTGTTTGATCATGCAATTTGAGTTTCTTATGTTGTATTTTTTTTCTTATTGATAAAAAAATCCCACAACTTGTGAAAAAACATCAAAACCTTCCTAATTCTTATGCAATCTTACCAAATGAACAAATCATAATTCATAACAAAATTAATATGCGGCTAGAAGGCCTTTCTAAAAAATACAACATTAATTGATCGAACTTTAATTCAATAAAAAGGAAAATTGAACATGAATAGTAGTGTAACTACTCTTTAATATAATCCTCCTATATGATATGGACAATCTCTTCACGCCGAGCATGCATTTTCCAATCAGATGACCGAGAAGACAAAGCTACATTATTACTTTGAGCCGGTTGTTGGTCAATATCATTAGCAATCGTATCATCGTGCTTATATTCCATGAATATTTCATCACTATTTTGGTATTCCCGCAAAAAAAAATTATAACACTGCACAAGCTATGACAATGGTCACCTGTGTATCAATATCATAATGGTTCATGCCTTATTTCGGTATTCTGAATCTACTTTTTCAAGCTTCAAAAGTCCGTTCAATCACATTGCGCATAGATGAGTGTTTAAAGTTAAACAACTCTTTAGCGTTCTGAGGATCTCTTTCACTCCTGTAATTCTGCAAATGATAGCGCAGTCCTTTGTATGGATCTATAAATCCTTTCGTGTTTCAAAGACCAGCATCAACAACATAATATTTATCTACCAATAAGAATAACATAGTGAGAAAAATTACAAAAGAGACTTGCAGGAAGAGTTTAACAAGGATGATTCTTGAAAACATATTTTCTAAAAAATGTGATAAAAGTTATACTTATATGCCATGCGGTGGAAATGAGAATTGTTCCGTTGGATCAAGAATCATTCTCAAGTACTTTACTGTCATGTGCAGTACCTTTCCAGCCAGCTGCAATGAAGGTAAACCGCATATCCAAATCACAAGTACATAAGATATTTTGTGATGTTCTTCCTTTGCAATTACGATATCACATCTCTTGGAACCTCCCCTTCTATATATGTTCCATCAATCGCACCAACACAATCCTACCAAATAGAGAATACATCAACATTAGTAAAACCCACAAGCTGGTGCGACTTAGACCGATTGTCTTACACCATCCTACTGGAAAATGAAAAAGGGAGAACACAATTTCTAATTGAATTTCAATCTTGGCCTCAATAATATCTAGCCTATTTTATTGTATAAATGAACCATCTTTTTACGTGTAAAAGAACCTATCCTTCTGTTCCCTATTTGTAAAAAAAACTAGGTCAACACGGAAGGCAGATGAAGAGTAGCATTTGGATTTTGGTCACGGCTATTATGGATAAGTTATTAGGGAAAATTTATTAAAGGTGACAAAAAAGTTTTAAAATTGAGTGGGAGAAACTCAAGTTATTTTTATTGAGTAGGGGTGATAAAATTTAGGTTAGTGACTAATGAGATTTGACCCATTTTCGAACTTTCCCCCAAGTTTTATAAAAGGCTACAATCGGACCTTATATAATTTTTAGAATACTTATACTTCACAACAGAAGCATATACACGATTAATGTTTGCATTCATATAGACATGAGAACAATGTTCATATATTGGACTTCCATCATCATATATCTAGCCTATTTTGTTGTATAAATAAATCATGTTAATCACTTTCCATAAGCTATAACACTTCCATGTTAAACTGAAAAGGAAATGTTTGAATTTTACCTTAAACCAAGGCCAAAATCGCTTACTATTTCGAATTTTTGGATGTACACCAGTCATATCTGTTGGTTGTATACATGTTGGTGCCAATTTGCTAATTGCCTCAGCAACTGTTCTAACATGGCGGTTAATTTTTTTTTCGAGTGAATGTTGGAAAGTTTCACTTGCCGATCGTTGACTATCATTTCATGCAACGACGGTTAGGAAAATACCCACAACCTCTTTAACTAGAACCCGTGTAGTTCGATGCTCGACTAACAACAAATTAATTTCTCTTATCACACTGACAAGGCGTCGAAATATTTCATGATATAACCCCATTGACTCATACATACTCATGTGATGTCCACAAAGAAGTTCAACGACCCATTGGACTTGATATTCTTCGGCCATATGGACGAATATCTTACGAACATCAAGGTCAAGAAAGTGTGGCACGACTAGTGAAAAATGTTTTTTATCCATACAATGTTTATTCATGATATTTTGTAATTGAGCAATCACAACTTGCTCAGAGTAGATATCAATCTCATACTGTGTTGATGATTGTGCTTGTTCTCGTTCCCGCTTCTCATTTTCTTTTGCTTCCTCCCTGTCTCTCTTCTACTTCAAGTGTTCCTTAAGATATTCAAATATGTCTTCGGTTGCTGTAGATTGACTTTTTTGCGGCGTGTAGATGTGACACCATCAGTTGGAATAAATGTATCACACATAGTCTGCTTCCTATTGCCAGTACCGATGTCGGTGTTCACGCTTATAGTCCGATATACATTTTCAGTACTGGCAAGGTTGTCATCACAAACAAATACATCATCCTCAACTTCAATAGGTTCTTCTGTTATTGGTTGCGAAAGAGGCATCGTACTGTATACGACATGATTACCCTTGGCAATTGAATTCCCAAATATTTCTTCCAATAAGTCATATTGTTTAAGCCCTTTCTGTCTGTACTTGGAAAGAGTTACACTTTTTTTTTTTTGCTAAAAAATATATAAAATAGAATGTTACATTGACATAGACAGAAGAAACATACTCAATACTTATCACATAACCTTACCGCCACATGTTGTGTCCAAATTTCAGAAGGACAAGTAACTGTGTTAGTTTGAGGGTCCCAACCGTATCCAGAGCAAGACTGAAGTAGGTCTTTGAAATCTTTTAGATCTTTCCTTAATGCTTGATATTTATTCTTTGTGCGAATTTCATCATAATTGTCTTTTTTTCGGTTCTAGTCCATAATTCATCGACAATTTCCTTCCAACGTGGAGCTCTGATAGTATTACCATTAAATGTGTATTTCCTCGCATCGTCATGTAGGACTTCGATGAAGACCGACGTGTCCTCGTCCGACCATTTTTCAGCATTTGAACCATGTGATTTACTCATTCTTTTACGTTTCTATAATATAACAATAGTAGGATAACAAATCACATTCACTATATTCACTTTTAGATTACATAACATCTGAAAACTTGCCTCACATGAGCACAATGAAATTAATTTAAATTCTAACTTATGTTACACTGTTAACTGGTGGAGGCACAACCACTAAATTTTCATCTGAAATCCCAAAACCAGCTTGACAAGTTATGTGCATTGTACTCTAATTTCAAGAAAATAAGAAGGATACCACAACAATGGCAAATTTGAACATAAAAAAGATTCATAGCTACAACTTATTCCTATAGTTAATGATGATAGAACACTTTCATAGAAGTAAATTTGAAACGGTAGAGAATGAACTCACAATAGACGATGGATTGACTTGAGAGTAATCTGGAAGCAAAATTAAAAAAACTACAAGACCTCTACTTTGTTGGTTGTTGTTAATAAGAATGGAGTGGTAGAAGTAATAAAGAAAGCCAGCTACGGATGAACATAAATAAAAATAGGTAGAAGTAAATGAAGTTGGTAAATGGTTGATAGTAATTAATTGTGAAAACAAAGGGATGGTAACAGTAATTACTTATTATTTAAGGGGTTTAATCTTCAGTTGTACACTTTTAGTAATGGCATAATGACAATGTCGGCTAACAAATTTTAGATGGATTTTGGTTGTTGACAAAGTCTTTTTATATTTTATTTACTGGAGTCATATCTTTGGACCGTTGTATCCAATTGTCTTTTTAGTAAATGCACTATTACTATAGTCATACATTTGAATATATCTAATACAATATAAATTATGTATTGGACAATTATATTCAATATAATATAAAGTCGATCAAATGGTATATATCTATTGATTTATGAATCTTTTTTACAAAATATAAATTTATGGGCTAAAATTTACATTTAAAAAAGAATTGAAATCATGATTTGGAATCTCAAATCATACATTTATGGAGGATTTGAGATTTCAAATCATGACATAAAGTTGAAGTTGATGTTATGTCCAAATTGCATAAACAAACGGTAATTTTAAATCAAATTATAAAAGCATGATTTAAAAATGCATGGTCAAACACCTACTAAAATATTTCTTGTAATGAATAGTTGTTAATCACATACCATTGACTATTCAATCACAAACGCTATTTTGTTATCTACAAACTTTTAGGTGGTGCTACATTTAAAAATGAAAAATTGAAAATTTTATTCTTTTGAATGAATTAACTTTAAACATTTATAGGGTAATTAATTTTGCCATTATCAATGTAATTTTATTTGTTGCAACACGTCGTTTGTTATCTTTTAAGTGGCCTAATAATATGAATATTCTTTATAATATAAGTATATATAAATTAAAACTCTTGTACAAGAACAAGTACAAGAGTGACATTCAGAGTTGCAACAATTATAGGGGTATCAATCTACTAATTAAGCCACACTATAAAAGTTTGAGAGAGATTAATGGAGATGAGAGTGAGGAGAGACGTGGTATTTCAAAGAACCAGTTAGATTCATGTCGGGGCGCTCAACAGTAGAAGTCATTCATCTCGTGAGGAGGTTGGTGGAGCAGTACATGAAGAGGAAGGACCTTCACATGGTGCCCATCGACCTAGAAAGGCTTACGACAAATTCCCTATGGAGGTTCTGTACGGTGGAGTCAAGATCTAGGTGAGGACAACGAGATGAGATTCAGGGCACTTTTTGGTTGTGATGGGATTGCACAACAGATCAACTCATAGCTCACTTTTATTTGCCTTAGTGATGGATGCATTGACGTGACATATTCCAGGAAAGTTACCATGGTGTATGTTATTCGCGAATGACATAGTGTTGATTTATGTGACACGCGAGAGAGTTAACGCTAAGCTGGAGGTTTGGAGACAGACCCCAGAGTCTAAAGGGTTCAGGTTGAGTAGGACCAAGATAGAATACTTGGAGTGTAAGTTCAACGAAGTGACGTGTAAGGCTAACGTGGAAGTGAAGCTTGATACATTGGCCATCCAAAAGAAAGAAAGTTTCAAGTATCTTGGGTCTATTATCTAAGGAAATAGAGAGATTGATGATGACGTCACACATTGTATTGGTGCAGGATGGATGAAATGAGGCTCATATCCGGAGTCTTGTGTGATAAGAAGGTGCAACCAAAACTCAAAGGTAAGTTCTACAGAGTGGTGGTTAGACCAAATTTGTTGTATAAAGCGGAGTGTTAGTGACACACCCCAAACTAGATGGGTTGGACGATACCCGGTGTTGTACTGGACCGAGCATACTACATAGAAACTCAACACTTGAACATACAGAAACTGGGGCCGACAAAGCCACAACAATCATGAACGTATGGAGGTATATCTAACATACATGTAGGGCCGATTGGCCATAATCTGGAATCATAATACGACGTCTAGAAGACTCAACAATAAGGGTAAACAAACCTAAAATAGATATATACATACATATACAAGACTGACAAAGTCATCAAACATATCAACAGACTAATATCTAGGCCGACAGGGCCGTACATTACATCTAGACAAACACAACCAGTCTACAAGCCTTTAAGAAAGTATGGCTGTGAAATGGTCAGAATAGGGACCTAACCTACTCATCATCTGTATATGTACAAAAACTCTTCTCACGACATCTAACTCGGTAGCTCCGAAAGAAGTGAAGCTTACCAATTAACCGCTGAACTCACAATCTCCTACTGTGGAGGTCTATATGTACCTCTACTTAAACCTACAATATGAATGCAGCACCCACGACAAAAAGGACATCAGTGCAAATGAAATGTAGCAGTATGTAAGGCATGAACAATAATATGAAAGCATAAACTGTAAAACAAGGTATAAGATCAACCTGATAACCTATATGCCACTCAAGGCGAACAATGAAATTCTAAAACCCTTACTGATCCTCAAGTACATGTAAAACTTATTCACCGCTCATCGAATACAGTGCGGTGATAGTCATGTGTATTTATATATATATATATATCCATTGCCCAACCGATTATATATCGGTAGTAGTATTACATGTATGAATGTCAATCGTCCAACCGATGGCATGTAATCAATACATGTATGCCACATAAGGGCCATCACCCACCGATTATAGTTCGATGATAAATGTAACTCATATACATAAATAGGTATGGCACTATTGTCTCTTTTTCTTTTAGTAACACCTTACTTTACCTTTAGATGACATTTAGTGGACCTTACCAATAACTCTTTAGACATACTTCTTTTGGGAGACCAAGGAATGCACAATAAACTCGGAATAACAGCTTACAACCCAAACTAGACAGGATATGATATACAACAGGAAAGTACTCCCGAAAAGGGACAATCAAGTCAAGAATGAAATACACTTCTAAGACACGCATTTTGATAAAATGATACATATGTCTTAGAATTCATGCTTGAAAGAAAGGATAGTAATTACATACCCATGTCGCTTAGGTAACAATGGTTTACGAACCTCCGTATGCTCTACAAATGATTATATACATAATATAGACTATTTGGGTCAAGATTGAATCAATAAACTAATAATCGAATCACTATGACATTTCGTTGAACATTTTGAGTGCATAAAGCTCTATCTTGTTCTTCAATGGCAACTCAATACATATACAACAATACTAGCCCTTCTTCTCTACTCACATCACAACCAACATTATAAACAACTATAATTCATAATTTCCAGCCATGGTAGACCTTAACAAACCAACTCCAAACAGCCCAACATCATCATTCAACAAGACTACACTTCAAGCAACACCTCTAGCATCTATCTTGTGGTTTTCCACTTCTACAACTCAACTAACACAAGATTTAACTCAAGAACAAGCAAGAGAATACTTTACTTACCTTATACATCAACTTCAACTTGAAATCCAAGCTTTTCTTAGCTCACAACAATCCTCAACTCCACAACCACATCATAAAGTTCTTCTTCTTCACTTGCATAATGTTTTAGAGTTAGATCCTACTCAAATCATTTAAAATATGTTCTTAGACCTTGAAGGAAAGTTAAAGGACTCTTAAGAGGGATTAGGGACTTAATTTGGTCGATAACAAATAAGAAATGAAGGCTGGATCGATCTTATAACACTTAAAGTCGGCCAACGCTTCAATTTCATGGACTAAAAAATGGTTCGTCAAAAATAAAATGGTCTATCAAATTGAACCGTGAAATGGGTCCTTTATGGATGAAATTCTGGATTAGTTTCACAGTCTGATCATGACAAAAAAATGGTCCATGTAATGGTATCACATAATCGACTTTCCGACAAACTTCCTTCGATTCGTTTGACCTTGAAATCTTTGGATACCTTCTTAACACTTGCTAACAACTCTTATAAACCTTATAAGGGTATCATGACCTCCCCGGGTTATGTTATCTATCTTATGACAACGTCCACGTACAAAAATGGGGTGTAACATCCTTCCGATTTAAGAACATTCGTCCTTGAATGTTGGACTAACATGGCTTAGAATTCTAACTCTTAGATTTCTCTAAAAATTATGGCAGAGTTTCCCTTATAAATAGGCTATCCATACTTGCCACGCAACCAAAAAATACAATGAAGGCCTCACAAACGTAAGCAACAAGATATACAATATCATGTTGGTCTTACATGACCATTTGCCTACTAAAGGATCAATAAAGCTAGCCATAACTCACCTCAATTGCCAAGTCTCGTGGTCTGGGTCGCGTCTGTCACTTCTATACCAATATCAATGCCTTAATAATGTATATAAGGTAAGTTTAATATCGTAACACATGAATAAGGAAATCGAATCAAACGAGGGTCAACATAAATCTGATGTATGAAATAAGTGAGGATATTTAGATTTCATATCCTCCTCAGCCTCCCATGTCATCTCTTTCATGTTATTATTTTTCCAAAACACCTTAATGGAGGCCACCTCTTTAGTCCGTAGCTTCCAAAATTAACGATCTAGGATAGAAATTGGGATCTCTTCATAATATAGGTCCTATGTAATATGAACATCCTCCATGGGAGTGATGCGAGAGTGATCTCCTATACACTTTTGGAGTATCGAACTGCTTCTAATTCTGGAGGTAACTCAAGTTCATATGCTACTTGGACAATTCTCCAAATAATCATGTATGGTCCGACGTATCTAGGGCTAAGCTTGACCTTCTTACCAAATCTCATTATGCCCTTCATAGGCAATATCTTCAAAAATACCCAATCACCAATGACAACTAAAAATCTCGACGCCGAACATCTGAATAAGATTTCTGTAGACCTTAGGCAGTCAACAAACTATCTAAGATTAGCTTCACTTTCTCTACTGCTTGTTGTACTAAATCGAGGCCTAGTAACTTGTCTTTGCCAACTACGCACCAACCAATTGGAGATCTACACTTTTGCCCATACAGGGCCTCATATGGGGACATTTTTATCCTGGAATGATAGTTGTTATTATAAGCAAACTCAATAAGTGGCAAGTGATCATCCCAAATGACTTTAAAGTCTAATACACAGGCTCACAACATGTCCTCAAGCGTCTATATAGTACATTCGACCTTACTATCAGTTTACGGATGAAAAATTGTACTAAGGTTTACCTAAGTACTCAAACCCTTTTGGAAAGATTTCTAGAAATTGTTGTGAAATGGGCACCTCTATTAGAGATATTAGAAATTGGAATCCCATGAAGTTGGACTATCTCTTTAATATACAATTTGACATAATCTTCAGCCGAATAAGTAGTTTTGACACGTAGAAAATGTGCTGACTTTGTAAGCCTGTCAATAATGACTAATATAGAATCAAACTTTCGATAGGAATGAGGTAGATCTATAATGAAATCCATATTCATCATTTCCTACTTCCATATCAAAATCTCTATGTTCTGAATCAAACCTACAAGTTTCTGATGCTCAATCTTAACTTGTTGGCAATTTGGACACTAAGCCACGAACTCCGTAATATTTCTCTTCATGTTGTTGAACCAGTAGACCTATTGTAGATCATGATTAATCTTCGTTGAACTAGGATGAATAGAATACCTAGACTGGTATATCTCTGCCATAATCCGCTCTCGAAGTCCTCCAACATCTGGCACACATAACCGACCTCGATATCTTAGAATCCCATCTTCCGTAAGCTCTAATATCAGCTTCTTCTACAGTGGGATTCCTTCTTTCATCTTAACTAACTCAGGATGATCAAACTGTTTTGCTTTCACTTCTGCTATCAAGGATGATTCTGTGGTATTCTGAACCACAACACTTCCTTTACCAATATCAAGTAAGCATATATTTAGACTGGCTAGTCGACATAAATCTTTGGTCATCTCCATCTCTAATATGGCTCAGACTACCCATGGAATTATGGCTCAAGGCATCAACTACAATATTAGCCTTATTGGGATGGTATACAACATCAACATCATAATCATTCAATAGCTCAAGCCATATCCTCTACTTCAGGTTCAACTCTTTTTTCCTGAATATATAATGCAAACTCTTATGATCGGTAAACAGATCAACATGAACCCCGAGTAGGTATTAATTCCATATCTTTAAGTCAAATACAACAGCTGCTAACTCAAGATCATGAGTTGGATAGTTCAGCTCGTGCTTCCTCAACTGTCTTGAAACATATGCAATAACCTTGTCGTGCTGCATCAGAACACAACCTAGGCTAACTTTGGAGGCATCACAATAAACAACGTACCCCTCAGTACCTTCTGAAGTGCCAAGACAGGAGCAGATGTCAACCTATTAGTCAACTCTTGGAAACTTCGCTCACACGCCTCTAACCACTGAAACTTGGCCAACTTATGTGTAAGCTTCGTCAGAAGTGTGGATATAGAAGAAAATCCTTCCATAAACCTCCGGTAATAACCTGCCAAGCCAAAGAAACTACATATAGACACCTAATTTTACCCTCCAATAAATTTATTTAATTATTCGGAGTTCCCGAGTCACAAACGGAGTGAAATATACTTTTCACAAAGCAAATATTATTTTACATAATTATTCCAGGATTATTTTGTCATTTCATTTGACAAAATATCACTTGGTATACATATTGTATATCGTATCTTAATTTTGCCTAATTTTCCCTTTAATCATATTTTTGGAATTCAACTGACAATTATAAATGTAATTGTCCTGAAAGAATGTTCAAAATTAAAAGAGTTAACATTCCGCTCCATCAAATTTAGAAAACTGATAATTAAATATGATAAGGGAATTACGCCTAAATTTCAAGTCATGTTTTAAATTGAAAGGCTTTTGCACATTTTTAATCCGGATTAGTATCAAATTTGAGTTTAAAACGGAGCTCTAAATCTAATTATGTTATTTATGAAATAATTTGATCATTTTCTACTTTAGAATATGACCACATTTGCAAAATGTGTGATTAATGGTTTAATTATTCTAAATTTTGTTAGGCCTTTTAATTCCTTTAAATTCTCAGCCTAGCCCAGGCCCAAAAATAGCCCAGACTCGGCCCACATCAACACTTAAGCGACAAATGGATCGTATGCCTTTCATTTGGCACAAACAAAGGTGCCTCTCATCTTATTGCCAAGAATGGCAACGACCATTGTACGCTCCATTTTGTGCAGATCTGCAGAGGCTGAGAATGGCAAGGGAATTAATTTCTCTTGCAATATTGCACCTCCACGCCACTTTTACCCCCTACCCAGGTAAGGTCGCCCCTCCATGGTACTATGCTTTTGCTGCCAACATTTATTACTCTTGTCCGATTCGATTTTGAATTCTTGATTTGTATTGGTCGAAGAATAATTTGGAGGGAATTTCCCCCTATTTTGGTTCTCCCATATTGGATCCTTGGCTTTCCTAGGGTTTCCATCGAGGTCTAAAAATTGAGACCCACATCCCACATTTTAATGGTCTAAAACTCGAATCTCAGACTTTTACATCTTTAAGAGCCATTTTCGAGTAAAATTTTGATTGATTCTCACTAGAGTTGTGGATCCAGCCTTTGGGCGGAACCTAGAGTTAGGATAATTGATCTTCAGTTATTAAAACCCTCTTTTCTTTGCGTGTTTGCAAGCTCGAGGTCTCCGGAGTGAAGATTCAAGCTCCTTTCAACCTTTCGGCTGCCTCCAAACAAGGTAAACCTATTTCCTTGTAATTTTTGTGTAGTTTAAATTATGTAATCTGTGATGAGATGGTTTATGAGTGATTAACATGTTTTAGCTAATATTGATCATTATTTGTGTTTGTTATTATAACTATTGGCATGATTAGGTAGATAGAATGTTTGATGTGTTGGTTTAAGGATTAGCTAATCGTGTATAGGCTGCTTTGAATATAAAATAAGGTCACAATGTTAAGTGCTTGATCATGTATGGAATGTTAGGGTAGTTTGATATTAGTTTCATTATATATGAGTTAATGAAATTATATTCCAGGCTTTGTGATTAATGTTACAGGATTAGATTATATTTCTTGGTTGAATAAGCACTGCTAAGATTAACATAGGCTTGTTTAGGTCTAAAATGCTTCATAAATGATATATGTCTATTTTGGCTAACTGATAAAGGTTCTATAATGATTTAGCCTAGCTTGTGTAATGGGATTTATGTGCAATGTGTTGGTTTGAGATCTATGTTGTGTGAAAATTGGTTAAGTCACTCTGATACCTTATACGTTATTTTGAAACTCATTTAGATGATTAAACTGACTTAGGATGGTTGTTATAATATGAATCTTAACTAGCCATGAGACTGAGTTAAGCTAATTAACATGATCAGTATAAAACTTGGTAGCTAATGTATAGGCTATTTGGATGGTAAATGCTTAATGTTGTTGGCTCAAGACCTATTGAACACATGTGAACATAGTTGAGTGATGAGTTTGAGATAGCATGATGCCTAGGGTAGGTGTGTGACCTTTCTTGTTTCCATCATGTTTGCAATAGCTTCTTGTATGCCATGGTATGTCTCTGTTCTACCCAGAAGTGTCATGTGCTGAGCTCTAGCATCTAATGTCATCCATTATGCACCTGTTAGAATTACTTTGGGTCTAGTATCTATTTAACTCATCCCACACCTCACCTTGTGTACATTTCACTTGTTTTGACCTGAGAGTTTAACATAACCATTGATGTTTGCCTAAGTTTCCATATGTGAATCATGTTGGCCTACACATACTTGTTTGGTGTCTTTGTCTGCCCAAAATCATGTTTTGTTGGTCATGAGTTCTGAATGATAGAACAACACATCTGTATGAATTGCCTATGCATGCTTTAAGATCCTTATTGACATTGTAAGTCAAGTGATCATTAGCCTATCTGAATATGCCACTGCTTCTCTTATATGTTTTACTTGTTACTCACTAGCATATGTGCCTTAGCCTCATCATCATGTTCTTATGCCTGCCCTAAATAGGATAGCTTGTCTGCACACTTGCTGGAACCTACCTTGTTCATGTGTGACTTCCAGTCTATGACTTCGCATAACCTCAATGTTGTGAATTGAGTTTCCTTCTTTAAAATCTATTTCTGTGTGAAAATGCTATATGTATGCTCTGTTTGGATGTATATTGAGTATTAGTTTAGGATATATATGTGATACATATGGATATAATTTGTATCTTTAATATATCAAGTATATGAAAGTATACATGTTATATATCACTTTTCATATCACTAGTGTCATGTTATATATGTTTTAGTGTGCTTGGCCTATATCTGTTAAACTGCTTCTACATTTTCTCCTTCACAACTGTACATTGGGCCTGGCCCAACTGTTTACTACTTCTTCTTCTTCTCTTTCACGCTGCTGTTTACTTTTAGGCTAGCCTACCTCTTCCAAGTTCAATGCAAAGTTATTGTAGTTTGTTTGTGTATTTATTTCATGCATTATGATTAATTGACAAGCCTTTGGTACGTCTAACTTGCGCTTTCCTTTTCCCTTTTGTGTATCCCCATTGCATCCTGCTGAGATGGGCCTTCACAACGCCCCTCGCTTCTATTCAGACGAGTCAAGTACGCTCTACGCTTAGCCGATTGGGCTGAGGCCCAATCAAGTCAATTTCGATCGAGTAGGAGGAAAAAGAAAAGCTAATATTTGCGTGAAGGCCCAACTATGGGTTAAAATAGCCAACTGGTGGGCTTAGGTAGGCCCACCAGCCTAAATTTTCCTTCATTTCAATATATTAGCTGTAATAAAAATACATTATTATTGGAACTTTATTTATGGTTGGGAGCTAGGATAGCTAAAATGACGCGTATATCATTTAGTTTAGATTGCCCAAGTAGTTTTAAGATTTGTTTAAATGTGGAATGGGAAATAGACGAGCTGTTTTGAATAAAAGGACTGTTTTTGGACGTTAAATCTGGAAATTGAGAAAACCATTTTTTTCCAAGTATAAACTTATTTTAGACTCGAAGCTTTTGGACTTTGGACTTTTAAAAAAAATATGAAACGGATTGAATTGGACCCAAGTTTGGGCCTGATTGACATAATCTAAGTAAACAGACTACTGAACTGAATTTGGACCTAAGTATGAGTATTTTGGTTTAAATTATAGTCCGGCCTGAGCCCAATAGGATAAATAATTTGAACAAATAAAATCCTATCTTAGACTTGAGTTAAATTAAAGACTTTGAATATGTATGGTTGACTTGGGCATTATAGCATGCTAAGAATAAAAAAGGGAAATCATTTCTGTTATCTCTTTTCAAAAACCAAACTTGACCTTTTAAATGAAACTATACTACTTTTGAGACTTGAAAAATAATTTTTAAACAAAAGGTGCGAGTGTATAATAATCAAAATAGTTGGACTAAATGTGGTGTTCTACTCAAATTCACATTTGAGTGTTCTTTGTCCGAAAAACTAAATTGATTAAACATTCTCGTGCATATCATTTTGGCGGAAGATTTTAACTCTTTGATTAAACAAAACCTTGAGTTTTTTAATACATGAAATGACAAATATTTTCTTGTGGATTTTAAACCTTAAACAATTTATATCACTTTTAAAAGAATTCTAGAGTCCGTAGGTCAACCGTATTCTATGTATTCTTAATACCGAGGTGTTAACACCTTCTCAGGGGGATCACTAGAACCTTTACCTTGACTCTAGTTTAGATAGGATTTTTCATACTCTTTGAATAAACCCTTTCACACTAGATTTCCTAATTTACCTATAAATTAAGTGGCGACTCTAAACACATTATCCAATTTAGAGCACCATCCAAATTCTTAGTAGCTCTTTATGCGCTAAACCGTATAAAAAGCGAATCATAACAGATGGCGACTCCGCTGGGGATAAACCTAGATTCTAACCATAAGGGTTCCAATACAACATGCTTTTAAATGATATAAATTATTTATGTGTTTCAATACCGCAATTATAACTGTCATTCATGTATTTTCATCCTCTGCCAAATGGCATGCACACACACTTGCATCTGTGCACAAAAGTGATTATGCGGATTTTGCAGTCACCCTCTAGTATAAAACCAAAAACATTTCTAGGAACACGTTGAAGACGGAGTTGGTACGCGGTCATTCTAACAATCGACAACGGTTCACCCTAGGTTGTCCGCTCGGGTCCCTATGTCATTTGCTAAACCACTCTAGTACAACTAGGATAGAGCGAAGCCAAATCCCTTAATTTAGCGCATATTGACTTGGACAGGTTTGAGTATCTCAGACCTATATGGACCTGACAGGCCGACTCCCTTGTGTCCTAACGGTCTCCGACCCGAAGGCACTATATCCAACTACTTGCTATGTGGAAGCATTTACGTGCCTTATGTAATGAACCATTGCTCCTTGGGAGGGGGGGGGGGACTAATTGTGCTTTGTTTTGTAGATGACTCCCAATTTGAAATTCGACATGGTCATAGAAGCGCCCGAGATGTTGAAAATCTGGTGGTCATGGCTAAGTGCCACACAACAAAAGGAAGTAACAGACTGTCTAGGACTTGAACATCATTCTCGGAACATACAACTTCCTAGGCCAACAAGTCCTTAGTAATGATAACTGTGAAACAACATGACTTAAAATTCCTACAAACAGAAGATCCTAACCTAACAGATATATACATACTGAGGCCTACAAGGCCATACTAAACAACTTTACAAGATAAGACTCGTCTACCAAGCCTCTAAAGAGAACATCGATAGAACACCTGGGTCGGGACACGACCCCTAACATACCCAAAGTATCAAAACAATATAAACATAATCCTGACTGAGTAATACTCCAGGAGGAAATAGAGCTCACCAATAAAAGTTGATGTCTGAACGTGATCTATAAGGGAGGGTTCTCTCCTCGCCTTTCTGAACCCGCGGTATGAAACACAGTGTCCCCAGAAAAAGGTACATCAATATGAATAATGTACTGAATATGTAAGGCGAAAATAAAACATGATACTGCATAATCATAAAAGAGAGGGATATCGAGTCAACCTACACCTCTAAAATGTCACTGAGTCCTAATGTACATAACGATCATTCCTATCTTGTAATTTCATACTATTACGCTATGATCATACTTATCTTATCACCTAATATTATGCCTTCACATCACATCGTAACTCTAACGCTCATCTTCCTACCTGATCAATGGTAACTTCCCAACCGGCCATAGCCTGATGATAAGTACCTACCTGCCCAGCCAGTGGTAATTAACCATGCATAACTGCCCATCCAGTGGTACATAACGTGTCTCCCCAACCAGTGGTAACTAATGATACGTAACTGCCCGACTAGTGGTAACTGCATATCTGCCCAATCATAGTCAGTATCATTAATACCCGGCCCTAAAAAGGGACTCGATCGTACCCGACCCAAATGTGGGACTCGATGTTATTATGCCCAACTGTCGTGGTAATGCTCATCTGCCTAACCGGGTATCGCTCGGTGGTAAAATGCATATCTGCCTAGCCGATCGTTGCTCGACGGTGAATACATGTTTGCCTGACCGACCATAACCTAATGGTAAGTAACTGTCTACCCAACTGGCCGTAGCTCACTGGTAACGCTTGTCTACCCAACCAGCCGCCGTTCGATGGTAAGTCATACTATCATATCCATGTCCCTTATAGGTATTTCGTACGTACATATATACAAGAAAATCCATATCAATCTTCTATGTCTATGAACTTATGCAATACTTAGGATCGTTACATTCGTTACTGTCACGACCCAAACCGGAGAACCGCGACGGGGCACCCGGACCCCACCCGCCGGGTACCGCTAATCGTACAACCAATTTTTATTCACAATTAACATACAGACTAAATCGAACAAGATTATGGAAACTCTTAACCAGAAAACCAACTTATATATATACATCCCCATACTAAGGCCGACAAGGCAACACATGACAACTAACCACAGGACACATGTCTACAAGCCTCTAAAGAATACATGACATCACAAGGACGGGACATGACCCCGCCATACCCATATGCAGACGCAAAAATACTATACCACGACCAACTGTAACTCTGAAACAAATAAAGTGCTCCAATACGAACCAGCAACCTACTAGCATGAACCGTCACCCTCTTTAACTGAATCTGCGGGCATGAAACGCAGCGTCTCCGACAAAAGGGACGTCAGTACGACTGATGTACTGAGTATATCAGGCATGAACAATAGCATAACATGGATTTAACAACAACTGAAACAGAAACAACCGACCAATAGTAAGTATCTTTGAGGGTCCTAATACATATGCCTAAATATCATGCACAATGCGGTATACATATACATCGGCCCCATTGGGCATCTTCCTTACCATAATAGCCTTTGTGGGCATCATTTCATGTCATGATTAATGAATGTATGCATAATGCAAATGTGGTATACTAATGTCCACACAGGAATCCTCCCATAACCGCCTCTGTGGGCATTAGGTTATATCGTCACACAAGGGCATCACATCATATTGGTCTCTTCGGGCTCTTTTGTGATAGTCTGTACCAGCTGCAGGTGGTGTGCGTATATAATGCCTTTCCCTTTTCCCATATCCCTTACATATATATACAATATTTACCATATAGTGGTGTGCATAGTACAAGTGGTCCAGGGTAATATATGAATGCAATGCAAATGAAAATGTATGAATGATAATAAAACCTTCTTTGAATTTACCGGATGACAATAATATTCTTGCCCCTTTGGCTAGCATTGAATATTTAACATGTACCTTCAGCTGACACTGTAAATATTAACATCCTTTTCCACATGCCTCAATAAGGACTTAGACACATATTTAGACATGCTTTTAGCATAGGAATCAATAACATGAATATTCTTAACTACCAGGAGTAGAATAAATTATGGAGCAATATCACAATTATATTTCGTTACGTGAAATATGTCAAAAGAAAGAAATAATTTGCCTTAACATACCTTAATTTAATTCTCAAACGACTAGACAATTACGTTGTTGCTCGCGTCCCCTTCCTTAGAACAATTTGTCCAAAACTTACTATTTTCCAGAAATATTAATGTCCAAACGATATACTCAAGGTAGGAGTATACTATGTTGCTGCTACAGTTTGGTCTCGAATCTAATATGCTCTCAATTGAAAGATGTTGTTTAAAGAAAGTGAAGTGCACGTTACTGTTTTGTTACAAAAGGAAAGGGGTGGAAAGTGATTCACTATTAGCTAAGTTGGAGAAGTGAATTGAAAATCAACCTACGTTATTTCTAACTTGTATTTCAAAAGGATAAAAGAAATGACTATTGGCGAAAATCAGTAGTTATTAGTAGAAGCAGAAGATGGAGGATGATATATAAATTAAGGAAATGGAGGCTCTTAGGAGATTCCACATAACACTTTACATACTTAGTCATTTCCTTGGTCAATTGCCAAGTTAACACGTACTGTCCCCATTAAGTAGTCCTCCCTCCATTAATTTAATCAATTGCACACGCACACAATTAATTTCGTGATCCTAATTTACTTAAAATCCTAATAACTTCATAAGACCTTCATATACTCAATGTCATAATTCTTGTAATATGACACTAGTCCATAACTTCTTTATGCATACTCCAAATTTATTCTCGATCCCCGTCGTCACATTTGTTACGTCCAAAATTATTTCGGAGTCTAATTATTTTATATTCTAGTCTCTTTATTAGCATACGTGATATCATATACAATCCCCGAGGCCTTATTACGCTTAGGTGCTCAAATCATTGTCCAAAATTCGGGATGTTACAGTTACCTTCTTACTTAGCGTCCGGAGCCTATCATCACACTCTTCACTTTATCTTTAGGCTAAAGGCATTCTTTTTACATGCATATATTCACCCTAGGGCCATAGGCCTGAGCTTCTAATCCATTAAGGGTGAGGTCTCATTCTTTCGACTATCATTGAAGAGACAACGTACTAATTCATTTCTATTTTTCATAAGAGTCAACAAGAGGAGGCACCTTATTTATAACCTTAATGACACCCACATAAGCCATAATCACTTCATTCTCGCATTTCTAGTCTCCGTGAAACCCATAAGGTACTAGAAGGTGTCGATATAGACGAGATGTTACAAAGTGCAGAACACTCCCGACATAGGACAACATGAGTTAGGGAATCCCCTTAGAGTAAAAAAACCATCATATCTTCCGTAGACAAGACTATAGAGTGGACGGTTCACCATACATATCATTTCAATAGACATGCCAAAGAAAGAAGAGTTTAGCCTTCACATACCTTGTCGATGAAACTAGTTGCGTCCGACGAACCCTCACACCTTCTATGGACAATTATCGACATTTAAATGAAGGATTCATATCAATACCATATTTATACCTCATAAGAGATTTCACTTAAGAAATTCGTCGAACAACTTGCGTACATAAAGTTCTAATGTTACCCTACCATGTATTTTTATTCAAATTAACACCATCATCATCCCTTTATCCTTTGCTCAACTTCACAGTCTCACCAACATGATTCAACACCAATATTTACTCTTAATCTCAACCAACAATACCAAACAGCAAGTTGACATAGCTTCATATCACAAAATATGTTTCTCCAAGATTATATTCACAAACTCCCAAAGTTCCCAAGTTACTTCCATCAATCAATCAAGCCAAGTTAGGAGAAGCTAAAGACTACATAGAAGGGATAAAACCTTACCTTTACCTACCAAGAAGCTCTCTACAACAACCTTCAACTCAATCTCATAGTAGTCCGTAACTTTGCCGAGCTAGTTAACGAAGATTCCGAGGTGTTCTTGATCCTTTGAGGGAGAAATCACCTTCGATACTTGTGGAGATGTTATTTAATGATAGAAAAGGTCTTGGAGAATGTTTGGGAAGGGATTGGGACTTGTGGGGACAGAAAATGAGGTTGGGAAAGAAATTGGCCGACTTTTGGGCTTAAATGGCCAACTCAACCGCCTCTTATATGCGGCCCCATATGTGGGGAATATGGTCATATGCTGCATCATATGCCACCACATATGGTGGCAGTGAGGGGGCTGAAAAAATGGCTCTGATCCGCAGCCACACCCGCGAGGTGGAAGGGCATCCGCTACACAAAACGCATGGTGTATCGTCGAAACTTTGTCATTCTTCGTCGAGTTATATTTCCTTTGGTCCTATTGACTTCCAACCTTCCAAAACCATTCCTTAACATCCTTACATATCATACGAACCCTCGGAAATGATTTCAAGTTCTCACAACTCAAGTCGGTTGATTATACTCTCATTAGGGTGCGAAACTACGGGGCATAATAGGGACAATGAAAGAATGGTCTTTCTGTTAAGAGATTTTGAGATAATCCCTACCTTACAAGAGATCCGAGACTGCATAGACAATGTAGGACCCTGTATGAGGTGGAGAAATAAACCCGACCGCAACCTTCTAGTACCCCACAAGCCAACTTCAGATGAGATTCTTAAGATATTATCCCTAGCTAGCACCAATTGGATATTTGGCCCAACCGTAGCTTTTAGGGATCTCCACACCCAGTTTGGGTCTACCCAGGGCTATGTAGAGAATTCCACAGAATTCCATTCCTTTACCGCTTGGGAAGCTACCTAACCTCTAGCCTTCGCCATATGCCTTATAGGAACCATGGTATTTCCCAAAGACCGTTACCAAGCCATAGATACCTGGGTCATATTTGTCGCCCATGATATCTTTAATGGAATAACTGCCAAAGGGGAAACCAAATACTATGACCTAGTCCCAGTTATCCTATCCGACATTTACCAAGACTTAGTTCAATGCCGAAACCTACATGGGTACTTCCATGGTTGTAACCTCTTAGTCCAATGGTAGATTGTTAAACACCTCTATAAAACCGAGGTTTTATCATACCGAGAC
The DNA here is from genome assembly GCA_034509755.1 of Anisodus tanguticus. NCBI lineage: Eukaryota > Viridiplantae > Streptophyta > Magnoliopsida > Solanales > Solanaceae > Anisodus > Anisodus tanguticus. The sequence continues at coordinate 31,747,717 of CM067541.1, forward strand.
CCTGCCCATAGAGAAGATGACCTTCTAGTCACTTACCCAAATTTTAGGACCCAATCCAATGAGGAGTGGGCTTTCATCTTTTCTAGGCTCCTAAAGGATAATAGCCAATGGAGATTTCCTGAATTCTACTCCGAGACCATATCAGTGAGAGGCTATAAATGCCATTTCCTACCACTTATGGGGATCCAGGGAATCCGACCATATGTATCTCTTTGGGTCCTATGACAGTTCGAAAGAGAACAGGTAATCCCCCAAATTAGAAATATGGGGGAGTATGTGCTTGACTATGAGGGAGACAAGATCGAAGGGGTCGCTAACATCATTCATGAATGGAACAGCTGAATCAGGTTGGGTTCAGAGACTTAAGCCGATGATCCTCTTAACCCAAGTCGTGATGAGGACTATGTAGATTTTATTGGTTGAGAGCGCATTTGCAAGGTACCCTCGCATCGGGTCCCGATCTCTATAAGTCCAAACAAGATCAGGATTTAAAAGCCGAGATCAAAGCTTACCACATCAAGAGACAAGCGAATGATCTAGATGCCAAATACAAAGAGAAGATAAAGTATGACCAGGACATCATAGCAAGCTTGACCGAAGAGGTTGACTTTACTAATGAGTGTCTTGAGGATTTAGACACTCATATAAATGTGGCTATGTATAATGCTGCACTAGTGACCCCTATAGAGAGGAGTCGATGGGTTGGCTTAGTGCTGATGTCTACTCATCTCTGAATCTAGACCGCCCACCGGATGAGACTTTTTCTGATTTTATTGCTTTATTCATGTTTTGTAATCCCCTCGAGGAAGATGTTATTACTTTTAATGAAATGATTATAGGGGCAATGGTTCGATTTACATTTGGCACATTTATGCCTCAAACGATTAGAAGCCTTTGAGTAACAAGGTGTAGGAACGTGAATATTATAACCATTTATATGTTTCTGCGATATAAACTGCTTATGTGTTTTCATGTGTTCCGCTTTAACTCTTGATTGATCCCACATTCCGGATACCAATCCAAAGGAAAAACAAAAGAAAATACCAAAAGCTAACTAAATTAACCTCCTCTTAAAGGTTGATTTTCTACCCATGGAGACTCTAGATAGTCAAAGCACAACATCACCAGTCATTGAGCTTATCAGCGATGAAGAGACCGAGGTGTCGCTTCTGGCCAAAATCTGCAAAGTTGATGCAAAGATTGAGTTGACAAGAGCCAAATTGAAGGCGGTCGACTACAAAACCGATTTGGCAAATACCAAAATGAAAGAAGTGGTCTAGATTCTAGAATTTGGCAAGAAATTGACTGAGAGGTCCCCCGAAGGAAAACCACAATACCAAAACCTTCCCGAAGAAGTCTAAACTATGATGGATGACTATATCCCTCTGACTCAACTACCAAAAATAACCCAATACCAAATGGGGAAGAAAGCGATGAGCATGACCCTAATAAAGTTGCTGATCAACACGGGACACCACAAGAGGCCTCCCGTAGATCATCCCCGATATGGTGGGAGATTTCCCTCAAAGCCCGCGGATCATACTTCAGAGTTGCACCAAGGAAAGTGAATTTTTTTGCAAAGCCATCGAACTAGCAGAAACTAGACCTAAGGTCCTTCCAACTTGTGCACCTATTTTTGCTCATAGAAGGTGCTTGTACCATAGAAACCAGCCTAGCCACGACATAGATGAATGTGTGGCCTTCAAGAAAAAGTCGTCAGACTGATCGACAAGAAAGTCATCCTCAACCTATGGGGACCTCACTCCCTACTAGTCCATGACTCTGCTATGCATGGTGCAGGAATCATATGGACACATGGCTCTGGCGCTATGATTTCACTGCCTTTGAGGACTCGTATGCCGATATTTCCTCACTATTATGCCGTACCGGAAAAATTTAGCCTCTCAAGACTACCTACAAAATCTTTCCAAGCACTTCGAAGACGAAGATATGTTTGTGCTATTCAGGAGCTCCCGTACATAACATTAAAGAATGTGAAGCCTTCCTGTTCGAGCTGGAGCATTTGGTTAACACCGGCCAGATATGGCCCGTGATATAAGGCCACTTCTAGAAAAAGCCATTTGGAAATACGTGGTTGTAAGGACGATGACCCGCAATGGCTTCAGGATGAAGTCATCTTTTGGGTAGTTTAGGCATCCCTTTTTAGCTTTCAATCAAAGTATCCCCCTCCCACTTTTGTAAATGAAACCACGTCCGACCTGATGTCCCGATGAGGGATACGTAGGAAGCCCATATCGGGCCTTGTCAGAGTAAAAATTAATATTCGGGTGAAGAAATTAGGATATAATTTCTATGTAACCCGAACTATGGCAGGACCTGACTTCCCGATGAGGGATACGCAGGTAGTCTACATAACACTCAGCCCCTATATTATATAAAATATAATCCCCATATTTATAGGATAGTTTCTGGTTCAGCAGTGACATGGTGGCAAATCAACCACAAATATTTAAACCTAAACCCTAAAAACAAAAAATTAGCCAAAATGACTAAAATACCCTGGGATGGAAAAATTAATCAAGAGTTTCTGATCAAATACATGAGTTTATATGCTTTGTTTGCAACTTATGTGTGATATCTTGTACTATGATTTCAGACTAACGTACTAATGTCGTTTGCTTTTGAGTTGTTTTTCTTCTTATAGAAAAGGGTCGGTCCGTCATGAAACACTGACATATTTCACCAGGTCTAAAGCCGCGACAGCATCCCTAAACCAAGACAACCAAGCCAATATGACTATTACTCCCATGGATACTCGCAACAAGAATGCTATGATTGCGGACGTAATTCTTCAAGATCTCCAGAATGCCTCGCATTCCGAGGATGTAATCACTTTGCTGTTCAAATAAGTCACCGACCTCCAAGAGTAGGTAAATGATGCAATTAACAATGTCAGAGAAGTAGCTGATGTTGAGGCAAGAAGGCCTCCACCACCCTTTTCATCACTAAGTTCGCATGTACCCGAACGCTTTCAAAATGCCCATACTGGGGCCTCTTATCAAATGCCACCTCCACTAAATTCCACCCATATAGTTGGGACTTCTCAATCTGTGCCCACCTTTCAGGGGCCACCAGTTTATGCTCATCCCAATATTCACCAAAACACTACTACCCATACTACTCTGAGAGCTGTGGGCACTCCCAAAAGTCACCCCGCGCACCCTACTGTATCATTCCACAACCCAATTAGTCATATTGACTCCTCGCTAGAATTGTATCACTACGAGGAGACAGAAAGAGTGTGAAGGTAAGAGCAGAACCGAAGAGAGAAAGAAATGAAATAGAAAATGATGAATTTATTCGAGAAAGCTAACAAAGGCTCTCGCAAAGAGATCGGACTAAGATACGATAATATGTGTATGCATCCCGATTTGCACTTGCTAGAGGGCTTCAAGGTGCCTAAATTTGATTCCTTCAACAACACGGGAAATCCCAAAGCTCATCTGAGAGCTCACTTCGACTAGCTAATCGGCGCCAAAGGAAATGAGATAATGTTAATGAGGCTCTTCAGTCAAAGCCTTATGGTGAAGCATCTAAGTGCTTCACGATGCAAGATATCAGCCGCTGGAACTCGTGGGAAGAGATGGCCAAAGCCTTCATAGATAGATTCCGCTTCAATGTCGAAAACGTACATGACCGCTATTTTTTGGAGAAATTTTTCCAAACATCAATAGAGACCTACCGCGAGTATGCAAATAGGTGGAGGGCTGAGGCTACCCGAGTACATCCTCCAATGAGTGAGGAAGAACTAGTTTGGATATTCATTCTATATCAAGATTTGGATTGCTATGACAAAATGTTGGCTATGATCGGAAGGTCATTTGCTAATTTAGTCAAGATGGGAGAGACTATAGAAGATGGTCTCAAAATAGGAAATATCATCAGCATCGCAAACAAAGCTGGCGCATCAAGATCTGTTAGAGCCGCTAGAAGAAAAAGGACGATGTAGCGAATGTCTCTCACACCCCTAGCCCAAGGAGTCGTAAAAGGGAAGGATCGCAATCATCCTTCGATGTATACCAATCTCCACTTCCGAGCAACTACATATCATCATCCTATAACCCTGTGCCGGTATATTATGCATAATCGAATTACCAAGCTCCACCAACAAATTACCAAACACCTATACCTATCTACCAAGCTCCATCTCCAAATTACTATATTCTTGCACCCGCGCATCAAGCGCCCAAAAACTAGCAAAATCATCGCAACCTATCGCCTTTGGCCATATACGCTTTGCCTTATCTGATTTTTGAGAAGAAGCCTCTTTGAATATTCATGCCACTTCCAGAAATGTGAACCAGTCTGGTTGCCAAATTAAATGTCGTTGGTCTCATCAAAGTTTTACCGCCAAAGCTTGCAAATCCAGAGAGTTCTTTTTACCGACCCGACCAAACTTGCGCTTACCATTACAGTGGGAATGGGAATTCAACTGAAGATTACATTAATTTGAAGCACTAGTTGCAAAATATGATTGACAAGTGAGAACTCATTCTAGAGGCCGCAGCGCCCAATGTGAATACAAACCCCTTCCGAATCATGGAACTACTCATATACATATGATTGAAAAAGAAAAGGATTGGGTGGAATCCCGACCATTTTCATGAAAGGGTATCAAAAGCATGGAGCACATAGTCGCCTCCCTCACAATACAAGAAAACCCTATCTTTAAGATACTGATCCCAACCCAAAAGAAGCCATTTATCATCCAAATACCCCGAGTGGTCATCCCGGCTCCGAAAAAGGAAGTCGCAGCCGTGGCTCAAGGTATGACAAGATCAAAGAGGTGTTATGCTCACGAAGAAGCGGTGCAAGAAGCACCCTGCAAAGTAAACAATTCAAGAAGACCCATCATTGATGGGGAAGCTGAGGACTTTTGGCACCGGATGCAGCCGAAATATTACTTCATTGTGGAACACCTACAGAAAACACTGGCCAAAATCTCAGTGATGTCACTACTTCAAAGTTCTACACAATATCATCTAGCCTTAATAAAGGTGTTAGACGAGGTCCACATCCCGACAAGGACCAGTAGTGAATGATTGGCCGACATAGTAGGCCACATTATCAGGTCACATCAGATTTCATTCATTACCGATGAATGTTTGAGAGAGGGATCGACTCATAACAAAGCTATCTACATCACTATCAAGTGGCGATGAAAGGTTATCTCCCGAGTACTTGTCGATAATGGGGACCGAACTCAATAAATGCCCCTTGTAAACATTGAAACAATTGGGCTACTATGTTGGAAAGATAAGACAGAGTCATACCAATGTAAAGCTTTTGATGGGGCACAACGTGACCCTGTAGGTGAAGTAGACCTCAACATACAAATGGGGCCTGCCGAATTCACCACATAATTTCAAGTATTGGATATCAATGACAACTATAATCTTCTACCGGGGAGACCATGGATACATATGGCCGAAGCTGTTCCATATTTTATACATCAATCAATGAAGTTCATATGGGAAGATCATGAGGTCATAATCCATGGAGCGGGAAGTATACACAACTATCCCGATAACTCTGTGCATATAATAGAAACATTCCCAATGGATATAGATTGCCATATAATGGAACTTATGAGATATGCCTACCGATGGGATGATAAAGACATTTTGATGCCGCCATCCCACAAGATGGTCGCCGACATTATGCTTCGAAATAGGTTTGAGCTCGGTAAAGGCCTAGGATGAGAGCTCCAAAGCATTTGGGAGCCAGTGGCACTTTCAGAAAATGAGTATTGTTTCGGCCTTGGGTATATATACCAGGTTCAGCAGAATCCCCTGAGGCTATAAAGAAAATGAGACGCCCTTCAAAGATGAGAAAGACATTCCCCGACCTATACCAGTCATTTTCGGTCAGCACGTCCATACACAACGACGGGGACTCAGAAGAAGGTTTGGAGATACTGTTCCAAGAGGAGGAGTGTGCCGCTATTCTAGAGTAATACTTTGAAGCACCCATAATCCGTTATGCTGATCCAGATGAGTAACTGTCCAACTGGACCTCTACCCCACTCTTCGCTCCTTAATGGAGAGAGAATTTTAAATTTATTTTCCAAAAATCGGTGAAAACTGGCTTGAGGCCCAAGCCTTCACCCTTTATGTCTTTAACTTTCCAAGTATTTTTCATAAATGGAAATGATTCAATGATTGATCTGAGTCAGGACCGTAATTTGTACTTTCACAAAATTCAATGAAAAGCCTTAGTTTATGCAAACAAATAGTCTTTATATATATATATATATATATATAACATATTTTTGCACACTAACGATGCTTTTCCTTATTTTTAGTAATAACATAAACACAACTCATAATGTCATGACATGTCGTGAGATGAGTGAGTCGAATGATACAGATGACAAAGAATATGATAAGTATGATGAAGAAATAGAGTTACCTAAAGACCTCGTGGACGAGGAAGATCAATACGAGAATAGGTAGACACTTAATTTGGATTAGACAGAAGCAATTGACCTCAGAGATGGGGAAACGATTAAGAAAACAAGGATAAGCTCGCACTAGGACAAGTTTAGAAAAGAAGAACTAATAAATCCATTGAGAGAATACGTCGACGTATTCGCATGGTCATACACGGATATGCCCGGGTTGAGCACAACCATTATAGCTCACAAGCTACCTATCAATGAGAGATTCTCCCTGGTTAAACAGAAGATTCGATAGTTCAAGCCCGATCTCAGCATAAGAATCAAGAATGAGGTCGAGAAACAGATAAATTCGGGGGTTATAGAAGTAACTACGTACCCCACATGGTTGGCCATCATCGTGCCAGTACCAAAAAAGGATGGAAAAATTAAAATCTGTGTAGACTACTGAGATCTCAATCGAGCTAGTCTCAAGGATAATTTCCCACTCCCGAACATTCACATACTCATCGATAATTGTGCAAAGCATGAATTAAGTCATTCATGGATTGTTCACTTGTTATCATTAGATTTTGATAAGCGAAGAAGATGCCCAGAAAATGACATTCATCACTCTATGGGGAGTATACCACTATCGTGTAATGCCATTCGACCTCAAGAACTCAAGAACGCCGGTGCCACTTAAATGAGAGAAATAACCACCATATTCCACTACATGATGCATAAGGAGATTGAGGTCTACGTGGAGGATGTCATAATCAAGTCATGAGAAGGCTCTGACCATATTATACACTTGCAGAAATTCTTTGACAGACTCCGCAAGTTCAACCTAAAATTGAATCCGTCCAAATGCGCGTTTGGAGTACTTGCCAGAAATTGCTAGGGTTTATAGTCAGCCGCAGGGGCATAGAACTAGGCCCAACAAAAATTAAAGTCATTCAAGAGCTTCAACCACATGTAACCAAGAAGGACGTAATGAGCTTCCTGGGAAGGTTGAAGTACACCGGGCGCTTCATAGCGTAATCCACAGTGATCGTGGAACCCATCCTCAAGCTACTAAAAAAGGTTACGCCCACCAAATGGATTGATGAGTGTCAGAAAGCCTTGGACATCATCAAGAGATACCTTTATAATCCACCAGTTCTGGTTCCTCATAGGCCAGAGAGCCCACTGTTGTTATAATTGTCCGTGTCAGAAAATGCATCTGGATGTATGCTAGCTCAACATAACGAGACATAAAAGAAAGAGTGAGAAATTTACTACCTCAGTAAGAAATTCACCGCATGTGAGTCACGATATGCTCTGGTAGAAAAGATGTGTTGCGCACTAACATGAATAGCGCAGAAGCTGAGACATTACATGCCAGTGTACAATATCACCTGATATCCAAGATGGATACCTTGAAGTACATCTTTCTCTAGCCCATGTCTATAGGGAAGATATCAAAATGGAAAATGCTTCTGAGCGAGTTCGACATCAAATACGTAGCCCAAAAAGCCGTCAAGGGGCAAGCATTAACTGATTTGCTAGCATAAAGTCTGATCGATGAAGAGCTCGCACTATTAAGGACATATTTCCTGGATGAGGAGTAATGGAAATTGAAGAAGAAACAATCAAAGTCTATTCAGGATGGAAAATATTCTTCGACGGTGCAGTCAACTACAAATGTTCCGAAATTGGTGCAGTTTTGGTTTCAGGAATTGGTCAACATTACCCGATGGCAGCCAAACTCAATTTCCAATGCACAAATAACATGGCAGAGTATGAAGCCTTCATATTAGGTCTTTGCATGGCCATTGACATGGATATACATAAACTCCTGGTAATCAGAGACTCAATCTTGCTAATTCACCAGGTCCAAAAAGAATGGGCCACTAAGAACAAGACGATCCTACCATATGTCAACCTGGCACAAATACTATGCAATAGATTTAAAAAGATCAAACTCAGGCACACGTAGAGAGCCTGTAATGAATTTCTTGACTCTCTTGCAACCATAACATCCATGATTCTGCGCCCTAAAAGAAGTCACATTAACCCACTGGAGCTCTGCATCAGGGAAGAACATGCCTACTGTTCCCATGTGGAAGCAGAAGCGATGACAAACCATGGTATGTTGACATAAGAACATATTTGGAAAAGGGAGAGTATCCCAAAAACATCACAACTAACTAGAAAAAGACCATCAGAAGAATGACCAATGGTTTCTTCCTGAAGGGAGTACTCTATAGAGAATTCCTGATTTAAGGCTACTCTTATATGTCGACGTTGTCGAGGCTATAAAGCTACTTGAAGAGGTACACGACGGAACATATAGACCTTACATGAATAGGTTCATCCTAGCCAAGAAGATTTTGAGGGAAGGCTACTATTGGATGATAATGAAACCGATCGTAGTCGATTCATGTAAAAATGTCATCAATGCCAAATTCACGAGACTTGATCAAGGTTCCGCCAAATTAGCTTAATGTCATAAGCTCGCCTTGGCCATTCATAGCCTGGGGAATAGACATCATTGGGCCCATAGAGCCGACAACTTTCAATGGACATCGCTTCATCCTAGTCGCCATATACTACTTCACCAAATGGGTTGAAGCCACTTCTCTCAAATCGGTAACGAAGAAAGTGGTAGATGACTTTGTGTGCCACAACATCATATGCCAATTCGGCATTCCAGAGTCGATCATAACAGACGATGGATAGAATTTGAATAGCAATCTAATGAAAGAAATCTATGAACAATTCTGTATCACTCATCAGAATTCAACCGCATATAGGCCACAGATGAATGAAGTCGTATAGGAAGTAAATAAGAACATCAAAATAATCTTAAGGAAGATGACCGACAACAACAAGTGTTGGCATGAACAACTGCCCTCTATATTGCTAGGATACCAAATAACAACTCAAACTTTAACAGGAACAACTCTATATTTTCTTGGCATGGCACTGAAGCAGTCATACCAGCCGAGGTAGATATACACTCGTTCATAATCATACAAGAAGAGGAACTGGACAATACAGAGTGGGTCTAGTAATGGTATGAGCAACTGGATCTGATTGATGAGAAAAGGATCACTGCCGTATAACACGGTAACCTATATCAACAGAGAATGGCATACACCTTCAACAAACAGGTAAGAGCCACGATCTTTCAAGTAGGACAACTTGTTCTCGAGCGCGTGTTTCCACACCAGGATGAGTACAAAGTAAAGTTTGCACCCAACTGGCAAGGCCCCTACATGGTGCGAAGGTACTATCAGGAGGAGCTGTCATCCTCACTAAAATTGATTGCCATGAATGACCCAAAGCAATCAATGCAAACACGATAAATCGGTACTATGTATAAATACACGCTTCTCAAGTCTTATAATCATCTTTTACTTGTAATCGCACTTTTCTATTTCTTGTAATCACACTTGTTTGTTTGTAATTGCATTAGAAAACCAATCCATTTTATTTAATGAACTATGCGAGGACCTGATTCCCAAACAAAAAAGGGGATACGTAGGCATCCATTACGGACTAGGTTGCAATATTACTCAAATCAATTATTTTATGTAATATAAACTATGAGAGGACGTGATTCCCAAAGAGGGATACATAGGCACTCTTTGAGCTCGGTCGCATTATCACATTATCATAAAATCAACCATAGTTACCCCAAACTACGTTTTGACCTGATTCTTGGGATGTGATATATAGGAGCTCTTTGAGCTCGGTCGTACCAAACAAAACACCCAAATAAACCCTTAGGAAACCTCAAAGATATCGAGAAATCAAAGAATCGCCTCACACAACTCAAACTGGGGCAAACTTTTGAGATGATCTTAAAAATTCCATCAACTATCCAGCTCAAAGGATCAGCCGGTCAAAGCTCACAAATTGGGGTAGAGTTTTTAAGAAGATTTCAAAAATTCCATCAATAATCCAGCTCAAAGGATCAGCCGATCAAAGCTCACAAACTGGGGCAAAATTTTTTAGAGGAACTCAAAAATTCCTTCAAGACGTAAATTAGCCTGAGAGTCAGCCGGTCCAAATATGCAATAGGGGAATTTTTTTAGAGAGGGCTCAAAAATTTCATCAAGATCAAGACGAAGAGCAAAAGTACTGTGTCGAAGACGTTCAGAAAATCCGCTCAAGCGAACAATGTCATAACATGAGTCGATAATATTTTTATATATGAAATGTTTTAGAGATGTTTTATTCGAAAATATTTTTGAAACATTTCTATTCAAAACATTTTCTCTCAATATATTGTGGTCGAAAAGGGATCGATGTCACACCCCAACCTTGGGAGGTGTGGCTGGCACCTAGTACCCTAAGACCTGAGCGTACCGATCTTGATACTTGAGAGACATACAACAATTCATGGGCTAATGAGGCCTTTGACACATACTCAACTGAATAAGGATATAGCCACATGCACTTAGAAAAGGCCCAAATCATACATATCTATAACAAGGTTGACATAAGAATAATAGATATACTGAAGAGGCCGATAAGGCCACACACGAGTATCACACATAACACATTGTCTATAAGTCTCTAAAGAGTATATTGATAAAAACTGGTCGGAATATATATATATATATCCATATATATATATATATATATATCCATCTACCTATACAACTCGCGAGAATGGAGTGTGAAGACCTCCAGTTGAGTCGAGTCCTACTGTGGGGAAATCATCTGCATCTCTATTTGTACATGCGGGCATGAAATGCACTATTCTTGGAAAGGGACATTAGTACAAAATATGTACTGAATATGTAAGGCAGATAACCAATGTAGACAACAGACATATCATAAGAGATAAGGATACAAAAGTCAATCTGAAACTCATAACAAGCCTCTGAGGGCCTACCTATCACAATCATGAAAATGTATGCATATCTGTAAAAATCAAGTCACTAAGTGGGGCCAAATAATGTAATATCTAGCCTCTCTGTGGGAAAAATTATGTCATAATACATATATATCATACCCAACCTTGATAAGGACTCAATCGTATCCGACCAAGATTTAGGACTCAGTAATAGCAAAACCAACTGCAGCTGGGTGGATATTTAAGTGTCATACTTGGCCCACTATAGCGCGGCTCGGTAAGAAAATAGTATATAAGTGTAATGCAAGACAGACTCTGAAGGGCCTTATAAAATCAATCGGAGTGACACATGGTCGTTATCCTCCGATTATCGTTATGTAGTTGTGTTTGTATCAATTATCTTAGAGCCGACAAAAGTCATAAGAAAAATATACGCTTCTAAGAAAACAAGGTGAGAAGTGTCTTTAACAAGGAACAATAATAAAATCTAGGAATTATACTTCAACATAAAACAATAAGGTTCGCAAGCTTTCAATCTCAAGAATAGAGTGCCTTTTTGATGTGACGTCATTATGATTACGTTATTCATAAATCATACCAAAAGAATGAAAGAGTATGTCTTAACATACATGGTTCTTGTCGCTACAATCGTTCTATAAGCCCTCTATTCTCTTACGGGTGATTATCTACATCACACAACAAGTTGACGTCAATATCACATTCAATTTCCATAGAGAAACTTCACTTAGGCATCTTATCAACAATCTTGACCACCTCGGGTTCTTAATAATTTTTTTACAAAGGGTTCTTATATAATTCGATTCCATGGTTCTCCAAAACACAATTTCCATAGAAAACTCATGAAGCCGTTCTTCGACAATTTTAAGCATAAACAATTCTTTAAACTTTTCTTATACGGAAAGTCTTATGTGATTCAATTTGACAATCCTTCAAACCATATTCTTCTTAATCCATAATGTACATAATAAATCCAATTCCATTCATACTTAGAGAGTGAAACAACTTCTACTATGAAGAATTCATAAGTTTACGAACTTTTGATCAAGAAACTCCTTTCATAACTTTCTCCAAATCATCAATTAAGTGTAAACATAAGTAGAGGAGAATAAATCCTTACCTTTATGATCCAAATCTCATTAGAACATCAAGTTATCCATACGTTGGGTTTCCAAAAATTGATTCACACCGGAGAAGATGATTCTTGCGATTACCACGGGGATTATCACGTTAATCTTGCGTGATTAACCTTATATTCAACCTTGGGGTGTTATGAAACTTTGGAGAGGTTTTAGGGGAGTTCTAGGTCTAGTTTGGAGAAAAATAAGTCTCAAAATGAAGAGACCCCATTTAAACCCGTCAAAAATTTTGCACTGTCATAGATTGACGGTTCACTTGAAGGACTGTCAAACTTTTGATGGTCCATAAATCTTCTCATCAAACTACTAGTAAAATTGATGGCTTAGGTGGGAAATTTGACGGTCCGTTAAATATTTGACGGTCCGTCAGTCTTTCATCAAGTTGCCCAGTTTCCTATTTTTATGGAAACATACTTTATTCGATCCGTTTAACTCCTAAACACTTCGGTACTTTCATAAACAAGTTGTACACCTTTACTATCCTTCTATAAGGTCAGCCATCTTACTAAGGCTTCAATATCCATTGACAATATGGCAAAATACGAAATTACGGGGTGTAACATCCTTCTCTCCTTAGAAACATTTGTTCGTGAATGTTGGAAATATTCTAACTCTCAAGTTTTCCAAAAATTTTGGCAGAGTTTCCTTTGTAAACAGAACTATCCAAAACCTGTCAAGTAGCCTAAACATATATCCAATGCCACACAGGGCAACATAGTATCAAGATAACATCAATCGGCCTCACATGACTTGCTTTTACTTATAAAAGATTAGAGAAAGTTTAGCCACAAATTACCTTAATATCCTTTTTGCACCTGATACACTTGCTCCAAAATATAGCTTACATAAGATTCATGGTCCATCTTCGATAAACTGAATAAGAATAGAAGGGTTATACCGCATGAACACTAACATGAAGTTAGGATCTAAATCATTCTAGTGGAGTGATTCTTAGGTTTCTTGACCTTTCTTGACAGAGTTCTTGCGGATTAAGGACTATCTCATCCTATCATTTATCATATTACACTGATATGCATTATAGGTATATTCTCATCCTTCATACAGTTGTACCTTTCTTTCATACCATTCTCTAACGGTTGTACTTTGTCTGAACTATTATATTTTGACATTCGAGTTGTATTCTTCTTTTCTGTATTGTAATGTTCATCTTATGATGGAGCTTAGATATCCGAGTTCACAGGCACAAAACACAAGATGATGATGAAAGATTGTAACACGATTATCACCAAAGTTGAGGACATGAAAAATAGTAGAGTTATTCGAATGTGCTTCTTCTCTTCTCTTCTTCTCCATTTCTCTATAGTATCCTTATACGACACATACGTTCTAAGCAGCTTAATGGTTTTAAAATTTCTTTTGTCAATAATTCTCCTTTCCACTTTCACTCGGAGTAGATTCTGAATAAGCGTCTCTGATTGGGACTATGCTTTGCTTATTGGTTACTGTCTTTTTCACATGGGTTTTGTATTATAAACTTGAATACTCTTAAATAAATTCTTTTTCTCTTGTCAAGTTGAATCTTGCTTCCAACACCAAGTCTCTTAATTCGTTTCCTCATTGATCTAAGTATTCTTTCATAACTTATTTCTTCCAATCTGATATCTTCTTTTGGGTCCCTTCCCCCTTTCTTGACTTGAGAGGAGTTCCACTCCTTTACCACGTACAATTCTTTATTCATCAATTTGGTAATATCTCTCTTACTAGTCATTGATACTTATTCCAATTTTTTCTAAACTTTATATGTTCACTCACGGCCTGGGTCCGGTAATCCGACCTGAAATCTTCATTGGTCACCTTAGGACGGGACAATGGAAATTTTGAATACTCGGAGCTTCTTTTAAACTAGTTCTTTGATTAGCGGGTTGTCTTAATTGTAGATCATGCAATGTCTTGAGATAGTTTTCAAAATAACCCTTCGATCAAACTTCGATTGTATATCCAGACTTAATAATTACTGTGCAGACTGACGAGTCACTTGATCATTAATATTCTGATTACGTTATGGTCCTTAAATATCCCCGGTTCACTCAATAATCCATATGCAATACCTCAACTTCCAGAAGCAACTTTTCTTCAAATGCTGCTACTTGATACTCACAATCCTTGGACTTGGATAAGGTTCTCATTATTATCTTTACTCTATCTCAGAATACTTCTTAAAGGGGATTTATATGAGATGCTTTGTCTTGATTCTATTCAATTCCAAATATAAGGAAGAATTCGTTTACCTATAGCTCTAAAGGGTATCACCCAGTTTCTATTACGGTTGGCCACCTGTTACTTCTCCGGGATGGTCCTTTTCTGTGACTTCCTCAGTGTCTTTCATTGTTTTACGGTACACAACCTTGCTTCTTACTTCTTACAATGTCTTGAGTTCGTACACTTATTTGGCGATGTTATTCATTCCCAGATAGACTTATCATTTCCTTAGCTATATCCCATATTTTCTCAAGCATCCTTTCTCGATTTATATCATTTGTCAAATACTAAAAATCAAGGCATTTTCTCCTTTTCGACATTGTTTCTTCTTTTATTGACCTTATTACTAGAGAATCTACTATACTAATTGGTTCTGGACTCATGATCTTCTAAAAATGATATTTTTTTCATACTAAGGGCGCGTACTTGCCCCTTGTAACTTCAAAATCCCTTAATCGTTCGTTGGGTATTTCTTGTACACCTATTTCCTTGAAGTAAATATTTGACTTCCTCGGGTTAATTTTTCAATATTGCTCATGCTAGGGGTTGTACCCCATTTTTTATTAAAGGGTTTACTTTTGCAAAGTGTTGCTTTTGCTTGCTCCCTTTATGGTTACCACACTTGAGTCCATACTTCTTCCTTTATTTCTCAGTTTCGGTCTAATTTGTAACTGATGTTCATATCTTTATGACCATTACATTATCCTTCTTGTAAGGTTCCTAGTTTACTCAGCTGGCCAAATTCACTATCACTTGCTCACTCATATCGTGTTCCTTTTACTCTTGTTCTTTAGCTCTTTTCTTATCATTTACTTTAAATCATCTTTTCGTTGCTCCATTATAAACCCACATCGGGTTTCACTCATGCTTACTCCCACTCATATATTTTTAAATGCCTTATCGATATTCACGATGAACCTAAGGCTTGACATATAATTAAATTTGAATCATTGCTGAATTAATACTTGTTGCTAACTTTGGGCTTTTCCCCCTAAATTGGTATTAGAATTTTTTTTATCCGCCGTCCGATCGCTCAACTTGGCGATTACCGATTTGAATTTCTTCAAAGATTTCTTGTCTTAGCGTACTTCCTGTATCATCATCCACAAATGTCATAATTTACATTTTCAACCCGGGAAGCGTGAATCACTTCTTTACTTATGCCTTTATCTTTTATTAGTACTCTTGTTTCTTGGAGATCTCACTTCAATTACTTCATCGATATTTTTACCATTACCGGCTTTCTACCTGTCTATTTGTGTGAGATATATTCTCCAACTTTGTTAAGTTGTCATAACACTTTTACTTGTGTTTACCAGACCCCCGTTTATCATTTGTCGTCACTTCTCTATTAATCATACCTTCATCTCAATTTATCTCCATTTAATGTCAAAAATCTTATCGTCTTTCATGATGAAAAAGGCATATCATTTGCCCTTAATTAACAAAACTCATCCCGTTCCACGGTTTTCTTAGATAGTTTAATCCTTATGAAGGGATTAGGGTTACTAGTTTATTAATAACTTTTCACATTCTTTTCTTCCTTCAACTATCTTCTAAACAAAGCTTCATGTAACTTATTTCTGGAAATCCATTCTCCTTATTGCTCTTATAGGGTTCCTCTAAATTCCTTGGAATCGTGAATCCCCTTTTTCAGGTCACATGTTCATTTGCTTTCTGTGTCCCAGTATTGCTCACGCTATAGGATCTAAGGGTGTTAGATACAATATAGTCAATAAAGGGTCGATTCCTAAATCATCTTACTTAGAGCCTTGAACATAATTGTGATTTCACTTACTATCTTCCATTTCTATCACCGATTCACTATTTATATATGCCTTGTATGACATACTTGTTGTATCAAAATAATTGACCATTCATTGGTATAAGCACATTTATTCTTAATAAAATTATAAACGTACCTGATTGATTACATGATTCTAGGTAACATCGAGACCAGATATTCTCTATGACTCAACCTCAGGCATCTATATACTCTATGGATCCTACTCCCACACCAATAACATCTCTTAAAATCACCTGGGCATTGTCCATAATGCACTTGTCCACACTAATGTCATAGTAACTGAAATCTCTCGGGACATTCTCTGGCATTGTAACCCAAGGCTCCACATCCAAAATATAGCTCGACATCAGATAAGCGTACTCCGTCATGACTCCTACCACATTGCTGACATCGTGGTTTACTGCTCCAACACCTTCTTGTGCTTGTTTGATTTCTACCCGGAGCTTCGATCTGACGCCTCTCTCTACACCAATTCTTCAGCACCAGCGTCCATCCCAAACCTTCCGGTCTATCTACTGGTTACTTCTTCCTCGCTTATACTCATTTGGGGTGAACCTTGATTAACTGACTTCCATGATAATAGATTTCTAAGTCTCTCTAATGGTCTATCCTATGGGGTCATTTGAACATGATCCTGCTCTGGAAGATAACTGGGGGTGTTGTTGCATACGCAGGACAACTCACATCCAACCAAAATGGAAATGACCATTGTGCTCATGGCCTCTGTATTGTGCGAGCCTTCCTATAATCTAGAAATATCACTGGAATCGCTGGCACTCGGAAGGGTGATTTCTTTGAGATCTCAAATGGGTCCTCCTCCATAGAAGGACCATTTGAAGACCGAATTCGCATTCTTATTGGTCGAATTTCAAACCTCTCCAAAATTAAATCAAAATCTGGATATTTTCACATCTCTCACATCAGTTTGGATGAAATATTTTGAGGGTTTTGAAGCCTATAAAAGGAATTCCTCACCCTCAGTCCAAACCAAGCCTTGAATACTTAAAAATTCCTCAAGAGTTCAAGGATAAGTCCCTCTTTGAGCAAAAATCTGAAATCCTAGTGATTTCTAGGTTTTCATAGTCTAAAATTTTCTTTTCAATTTTGGTGTGGCTGGACTTGTTGGATTTGGAGTTGTGCTTTCCACTCTGGAATAACGAATACGGCTGTGCATCAAAGAGGTAATTATGAAACTCTCTCAGTTTATATTCTCACATTTTAAAGTTGTTTATGGTTAATTATGTGTTTAGTTGTGTCATTATGAGTTGTGTTAAGCATGCCTAATCCTTGTTAATATATGTCTATGGTTCCATATTAGTATGTCAAATAGATTATTAACTTTTAATGGATAAAATCTTGTTGTTTAGTGTTAAAATGTGATGTTTGATTAACTTGTTTTGATTGACTGAAAGATTTTAATTTATAGTTATTGTTTAATGTTACCCTTAGTGTGGTGTATTAAGTATATTAACCTCAAATGGAATGATATGGACAAAATTTAGCAAATTATCAATCTGCTTGGCCAATGTTTGGATGTGTATTTACATCAAAATTAAGTAGTGACAAGGGCCATAATAGCTGTATGAGTTTGATTATGTACTGAAGTGACTTGTTTACATGTTTTTTCCATGGTATGATAATGGTGTTGAAGCATAGTTGTTCTGGTTAAGATCTAGAATTTAGTTGATCATGATCAATGAGTAAATTCACCTGTTGGATGATGGTTTTGTTAACTTAAGCCTTGTTTAGAAATAATGTTAATTTGAAGTGTCATCTATATCCTGTGTGCTGTAATGATGGCCTTTGAGTGACCACTTGGGCCTCCTCACTTATTCCCCTTTGTCTGGATAAGCATGCTACACACCTCTCTTGGTTGTTTTGAGTAAAAACGGTCACCGTGCCAATGTGAGAAGTCTTTTGAAACATGTCACACTCTCTTGCTGCCTAGAATAACAATATGCATGGTTACTCTAGCCTGGTCAGTCCCCATTCTTAGTATGTCATTTCTAAATTAATAAGTCTTATGTATACATGTATGTTGGTTTGATTATGCATTTACCTTACTTTAAGGCTATTGTGCCCAATTGTGAGGCATGAATAGAAATTCCTTAGTTATAGTCTTGATTTGATTGATCACAAGTATCTGATGGAATGTATTTGTGCATCTTGAACTCCTTTGCCCTTCTTCTAAATTGACCACATCCTGTTTTACTTTCCTAAAATGTGAAAATCCATCATGATATCAATATAGTACATGGAAACATCTCTATGACATGATAATTAGTGAGTTTTAAGTCAATAGAGATACCTATGCTAGTTCCATATTTTTTGATGGAATCTGCTATGCCATGTTAATCACAAGTCCTTATTTGATCAAAATGTATGTGTTTCATGATAATACTCATCCTGCCTGGTGTGCCTTTTGAGACTCTGTGCATTGACCTTCATCTCATGTGTCAGTTCTTGTGTTGAATATGCCAAGATGATTGAGTGTTGAGCAAGTGAAATGATCCCAGTCTGCTTAGCATTACTGTTGCCTAGTGTTGTTTAGGATGCTAGATTATTAATTCTATGCCATAATTTAGCTATAAATGAGTATGTAGTGATGCATTCAGATGACAAGAGAGACTAGAAGTGTTTAAAGTGAATGAATAGTTTGAGAATATGATTTGGATAGACATATTCAAGGATAGGAAGTTTTTTTTCCTTTTGGTTAAGTTCTACATCTGCACATAGAATGCCTAACTCAGTTTAATACCTCATCCCTGTCCTCAAAAAAATGCTTAGGTTTTGTCATTTTTCAAATTCTGAAACTCAAGTGTTCGTATGTGTGATTTTGTTTATTTGAGATAAGTCACTGAGTTTATTTGTGTTGCTTCTTTTCGCTGATTGTAGTTGGCCTTATCTCTCTTCTTCTCATTTCTTTTTTTTTTTTGTTTAACTGAATGGCCACTTTGCTTTAAAATGCCTATGAGTACCATTATTTTTACTTGTGATATAAAACTTGCTTCTACTGGTTCACCATCTTAAGTTTACTAGTGTATATGCAAATGGTATATCCCGAGATATACAAGGTTAACGACCTAAGTATGCACTAGTTGTATATGGAGGTTGCATACCCTCGTATATTTTTAGATATACCATGTATACTTGTGATATCTCATGGCTATTAGTTCCATTATGCCTAAGTACGTATCAGTCATGTGCTTGAATGTTTCTAAGCCTGTGAATGGGTTCAATTGAGTGATATCAATGCTTTGGGCCAATTTATTCACTCTTCAAAATCAGAAAATTGTTGAATTGTTGGGCATGTCTATTTATTTCTGCGTGTGATGTGTTCTGCTAAGCACATAAGTAAAATAATATGTTTGGACTGCTACTTTTGGGCTCGTTGACCGGTTTATGTGTTTTGCTATAATAAATATGAAATAGATAGCTAGTTCTACTAATGATATTTAATTATGTGTGATAGTTTTTGGGTATTCTCTAACAGTGTTACTTGTTTCCCCCTTCTCTTTGCATGGCCAGAGTCCACATGGCCCACATCTTGCTGTTTTGCCGAATATCTTGAGCCGTTGGACCTGAGGGCCGAACACCACATTCTTTCATCGAGTCCGGCAAAGAATTGAAATACCAACCATGGGTAAAAATGATATATACAATAGAGTTTCCTTTTTGCATTTTTTATAAACGGTGTTTGGTGGGTCGGTATACCCGCCAACTCATTCGCTTTGTTTTATGTATTTTGCATTTGCTATGTGTAAAAACGCTATATTATTATTATTGGGACCCTTAAGTAGAATCTAATCACATAGAGTTGCTTTCTTTTTACGCTTTTGAAATAAATAAGTTTCATCTTTTCGGCTAATTAATAAAATTGGCTTTTCGGCTACTTATTTACATGCTTTAAATCCTTTCTAATTGATACTTTGCAAAATAAAAAAAATGAAAAGAACTTAGTTTTGCAAAAAAGGAAGTTGTTTTCTTGTAATTTGATATAAGTTTCAAAAGATATCAAGTTTGAATGGAACTAGATTAATTGTCTTCGAATAGAAATGGAAAATGCCTTTATTAAGTATTAGTTTGGGTTAAGGGAACAAACCCCTCTTTGATTGACCTCTTTTATAAAATAACGATCTTATTTTGTTAAATTATTCTCTACTTTTCATGAAAACAAATAAGTGTTTTAATATCTCTTTTGGTGAAAAAAGAAAAACAAAGAAAGTACTTTTTTCATCAAAAGAAAAGACTTTTGATTTTAAAGTTTTTTTTGAAGAATCTTGTAAAGAAGATTTTGTACTCGTTTTTAAAGTGTGTGTGAGAAACTTTACTTTGGCAGAAAATAATTTTGAATGACTAAGTATTTGCAATATTTTAAATACTTAAGCAATTTTAAAGAAATTTTTATTATATAAGTCACGAGGCCAATCGTATTTTATGGATCCTTAATATTGGGGTGCCTAACACCTTCCACGGGGGATTATTGGAACCCTTACCCGAGCTCTGATTTAATTTAGGATTTTTCTTTAATTTTGAAAAAACTTTTTAATATGGTTTTTCTATTTTCCTTATAAAGTAGGTGACGACTCTAAAATAAAAATAATTCCAAGAGTCCACGAGTTATTGAGTAGCTTTTATGCCTCAACATAAAAGTGAATAGTAACAGATGGCGACTCTGCTGGGGATTAATTAGGTTCTAACCATAAGAGTTCCAATAACATAAAAATGCTTTTAAATTGCTTATGTGTTTATTTTATTGCAATGTAAATTGTCATTCCTGCATATCATTTTCCGCCACATGGCAAATCACACACACATTTGCATGTGTGCACAAAGATGATTATGCAGATTCGTAATCGTCCTCCAGTAAAAAAACAAAATACTTCTTTAGAACCTGTTGAAGATTTAGTTGGTTTGTTGTAATCCAACAGTCAACAACGATTCACCTCGGCAGTCTCCCAAGTACCCAAATCATTTGATTAAGCTCACTCTAGTACAACTAGCATATAGCCAAGCCAAATCCATACTGAATTACATGCTGACTTAGACAAGTTTGGGTATCTCAGACCTACCCGGACCAATTAGGAATACCACCTTGCATATTCACACGGTCTTTGACCAGAGGATATGCTCATCTAACTATGTGCGAACATGACTTGTGCCATATGGGTTAAACCATTTTCTGAGCGACAAGGCCTGATTATGTGTTGTCTGTGTAGATGTCTACCAACCTCCATTTGATATGGTCTTGGGAGCGCCAGAATTTTTGAGAATGTGGTGGTTCCATTTAGACGACAAGCACCTCAGAGAGATCACTTGCTTCCTAGTATACTAACCCTCCCCCATGACTATGACGAGTTGTAAATAGCTTATCGAGGTCTTAACCGAATACTAGGATGATGATAGGATGGTGTTTAGGTTAGGGCACATAGAGATGATACCGACCTTGGAAGAAATACGGGATGCCGTAGACAGTAATGGAATCTGTCTAAGAAGGAGAAAGAAAATCGATCATAACCTCCTAGCTCCAAGCAAGCCCACTCCAGCTGAAATTATGAAAATGTTATCCTTAGTCCAAGCCTTCCGGGTTTTCGGGGAAACAGTAGCCCTCAAGGATTTGTACTGACGCTTCAGGGGTAAAAGGGGGTTCGTAAATAATTCTGTGGAGTTCCGCACTTTCATGCCATCTGACCCTTATCCTTTGCCATTTTTTTGCTAGGTACCATAGTATTTCTTCAAAATTCCTACTTCGCTATAAATACCCGAATCATCTCAGTCGCTTATGCCATCCTCTACGGCGTAGCCTACAACGGGGAACCAAATACTTCAATATAGTCTAGGTCATCCTCACCGATATATACCGAGCCTTAGGTAGATGCAAAAACCAACTTAGGTATTTTCAGGGATGTAACTTATTGTTACAGTGGATTCTCAAACACCTCCAGAAAATCCTAGGTCCCCAGTCTTACCTACTGATAGCCAAAATGATGACCTAAAGAACCATGTACCAGAATTCCCTAATCGAACCAAAAGAGAGTGATCCCTCTTCTTCGCGTTTCTTAGAGAAGGATATACAATGGAGGTTCCCCGAATTCACCGCAACGTGGGTTGTAGTGCAGGGTAGAAAATGTCCATTCTTGCTGCTTGTAGGTATTCGAAGGGTCCATCCTTATGCGCCAGCCCAGGTTCTAAGACAATTCGGGAAGAAACAATATGTGCCTCATGTTGGGGGTATAGGAGACTGTGATTGACTATGAGGAGGATAAACTCTGAAATGCCGGAGCTTACATTCGAGAGAAGAACAATCGTCTCATCTACCAAGTAATAAAAATCTCCAAGGATTATGTCAAGGATTACGAGGATTGGTTGAGAGAGGATTTGTTAGGGGTTATTGTGCTAGGGATCTAGTACCAGCGGATTAGCGACAGAGAGTCTAAAGATGAGATTAGGGTTAGACGGATTCAGAGGCAAGATGATGACAAAGATGTCAGGTATCGGGAGAAGATGGAAGCTGATAGACAGACCATAGCGAGCTTGGAGGAAGATTTAAGGTTTGCACATAGGTGTTTGGACGACCTGAGGGATCACATCAAGGGGGTTCTAGAAGATACCTGCTCGATGACCTTTCAGGAGAAGGGGTACATAGCCGATGCTCTAATAGAGGAGACATATCAGCAAATCCGGATTGCACTCCGATAGGCTAAGAAGGCCCGAACAGATGGAGGACCATCATCAGCCGCTAGAGGACAACCTTTATGATCTTTTCATTTATGCTTTATTTTTATGATCTAACCCTTCGGGGAGATGATTATTATTAATGAAAATGGTTATGAGGGCAATGGTTTGATTTATAAATTGGCATAATCCATTTTCAAATGCTAGAAATGGTCTCGATTCACAAGGAACAGAGACACATTTAATATATTGCCATTATGTGCTTATATGTCTTTTTTCGTGCATTTATATCGAATGTGATTGATTCAATGTCTCAGGTATCACCCCAAAAGAAAAACATGAGAATATGTCATAAACAGCCAAGACTCCACTTCCCCAAAATGAAAACCCAAACCATTTATATCTCCCAAAAAGATTAATTTGCTGAGATGGACTCTCGATAAAGTTTGAGTGCTGATGTTCCCGCTATGAGTGTGAACAACGGAGAAGAGAGCGAAACTTCACTCAGGATAAAAATGGTCCAGATTGATGAAAGGATTGCCTTGGTTAAGGTAAAGCTGGAGGAAGTTGGCCATTTACTGGACCTCTCAAGGGAAGTGGAAGGACTGATGGACAACTATATACCCCTGTCAGGAAATTCGGGGACATCTAAAACAATGAAGGCTGAGACTGAGAATCAACAACTCAGGGAAGCCACCACCACAATATCTGTTGCCGCTCATAAGAGCGATAAAATTCTACCGTCACTAGATGAGATACCTACTATGTGGGCCATTGCTCTTAAGGCCTATGCTTGTCCTTATCGGTTACACCAGTACCAGTATTAAGTTTAGAGGTCTACAAGACCATGAGAGCTGTGGGGATTGCACACCCCAGTAATGTGAGACTGCCGCCGTGCGCTCCAGCATATGAGCACAAGAGATGTGCATACCACATGAACTAACCCGGACACACCACTGATGAATGTGTACCACTCAAAAAGATGATTGTGCAACTGATCGACAATGAACTATCTTCCTCATCTGGGGCACTATTTCTTATTGTCGCATGACCCAATCACTGGAATGGGAGGCATTGATGCTGAAATGTGTCTATGGAAGTACGAGTTCACCATCTTTAAAGACTCCTACACTGAGATCTTTAATAAACTATCCGCCACAGAAAAGATCAACCCCATCAGACTGTCGTGGTAACCTTTGACTTCCAGAGTTAGTGAAGGAAAAGTTGTCTATACCACTCTAGGGCACTGGTCCATAACATTGAGGAAAGCGTGGCATTCAAATTTGAGTTGGAGCACCTTATTGGTAAGGGGGAGATTTGGGTAGTTCTCCCTCCTCGTCACGAGTTGGTATAGGCCAAGGGCCGAACACACGGTTGTAAGAGTGATAGCCGTCCATAGCTTCAGAAGAAAAACCATCTTTTGGGTAGATCTAGGCACCCCTTAATGAATCAAATCTAATCCCCTCCTCTTTTACTTGTAAAAAGACCGCGCTGGACCTGATGTTCACTAGGTGGGATACGCAGAAACCCCATATCAGGTCTGGTCCTTTGAATTTGGGGTAGGAAACACCCATAGGGGTAGGATTTATTTTATGTAAAATGAACTACGGACCGACCTGACTTCTCCCGGCGGGATACATAGGTAGTCTATTTAAGACTCAGTCCTTAATATAAATAAATGTTTGCTCCCCCTTCTCTTTCCCCTTTTTATAGATGCAGGTGCATCTAGCTGGCAGACCAAGCGTTGAGGTTGTCATATACAGCAAGTCAATCGACCCCCAAATTACCAAAATACCCTTACAAACCCTAAAATACCCGAAATAGAGAATCAATTGAATATTCGTATGAATACGTGAACTTATGTGCTTACTTACAAACTGTGTTTATCTTACATTTAATTTATCTGGCTAATGTACTAACGTCATCTGTGTTTGAGTAATTTTTCTCTTAACGTAGGAGGTTAGTTTATGTCATGGCACTGGCTTATTATACAAGATCAAAAGCATTAACAACATCTATGTCCAAACGAAATCCAAAGGAAATGACCG
This sequence comes from Anisodus tanguticus, assembly GCA_034509755.1. Taxonomy (NCBI): domain Eukaryota; kingdom Viridiplantae; phylum Streptophyta; class Magnoliopsida; order Solanales; family Solanaceae; genus Anisodus; species Anisodus tanguticus. Next base: position 31,772,873 of record CM067541.1, read on the forward strand.
GTAATCCAGATGACGAGAGAAGCGTTGGGAACTCCAGGTCTCCTGTACGACGGGAAACAACTCATACCAAAGACATGGTTAAAATGGTAAATGACATTCAGGAGAAAATGACCAGGATTGAAAAGGCCTAGATTTCCCGAGAAAAGCATGTGAAAGAGAGAAGGCTTCCACCACCCTTCCTATTCTTATCCTCTCCCGTCTAGGAACATTTCCCAAATTACCCTACGAAGACCGACCCACAACACATAGGTACTTCGTACTAAACTCCTCCACCCACAAATACCATCCAAATACCCGAGACCATTCATTTTGTTCAGGTCCCCTTATCCATCAATACCACCATACATCCAAATACCACCACACACCCAAAGTCACTTCTCGCCAGAATATGGCAAACTGGACCACTATGAGGAGACAGAGAGGGCATGGAGGGCCGAACATGAGAAGTTAGCTAAAATGATGGAGGAAAAGCTAGCTCGAGGCATAGAACAAAAATTAAAGGAGATCGTTAGGGCTACCCGGAAATCTCTCGATTAAGTTATGATGACTTATGCATTCACCAGATTTGGATCTACCAGAGGACTTTAAGGTTCCCAAATTTGAGATGTTTGACGGGTTGGGAAATTCGATGGTCCATCTACGGTCATACTGCTATCACTTAGTAGGAGTTCAGAACAACCCTACTTTAATCATGAGGCTATTAAGTTGGAGTTTGATTGGAGAGGCCTCCAAATGGTTTGCTGCGCAAAATATGCGATAATGGATCACTTGGGAGGATATGGCAGAGTCGTTCATGGAATAGTATAAGTTCAATATCGAAGCTGGACCTGATTGGTATTATCTAGAGAAAATTAGGCAGAAGTCCACCGAGACCTACAGAGCATACGCAAGTAGATGAAGAGCGGAAGTCGCTCGCGTACAGCCACCTATGATAGAAAAAGAATTGGTCACCAATTTTGTCAGAGGACAAGACCAGTACTGTTACGATATGATGCTTACCATGGCCGGACGACCATTTTTAGAGTTGGTGAGGCTATAGAGCATGGTCAAAAAATCAAAATGATTACCAGCGTGACTGGTAGAAGCTCCCAGTCAGGTGCTTCGGGAGGCGTGCAAAAGAAAAGAGAGGACATGGTGAATGTTACTCGATCCTCCAATCCCAAAACAAAGAAATGAGAAGAACCCCGTTCACCCATGGAAGTGTATCAATCGCCACCACCAAGTGGTTATATGACTCCCCCATAGAGCCCAATGCCCGTGTACTACACCCGACCCAACTACCAAACCTCCATAAGCTACCAAAGCCCTTCACCAAATTCACAAATGGTTTCACCAATCTTTCAAACTCCTGTGTTAGCCCCCCAATCTCCATAAAATTACCAATCTCCACCAAATTACCAAACTCCCCAAAACTACCAAACTCATCAAAATTACCAAGATCCACAAAACTAACAACTCTAAAACTACCAAAATCAATCGCCCCCGGTGAACTATAATGCGCCACAGCCCAGGTTTGAAAAGAATTTGGTTAAAACATTCATGTCATTATTGAAAACACATGCACGGTTGTTCAAAGAGCTACTTGCCACCGGCATGATCCAAATAATACCACCAAAGCAGGTAGACCCCGGGAACCATTTCTACTGCCCTGAACAAATGTGTGCTTATCATTCTAGTAGAGCCGGACATAGCTTTGGATTCAGAATTTGATAGAAAAAAGGGAGGTCACATTGCATACAACCGCTTCTAACGTTAATACCAATCTTTTGCCAAATCATGGAAATGTCGCTATTCATATGATCAAGAGAGAGGAAGATAGGGCAGTCTGTAAGCCTTAGAGTTTAGCACCCACGAAGGCTCTGGAGCAGAATGTGGCATCGCTAACCATACATGAGTGACCCAGGTTTGAGGTGTTGATTCCTGCATCGATCATTGCTTAAATAGCCTCGGCTGTAATGAAGCCGCCTAAGAAAGAATTCATTATCGAAGCCATCGTTGCGCATGACATGACTAGATTAGGGCAATGTTATACACCTAAAAAGTTAGCCCAAGGGGGCACCAGAAAATAAAACAATCAAAAGAGGCCAATCACGGAAGGTGAAGCCGAAGATTTCTAGCATAGAATATAACCCAAAGAGTATTCCATTGTCGAGCACTTGAAGAAGACTCTGGCTCAGATATCAGTGCTATCATTATTGTTAAGCTCCTCCCAGCACCGTTTGAAATTGATGAGAGTGCTGGATGAAGCACATGTTCTTGCCGGCACAAGCGTCGAGATTCTAGACTTTATGGTATCCCATATCATGGGAGATCACCGAATATCATTCAGGAAAGATGAGTTGCCCAAAGAAGGGCTAGTGCATAACAAGGCATTGTACATCACTGTTGAGTGTAGAAGCAAGATCGTAGAACAAGTCCTCGTAGACAATAGGGTCGGTTTTAATATTTACCCAACAACCATATTGGAATAGTTGGGGTATGATATGGGAAAGATAACAAAGAGTCACACAAATGTAAAGGGATTTTATGGGGCTCAAAGCGATCCAATTGGAGAGGTTGACCTATGCATCCAAATAGGACCAACCGAGTTCATCATCGAGTTCCAAGTCATGTCAATCTCCACCAACTATAATGTACTGTTAGGAAGACCTTGGATCCATGTGGGCGGAGCCGTACCATCTTTTCTACACCAGGCCATAAAGTTTATATAGAAAGGACACGAGGTGGTGATACATGGGGGAAAAAGTATCCACCAAGTACCCCAACAACTATGTTCCTGTGATCTAGGAAGTTACCAAAGGAACAGATTTCCACATGGTTGAACTGGTGGGGTCCGCTTATGCAGAAGATGCAACACAAATCCCAATGCCGGCTGCATACAAAATAGTCACCTCTACAATGCTGAAAACAGCTATAAGCCAGGGAAATGTCTTGGGAAAGACTTGCACGGCATCACAAAGCTGGTTAAGCTACCCACAAACGAGTTTCGATATGTCCTTGGCTACGTCCCCATACCTAAAGAAACCTCCAAAGAAAGCGAGAAGAAGAAAGGTCCTCCATAGTTGCGGAAGCCGATCTCGAGTTTGTACTGGTAATTTCCCCTAAAGATACCAGCACTAGATGCAAATGATGTCGATGAAGGGATAAGGATGTTGTTTGCAGAAGAAGATTTCCATGCAATCTTAGAGGAACACACAGAAGTGCCCACCATTCGTGATGTGAAACTTGGTGAAAAGCTCACCAACTGGATTTTTATTCTGCTCTTGGTTCCTCGATATCCATGATGATATTTTATAGTTTTCAAAAATTGGTGTAGTATGGTCGAGGCCTGACTATTCACCTTTCTCTACTTTCCTCGTGATGTTTATTAAAAATGAAAATGACTTGATGTTGATCCGAGTTAGGACCACAGTTTGTACTTATTTCTGCAAATAAATGAAAAGCCTTATTTTATAAAAAAAAATTACGCTTTATTTTACTTTACTTTGCTTTTTATTACTAATCACAATTTGCATTGCATTTCAGTAGTAAAATGAATCAACCCCTAATGTAATGATATGTCACAAGGTGAGCGAGTCAAATGTTGAGGTTGAAGAAGAATACGATGAAGAAACAAGGTTACCCAAAGATCTCCTCCATGAAGCTGACCAATACGAGAATAAACAGAAGCCTAATTTGGATAAAACAGAAGCCGTCGATCTAGGGTGCGAAGGAATAGTCAAAGAAACATGAATCAATGCGCACTTGGGATTGCCACAAAGGAAGACTTGATCAGTTTGCTGAAAGAATACGTGGACATATTTGAATGGTCTTACGTAGATATGCCTAGTCTAAGCACATATATCATGGTGCACAAATTACTAATTAACCCTAGGTCACGCTAGTTAAGCAAAAGATGACAATGCAAGCCCGAGTTAAGTGTGTAGATAAAAGAAAAAGTAGAGAAGTGGATTGTATCGGGAGTGGTAGAGGTAACCTTGTATCTTATGTGGTTAGCTATTATTGTGCCAGTGTCGAAAAAGGATGGGAAGATCTGAATATGTGTAGACTACCGGGATCTTAACAGAGCCAGACTGAAAGATAATATTCCACTCCCAAATATCCACATTCTCATCGATAATTATGCCAACCATGAGCTGCAGTCCTTTGTCGATTGTTTCACTGGATACCATCAGATTCTGATGGAAAAAGAGGATGTAGAAAAGACAACTTTCATTACGCCATGGGGAGTGTATCACTATTGGGTAATGACATCCAGCCTCAATAATGTCGGTGCCACATACATGAGAGCCATGATGACTATCTTCCATGACATGATCTACAAGACAATTGAAGTATGTGTGGATGATGTCATCATCAAGTCAAGAAAAGCACTAATCATATAACTCATTTGTGCAAGTTTTTCAAAAGACTCTGGAAATTCAATTTAAAATTAAACTCGGCCAAATATGCATTCAGGGTACCTACTGAGAAATTACTTGGGTTTATCGTCATTCAGAGAGGCATAGAACTAGACCCGCCAAAGATCAAAGCCATACAAGATTTTCCCCTCCGAAGACCAAGAAGGAGGTCATGAGTTTCTTGGATCGATTTTATTACATCAGTCATTTCATAGCTCAGTCCACGGTGATCATGGAACCCATACTCAGATTCTTGAAGAAGGATACCCCGACAAAATGGAATGATGACTGTCATAAAATATTTGACACTATAAAAAATTATCTTTCAAACCTACATATCCTGGTACCATCGAGATTGGGAAGCCCCATGTTGCTGTATCTGTCAGTGTAAGACAATGCCTTCAGATGCGTGTTGGGACAACACGATAAAATCGAGAAGAAGGAACATGTTATCTACTACCTGGTAAGAAGTTCACCGCTTGCGAAACACTATATACTTTGGTAGAGAAGACTTGTTGTGCAATAAAGTTGATAATTCAAAAGCTGAGACACCACTTGGTGTCATACACTACCCATCTCATCTCTAAGATCGATCTATTAAAGTACATTTTTTGCCAGCCAATGCCCATGGGAAAGTTGGCCAAATGGCAGATGTCACTGAACGAGTTCGACATTGTGTACATGGTTCAGAAAGTCATGAAAGTACAAGCATTAGCAGACTTTCTCACCGAAAGTCCAGTGGATGATGATGCAGAACCACTCCTAACATACTTTTCGGACAAAGAAATATTGGTAGCAGACGAAGAAGAAGAAAATCCTTATTCAGAATGGAAAATGTTCTTTCACGGTGCCGCTAATTATCAAGGTTTGGGAATCGAATCGGTATTGTTATAAAAAATAGGATAACATTATCTAATGGCCGCTAAGCTCATTTTCCGTTGCACCAATAACATGGCGGAATATGAAGCTTGCATTTTGGGTCTCAAATGGCACTAGACCGAGATATCAATGAGTTGTTTTTGATCGGTGATTCAAATATGTTAATCCTTCAAGTACAAGGAGTATGGGCAACAAAGAACGTCAATATTCTACCATATGTCAACTTCATGCAGAGGTTGAGCAAAAGGTTAAGAAAGATTATATTCAGACATACTTCCAGAGCACAGAACGAGTTCGCAGATGCTCTCACTACTATAGCCTCTATGATACAACATCCATAAAGTAGTCATATAGACTCAATTGAGATAAGCTTGAATGACGAGCCTATTGTTCCCATGTGGAAGTAGAAGTTGATGGCAAACCTTGATATGCTAATTTGAAAGGCTACTTGGACAAGGGAGAATACCCTAAAGGTACAATGAGTAATCAGAAGAAAACCTTTCAAAGAATGGCAAATGGTTTCTTTATGAGCAAAGATGTGCTCTACAAAAGAACACCAGATTTGGGTTTGCTCAAATGTGTAGATACCAAAGAAGCTACCAAATTACTAGAAGAAGTGCACATCGGCGCTTGTGGACCCCACATCAAGCGCACTGAATACTATTGGATGACTATAGAAATGGATTATGCCAGATTTGTGCAAAGATGTCACCAATGCCAGATACATGGATATCTGAGCAGAGTCCCACCAAACGAGCTCAACGCCTTGAGTTCACCCTGGCCGTTCGTTGTGTGGGACATAGACGTCATTGGGCCGACCGAACCATCTGCGTCGAATGGACATCATTTCATCTTGGCGGCCAAAGGCTACTTTACAAAATGGGTCGAAGCGACTTCCCATAAGTCAATAACTAAGAAGGCAGTGAATATGTGGACATAATAGGAGTGATAGGATTAGAAATGAAATATCCAATACAAGGTGGGGGTGACCTCGGTGGATGATAAGATGCGAGAAGCGAGGCTGAAATGGTTTGGGCATATAAAGAGAAGATGCTTGGATGCCCTAGTGCGGAGGTATAAGATGTTGGCTACGAATGGCTTCAGGAGAGGTAGAGGTAGGCTGAAGAAGTATTGGGAGAGGTGATTAAACAGGACATGGCGTGGTTGCAACATATCGAGGACATATATCATGTCCCAACCCTGGGAGGCATGGCCGACATCCAGTGCCATACTTGACCGCAAGCGTACCAAATTGTAACTTGAGTAACATGGTCACAATAGATAAACTGGGCCTACAAGGCTATTATGCAATCAACCAACAATAGCTTGGGCCGACAAAGACGATTTTGAATAATCCGTGAATAGTAGCTAGACCAACCGACGTAGGATTATTCCAAAAGATATATGTATATCCACATGAGCCGACAAGGCCGTCATAGATGTCTACCAATAGCAAGACCCAATAAAATATATACAAGGGCAGACAAGGCCACCATGCTACTACATTGTATACACAAGACATGTCTACAAGCCTCTAGAGATAATACTATTAAACCATGGTCTGGACAGGGCCTCGGACTACCCATCACAATGTTCGTTCAACAAAGTCCGAATAACATAAATCCAGTCGAAAAGGTCATAGTGTCTGCTCAACAGAGTCAAGCTATATAAATCAGGTTGAGAGGCTGCAATGTTCACTGAAAAGATCAAGACAACCAGCAGGAATGCCAAGAAGGTCATTCATCCACAACAAAGTTAAGTAGTGTCAAGAAGACGGCTATTTATTTTAATCAAAAAATAAAAAACACTCCATGATGTTGCCAAGCAAAAGGAAACATGTTTGGAGCCGCTCGGAGTATCAGTCAGTCAAGCCAGATCCATATGTATGCGGAGGAACGTGGAAATCTTTCTTGCGCAGTCGATCGAGATAGGGTTCCACGAGAGTCAAGCTCTCTAGACAGGAGTCGAGAGTCACTTCATGTCCATGCTCAGCCATACTTATTTTATTTGATTTTTAGAGGAGTTCCAGTATAAGGGATAATCTCTTTGTCCGATTGAGTCAAACTATAACTAACATGATTCCGAAATAAGTGATATGTAGGTAGACTCAATACCAGAGAGCCGGTCATATTCTGACAAGATTCATTTTTAATTTTGCTTTATTTAGTCCTCATTGAGTCGAACTACATGTGACCAGAATTCTCGTATAGCCCGAGATATATAGGAAACCCAGAAACCAGGGTTCGACCATAATCCCAGAAAATTGCGCAAAAATCAAGAAGCATTTTGACTTGGTTGGTAAAAATCACGTTTGTCAAATTTCATTGCTCATGGATGGTCCCGCCATTCCTGAACACCGACGAGGTAGTTGTTGACACCAAATTTTTACCCTCCAATACTTTATTTAATTATTCAGAGTTCTTGAGTCATGAACGGAGTGAAATATGCATTTTTTATAAAGCGAAAATGATTTACGAAATTATTACGGTAACATTTTGCCAAGTTATTTGGCAAAATACTATCGAATATATTATTGTACATCATTTGCATATTTTTAAGAAATATCTATCAATTTCTATAAATTAAAGAGAATAATTAATTAATTAATTATATTAAAATTGGTAATGTTTTACTCTGTGAAATTAAGGAAATTTGATTAATTAAATACAATGTCAAATAGTATCTCACTTTTATCCCTTAGATGGATTTCTAATTAAGTTTGTGATTTAATTTAAGCCTTATTTTTTGTTTTAATTGATCGATTTTAGTCGTAATTGAAATAGAAATGGTCATTTGTTGATTTAACTCGTGCCTTATTTTGCAAAATCACCCTCAATAGCCCAACTACTTTTATTTAAGTGTTGTTTAGGCCAGTTTTATTTTGAATTGGCTGAGCCTAGTCTGTAATGGACCAAGCCCAACCCACGTTCGCTTTAAGCCAACAAAATAAGGGCAAAAGCCCTCATTTTCGTCTAAAGCTAAGTCAAGGGTTAAAACCCTAGAGCACCGCACCCCGCACCCATCTCCCCTTCCTCTAAGCTCAAAATAGCAAAAGAATCAAAAAACATTGCTGGTAATAGTGTTTCTAGGGCCAAATCCAAAAAAGGTCTTAATGACCCTTATCTTCTTCGTCGCCTCTCTCTACCGTACCGCCATCATGTGCAGATAAGCTCAAAATAGCAAAAGAATCAAAAAACATTGCTGGTAACAGTGTTTCTAGGGCCAAATCCAGAAAAGGTCTTAATGACCCTTATCTTCTTCGTCGCCTCTCTCTACCGTACCGCCATCATGTGCAGATAATACCCCTCCTCCCACTTTGTGCATCACTTATGAGGGCTTGTCCTATTTGCAGACCAAATTTGCATTGTTATTGGTCGGATTTTGAACCTCTCCAAAATTAAATCAAAATCTGGAGATTTTCACATCTTATACATCGGTTTGGATGAAACATTTTTAGGGTTTTGGGGCCTATAAAAGGAACCCCTCATCCTCAGTCCAAACCAAGCATTGGATACTTGAAAATTCTTCAAGAGTTCAAGCATAAGTCTCTCTTTGAGCAAAAATCCAAAACCCTAGCTATTTCTAGGTTTTCAATAGTCTAAAATATTCTTTTCGATTTTAGTGTGGCTGGGCTTTTTGGATTTGGAGGTGTGCTTTCCACTCTGAAATCTCAAATACGAATGTGCATCAAATAGGTAATTACGAAACCCTCTCAGTTTATATTCTCGCATTTTAAAGTTGTTTGTGGTTAATTATGTGTTTAGTTGTGTCATTAAAAGTTGTGTTAAGCATGCCTAATCCTTGTTAATATATGTCTATGGTTCCAGATTAGTATGTCAAATAGAGTATTAACTTTTAATGGATAAAATCTTGTTGTTTAGTGTTAAAATGTAATGTTTGATTAGCTTATTTTGATTGACTTAAGCATTTTAATTTATATTTGTTGTTTAAAGTTACCCTTATGATACTATCCCACATGTGGAAGATACGGATTCAAACAACAAAAATGCGGAAACTAAAATAACAAAAAAATTGGGGATGAGAATAGAGGGATAGAAGCAAGACCCAAAGAGTAATGATTCTATAGGCAAACTTAGGTATATGAAACCTAAATCCTCTCGATTGGAATCAACCTTAAGAACCTATATTATTTAATCTTCAACAAAGAGTAATCCAAATAAATCCACAAATGAACAAATCTATATGAAAATCAATGGAAAGAGTTTCAATAGACAACAATGGAATCCACCATAATTAACTATCACTAACGATAATCACTAAATTAGCACTACACTAAACTACCGTACTAACTATCACTCTTTAAGAATATTCATCTCCATATCCTCAAAAACTAAGTAATGAAATGACCAAGTATGGTTTTTATACTAAACAAGCTAAAGAAGACTAGACTAGTTATTACAATAATACCCTTAATGAAGTAAGACCTTTGTTTGGTAGTCTTCTTTATGGATGATGGCTTGAATTTAGAAAATAACCTCTTTGCATGGTTAACCACCATCGTTTCCCTCCATCTCATCTTCACTCCACACGACCAAGAAATCATCCATACGCCATACGCTCTCTTATGAAGCTCCTCAAAGGTCTCCAAAGCTTCTATTTGCATCAACATGGCTTGTAGGGCTTGAAGTTTCTTAGCTCAGCCTCGAGCGAAGCAATTTGAATCATGTGTGCTCGTCGGGATCGTATCATCCTCCCCGTTTGAAAAGGATTCGTCCTTGAATCCATACCTTGCAAGACATAGAAGAGTGTGAGTGCATATCATTGCACACAACAAATAAGGTAATCATCACAAGGCAAATGATAATACCTAAAGTAAGCAAAGCATGCAACCAACACACTAAATGACTCACTTTTATGATATAACCAAGCCTCATAAGGATCTAGAAAGACTATGTATCCCCATAATGCCCAAGACATATTGATAAAAGGGTAAATTAGGGAACCCAATGCATTTAGGAAAGGAAACATGCAAGTTCTCATTGGTCCTAGCAATCAAGAAGCACATATCTCCCCTTAAGTCAAGAAACAAGTATCTCCCTCACGGCTAAGTGCAAGATCACAAACAATATCAACCCAAATCAAGAATCTAATAATTACACTAGCCTATCCCAAGAAAGGAATCACTCTCAAGTCAACACCGGAGTCAAATACAAAGGTATTCCCCACACTATTTTTCTCACATTCTCCCTGAAGGCCCAACATGAATTCAAGTAATAACACTAGGAAAGAATCACATGAATGATTATAAGTGCTACTACTATACTCATCACACAAGGAAGTTACCTTAATAGATTTAGAAAGTCCAAGAATAAGCATGAGCTACGAGTATATACCGTCCGTGAATGAAGTACAAGATGTGACATCATACCAAGTTGTTGTCCAATGAGGTTCCCTCCAAAACTCCCCTTCAAGTCCCCTTCTTTGGTGAAGCTTCACAAACAAGTTAATCACATAATCAAGTTCATCAAGAGAGAGTTTTACCTTTAATCTCATCGATCCTATTCCAAGCTTTGAGTAGCATCTCCTCACCTTTTAGGTTAGAATATCTAACATAGTCCTTCCAAAAAGTATGCTCTTTTCCTTTCAAATTGCTCCCCTTCTTTAAAGAGCAATCTTCACTTTCGGAAGCCTTTCCCAAATTCGACATTGGTCCATCAAATGGGTCACAAACCCTCAAGAAGGACTTTCTACCACCGGGAAGGGCATCATCCTCCCATGGTGGATTACCAAATACCTTGTAGCCTCCAAAGGTGGCTACATGTTCATCATCACAAGACATACCACCATGCACTTCACTTTCAATAGTCATGCCATTATCCATTAAGCTATTATCCTTAAAGAGAGAACAATCAATAAACGATAAGGGTTCTAAGCATATAAGTTTACTCTCATAAAGTCAGTTGTCATTTTCCAAAGCAATTTCCTTTTCATGACTATCTGTATGATCAATCGCACCAATATTTCACTAAGTTGAGGTTCATTAAGCACATCACCAATTTCCTCAATTAGTGGACTATCATAGTAAACAAATTGATGAACACAAGTACTCACACTAGTTGGACACGAATCGATCTTGCTAGAAAAATCAATTCGGTAATTTCTAGATTAACTAGTGTGTGAGCTATCATATCACATGACAACATACTAACAAATCACAAGTGTCAATACTGGGTGGACATAAATTGATCTCACAAGAAGAATCAATTCGGTCATCAATAGGATCAACTAGTGTGGAATCACTAATTTCAACAACATTGTCAACAATCTTTAAAGAACTAAGCTCATCACATGGTAAAGATTCATTAAGTTCAACTAAGCACATGCTACCATTCACACTCAAGTCAACAACTTGAACATTCACATTAATTGGAGTGTTGAGATTAACTATTTTACCTTGAAGTTCACACAAAGTATCTTCTTTACCATGAGGTAAATGAAAAGAGGTATGAGGTTGCTGCTAATATTGCTTCTTTCAAATGAATTATTCCCCAAAGTTAACAAAAATGGTTGCTGCAATGTTATTGTCTCTTTATGATGAGCTATCTCCTAGAAAAAATGTTGTTGTACATTTTTGTAGACTCCCTAAGACGCGATGGCTTGTAGACTCCCTAAGACGCGACCTTCTCTAATACTAAGTTTATCACGCCTCAAACCCGGAGAGCGTGGCCGGCACCAGGTGTCATACATGACTCCGAGCGTACCAAACTGTAACAAATGTAACATTTTCACAACAGATAAACTAGGTTGACAAGGCCAATCTGCAATTAACCAACAATAGCTTGGGTTGAGAAGGTCGATTCTGAATAATCCATGAATAGTAGCTAGCTCAACTGACATGGGATTATTTCCAAAGATATATGTATATCTACACGAGCCGACAAGGCTTCCATGGATGTATACAAATAGCAAGACCCAACAAAATATATACAAGGGCCGACAAGGCAGTCATGCTATTATATTGTATACACATGACACATCTATAAACCTTTACAAATGATACAACTGAATTATGGTCGGGACGGGGTCCCGGCCTACCAATCATATCTGTAGATACTATATAACTACAACACTCTAGATCTGACAACTCTGGATGAGGTGGAGCTTACCAATCAAGCTGGAACTCAACAAGCTCTATTGAGAAGGCATGTCTACATGTCTGTCAGGACCTTTGGTTATCGAACCTCCGAACAACTACCACGAATCAGCCCCTTATAAGATTAATCTTAAATAAGATAAAACTATTCCGCTCTGCTATGAGCTTCCAAGAAACAGCTACTACAACAAATTAAATGAAAAGGGTATGAGGTTGCTGCCAAGATTGCTTCTTTCAAATGAGTTATTCCCCAAAGTTAACAAAAATAGTTGCTGCAACGTTATTGTCTCTTCATGATGAGTCATCTCGTAGGGAAAATGTTGTTGTATGTTTTTGTGCTTTAAGAGAATCGCAAAAGTGAAAGAACAAATTATCTAAGTGAAAGAAACTAATTCTCCATGTTAAAGGAACAAGCTGGAGCATTTTTTGTTGTCTCTTTGATTCATGAAAGGGACACATGGCACCCTCCCACTTTACTAGATAACCACTAATTAGTTGAGTCACTTTTATAAGTGAACTAAATCACTTCCACGTTGACATCCCCCAATCAAACATTTATTTATATCTATAACTACTTATAAAGATAATAATTTCCCTTGTGGGACACAAGAGGACATATTGTCCCCAAAACACTTTATAGATATTTTTATACTCCCTTTACCTCCCAACATTTAACTAGTTACCGATACAAATAATTGTTGATCTTAATTCAATTTAATATTAATCATATTAACACACTTCATATACTCATTATCATGATCATGTGATATAACACTTGTCACGCCTCAAAATCCACCCTAGACACAACAAGCATCCAATGTTATGAACAACATTGAAAGCACCTTATAAACTCAATAAACGTCTAATCTCTTTTAATAATCTTTCAATATTTACTTAAAACAAGTCATTATGGCTAACTGAAATCATGCTCACACTTTTAAAATAAAATCAGCGTAAGCCTAATATAAATAATTAGTTATAAACGTGACAAACCTCAATAAGTCATACAAGACTCTTCATATCTACCCACAATCTGACACTATATATCTATGGAGCTTCTAATATAAATAAATGAAGTGTCTAACTTCGGAACGTAGCCCAAAAACAAAAATAAATAAATGAAGATAGAGAGATCCCACGAACAAGCATGTGGGCTCACCAATAAGTCTGAAAAGCAATAAGTTTTCTTACTCCATGTGTGTATCACGAACCTGCTCTTCTTTATTACATAATATACCATAAAATGAAAATGGTATGCCTGAGTATCAAGTACTCAGTGAGTGTCTAAGGGGTAATAATTAATAAATCAAATTCAATAGAGTAAAATCAGTAAAACTTATTAATAAAACAAATGAAAATCCGTAGATAAAGTAAGCAAGTACACTTAGAAAAACTACCAGGAAAAGGAAAGACACATGAATATATCAATACCAACTTATTATAACGTTCATCTCATTAATTCTTTCACTTACAAACTCAAGATCACCACAGCCACTCACAGGCAAACAGTCATTTGATACACCGGGCTTTATTCCACAAGAGTTAATCGTCCTCTAGACTAGCACAATAATAGATACACTAGGGCTTTTTCCTACGGAGGCTAATCGTCCTTTGGACTAGCACAACAATGCTCAAAAGCGATGCGTTAGGATCCATAATGTCTAATCGTCCTCTGTACTAGCACAACTTGCCCATACAGGCCCAAACCTAAAAAAGTACAAGTCATGACATATTAGCAGAGTCATCAATCATGGCTTATAGTCGAATTCACTTCTCAAGTCATATTATTAATAATAGAGGTATTTCAAATCATAAATCAATTTAGAAACCTCATTCAAATCACTTATTCAGTTTCAAATTCAAGAAAAAGTCATTCAACGGGTGATCATGTTTAAATCCTCAACATTTAGGAAATAAGTTTAGTCATCCCATAATGGGGAAAAACAAGTCCAACAAAGTAGTATATTACGTAAAAAGATTCGATGTGGGATTGACCCTACACATGGATGCCCTTGTTTAAAAATCATCTTCAAACCAAAAATATATTCAACAAAGAAAACCACTAAACTAGGGTTTCACATGTTTAAACAATCAAAGAGAATTTTTGAAATCTAGACATACTTTAAAAGATAATTTACAAAATATAGACATATTTCAAAGATGATTTTGAAAATATTGACATACCTTAAATTATGTTAAACTATTCCAATGTAAGATCCATGCTTCAAAGAATCACTATATACCCAATTGAAATTTGTATGATAAAAATTCTATAAGTATTCACCAAATTCGTAGCTACTGTTCATATCTCGATACACATTGCTCCGGACCTTCAAATATGATCTACATCGTTCAAATTTCAAACTTATTGACCACCCAATTAAAATTTGGGCTCGATCTAACGGTTGAATTAGAGGAAAACACCAATTAAAGCTGACTGGTCGGAGGGATTCTACAAATACTAGGATTTTATCTTTGATTGAGTACATCTAAAGCAATTCTATTTCATGATTATACAGACCATTTAGTGTCTAAAATATAATAAAATCTCCATATAATTCATTAGTGAGTGAAGGACTTACTTTTTTGAAGAAATCTCAAAGCTTCATCCAAAATTCGACCTTGATTAAATTTTTTAAAATCTAGCGATTCCATATAATGATTCAGTATTAATCTAGTGTTAACTTAATATAATTGACATAGGGATTTTAGTAAGAACTCAACTTAGGTATTTGGTAGCATCTCTGTTCGAAAAACCTCACATAAAATGTTTTAGAGTTGTATTTATAGGTTATCATAAAGGCTTGAGCTTTAAAATCTAATCCTACAAAAATCGGAATTTCTATTTTACATATCTTCAGAAAATCGTTCTTAGCTTCTCGTATAGACCTCTGTTTTACCCGGTCCTTATATGGATCGAAAGGTATTTCAATGGACTATAACTTTCATGTTTCGAGGTTTCTCAAATGCTTTACCTATTTTTGGCTATACTCACTTAAAGTCAGGATTTATGCAAACTTCGTTGGAACTTTTGATTTCTATGCACTTTTCAACTTGTCATGGCATTAGGCAATTATTTACACCCCTAATTACTTCGAAAATACTTTGTATTACTAATTAATTGCATTATCACCCCCTTCGGGACTAACCATAAATATTTAATGAGTTTAAATTTAACCCGAATTTACGCAGTGTTACAACACTAGTCCATAACCTCTTCTGACATACACAAAATATTATCTCCATCGTAGTCGTACTTAACGTCTTGAATTATTTCGGATCTTCATCCTCTTATATGTTAAGCTCTTAATCTGAATACTTGAACGCAACATTATTCATGCGGATTTGGGTGTCACATACATTAGGCAGTTTAAATCTAAATTCGAAAGTACGAGGTGTAACAGGGTTGTAACACCCTAATCTCCATACTTTGTCGAAATGTGCTTTCGTTGGTTCTGTTAGACTTTATACACTTCCCAACACTATCAAATAGGGTCTTAACCACTAATAAGCTTAAGGAGGACCTAGTTCTCTAAGTTTACGTCAACTAACTCACTATACACTCTAACATACGAAAGTTCGGGATGTAACAACATGACCTTAGATAGGAGGTTGCGGAGAACACAGATCAGGGTAGAAGGTTAGTAGGTAGTAGAGTGTTGTCTTGCTTATCATTCCTTACTAGTATTCATAGTATTTCTCCTGTAATTTCTTATCTTTCGATTTCTGTTACTATCTATTATCTCTTGTTATTCGCTTAGTTTACTGTTTTGTTGTAGTTACATTTCTTTTTTCCTTTTTGGCCTGCTTTATTTTTGCTTTATCCTGAGTCGAAGGTCTATCGGAAAAAGTCTCTCTACCTCTAAGATAGGGCAAGGTATGCGTACACTCTACCCTCCCCAGATCCCACTTGTGGAATTACACTGGATTTGTTTTGTTGAATATATTTAGCTATGTGCATTTTTTCTTAAAAGGAATTAAGTTTAAATTGCCTTGAACCACTTTCCTAAAATCCATTTTGACAAGAAAAGAAGCAAAACTTGTAGCAACTATTCAAACAACTATTTTCCTCCAGCAAACTTTCCCAAAAAATTCTCGACAGGCTTAAATGATGTGTCCAAAGAGTTTGTTTTAGAACAGAATTGATACCTGACACATGAATTAGGCATTGCACCATATATATACTTGTCGGGATCAAAAGTATTTGGTAAGATTTTTGGATCAAATTAGAATATACATTTAAACTTTTAGGAGTTAAGAGTGAGGTATTTGTGGGTTCAAATTCAATTGACCCATACGTACATACTATATAAGAAGAGACAGGCCAAGTACGATTTGATGCTCAAGTTAGTAAAGGAAACTAGAGGGATCAATTCAATAGTTGGTGAACTGAACATCAATTTATGTGTGTCAACTACTCATACTTATATTTTGTTTTTGAATCCCCACAAAACCCGGAGTAGCTACTCTTCGAGTGCGCACTGCATAACCTATGCACTGTGTAATAGCTCGCAAATCACATAATAAATGTAAATCGCACTAAGCAAGTCCAGTGCAACGAGCGAACTACTTATATTTCAACATAATAATAGAACATATTTTTTTGTGTGTGTGTCTGTGTGGTCTACCGTGTATGTATATTACTACTATTTATTTATAATAAAAAATAATGTATTTCTCACATCAAATTCTAGTTGAAGAATTAATGGATTGTTGGCATGAAAATGACGAAAATGATCACTTAAATATAGTCATAAACAGTTTTAATCATTTAAGTTTGTGTTTTCGTCAAATTTTTAACAAATCGTACTTGTTAGATTTATATAGTTGTGAAGGAAATAAGAATTTAATGGGAGTTCATATTTCGATATGCTATTTTAGTAATTTTAAAAAATTATTTCGGGTGTCTGCTGCATATATTTTAGCTGCAATTTTTACCTATTTTTAAAATTTGGTGTCCGGTACGGTTATTGGTATTGCGATTCCTCAAATAACAAGACTTTCCGATTTTTTAATTCAATATTTATTTTCATAATTTTCATTAATTTGTAGTTGGTTTTACAGTTTTTTCTTTTTATTTATAATTTAAGGTCGGCGTACACTCTACTCTCTCCAGACCACACGTTGTGGGATTTCACTGGATATGTTGTTGTTGTTTGTTGTATTTATAATTTAAAAACTATTTTTTTAGTAATTATTGTTGGAAATTTACTAATGTGGAATTAAGTATATCTCATTATTTATGACTCAAACAATTGGAGCCCCGCACGTCGGAAACGTCATTTCCACACACGTGCACACGTAGTGCCAAGTATCACAAATTTCATTAGTGAAAGAGATATTGGTACGTATGTAATACGTTTGAGACATAGAATGATGGACGATTATTGACCAAATGACGAAGTATTCCACGTTGGTAAACGAAGGAAGAAGTGTAAGATGAAACGAGTCGGAAGTCACCGCGGAGCCGCGAAGGGCCGCGGCGCAGCCTTGTCGAGCCGAGGCGCCGGAGCGCCAAGGCGCCTCCCAGGCAGCGCTGCGGCGCTAATTAGGTGTCCAGTCACTGGAGTCGCGACGCTAATTCACAGTGACGCGGCGCTTCGGAGGCAGAATCCTGTGACAACAAGTTGGAAAGTTCTGACCTTTGGGCTGGTTTTGGAGCATTGAATCTCCATTACTTGGCACATGAATTCATCCATTATTTGGCTTAATGTAACCCCTCTCAATAAGTGTCATTACATGGCTATTGAAGGCCATTAGTTGGCTAATTGAAGGGTCATCTCATTACACTATAAATTTAGGCATTTGGCTCAATTGTTCACAACACTTAGAAATATTTTACAGAATTTTCTAACATCTTTTTCTTCCTCTCTAGAAAGTTTACTACACTCAAAGTTCTTCAAGAGTAACACTTGAGTTTCTTTTGCTCAATTGTTAAGTTGATGTTGTATCTTGAGAGACTATTTCCCGACAACGTAAGAGGAGATATACGAGGCAATCTTGTCTTAAAGACAGAGTGTCATCACTCGACTCAGCAAATCGCACAAGTAGTTTATTTCATTCTTGATTTCCAGTTTTGTTGTAATCTTTAGTTTATCCTTTCTAGCAATTGTAATATTTACTTACTTCCCGTTTTCTGCAATTGTTGTATCCCACAATTTTAAGACAAGATTCGTTGTAAGTGCTTAGAAATATGACTGGAAGAGAACAACTCACTTCTGATTTTGCTGCTGCTGCTACCCAAGGCAACCCATCTGCCTTCCCCACTGCTCAAGGCACACCAAATGCCTTTTCGGTTGCTCAAGGCTCAACCAACGCCTTTTCTACTGCTCAAGGGAACGCTCCAGTTCCTCTACCCGCTAGATTCCATCATGAATGCCCAGAAAAGTTCATGGGATCCAATTTCAAGAGATGGCAATAGAAGATGTTATTCTATCTGACTGTTATGGGAATGACTCGTTTCCTAACAAAAAATCCTCCACAAGCTGGTAGATGAAGTGGACCCTTCACCTACTGAAACGACTGAAGGGGGCCAAGGTATCCATGTCATTAATGGCATAAAGATGGTTCTTGATGCATGGAGTCATAGTGATTTCATGTGTAAGAACTATATTTTGAACAACTTGTCGCACCCACTCTACACGGTGTATTGTACTGTAGACACTGCCAAAGAGCTATGGGAGAAGCTACAAAATAAGTACAACGCACAAGATGCAAGTACTAAGAAATTCATCATTGGGAAATTTCTAAAATTTCAAATGGTGGATAGTAAAACAGTGATGTCCCAAGACTAGGAATTCCAAATGATTCTACATCACCTGCATTTGGAAGGTATGAAACCAAATGAGCAGTTTTTGGTTACATTACTGATTGAAAAGTTACCTCCCTCGTGGAATGAGTTTATGAGTTACTTAAAACTCAAGACAAAGGAGATGACCTTAGAAGAACTTATTATCAAACTCCAGATTCAAGAAGATAATAAGAAGGCCTTGCCTAGGGGAAAATAACCCGTTGAGGCAAAGGTAAATCTGGCTGAGGCCAAAGGGAACCCAAGCAAGAAGTGCAAGTTCCAATAAGATGGCAAGACCCAAGCAGCAGAGAAGTTCAAAGGAAACTGTCATCACTGTGGGAAACCTGGTCACTGCCGTAGGCTCAAGACTGAGCAATAAGAAAAGGCCAAGGCCAAAGGCCAAAGGCAAGGCTCAGGCTAATGTCATCAAAGACAGGCTTCTGGACGACATGATTGAGGAGTTAGCAGCGATGGTGCTTGAAGCAAACCTTGTTGAGAATCTCATGCAATGGTGGATGGACACGAGTGCTACAAGACACATCTGTTCCAATAGAGATGCCTTCTCCACTTATACACCAGTTATAAACAAGAAACTGTTCATGGGTAACAACGCTTCCTCTGACGTGCTGGGGGTAGAAAAGGTAGTCCTGAAGATGACTTCTGAAAATGAGCTCACTCTGAAGGAGGTAATGCATGTCCCTGAGATTAGGAGAAATTTAGTTTCAGGTCATTTATTGGTTAATGCTGGTTTTAGGCTAGTGTTTGAGTCCAATAAATTTGTAATCACTAAAAATGGAACGTTTGTGGGAAGGAGCTTCGTCTATGAAGGCCTCTTCAAAGTTAACGCCATGTCTGTACTACGTGCAAGAAATAATATTGAAGCCTCTTCTTACTTGCTTGAGTCCTCTAATTTATGGCATCATAGATTATGACATGTTAACTACAAGTCCATCCAAATGTTGGTAAAGTTGGAGTTGTTGCCATCTATCGATGTAAACCCTCAAGATAAGTGTGAGGTGTGAGTAGAGGCAAAACTCACAAAGCTTCCTTTTCGATCCGTCGAAAGAAATGCCGCTCCTCTAGAACTTATTCACACAGATATATGTGATTTGAAGTTTGCACAAACTAGATGGGGTAACAAGTACTTTTGACATTCATTGATGATAACACAAGGTATTGTTACCTTTACTTATTGAAAAGTAAAGATGAAGCCTTTGTAGCGTTCTGACGTTACAAAGCAGAAGTTGAGAACCAACTAAGCATACAGATTAAATCCATTCGTAGCGATAGAGGGGGAGAATACGTAGCGCCATTTGAGGAATATTGTGCCCAATCATGCATTGTTCATCAAACGACGGCTCCATACTCACCTTAGTTGAATGGTGTGGCGAAACGTAAGAACCGCACATTGAAAGAAATGATGAATGTCTTGCTTATCAATTCCGGTCTTCCCCAAAACATGTATGGAGAAGTCGTCCTTATCGCTAATACGATTCTTAACAGAGTCTCACATAAGGGCAAGGACAAAACTCCATATGAATCATGGAAGGGAAAGAAACCCACCTATAAATATTTAAAGGTGTGGGGTTGTTTGGCAAAGGTCGAAGTACCCAAGCTAAAGCAGGTCAAGATTGGGCCTAAGACTGTAGATTGCATTTTCATCTGATATGCAAATAACGGTAGTGGTTATCGTTTCTTAGTGCATAAGTCAGATATTCCAGATATCCACGGGGGTACAATCATGGAATCAAGGAATGCTCAATTCTTTGAAGATACTTTTTCTAAAAAGGAAAAAGACATAACCTCTCGCAAACGAGTTATGAACAAAGCTTTTAGGAACCGGGAGTCGTTGACTGCCTGAATCTAGATGGTTCAGATCTAGTGGACTTCGAAGTGGTTAAATATCCGAAATCTAGTGTTCCGGATTCTCAGAACTTGGAGACTCCAGTTATTGAATCAAGGCGAAGTAAAAGGGCCCAGGAAGGATAAATCCTTCGGTCATGACTTTGTAGCTTATATGGTTGATGACGAACCAAGGAAAATTGTTGAAGCATTGTCAACTCCAGAGGCACCGCTCTGCAAAGAAGCTATTGAGAGTGAAATAGACTCCATCCTGCATAACCATACTGGGGAGTTGGTTGATCTTCCTCTGGGAAATAAATCATTGGGTTGTAAGTGGATACTCAAATGGAAGTATAAAGTAGATGGGTCTATAGATAAGTATAAGTCCAGGTTGGTAGTCAAGGACTATCGATAGAAGGAAGGCCTTGACTATTTGACACGTACTCCCCGGTGTCTAGGATGACGTCCATACGAGTATTCATTGCGATCGCAGCGTTGCGTGACCTTGAGATACATCAAATGGATGTCAAGACAGCCTTCCTAAATGGTGATTTGGAAGAAGAAAATTATAGGGCAAGAGTAGAAAGTCTGTCGGCTTGTCAAATCTCTGTACGGGCTGAAACAAGCCCTGAAGCAATGCACGGAAAATTTGATAGTACTCTACTATTGAAGGGTTTCTCCATTAATGAGTGTGACAAATGTATCTACATGAAAGGTAATTCTGACTCATTCGTCATGATATGCTTGTACGTAGATGACATGTTGATCACAGGGAGCAGTCCTAGCTTGATTCTAGAGACTAAGAACATGTTGAAACAATGTTTCGACATGAAGGATATGGGTATCACAGATGTCATCTTAGGGATAAAGATCTCTAAGACGTCTGAAGAACTAGTCTTATCTCAGTCTCACTACATCGAGGATGTGTTGAGAAAGTTCGAGATGTTTGACAGTTCGCCTATGAATTTATCAATGGATAGAAATCAAAAGCTTGATAATAGTCGTGGTGCACCCGTATGCCAGGAGCAATATGAACAGGTGATTGGGAGTTTGATGTATATAACAAACTGCACCCGACCTGATATTGCTTATGCAGTCAACAAGTTGGCTAGGTTTACCTGTAATCCGAGTAATGATCATTGGAAGGCGTTAAATCGGGTACTATGATACCTGAAATACATGCTAACTTACGGGTTGCATTATTCGAGATATCCAGTTGTACTAGAGGGGTACAATGATGCAAACTGGATATCTGATACAGAGAACACCAAGTCCACCAGTGGGTATGTATTTACAATTGGTGGTGGGGCTGTGTCTTGGAAATCCTCTAAGCAAACTTGCATCGCCTGATCCACTATGGAATCAGAGTTTATCGCTTTAGACAAAGCAGGAGAAGAAGCTGAGTGGCTTCACGACTTCTTAGATGATGTTCCTTGTTGGGACAAACCCATACCTTATGTAATGATCCACTACGATAGACAATCGGCTTTAGGAAGGGCATGGAGTTCTATGTACAATGGCAAGTCTCGTCATATTCGACGGAGACATAAGACTGTTAAGCAGCTGATCACCACGGGTATAATATCTATTGATTACATAAAATCAAAGGATAACATAGTGGACCCACTGACAAATGGCTTACCCAAGGATCAGATGTTCTGCTTGTCTAGGGGAATGGGCTTAAAACCCAGGGTATAAGGACCAATACGGTGGTAACCCAACCTTACTGACTGGAGATCCCAGGTATTAGGTTCAATGGGAAAACTAAGCTGTAAAGGTTCAGTTGAGCGCTTCGATGGAAGCATGAGCACTTCAGATAGTGATTTCTGTAACGAAACACCAAATCCAAAGTCGTTCCCACGAAAGACTATAAGTGCTATCTGCAGTGTGGGTAAAGGTTAAGTTTTCAAAACCTTTAATGAGCCTCACCGGTTGAGGTTAGGTTTGGGGAAACTTTTAATGGTTCCTAACACTTGTAAAGTGGGGTATAGTAGGATACCTTGTAGGAGACCACCTATTTAAGTGCGAGGACAGGACGCCTCAAATGAACGCACTTAAGAATTCAAGAAGTGTCCACGGCCACAACGGATAAAACATTACGAAGAACAGAGTAAAGAAAGTTGTTGTGTTGGTACCGTTGACTTGGCTTACACTAAACACTGATGGTTCAATACATCATGTTCACCGCGCAGTAAGTAAGTCCGATGGTATTCAACTATGGAAGATTCAAAGCGGAAGCTACCTATCCATATGCAACATCGGACCGCTGAAGGATTGCTGGAAAGGCACTATGTGAGTGCGCCAAAATCTCTTTCAATATGGGATTGTTGGAAATTTACTAATGTGGAATTAAGTATATCCCATTATTTATGACTCAAACAATTGGGGCCCCGCAGGTCGGAAACGTCGTTTCCACACACGTGCACACGTAGTGCCAAGTATCGCAAATTTCATTAGTGAAAGAGATATTGGTACGTATGTAATACATTTGAGACATAGAATGATGGACGGTGATTGGACAAATGATAAAGTATTTCACATTGGTAAACGAAGGAAGAAGTGTACGAAGTGTAACATGAAACAAGTCGGAAGTCGTCGCGGAGCTGAGGCGCCGGAGCACCGCGGTGCTAATTAGGTGTCCAGTCACTGGAGCCGCGACGCTAATTCATAGGGTCGCGACGCTTCAGAGGCAGAATGCTGCGACAGGAAGTTGGAAAGTTCTGACCTTTGGGCTGGTTTTGGAGCATTGAATCACCATTACTTGGCACATGAATTCATCCATTATTTGGCTGAATGTAACCCCTCTCAATAAGTGCCATTACATGGCTATTGAAGGTCATTAGTTGGCTAGTTGAAGGGTCATCTCATTACACTATAAATTGAGGCATTTGGCTCAATTGTTCACAACACTTAGAAATATTTTACAGAATTTTCTAACATCTTCTTCTTCTTCTCTAGCAAGTTTACTACACTCAAAGTTCTTCAAGAGTAACACTTGAGTTTCCTTTGCTCAATTGTTAAGTTGCTATTGTATCTTGGGAGACTATTGCCCGACAACGTAAGAGGAGATATACGGGGAAATCTTGTCTTAAAGACAGAGTGCCATCACTCGACTCAGCAAATCACACAAGGAGTTTGTTTCATTCTTGATTTTCAGTTTTGTTGTAATCTTTAGTTTATCATTTATAGCAATTGTAATCTTTACTTACTTCCCGTTTCCTGCAATTGTTGTATCCCACAGTTATACTATTCAAGTAATATAGTCTCACGTCAATTTGTAGTTGGGGGATTAATCAATTTGGCATAATGTAAACAAGAGAATGTGGAGCAAAAAGAAATATGCCCAAGATTGCCGACAACCCTAGTCCCCCGGGCATAGCTGGATGGCAAAGGAGGGGAACTTAAAATTCAGCTGGAGGTCTGCAGCCTGGGTTCGAATCCTGGTGGGAGCAATTTGCTCTCTTCTTGGATAATACGTTGTAGGTGATATCAGTTGCTCTGTTCTCAAACCCTGGTCATTCAAGCACATATCGTGATTTACTGGTAGTAGTGTTGAGGGATCGGACTACTATCTCTAGGAATAATTTGACGTAAGCCGAGAAGTTGGATTAAAAAAAAAAAAGATTGCCGACTGTCCGTATCGATGATTTGTGGTCAACGAAAGAGGTCGGTTAAATGTCTCGTGATTCTATCGAAGCTGCATAACAACTCCTTTTCCACAACCTCTTTCTTTTTGGTTAAAACAGAAATGTTAGATTACAATATATAACCATTTCATAAATAGCAACTCTATCAATTCTTTCAATTTAATAGACTACCTTCGTATCAGCATATTTGAGTAGAAGTCATCTGAATATATGAAATATCTCTCTCTTTTTCTTATCTTGATATGTGTGCATCGAATGAGGAGGTTCAAATAGTGTAAAGATTTTATCATTTATATTCAAAAACAATTGTCATTTATATTCAAATAACAAAGTACCAAAATGGGAGAACAAACTTCGCCCATTCATTTGGTAGTATGTGCCTTATCTATTATTTGCCTTATCTATTTTTAAAAAACTGGACATTTGTCTTTTTACAGCAAAAGCCAACAGAAAAAAGTAAGATGAATACTTAGAATCTCTTGGAAATGATCAAGCTTCTAACCATAAAATGTTACGTACTTAGCTTCATTTGTTTCACTTAATAGAGGTCTAAATCTAAATGGTTCAGACCTTAGGTTATTAAGTGAATTTATTTATATTAAGGTTAAAAAACTTATTTGGTCTAAATAAATCTTGAACAACGTCTTCATATCCTTAAGATGTATTTTTGTATGAATATTTTTTATCACCAATCTATCCATAACACCAGCTCCAGCTCCACCCCCACCCATCCACCCATACCCCCACCCACCAATCCACCCCCTACACCAACCCCTAGCCCACCTACACCCCACCACCCTCCCACCCTTCACTACACCACTCCCACACCCACCATCACTAAGCACTCTACCATCACAACCATCATCATTGTGAACCACCACCATCGTCTACCACCAGCCACCACCACTGACAACGACTACTATCAGTTTCTACCATACCTACCATCTCCATCATTATAATTATATCAACTAGCGTAAGCCATCACCATCACCATCACCATCACCATCACCACCTCTACGGCTCTACAAAGTATCTCCACTATTACTAACAAACATAAATATTTTATTTTAATCAAATAATTATTTTATTTTATTAAATTTATCTTTATTTTAACATTTAGTTACTTTTTTATTTGAATTATATATTATGTTTAAATAAATATATTATGCATATTCAGATGTTGAAAATAGTCTTAATCATTCAGTGCCGAGTTCTAGAGACATCATCTTAATCATTTAGATGTGCATTCAGATTCAGACGTCTTAATCTTAATGAAAACAAATGAAGCCTTAAAAGGACAATCTCACTTGAATAAAGCCATTGCATAACCACCCCACATCTGGCCGTAGAATAAGGAAAACATTTTTTTGGCTAAATAGATCTGGACCCTGAACTTGACGACTTTTATTTAGTGCATACCTAAATTTTACATTACCCTAATTACCCTCCACAAATTGACAAATGATAGGCACGACCCCTCTTGATGCTGACAATCCATGGGAGTGACACACGCATTGTCACGTGAATTTTTTTTTCATGTGCCATTTTTAAGGATTTATATATATATATATATATATATATATATATATATATATATATATACCTTTTACATTCATCAATCATTTAAATCATCTTTTTGTGTCTTTTTCGGGCCGAATCTGTTAAGAAAATCTGAAAAAAATAATATTTTGACTATAATTATATTATTTGGCTAAAATAATGATATTCTAATCAAGTTATTTTCAAATGTTTGGTGAGAAAAAGAAGAAATACATAGTTAGAACAAATAATCATTGCATCTAAAAGAGAAATGAATAAAATCTCAATCAAATATTTTACAAATTTGACTCCAAAAAAATATAATGCACAGTTGAAATAAATATTTTTTGATGAAATTTTTTTTTTGTTTGTAGAAAATACATCGTCTAAACTCATTACTTTGGCTAAACTTTCTTTTTATTTGGATTTATTCAATGAAATTTTGTAGATTTTGATCCAATAAAACTAAATAAATAATCATTGAATCTAAAAAGAAAATAACACAATTGGGATAAAATACAGTGTACATTAAGATAACCACAGAGAAATAAAATTGGAACAAATAAATCATTATATTGATTATGCGGCCATTAATAGTTAAAAAATATCCCACTTGGAAGTTGATTTTTTGATTTTTCATTCCTTCCACGCACTTGAAAGAGTGTATTCACACTTTTTTTCCAAATCAGCGTCTAGGAGTGTCGAGACTATCATATGACCAAATACATGGGGTAATTAAGTCAACACATAATTTAGATGTGCACCAAATAAAAGACGACAAGTTCAGGGATCGCAAACCATTTTCTCTCTTTTTTTTTTTTTTTTTTGGTAAAAAGAATATCAATAGATTGAAAGTGTACTTTTCATATTCTGTCTAGACATTTCTCAGGCGCTTGGTTATCGTTTGATTTCAAGATGAGAGAATATTTTTGGAGAATAATTGTGTTAATTTTATTTAAAACCTAGGTTTTGGGTTTTTCATTTTCTAGAAAAAAAAAAATTATATTCGAGAACAAAAATGTAACTTATGATCCAAATGCGGTTATTTTCAGTTTTTAAAAATTCTTCAAAAAAAATTCTCCCTTTTTGGATAAAATTTTCTACAAAAGTTTCTGAAAGAAGTTATGTGGACACATATTTAATAGTTGCACTTTATTTTAAACTTTTGTTACACGTCTCAAAACAACTTTTAACCCACTTCTGAGAAATATTCTTTAGAACTACTTCCGGAAATTCCACCAAACAATCACCTTATAGTGACTGTTTCATAGAAGTAGCTAGACAATTTTTTTCAAACAAACACTTCTAAGCTTGATGCTTTTAGTTGCTCCTATTCACACGACTCTATTTTGTCTTTAGGAAATTAAGCATTTACAATCACTAAAACATTTTTTACAAGTATAAAATAATACAAAATTTTATATTAAAATCACTTCTAGTCTTGATAACCAACTGAGCCATAATTGAACGTCATCAAAAGCCAAAATTACTACAAAGAGCAATAGTAGTATACGCCTAAGACAGGAAACATATCACCGACACTTTGGAAATGGAACATTTACTCCTTGTAAACAAGTACAAACAAAAACCAAGAAAGAGCAGACCTGGGATTCCATTTGTACCTGCTCCAAATTTTAATTGATTTTTACCGGAGATAAAACTTGCATCACGCGTCCAATCCAAACTTTTCGATGATTTAATTAGCATGTTTTACTACGCTTTGTTAACTTAATATAGTTTACCTTACTTTATGCAATTAATCGTAGAAAGTAGAATGTTCCATTATATCATCGCAATGAACTTGGCAGTGACAGAGTAAGAATTTTTATAAGGGGGTCAAAAATATAAAGAAATAGACTCACAAAGAAACTAAGGGGTTAAACATTTACTAAATATATATAAAAAATAATTTTAATCGTGTATATATAATATAATTGTTCGCCAAAGGTGGTTTGGACGAACCCCTTGGCCTAACCTAGTTCCGCCCATGGAACTTGGTATAAAAGTGTTTATGATGGTGATTTAAGATGTGCAAAAGTTAGAATATACGGTAAAAGTCAAATGATGTTGGGAGGTTATGAGGTGGTATGTCATTTGATGTCCACATCATCAAAATGAAAGTGTTTCATAGGATTGGGTGTCCAATTGGACAATCCTAACAAAATAGGGGTATAATTAAACCATGAAATGAAAGTGTCTCATAGGATTGGGTGTCGACAATCCTAACAAAATAGGGTATAATTAAACCATTTAAATAGTGATAGCGATATTTTTGGACCGATAATATATTAGAGGGTAAAATAAATTCTTTTAATACAGGGACAAATTTGACCATTTTCCCTTTACTTTATTGAAAGGGAGATTACACTATTAGCTATTTCACTCAAAAGTAATACGGGATTACACTTACAAATTTTGGGAGTTGGACAAACACAATTTTTATATTTTGATTTTTATGTTAGCTCCAACCAGAGTGCTCGTTATCACCAAGTTGATACATTTTTCTTTTCGGACGAAATTGCTACAGTCGGGAAAAAAAGATTAGTTATGAGGATCTTGAAAGTTTAAAAGAAAAAGTAAAAATAATATGTGAAACATACGACTGATACGAGTATAATTTATTTATGGTAAAATGTGCACACATTTCTTTCTTCTTAATTATTTTTTTTCCTCCAAAATTTGTTAGAGAATACGATTATCCCTCATGAATGGTAGAAATGACTTCCGAATAAGTTTAAAGGCCAAATCTATCGGGCCCCTTGTGATCGTCAAAATCTTTCACTTAAACATCTGTAGGTAAAAATCGGGGTAAAGTGTATCCAAAAGGTTAAACAAAAGAAATGCTGAGTCGAGAGATGACTCTCTGTCTTTAAGACAAAATTGTCCCTTATAGATGTTTTTACGGTATTGAGCAATAGTCTCTGAATATAAAACAACAACTAATCAACTGTACAAAGCAAATACAGTTGATTCCAACGAAGAAAATGAATACGAACAGATTGCTTGTTTGAGTTTCTGATTCTCTATTATCTGTATGTTCTGAATAGAAGAGAGGATTTTGTGTTATGTTCTGCGTGTTTCTAATTTGAACAGAAATGTTCAATTTATAAGAGCAGAATGGGAGGCAATTGAACAGTCATATGTTGGTGTCTTCAACATGACCGTTCAGTTGAACAGTCATGTCTGTTGGTAACTTCAACATGAATGTTCAATTGAACAGTTATGTCTGTTGGTGTCTTTTAGAATTGTTGTAACGTTTCAAAAATTTCAGGGACCAAAATGTAAATAGTTAATATTTTAGGGACCAAAAAGAAAGTTTCGGAAGAAAGCAACAGCCCATGACCCACGACCCGTGACCCGAGCCCGAGCCTGGACCAGACCGGACAGGATGGGACGGCGGTAGCGGCGCGCATGTGGGGCTTAGCCCCGAACACAAGCTCATCAAGGTTCTCTCCCTTCTAAACACATGGGTTACCCCTTGGGGTCCCAAACTCTTACTTAAACTTAGAGTTAATATATATCATAAACTCTCTATCTTCGACCAATGAGGGAGATTTGTCATTTTTTGGCCAAAGACACTCCATCTTTTCATGTCTCAAACACCTTACTTTGTGTACTAATATCTCTTTCATTTTTTAACAAAATTTGACGATACTTTGCACTAACATTATCTACTCACTTAGTAGATTAGACATGTGCAAAGAAATGATATTTCCGACATGCGGGACCCACGTGTTTAAGTCATTAAAGATGGGATAAACTCAATCCCACATTAGTAAATTTCCATAAATCCCCTCTTGAAAGAGAATTAGTGCACAGGGTGCCAAAGTTCAGCAATCTTTCAGCGGAAAGATATTACATCAGGAAAGGTAGCTTTCGGCTGTGAACCTTCTTTAGTCGATTACCATCGGATTTACTTACTGCGCGGTGAATGCGATGTCTTAAACTGTCAGTGTTTAGTGTAAACCAGGACAATGGTATCAACACAATAGCTCTCCTTATTCATTTCATTTTATTGTTTTGTCCGTTGTGGCCATGGACAACGCTTGGATTCTAAGTGCGTACATTTGAAACGGTCTGTCTTCACACTTAAATAGGCGATCTCCTATAAGGTATATTACTCTACTCCACTCGCAAGTGTTAGAAATAATTAAAAGTTTCAGGAACTTATCATTTACCCACTATGCAGGTAGCACTTAATGTTTATCGCGGGAACGACTTTGGAGTTAGCATTCTTGAAAGAATAATAATCTGAAGTGCTCTTACTTCAAGTGAAGCGCTAAACTGAACCTCTATAGTTTAGTTTTCCCATTGAACCATTTTCCTGGGATCTCCAGTCGGTAAGGTTGGGTTACCACCATAAAGATTCTTATTGTTTGAGTTTTAAGCCCATTCCCCTAGACATGCAGAATATTTGATCTTTGGGTAGGCCTTTAGTTAATGGATCCGCTAAGTTATCCTTTGATTTGATGTAATCAATGGAAATGACACCCGTAGTAATCAACTGCTTAACGGTCTTATGTCTTCGACGAATGTGTCTAGACTTGCCGTTGTACATATTACTTTGTGCCCTTCCTAAAGCCGATTAGTTGCCACAGTAAATCATCACTGAAGGTACAGGTTTTTCCCAACAATGGATATCATCTAAGAAGTCGTGAAGCCACTATGATTATTCTTCTTCTTTGTCCAAAGCGATAAACTCCGATTCCATCGTGGATCGGGCGATGCATGTTTGCTTAGAGGATTTCCAAGACACAGCCCCACTACCAATTGTAAAAACATACCCACTGGTGGATTTGGTGTTCTTTATGTCCGATATCCAGTTTGCATCACTGTATCATTCCAGTACGGCTGGATACCTTGAATAGTGTAATCCGTAAGTCACCGAATATTTCAGATATCGTAGTATCCGATTTAACGCCTTCTAGTGATCATTTCCAGGATTATGAGTGAACCTAGCCAACTTATTGACTGGATAAGTGATGTCGAGTTGGGTGCAATTTGTAATGTACATTAAACTGCCAATGACATATGCATATCGCTCCTGGGATACTAGTGCACCATGATTTTTATCAATTCTATAATTCATATCCATTGGTTACTTCATAGGGGGACTGCCAAATACATAAAATTTCCTCAAAAAATCTTCAATGTAATGAGATTGAGATAAGACCAGCCCGTCAGATGTCTTAGAAATCTTAATTCCTATGATCACATTTGCAAATACCCATATCTTTCATGTCAAAACATTGTTTCAACATATTATTGGTTTCCAGGATCAAGTTTAGACTAATTCCGGTGATGAGCATATCATCTACGTAAAGGCATATCATGACAAATGAGTCAGAGTTCCCTTTGATAGAGATACATTTATCACATTCATTTATGAATAAACCGTTTGATAATGAAGTATTATCAAACATTTCATCCCATTATTTTGGGGCTTGTTTGAGTCTGTACAGAGACTTAACAAGTCGACATACTTTCTTTTCTTGTCCTGGAATCACATATCTCTCGGGTTGTTCCATGTATATTTCCTCGTTCAACTCTCCGTTTAAGAAGGTTGTCTTAACATCCATTTGATGTATCTCAAGGTCACACAAAGCTGCAATGGCTATGAATAACCTTATGGATGTTAATCTAGACACATGGGAGTATGTGTCAAAGTAATCGAGCCTTCCTTTTGTCTGTAGCCTTTGACTACTAATCTGGTATTATACTTGTCAATAGTTCCATCTGCTTTGTACTTTATTTTGAGTATCCACTTACAACCCAAATGTTTGCTTCCCGGAGGAAGATCAAC
Source organism: Anisodus tanguticus (assembly GCA_034509755.1). Lineage (NCBI taxonomy): Eukaryota > Viridiplantae > Streptophyta > Magnoliopsida > Solanales > Solanaceae > Anisodus > Anisodus tanguticus. Next base: position 31,804,887 of record CM067541.1, read on the forward strand.
AATTTCCCAAATATGGTTCCGCATGATGGAATATATTTCGCTTTCTATAGCTTCTTTCCAGAGCGGTGCTTCTGGAGTTGACAATGCTTCCCTAATTGTCCTTGGTTCATTTTCAACTATATAGGTTAGAAAATCTGGACCAAAGGTGTTGTCCTTTTAGGCCTTTATCTCCATCTTGGTTCCATCTTTGGAACCCCTAAGTTCTGTAGCTGGAACATTAAGTTTCGGATAGTCAGTAACATCTGAGTCCTGTAGATTTGAAACGTCTAGTTTCGGATAATTAGAGACTCCCGGGTCTTGATCGTTTTGAGCATTTTGTTCATAAACTTTGTTTGCGCGAAATTATTTTTTTCCTTTCTAGGAAAGATCTGTTCAAAGAATTCAACATTCTTTGATTCTATGATCGTACCCCCGTGGATATTAGGTATCTCCAACTAATACTCTAAGAAGCGATAAGCACTACGGTGTAAACATAACAATACCTTGTACTTTCAATGAAAGTCACAAAGTACTTGTAACAATTGAACAGGAGCGGTGTTGTAATACCCCGTACTTTCGGGTAAATCGTAAAGCAAGTAGACCCGGACCCGGGAAAGTTTATGTTGTACTTGCATATACTAATAAGAAAATTAGTATATAAAAGGACGTGATCCCGAAATAATTTTGGATTTAATAAGCGTGACGATGGGGTTTAATAATAATAATTGTGTATCCCCGAAGAGATTATAGACTGGTATTTTATTACAGGAAATATGACATTAGTATAAGAGGATTTTATAAATCACCGGGATTTAAGTGATTTGAGATCGGGGATTTAATTGTGTGTATAGTTGATTAATTGTGGGATTAATTAATTATGCTTGGGGACAAAACATAGTGGGACATTACGTGGAGTGTTATAACGCGTAGCTCAAGTGACTAAGCTTAAGTAGCGATCGGTGGCAACACCAGAAGTTTCACAGGTCTTCAGACCTTTAGCTTTCTCTTCTACAAAGAACTTCATCTCCTCAAAATTTTGGAGAAATGTCTTCTTAGAGAAATGATGGATACACTTCGAGAAGAGAGGGTAAATTCTCAACTGGTAACCTTATGAAATTCCTGACCAAATTGGGGGAATTTCAGTAAGTTTCTGCCCAACCAAAGGGGGGAGATTCTTGGTGTTTCGGACCTCGATTTCAGTAAACCTTGAGTCCTTAAGCAAGCTTGCACGATCAGGAATCAAGCAGAAACATGAGTTTCGGAGAAGCTCTAACCCAAGTTGATTTTGGGCTCCCGTTTCTGCTCACCGAAACCCGGTTCAGGTGAAGGGTTATCCGAAAACACCGTCATTACACCTATAGGAGGTAATATTTCTTGTTCCTAAAGTTTATACAATTTCAGAATTTGATTCTCGCCACTAGTTCTAAGACGATTATCAAAAATGCTAAGTTTGGGTTGGATGTTGTCGGGACTACCGTAATTGTAAGTTACTGGGATTGCATGTGAAATCGTTGTACTATTTTGGAGATTGTAGCAGTAGAAAGAAGGATTAAGAGGGTTGGTGTTTCGCTACTTACATAGGTTTCGATATAGAGGGAATATAAGTTCTACGCGTTCAAAATATTCGTTAGAATGTCCTTAAGAATCTGTTTCTAATATTTGAGTCGATTATGATTTAAATCATCCGTATAATGTAGACAATCGTTCATAGAGCTTACAAGGACCCGCGAAACTTAGATGATTTTGACAACAAGGTATGCAAGGCTCTTTCGTTCTTTTGGCATAATTCTATGTGCGAAACATAACTATCGTGTTGCTACATAAAGTACTCTACTCTTAGTAGTTAGGAATGATCAAGTTATTGACTCATATGTTGAAAGAATGTCCAAATATGTTTCTAAGACCTTATTAAGGCACACCGAAAAAGATGTTGATGTTTCCCAATGTTAACCAAAGGCGTAAAGGATATTATGTCGCTCCGGATGTGTATTATTATTCGTGCATTTCATTGGCATTGCATTCATATATTACCCCGGACCACTTGTGCTATGCACATTACAATATGATAAATATTATATATATATATATATATGTATGGGAGTTAGGGAAAGGGAAAAGGGCATTATATACGCACACCACCTACAGCTGGTACAAACTATCACGAAAAGAGCCTGAAGAGGCCAACATGATGTGATGCCCTTGTGTGGTGATATAACTTGATGCCCATAGAGGCGGTTATGAGAGGATTCCTGTGTGGACATTAGCATACCGCATTTGCATTGTGCATACACTCATTAATCATTATATGGTATGATGCCCACAGAGGCTGTTATGGTAAGAAAAATGCCCGAAGAGGCTAATATATATGTATACTGCATTGTGCATAACATTTAGTCATGTGTATTAGGGCCCTCAGAGACATTCACTAATGCTCAGCTATTTCTGTTTCAGACTATGATATATCTCTGCTATGTTATTTCTTATGCCTGACATACTCAGTACATCAGTCGTACTAACGTCCCTTTTGCCGGGGGACGCTGCGTTTATGCCCGTAGGTTCATATTGAGAGAATGACGATTCACACTAGTAGGTTGCTGGTACAATTGATATTTGGAGCACTCTATTCGTTTCAGAGTTGCGGTCTGGTCGTGGTATGTTTTACTCTTTAGAGATTTGTAGATAGGTGTCCTGTGGTTAGTTGTCATGTATGACCTTGTCGACCATAGTATATAAATGTGTAAGCTGGGGATTTTGGGTTAAAACTTTATTTAATCTATCACGGCTCAGTCCGTGTTAAATATGATTAAAGGTAGAGTGTTAATGTGGTGCCCGACGGGTAGGGTCCGGATGTCCGTCGCGGCCCTCCGATTTGGGTCGTGACAAAGGTATCACAGCATGTCTGTCCTAGGAAGTCTACAAGCCGTGTCTAGTAGAGTCTTGGTTATGGGTGTGTTGTGCGCCACACTTATAAATAGGAGACTACAGGGCATTTAGAATTATTTCCATTCTTTCATAATCTAGATCGTTCGATAGAGTTGAGTCGTGAGAGTATGGTTCATAATCAAATTTTCTCATTTAAACTGCAGTAGCGTCCACAATGAGAAGCACCTCAGATAATAAGAATGTGGCTACTGTCACAAGATAAGATGTTAGACAGATACCACCACCGGTACGGGTCGGAGGGTTACAAAAATTGAAAAAAAGAGAGTTGAGTTATACTATGGACTCAGATCCATCAAAAATCATGGAGTCTGTAGAGGAGGATCCATGTGAAGATCTCTATAAGTCACCCACTCTAACACCCTCGGTTCTTCCGGCTGGGAATGGGGTGAGGGGAGTTCTGACCTTACAAAGAACTTTAGAATTAGTGTAGGGCCCCGCTGACCAGGGGATAGGTGGAACAGCACAGGGATGGGTACAATCAGATTTTCCTCAGATATCACATCATGATCGGGTATGCATGTCGCTTAATGACCCCGACCCTTTCGAGATTCCGGATAGTCCTCAATCTTGGGGATCCGTTAATCAGGGTTCGCCGATCTATGTTATGGGATACACGCCGGGGGAAGACAAGAGACATGCAAAGAGAAGGCGAGGGGGTAGTAAGGATAAGAGGGTCCCACTCCGAAGTTTGTCGGATCGAGGCTCCTATATAGGACCAAGATAGGATAGTACAGATTCACCAACAGGATCATAATGTTATCCTAGTACCTATCCCGATAATCTATAAGATCTTTAAATTAGTTGCTTTTAAATAAATGATGTATTGTGTGTAACCGATATAAGGTTATATGTTTGGATTAACCAAAGGAATGTATGGATTTTGTATGTAAATGGATAAGGTTGTTGTATAGTTTGGTGTGATTTTAGTTAAGTCATGAAATGACTTTAAAACTATTTGTATGTATAAATTAGTCAATAATAACCTTGGTTGAACTGATTTAGGAGTGATTAATGGATGTTAAAGATAATTTTGACTTAATATGGATCTAACTTGAGGCTAGGGGTAATCTATAACTTATTGGTTACAGTGAAAAGACTTGTGTAACTTCTATTACATTGTTCACATAATTACCTTAGTAACATTTTTTTAGTATAAGCCTAGGGAGTATGTTGGCTTACTATTTTTGGGTCTTTCCATGTGGTATTCAATGATTTGAAGTGATATAGCCTAAGTATGGTTTCCTAATAATATGTTGAGCTTCAATTTGATCCCATAATATGTTGTTCTTGTTATCAATGCTCTATTGCCTTCTATAAATGCATGTCCATGGTGTAAACTACTCAGTTGTTTCCTGCACTAATTTATTGTGCCCTCTTAGTTATCTGTACCCTTTGTTAAGACTTGTGTGGCTCCTAAAACATTGCACTTTGAGTTGTGGCTGTTGCTTGTTGCCATTTCCTGATTACATGTTGTCATGGTGCCCCGAGCTGCTGTAGATTGGGTAGAGTTGATGTTACCTCCAAGATAAATGGTGGTTATGTATTGTTATTAGTTTGCTACATATATAGCCTTAGGGGACTGCCTTGTTGTGCTGAAAGGGTTGCTGGTTTATTGTGCCATGATGTAAATAGTTGTTGCATTTCAAGTTAAGACAAGTCTTAAGACAGTTGTGAGGCTTGGGGACTGATGTACTTTAGCCATTAACACTTTATTTGATTTAAGTCACATATGATGTGTTTGAGTGCTTGCCTAAGTTCTAATAACTATCCAAGGGCACATGGAATGATACTTGACTAACTGGAGTGTGATTTGAATCCTTGGATGTGATGTTAATAAAGGTGCATGACTCTTAGACTACTTTAAGTATTTCCTTTGATTATATAGGATCTGTTAAATGTGATTTAATTAAGAACAAAGCAAGGTGATATATCTGTGATATCATGATGTGTAGATTAAGTGTCTTGTCATATGTTTCTGTTTTGTCTTGATTTAAATATTTTCTTATGTGTGTTGTTTGGCCAAAAGATGGTAGGTGTTGAATTCCAGCATTTGATATCATGTGTCAACCTATTAATTGCATCTAGACAGTCTTATTGACTGAGTTCTGGTAACTGATTCTCTGGTTCTCCTGAAATATTAGGAGGGTACTACTTCTGTTGTGCTTTGAGATCTTTGCTGCCTGTGGTTTGGCAGATCACTGCTTTGTTATGCCTTTTCACGTATATTGGAACCTCACTGACTGTTTTGTTAACCTCTTTAACCTAAGATTATGTGCAACAAATTAATTTTTTTTTTCATGAATGTTTTAAATATTTTCAGCCTACATGAACACCTTGAAGTTTGTTTTGCTTCTGCTGAAAATCTATGCTAAGGGTCATATTTGTGCTTTGTTAGAAACTCAGTGGACCATTTGAAATCTGCTTCCTTGTTGGGACTTGGCCCTGGTTATGTATCACATGTATTAACCTTAGTATTATACCATGTTGCCTTGTCTCTTCTCTAGGTCCTAGTTGACACCTTAAATACTATGAACTATTGTATTTCTGTCCAAATGAAGGGTTAATATGAAGACTTACCTTATTGCCATACTTTGAACTTCTGTTTCTCCAGAAAGTCACTATTTTCAAGGGGGGGGGGGGAATGACAACCTTGATAGATAGTTATTGCCATTAGGATCTAAGGCTAAGTGTTGGGGTTTGAAACTGTTTTCATTGCTGCTACAGTTGGTTGTGGGCACTGTTATATTGAGCTAGTTCTTGGGTATATCTGTTATTTTTCTGATACATTTAGTTACCAAGGTGGCTATTGTTTTTTGGTTGTTGTTCTGACTGTTGTTTGAGGTCACTTGTTGCTGCTGTTTGGCTGTTGTTTGGCTTCTATTTTTCTGTTACTTGCTACTATTATCACTGATGTACTTGATAAGAATTGTTTTCATGTTCAAACACATGTTGCTGCCTTCATTTTGAGGCAAATATTGTTGTAAATCCTGGGCGGGGCAGAGTTGAAAATAAGCAGTTGTGTTTGCTGCACTCTAGCTTAAACTAGTGCAAAAAAAATGATCAATTGAACTAGTTTAAACACTAGCAGGAAGACTGTGAAGTTAGAAGAAACTTGAGAACTTGATCTGAATTAGTCATGAGATGATAAAATAGTTGAAGCATGATTAATTATACTGATTTGTGAACTATTTTATTTAACTATGTTGCATATAGGACTCTAAACTAGATGTTAGGACCCTCTACCTTCTTTACCTAATATTTGAATTTAAAGAATGTATAAGATATACTACATACCTAGGCAAGAATCCATCACCCTATTAACTTTCTATATAAGTAATTAGCTAGATAAAGATTACTTCACACAAGGTTACTAAAGTTGGAAGGTATCACTATGTGTTTATTTTAGTTTGTTTAAGAAACTTGAGTCTATTAGTTTAGAAGTAGTCATGGATTGATATGTATTTTATCACAGTTTAAATAATAATCTAAATTAATCCATGAATGTCGTATCCCCTATTTTTGATGAATTGGAATGACAAATTTGATACCTCCTCTCTAGCTTTTACTGAACTTGGTCAATGGTGTGTTCATTTTTTTATGGTGTCAAGAGTTAGATATTATACCGACATTCGAGGATGAATGTTTCTAAGGGGGAGAGGATGTAACACCCCGTACTTTCGGGTAACGGTTGAACACGAAATCGTAAGTAAGTAGACCGGACCCGGACCCGGGAAAGTTTATGTTGTACTTGCATATACTAATAAGAAAATTAGTATATAAAAGGACGTGATCCCGAAATAATTTTGGATTTGATAAGTGTGACGACGGAGTTTAATAATAATAATTGTGTATCCCTAAAGAGATTATAAACTGGTATTTTATTACAGGAATTATGACATTGGTATAAGAGGATTTTATAAATCACCGGGATTTAAGTGATTTGAGATTGAGGATTTATTGTGTGTATAATTAATTAATTGTGGGATTAATTAATTATACTTGGGGACAAAACATAGTGGGACATTACGTGGAGTGTTATAACGCGTGGCTCAAGTGACTAAGCTTAAGTAGCGATCGGTGGCAACACCAAAGTTTCATAGGTCTTCAGACCTTTAGCTTTCTCTTCTACAAAGAACTTCATTTCCTCAAAATTTTGGAGAAATCTCTTCTTAGAGAAAATGGCTACACTTCAAGCAAAGAAGGTAAATTCTCAACTGATAACCTTATGAAATTCCAGACCAAATTGGGGAAATTTCCGTAAGTTTCTACCCAACCAAAGGGGGAGATTCTTGGTGTTTCGGACCTCGATTTCAGCAAACCTCGAGTCCTTAAGCAAGCTTGCACGCTCAGGAATCAAGCAGAACCTTGAGTTTCAGAGAAGCTCTAACCCAAGTTGATTTTGGGCTCTTCTTTCTTCTCGTCGAAACCTGGTTCATGTGAAGGGTTGTCCGACAACACCGTCATTACACCTAGATGAGGTAATCTTTCTTATTCCTAAAGTTTATACAATTTCAGAATTTGATTCTTGCCACTAGTTCTAAGACGATTATCGAAAATGCTATAAGTTTGGGTTGGGTGTTGTCGGGACTGCCGTAATTGTAAGTTACTGGGATTGTATGTGAAATCATTATACTGTTTTGGAGATTATAGCAGTAAAACGAAGGATTAAGAGGGTTGGGTGTTTCGCTACTTACATAGGTTTCGATATAGAGGAAATATAGGTTCTACGCCTTCAAGGTATTCGTTAGAATGTCCCAAAAAATCTATTTATAATATTTTGAGTCGATTATGATTTAAATCATCCGTATGATGTAGACAATCGTTCATAGAGCTTACAAGGACCCGTAGAACTTAGATGATTTCGACAACAAGGTATGCAAGGCTCTTTCGTTCTTTTGGCATAATTTTATGTGTGAAACATAACTATCGTGTTGCTACATAAAGTACTCTACTCTTAGTAGTTAGGAATGATCAATTTATTGACTCATATGTTGAAAGAATGTCCAAATATGTTTCTAAGACCTTATTAAGGCACACCGGAAAAGATGTTGATGTTTCCCAATGTTAACCAAAGGTGTAAAGGATATTATGTCGCTCCGGATGTTTATTATTATTCGTGCATTTCATTGGCATTGCATTCATATATTACCCCGGATCACTTGTGTTATGCATTATTACTATATATATATATATATTATATATATATATATATATATATATTTATGTATGGGAGTTGGGGAAAGGTAAAAGGCGTTATATACGCACACCACCTTCAACTAGTACAGACTATCACGAAAAGAGCCCGAAGAGGCCAACATGATGTGATTCCCTTGTGTGGCGATATAACCTGATGCCCACAGAGGCGATTATGGGAGGATTCCTATGTGGACATTAGCATACCGCATTTGCATTGTGCATACATTCATTAATCATTATATGGTATGATGCCCACATAGAGGCTGTTATGGTAAGGAAAATGGCCGAAAAGACATATATATATGTATATTGCATTGTGCATAACATTTAGGCATGTGTATTAGGTCCCTCATAGGCATTCACTAATGCTCAGTTGTTTCTGTTTCAGACTATGATATATCTCTGCTATGTTATTTCTTATGCCTGACATACTCAATACATCAGTCGTACTAACGCCCTTTTGCCGGGGGACACTGCGTTTTATACCCGCATGTTCATATTGAGAGAGTGGCGATTCGCACTAGTAGGTTGCTAGTACAACTGGTATTTAGAGCAATCTATTCGTTTCGAGTTGCGGTCTGGTCATGTTATGTTTTACTCTTTAGAGGCTTGTAGATAGGTGTCCCGTGGTTAGTTGTCATGTATGGCCTTGCCGGCCTTAGTATATAAATGTGTAAGATGGGCTTTTGGGTTAAAACTTTATTTAATCTATCACGGCTCAGTCCGTGTTAAATATGATTAAGGGTGGAGTGTAAATGTGGTGCTCGGCGGGTAGGGTCCACGTGTCCGTCGCGGCCCTCCGGTTTGGGTCGTGACTAACGTGTCCTAATCTATGATGCCATATATTATAAGACTCAAGCAAGTAGGTATAAGGATTTGTTTTATTAGATGAGCGGATTGCAGACATAGCATTCATTTTGAAGAGGCCATCAAACGCGAAGCCTTTTCCTACAAATATACTATTCTTAGTTATTACAAATTTGTTGGACTCAAATACTAGTCTAAAACCAACCTGGACCAACAATGGCCCTGAAACCAAGTTCTTGCGGATGTCATGGACGTGCATAACTTCCTTCAGAGTAAGCTCTTTGCCTGAAGTCATTTTGAGGACAACCTTTTCTAACCCCTTGCACTTCAGAGGTGGCGTCGTTGCTCATAAACAATTTCTTGCCAGTGATTGGGGCGTAAGAGGAGAATGTGTCCTTGTCAGAGTAGATGTGACGGGTTGCACCCGTGTCTATCCACCATTGCCTTGGGTTCTCCACCAGATTTTCCTCCAGCACCACTGTCGAGAAATCCACAATCTTGTCGTCAAGATTTGGAGGATTACCCTAGTCTTGTATAATGTTAGCCTCTGCCCTGCGTTTGTTCTTGGTCTTCAGGTCATTTGTGACCTGGGTATTTTGGCCCACTTCAGTCGTTGTGTTAGGCTGAGTGTCCATTGCATCCCAATAGACGGAGATCTTTTGTCTGAGATCGTGACAGGCTCAACGCAGTAAGATATAACAACATTTTTTATCTCATTTTCTTGTTGTAATTGTCATCCAAAATCTTACCTTGGCATTTGTTTTGGAAACTGTCACGAGCATGGACAATAACATTTCCTTGAGTAGCAGCAGTGCCTTGAACAACAACAACAAAACTTGAAACATAACTGTTGACAGGAGTAGAACCAGAACTACCAACATAATTGTTAACAGAACTGTCAACAGAACAGTTGGCAGAAACAGAGCCAAACCATTGTTAGAACCACAATCGGAAACACAACTGTTGGCAGACATCTTTCGAACACTTAGAAAATAACAAAATTTTGTCTTAAAATTGTAGGTAAAAATCGGGGTAAAGTGTATCCGAAAGGTTAAATAAAAGAAACGCTGAGTCGAGAGATGACTCTCTGTCTTTAAGATAAAATTATCCCGTATAGATGCTTTTACGGTATTTGGCAATAGTCTCCCAAGATAAAACAACAACTAATCAACTGTACAAAGCAAATACAGTTGATTCCAGCGAAGAAAATGAATACGAACATATTGCTTGTTTGAGTTTCTGATTCTCTGTTATTTGTATGTTCTGAACAGAAGAGAGGATTTTGTGTTTTGTTCTGCGTATTTCTAATTTGAACAGAAATGTTCAATTTATAAGAGCAGAAAAGGAGGCAATTGAACAGTCATGTCTGTTGGTGTCTTTTATAACTGTTGTAACGTTCTGAAAACTTCAAGGACCAAAAAGAAAGTTCTCCAACAGCCAACAGCCTCGAGCCCAAGCCGGACGGGCGGCGACGGCGCGCTTGTGGGGCTTAGCCCCTAACCCAAGCTCACCTAGGTCCTCTCCCTTCTAAACACATGTGGTTACCCCTTGGGGTCCCAAATCCTTACTCAAACTTAGAGTTTATTTATATCATAAACTCTCCATCTTCTACCAATGAGGGAGATTTGTCATTTTTTGGCCAAAGACACTCCATTTTTTCATGTCTCAAACACCTTATTTTATGTACCAATATCTCTTCATTTCTTAATGAAATTTGACAATACTTGGCACTAACATTATCTACTCACTTAGTAGATTAGACATGTGCGAAGAAATGTTATTTTCGACATGCGGGGCCCGCATGTTTAAGTCATTAAAGGCGGGATAAATTCAATCCCACATTAGTAAATTTTCAACAACATCTTAATTAATTTTCATTTTATTTAAGGTGAGTGTGATACACTCATTAGTGGTGCGTAAACGACTTCATTTAGTCAATTTATTTTATCTCTCTTCTTCTTTCCCTTTTTCTTACCCATTTCTCCAAGCTTAAACTCCTTCAATGGAGGTTCTAAAATCATGTGTTTTATCTTCTTTCCTCACCTCCATTGTTGCCATTGTTCTTACATTTTACTACAATTTTTATCATAAACAAACTCAATTTCTTGCTCTCTTTCCTAATCAAAAGAAAAAAAAACCGAAAGAGTTCATCAAAATATCATTAATGAGTTCTTTAGAAAGTTTGAAAATTTAAAATTAGTTACTTTATTTGATGAAAATTTTGAGAAAGTAATGTTGGGGTTCTCTTCGGGTCTTCGTGGGAATCTTTAGATAAAGTTATAACAAACTTGGAGGAGCTTTTCTTGAAATTTTGGATTGAAATCATGGTTGGAACAAGAACACAAATGAAGATGGTGAAGAACACCAAGAACATGATTTTCGGATTTTTCTTTTGTTAGTAAATGCATATATTTTGTGTTAATAATGTGTAGAGTTTAGAAAATAGATTTTTTTTCTTGAAATATTAGTTTTTACTCAAAAATTATTTTTTATTTTTTATATTTAAATAGTTTTTCTTTTCTTTTTTCTTATAATTTATTTTAAAATTATTATTTTGCACTAAATGCCACATGTTCTCTTTTAATTAGTCATTATGTCACGTTACTCGCGAGTGTATTACACACACTTTATAATTTTAGCTGATTGTCAAAATAGTGTCTACTCGGAACAAATTCAATGTAGTCTGAGTGCTCAATACTATAGATATGATCTTTTCCATAAAGCTAGTGTGTCACATACCCATGGGTCACTTCACTCCCTTTCGAGAGGGATTCACTCAGACTTAGCTATCCATTTCATTTATATGACCAGGACATCGAGCTTATAGAATACAAAGAAAAAAAGGTAAGCAATCTCCCATTTCTTTTTGAAATAGGAAGACATAAAACATAGTTGATTCTCCTGATTGAATATGGTACAAAGTTTAGTTGAGGTATTTAAGTGAAAGATCTTGGCAACCACAAGGGTTCTCAATGAATTTGGCCAAGTTTAAATGGCCACGCGCTATTTCACTCATTTCTTTAGGAGTAGTTTTGTTTGTTGGATAAGATATGATAATTTCAAAATAATCGACTTAATCTATATTTGATTGAATTTTTAATTTAGGAATTAATATTTTCAAAATTTGTTATATCACAATGATGATATTATCTTTATTCCACCTTCGATGAGGTATAATAATCTAAAAATTATCAACTCAGAAATACTTAAATGAACAAGATATTCTTCTCAAGGTTCTTTTCCGAAAATTCTTTAGAAAATTCAATGTTAAAATACATGTTTTATATTATATTTTATATACTAAATGTTCCAGAGCCCGTGCTAGCACGGGCCCAACAACTTGAACAGTATTAATCAGCTAAATTAATTTTGAATATAGTTCTTTCAAGCTGCATATGAATGTTTCGTACTTTGATGGCGAACTTTTAAAATTTTCAATAAAAAAATATACAATCTTCTTTACCTGATAGCCTATAAGTAAACATAAATAAAATTATGTATTTTAAGGAGATAAAGATTATTATTTACAAATGCTAATTTTCATAATTAAACATTATATTTTTTTAGATTCTCACAATGGTTAAGTTTATAAGTACAGTCATGAAACACATAACAACTATATTCTCTGTAATAATATTTTACTATAAGGGTCAAGATTTTTTTTGGATTCGACTTTAATATATTATGCTACATTCTATGTTCTCTATAACACTTCGCTATAACAACAACAAAAAAAGTGGACAAACGACGTTGTTATAGAGAAATTTGACTGTAGTAATCTACTTGTACAATTGGAACAAATCCCATCACTTGAATTAAATTTTGAGTACCGGACACAAATGATTATATAAAATATTAATTTTGAGATTTTAAAAAATTTACTTCTTAAATTATATTTAGCTATAAGAATTTTACATTTTGAAATTGCTTTCGAAGGGTGTGGATATATATGAAAACCTTTTAATTTAAACATATAGAAAAATATTTTAAATACTTATCAACACATTTTTTTTATTATTCCATTACAACATTTATTTTGTATAATGATCTAATGTGCAGATAAAACATAATTCTAACTTCTCTATGAAAATTCGTTTCGAGTAAAAATAAAATCAAAACATTTACCTTTATGTTTATTGTATTTTTATGCTTAAAAATGACACAGAGATTAATCCCATAAAATAACAGAAATAATTACATGGACCGGAGTGCTCCCGATCAAATAAACTAATTAATAAACATAAGAATTATTCACTTTTTCTTGAAAAAAAAATCATTTTTTTTTTCAAAATTCAGTAAAATAACCAAAACCTTGTTTCTCACCTTTTTCACTATCAAAACCTTGTTGAAAACGTACATTTCAACAATCAAATATTATTTGCAAAAATTATGGCCAAACACGACTGCAACTCCAATTTCAACTTTAAAAATTCCAAAAAAATGTGATTTTTATTGTTTCTATGGCAAAAAAAAATCACTTTTTTTGAAGTTGGAGTTGCAATTGTGTTTGACCATAGTTTTTGCAAATAATATTTGGTTGTTTAAATGTATTTTTGCTTAAAAATATGAAATATGATTTATACCCCCAATTTTTAAAAACTAGCAAAACATACCCAAAAAAATTAATAAACATAACTAGTGCGTAAACACTGCCCATCAAACACTTTCTATTATATTAAACATGATTTATATAGACTTTCTTTAATATGATGATATAATTAAGTTTACAATTATTTGCATCTTCAATATGTATCGTCATTAATCACGGGCATGTGCTTGTTCACTGATGCATACGAGCTACATAACTAAAATGACCCAGTGCATTTCTTTTCGCCTACAAGCTACTATATAGTATTACACTTCGTCAATTCTAAATATTATTACAAAGATTCATTAGTACTAAAAATCAACAACACTAGTAGTTTAGCTATTGATATAATCCTCTCACATTGTGTGAACAATATGTTCCCGTCATGCATGCAATTCCCGATCAACTGAATTAAATGGAGTTTATAAAAATAAAAAATGTAGGGTAAAATTTGAAAGTGAAATTCAAAAGCAACAATCAAAAACAAAAAGTAAAAAAAAGTGAAAACAAGATTTTGGTTATTTTTCAAATATCAAATATAACTTCAAATTGTATCTAAAATTTTCATAATCAAACATTAATTTTACAAAATAAATCGGAAACAAGTGAATAATATAGGAGGCCAAACGGCCCTAAGAGTCAATTTACAAGAACTCAAGAAAGTAGTGGTAGCTACTAATACATGGGGTCACGTGGGTTATTACACCAACCTAGGACACATTTGGCAGCATTTTGTAAAAGGTTCTTGGTTCTTGAATTCAAATGACTAAAACGTCATCAAATTCAAATAACTAACATGTCGATCTTTACTTTATACTCACATTTCTATATAGTAGTAACATAAAGTAAAATAATTTTTAATCCAATAATTTAAAGTACTAATAAAAATATATCCGTTATTATGATATCGATATATAATTTGTTCACTAATCAAACAATTTCTTAAAATCTTGAGTTAAATACTCATATTCTTTCACAAATATTTAAAAATATAAAAGAATAATTTAATCTCCTCTCTAGAAGCTCTCCCTTTCTCCCTACTGTTGGTGAAGAAGACTAGGGCTTCCAGATACCGTACTGTACTTTTTTTTGTCTCTTCTGATATTTTTAATTAATCAAAGGTCCAACTGATCACCACATCTACACCTACAACAACAACATACCCAGTATAATCTCACGAGTGGAGTCTGAAAATGTATAATGTACGCATACCTTATCTCTACCTTGAGGGGTAGAGAGGTTGTTTCCGATAGACCCTCAGCTCAAGATAAAGCAAAAAAAAAAAAAAAAAAAGCAAGTCAAAAAGAAAATAAACAGTAACTACAACAAAACAGTACGCTAAGCAAATAACAAAAGATAATAGATAGTAACAGAAATCAAATGATAAGAAACTACAAGAGAAATACCACGACTACTAATATGAAAAAAATGCGAGATAATGCTCTATTACCTACTAACTTTCTACCCTACTATGCGTCATCTACAAGCTCCTATCTAAGGTCATTTCCTCCGTAAGTTGTAACTGTGTCATGTCCTTTCTAATCACTTATCTCAAATACTTCTTCGGTCTACCTCTACATCTCCTAAAGCCATCCATAACCAACCTCTCACACCTCCGCATTTGGGCATCCACACATCTCCTTCTCACATGCCCAACCATATCAGTGTCACTTTCCGCATCTTGTCATCCACCGAGGTCACCCCCACCTTGTCTTGGATATCTTCATTTCTAATCCTATCACTCCTCGTATGCCCACACATCCACCGCATCATCCTCATTTCTGCCACTTTCATCTTCTGAACGTGAGAGTTGTTGACTGGCCAACACTCTGCCTCATTCAACATAGTTCATCTAACAACATAACTGATCACCACACCTATTGTAAATATGCATGTAGTTAGAAGTATTCCCTCCGGTTCAAAAAAAATATTCACATAGTCATTTGCGCACCCCTTAAGAAAATGCTAATTCCTAGACAAATATAGGTACAACAACAATATACCTAGTGAAATTCCACAACGTGGGGTCTGAGAAATGTAAAGTGTACGCAGACCTTACCTCCACCTTGGTAGGTAGAGCGGTTGTTTCCAGGAGACCCTCGTCTCAAGACAAAGCATAATCACAAGCAAAGAAAAGCAAGAAAAACGGTCAGACTCAGATAAAAAATGAAAGCAGTATGAACATGTTGATAACAAAATCGAATACGCCATGGTAGCGCATTCTAACAAAAGGAAGCAGTAGCTAACACAACTAAATAAGATAAATAAAGTATACTGAAGAACACATATCAGTAGAAATCAAACTACAAGGGACTATAAAGCAATACTGCGCCTATAAGTGTGATAGGCTAATCGGGCCTACAGTAAGAACACTACAACTATCATTTTGTAAGCGTAAGTAGGACTACGCTCGACTACCTACTACCCTTCTACCCTATTCCGTGTCCTCCACAACCCCCTATTTAAGGTCATGTCCTCAGTAAGTTGCACATGTACCATATCCCTTCTAATCACCTCTCCCCAATACTTTTTCGGCCACCTCTACCCCTCCTGAATTCGTTCATTGTCAACCTCTCACACCTCCGCACTAGGGCATATGTGTCTCTCCTCTGCACATTCCCGAACCATCTCAACCTCATTTTCCGCATCTTATCCTCCACCGAGGCCACTCCCACTTTGTCCCGGATATCATCATTTCTAATCCTATGTCTCTTTGTATGCCCACACATCCATCTCAGCATCCTCATCTCCGCAACTTTCATCTTTTATATGTGCGAAGTCTTGACTGGCCAACACTCCACCCCATACAACATAGTCGGTCTAACCACCACCCAATACGATGTGTGACATCGTCATCAATCTCTCTATTCCCTTAGATAATAGACCCTAGGTACTTGAAGCTTCCTTTATTTGGAATGACCTGAGTACCAAGCCTCACATCCACCTCTGTCTCAAGGCCGCTCCCGTTGCTGAACTTGCACTCCAAATATTATGTCTTGGTCCTACTCAATCTGAACTCTTTAGACTCCAGAGTCTGTCTCCAAACCTTCAACTTGGCGTTCACTCCGCTGCGAGTCTCATCAATCAGGAATATATCGTCTGCGAATAACATACCATGATACCTGCCCTTGGATTTATCGCGTCAATCCATCCATCACCAAGGCAAATAGGAATGGGCTAAGAGCTAATCCATGGTGCAACCCCATCATCACTGAAAAGTGTTCCGAGTCTCCTCCTACTGTCTGTACCCTAGTCTTGGCTCCATTATACATATCCTTGATCTCCCTAGTGTACGACATAGGTACACCTCTAACCTCCAGATATAAGTAATTTGACGAAATTATTTCTAACTAAATAGGTATTGAGATTTAGTCACTTAGTACTTATTAAGGACAAATCTGAAGAAAAAAAAGATTTATTCTTTCTTGATTTGGTAAGTGGAAACTCTTTTTGAACAAAATAAAAAGCTAAGTGGACACTCTTTTTTAACCGAAGGGAGTAGTAATCAGAAATTTATTTCATTAAATATGTTTTAAGATTTTAAATTTAGTTATTAATACTTTATATAATTATTTAATAATACATATAATATTAAAATAAAATAATTTTTTTTAAATTTACTAAACTTGACAAATAAAAAGAAAAATATAAATTTTCTTGCAAGGGAGAATAAATGGGAACGGAAGGAGTAATATCTTACTCCCTTCGTCCCATATTACTTGACCACTTTTTATTTTACACGCCATTTAAGAAATCATAAATAAGACAATTATTTTTACTACATTACTCTTATCTCTCTCCAATTAATTACACTATAATCAATATTGATTATTTTAAAAAATAATTAATGTTCAGGGCAAAGTGTAAAAATTTAATTAATTCTATTTTATTTTTTAAAAGTAGCCAAGTAATTTGAGATAAATATTTTTAATAATATGGTCAAGTAATATGGGACGGAGGGAGTATGTAGTTTTCTTCTTTTTTGCTTATCGCATTTTATAGTTTCCTCATAATTAGTTTTGTCTTCGCCTCTACAGTTACCTAGAAAACATTTTCTTTTTTCAATTTATATGGCGTAAACTGATTCAATTGATTTAGATTAATGCTGCATTGTAAAAAGTGTTAAGAGTCTCACATCGGAAATGGAATAAAATATGAACTTCTTATATGTACTTGGACAATCATCACCCTATAATCTAGCTTTGAGGTTGAATTAGGTTCAAGATCCATTCTTTACATGGTATCAGAGCCAGACCCATTTCAATTCTTAGTTCGTCGATGTTGAACCCCCAAATTATATTGTCCACGCTCCAGTTAACGAGGAGCGTGCGTGAAAGTGTGAAGAGTCCTACATCGGAAATGAAATGAAAAAATAGACTCCTTGTATGGACTTGGACAATCGTCACCCTACAAGCTAGCTTTTGAGGTTGAGTTGGACACAAGATCCATTCTTTACAAAAAATGATAAAAGTTTTTTCACTAAATATTATTTATTTCAAAAAATTAAATTCCCTAACTTCTAATTAGAGCGAAAAGAGAGCATACGATCATACTTGTTAGTGGTTCATTCATGTATAAAGTTAGTAATTGTAACTGGAACGTGAAAAGGAGAATTGATTTTTCTTTTTACCATTAACTGTTTTCATTGTAGGGATAATTAGTAAAACAATGTCCTACCATTAGCAGATCAATTATTATGAAAGTAATTAAGAGCAATATCATTGACTGAATGATGGCTGATAATTAATACTACTAAATAATGTGGCCGACAATGATTAGCAATTATATAAAATTCCATAGACGTTTGTGCTCCTGTTATGGAATTAAATAAATCAACTGGTGCATGGTACAAGTATATAAGGGGTACCGCAAATCGAGGGTGTATAAAATAAGGGGGTGGGGGAGCATTACCATTAAAGGACTCGCTGTACTAATGGGAATCAAAAACAATTGTTTATGTAGGAATTGCATACTGTACTTGAATCCCGTGTCTATGCGTGTGCAATAATCTTCTCTCGTTCAACTTGTCCTTGGAGGCCGCGGAAGAAGATAAGAAAATCCAAGGTATAAACTAGGCTTGGCCAGTGGGCCGGGCTCGAGTCTGGCGGGGTCGGGGTCGGGGTGGGACGGGCGAAAGGGGGCGGGGTGGGACGGGCGAAAGGGGGCGGGGTCGGGTTTGGCGGGACTTGCTCCAGTCCCGTCCCGATCCCGATCCCGTCGGAATCGGGGCGGGTTCCAGCGGGTTTTCCTTTTTTTTTTTTAATCACATATGTATAAAAAAACTCAATAAACAAGACAAGATAGTGTAACAAAAACATCCTAAGGCTGTTTTTGTGCCACTTATATTATTTAATAGACATATGATTTTTTTGTAATACAAATACAATTGTCTAAAATCTAAATTGTAACTTTGTGGTGTTGTCCAAAAGTTGCAAATTACATAATAAAATTGCAATTAAAAAATTATATTCTCAAAAAAACCTGTTCTAATTGCTTGATAATTTCATGTGGTTCTTCGGTTGGAATTGGTATTTGTTGGTCAAATTGATCCATGTCGCTTCCACTACCTTCGGATAAGATTTCGTTGTAGTTTTCGTCTTCTTCTTCGTTGATCTCCGGTTGACCGCACCTTCTCCGCTCCGCTCATATCCAATCTCTGAATAATACTGTAATCTCCAAGCTGTCTCCGGCTAATGAGTGTCTGTGGTCTTCTATTTGATATCTGCCGGCAGAAAAAGCGCTTTCAGACGCAGTTGATGACGCTTGAATGTTCAAAACATCTCGGGCCATCATTGAAAGTGTCGGAAAGGTCTTCTCATTCTCCCTCCAAGTTTTTCAAATAAAGTCTTCATGTCCATCTTCATTGATAACATCTTGGTACGGTACGAACCCCGCAAAACAAAAATATCCAACTCGCTAATTTGGTTAGTAGCGGTACGGCCGCACATTCTATTTACTTTTCGAGGCTTTCAATACTAGCCGCAGAAACAACATGTCTTTTGTGAGGTTGTGTTGAAGATGAAGAAGATGGTATGGAAGCCGATAAGTTACTAGCATTTTCTTGTTGATAAAACCTCTATATTTTTTTGCATTGGTCTTCTACGCTAGACAACACTTCTTCTTTAGTTTGTTCAATAGGTGGTGGGTGATTTAGATTTTTGGGACTTGGAGGTGGTAGTACTTCTATACAATCGTAAATAGTTTCAATTAGTGATTTAGTACCGTCTATTTTAATAGTCGGATTTAATACAACACCAATAATATAAATAGTGGGAAAGAATAAAATATTTTTTTATTTTGATAAACATTTTTTTAATTGTTGCCATATAAGCTGGTTTTTTCATATATTCACTAAGTAATAAAAATTTTAGAGTTATATAAAACAACATAGTTGAAATAGTAGGATATTATATACGGAGAAAATTCTTTTGTTGCTTGAAACAATTTCTCTAAAAATACGATAAGTTCGAAAATTTTTACCCAATCACTATCTACAACCATATCAGCTGGATTTTGATTATGAGAGTTAAAAAATAAAGTTATAGGTTTTCTATAGTCATAAGCAACAAGTAGTTGCTCGTATAAAGAATTCCACCTAGTGGATACTTCTTCTGAAATTTTCTATAAGGTAGTCCACAATCGTGACAAATTTTTTTATATTCTTTTCTTCGTTGTACTCTATTACTTTTAAAAATAAAGTTTATAGCAAATTGTATTTTATTAAGAATGTCTTGAAAAAGTGATAGACCATCCTTTACAATTAAGTTATATATATGGCATGCGCATTTTATATGAAAATGATCTGGAAAAGATGGAGTTAAACTATTTTTTAAAATTGTACTAGCGTAATTGTTAGAAGAAGCGTTATCTAATGTAATAGTCATAATTTTATCGGTTATTCCATAATAATGGCACACTTGATAAATATTATCTGCAATAAAAGTACCAGTGTGCCTATCATCTATATATCTATACGCTAAGATACGTTTTTGCATAGACCATTTATAATCTATCCAATGACAAGTTACCGTTAAATAATCATGGCCGTTAGTACTACGACCTATATCAGAAGTGATAGATACTTTGCCATTAAAATGATATAATGAATAACGTAAATGTTGTTGATATTCATGTGCGAATTTAAATACATCTCTCTTAACAGTTGATCTAGGAAAACCGTTAAAAGCAGGATTATATATATCTCTAATGTAATGAATAAAATCGGGAGATGAAGGAAATGAAAAAGGCAAACCCTCCACAACAACTAATTTTGATATTGCTTCCCTATCTCTATGTTTATTGTATTTAGGGCCTATAATTCCCCCCGTCATAAGGTTCCTGTACTTGGTCCGGGACAATATCGGTATGTGAACTTTGTCCCAATGGAGCGAGCGTTTGCGCACCCGATTTTGAAGCCTGGTATTGGGCATACCTAGCTGGATGAGCACTTACTACGTGTCTAATTAAATCCCCCGTCCCACAGTGACCTTTTCCAGTTTTAAATTTTAAAATATTTTTACAAATTTTACATATAGCTACTTGATTCTCTACGTCCCTATCAAAAAATGTCCATGCATATGATGTTAATGGTCGTTTTGCTGGACCTCGTCTCATACTAAGGGGAATAAGAGGCATTTCAGTTGAAGGTGCACTAGTGGGTGTGTTGTCATCAATATTAGTGGGTGTATCATCTAGATCATCGTCTAAATTAAAATCTTCTTGAGTTCCAGAAAATAGCTCCTCGTCTAAATCTAATGGTATTGTAGGAAAATGTTGAGTGTCAAAAAAATCATCCTGTGTAGGAATAAGATGACTAGAAGAAGTACCCTTGCCATGGTTGCCCCTACTAGAAGAAGCACCCTTACCCTTAAACATACCTCTTAATCCTTTCATTTTAATTATGATAATAAATAATTAAAGACAATAAAATTAAGTGCGCTAAATAAAATAAACAAACAATAATAATTTAATGAAGGAACGAATGTACCAAACGCCGACATAACGTCGACGTGTAATCGAGAGGTTGAAAATTGAAACTTTGCTCGATGGAAGATCCTCAAGTTAGTTGCCAACTTCACTCCCAATTCCCAAATGAATAAATAAAATTAAATATTTAGTAAACAATGTAGAGAGATATATTGAGAGATTAGAGAGATTGTAGGAAGATTTGTGAGAAAGATGAAGAGAAAATGAGTTATTTATAGTTGGAAAATTGGGTTAAAGTGTAAATATAATAACTTATGAGTTAAAAATAAATATTAAGGGGTAGGGGGAGGGGGAGGCCAAAAATGGCCGTTGGCCAACGGCCAAAATCTAAAATGGTTGTTGGTGCAACGGTTATATTTGCAAAGGGGGGGGGCTTTCGGGCGGGATGAGGGGCGGGCTCGGGACGGGCTCGGGGGGTGTCGGGTTTGGCGGGCCTGGGGCGGGCTCGGAATCGGCGGGACGAGACATTGTCCAGTCCCGAGTTCGAGTCCCGCTACCGTTTTTTTTTACTCGGGGTCGGGCCGTCCCGGCCCACTGGCCAGCCTTAGTATAAACTCATACATATGTTGTATAAGATACTCTTTCACGGATTGAGACGCATTACTTAGGCCTCATTTGATTGCACTTAATGAAGGTATGAAGCTATTAAATATATTTATTTATATTAAAATTTAAGCACTTATTTGATCTGAATAAGTTTTAATCATTCAGATCTTGAACAAAGTCTTAATATCATTAAGATGTAATTTTATATGAATAATTTTTAGGGAAAAGGGTCAAATATACCCATCTACTTTAGTTTATTAGTCAACTTTGCCATCCGTTAACGAAAGTAGTTAAATATACCCCTCCCGTTACAAGTTGGGGTCAAATATACCATTACCGTTTGCAAAAAATTCAAAAATACCCCTTTTAACAAAATATTCTGAAAATAAAAAATTTAAATTAAAAAATGTGTAAAGTATTTTATTTAAAAAATAAATTTTCCTAAAAATATTTATTTTAAATCTGGATTAATTTAAAAAGAAATCAGAAAAAATTGACTAAATAAAATATTTTACAGATTTTTTAATAAAAAAATATTATTTTCCAGAATATTTTAAAAAAAATTGAGTTTTATAAAATCAAGAAAATTTCATATTTTTAATAAAATCCGTTTTTTCCAGATTTGTTTTAATTAGAAAAATCAATTTTCCATATTGTTTTTAAAAAATTGTAATGTAGGCACAACATAGAATAAGTTAAATGCTACATGTCACCCAAATTATACACATATTATATAGGGAAATACACATTAATACGCCTCTTTTTTTAAATATTATACATGTGTTTAGCTTATTGTATATAACATTTAACGTATTCTATATGGTATCTGCGAGACAATATTTTTAAAAACAATCTGGAAAATTGATTTTTCTAATTAAAACAAATCTGGAAAAAATGGCTTTTATTAAAATATGAATTATTTTTATTTTATAAAACACGTTTTGTAAAAAAAATATTAAAATTGGATTTTTATTAAAAAATCTTGAATTATTTTTAAAAAATCAATTTTTTAGTTTTATTTTTAAAATTAATTCAGATTATATAAAAAAAAAATTTGGACACTTTATTTTTAAAAAAAATACTTTACAGTTTTTTAGATTAAAAAAAAATTCCAGATTTTTAATTAAAAAATCTAATTTCACAGAATTTTTTTTTATAAAAAAAAATGGTATTTTGGAATACTTTGCTAACGTTAGGGGTATATTTGGCCTCAACTTGTAACCGGAGGGGTAGATTTGACTACCTTCGCTAACAAAGGACAAAGTTGACTAATAAACTAAAGTAGAGTATATTTGACCCTTTTCCACCACTCTATCCACAACCAACAACTCCACCTCTACCTCTCCTCACCCTCACCCTCACCCCACCACCCATCCACCCCTACCCACTCTCCACCCCCAACCTATCCCCCACTACCACTAACCACCTTTGTCATCCCAACCACCCCCACCCTCCCAACCCCCCCACTTACTCTTCACCCCTCCAACCCCATCATCCATCCACCCCTACTCATTCTCCACCTCAACCATCACGAACCACCTTTGTCATCACTACCACTACCACCCTCTCAACCCCCACCCTACCCTCACCACCCACCCACCTACTCTCCACCTATCACCACCAACCTCCTACCCTACCACCTTCACCACCACCACCGTCAAACACCAACCATCACCACCAACTACCACCGCTGACAACCACTATTGTTAGTCGTTAACACACCTACCACCTACATCATTATAATTATATCAACATTCACCACAATCGTAACTGTCGCTGTTGCAGCCACCACTACCATCATTGCGGCCAATCCTTACTATTAGGCACCTCTATCATCATAACTAGCACCGCCGCCATTACTAGTCACTAACACCAACCGTCACCACCACCACTACAAAACATCTCCACCATCACTAGCAAACATAAATATTTTATTTTTAATATTTTTATTTTATTATATTTATATTTATTTTCTAATATTTAGTTACTTTTAATTTGAATTGTAGTTTTGTTATGTTTAAATAAATAATTATGCACATTTAGATGTTTAAAAATGAATTGTCTTATTCATTCAATGTTCAGATCTAGAGACAACATCTTAATCATTTAGATCTGTATTCAGACGTGTTAAAATTAATGAAAACAAATGAGGCCTTAAAGATTGTATGTATTAGTAATAATATTGACAACACCCAAAAAGGATGAAATCTATATAAAAATTATCTCGCAAAAATATATTCAACTACTCGATACGTACCAAAAGAATAAAAAGTGAGCTAGCTTATTAAAACAAAGTGTATACGCGTATATCAGTGTATATTTCTGTAACTGTTAGTTGAGTTTGTTAGAAGTTAATTAGAAAACAATGATTAGTCAGTTAAGAGCAATGATTAGTTAGTTGACAGCTGTATATGAGCATCTAAAAATACCGCATTCTCCTTATAATTGAATTTGATCAAATGAATGTAATCTTCTTTCTTCTCTCTCAAGTTTCCTCTCTGTCTCATTTCTCTATGAACAATCTATATATTGTGTTCATGGATTCAATTCAATAATAACACATGGTATCAGAGCGGTGATCCTACGATTAATATCCAAAAAAGCAAAAGCTCCATTGAAGAAGAAACAATCGAAGAATAGAGGAAGAAGATAGGAGAAGAGACGACAACAGTCACAATCGATCATCATCATCAATTGTTTTTTCAAGCCTCAGATGTTCCAGGTTTGGTACGAATCCCTACAAAGCTCGCAGTACCAGAAAATTATACTATATAGAGTAGATCTATGAAGCTAGCCCTAAGAGGAAAAGGAAAGCTAGATTTATAGATGGAACATGTGTACAAAGTAGATACAAAGGAGATTTGAAAGAATTATGGGGAAAATATAATGTGATTGTTCTATCCTGGATTGAAAGTACAATTTCTACTGAGTTGATTCCTTGTATAGTGCATGCTTCAAATGCAAAGAAGATTTGGAATGAGTTTAAGGAGAAATTTGATAGATCTAATCTCACTAGGATCTATCATATTTGGTTGGAAATAGTGACTTTGAAACATGGAAGTGATTGATAAGTTACTAGCTATTATTCTAAGATAAAGATCCTTTGGGATGAAACAGATGTGATAGTTCCTTTGCCATCATGTAGTGACAAATTGAAGTACTACACAAATCACCTCAAGGCTCAGAGGTTGATATAGTTTCTCATTGGATTGAATGAGAGCTATACCAACATAAGAAGCAATTTGTTGGCAAAAAGATCTGATGTGAAAATAAATGAAGCCTATGTAGTGGTCACACAAGAGGAAAGTCAAAGATCTCTAGGGGTGGTAGATGCTTAGAGAGTGTGTTCTTACCATGCTAGCAGAAAGGAACCAAGGTAACAGATTTAGAAAGACAAGACCATCAACAACAGGATATTCAGGACCAGCTTGTGGACAATATGGTTATAAGGGACACATAACTTAAGATTGTTATAGGATTGTTGGATATACTCCTAACTTCAAGAGTATAAAGAAGAGGGGAAATCAGGTTGAGTTCAAAACCTATGCCAATTCAACCACAACTGATGGAGGAGCAAGAGAGTCTAGTGCATTATAACACAAAACAGACGACTTGTTCACTCCACAACAATATCAGGAGGTGCTGAATAAAATGGATGAAACTGCAATTACAAAATGTGTGTGAAATATGACAGGTATAACCTCTCTATTGTCCAATGCTTTTGCATATGAATGGATAGTAGATTCAGGAGCCTCACATCACATAACATTGCAAAGAACTTTTAACTACTCTTAAAAGGTTAAAAGACCTTCAAAGCAATAAAGTACAGATACCAACAGGTGATAAGTCTCAAATAGCAAATGCAGGAAATGCTATGATCTTAGGTGGTCATAAGATCCAATATGTATTGCATGTGCCATAATTCAAGTTTAGTCTGTTATCGATTTTTAAGATCACCAACGACTATATTGTGTAGCTATTTTCTTGCATGATTTCTGTGTATTTTAGGGGCTCTTCAATGTCAAGGTAATGAGAATTGGTAGAGAAAGAGATGGATTATGCATTTTGCAGGAACCTGGACAGGTAACAACACATGTATGATGGTATTCTAGAAACACAAATTTTAGCTATATTTTGTGGGTTACAACAATTGCAAGAAATGGAAAGTAAGTAAATATTACAAATTACTAGAAAGGATAAATTAAAGATTACAACAAACTGGAATCAAGAACGATACAAACTCCTTGTGATTTGCTGAGTCGATTGATGACACTCTGTCTTTAAGACAAGATTGCCCCGTATATATCCTTTTACGTTGTCGGGCAATAGTCTCCCAAGATACAACAACAACTTAACAAATAAGCAAAGGAAACTCAAGTGTTACTCTTGAAGAACTTTGAGTATAGTAAACTTGCTAGAGAGGAAGAAGAAGATTTTGGAAAATTTCTGTGAGAGTTTTCTTAGTGTTGAACAATTGAGCCAAATGCTTCAATTTATAGGGTAAAGAGATGACCTCTCAACTAGCCAACTAATGACCTTCAATAGACATGTAATGGCACTTATTGAGGGGTTTCATTCAACTAAATAATGGCTAAATTCATGTGCCAAATAATGGAGATTCAATGCTCCAAAACCAGCCCAAAAATGCTCCCTGTCCCCCTTTTCACAGGACAAAAGTCAGAACTTTCCATCTTTCCGTCGCAGCATTCTGCCTCCGAAGTGCCGCGGCTCAGCGAATTAGCACTGCGGCGCCGCGGCTCCAGTGGCTGAACACCCAATTAGCGCCGCGGCCCTTCGCGGCTCCGCGACTATTTCCGACTCATTTTATCTTACACTTCGTACACTTCTTCCTTCGTTTACCAACGTGGAATACTTGTCATTTGGCCAATAATTGTCCATCATTCTATGTCTCAAACATCTCACTTACGTACCAACATCCTTTCACTAATGAAATTTGCGATACTTGGCACTACGTGGGCACGTGCGTGGAAATGGCGTTTTCGATGTGCGGGGCCCCAATTGTTCGAGTCATAAATAATGGGATAAACTTAATTCCACATTAGTAAATTTCCAATAATCCCCTCTTGAAAGAGATTTTGGTGCACTCACATGGTGCCTTTTCCAGTAATCTTTCAGCGGACTGATGTTGCATTAGGAGAGGTAACTTCAGATTTGAACCTTCCATAGTTAAATACCATCAGACTTACTTACTGCGTGGTGAACGTGATGTCTTAAACCATCAGTGTTTAGTGTAAGCCAAGTCAATGGTACCAACACAACAACTTCCCTTACTCTGTTCTTCGTAATGTTTTGTCCATTGTGGTCGTGGACCCTTCTTGGATTCTTAAGTGCGTTCACTTGATGCGGCCTGTCCTCGCACTTAAATAGGTGGTCTCCTACAAGGTATCCTGCTATACCTCACTTTGCAAGTGTTAGAAACCATTAAAAATTTTCCCAAACCTAACCTCAACCGCTGAGGATCATTAAAGGTTTTGAAAACTTAACCTTTACCCACAATGCAGATAACACTTAACTTCTATCGTGGGAACGACTTTGGATTTGGTGTTTATTTACAGAAATCACTATCCGAAGTGTTCATGCTTCCACCGAAGCGCTCAACTGAACCTTTACAACTTAGTTTTCCCATTTAACCTAATTCCTAGGATCTCCAGTCAGAAAGGTTGGGTTACCATCGTATCGGTCCTTATAGCTTGGGTTTTAAGCCTATTCCCCTAGACAAGCAAAATATCTGATCTTTGGGTAAGTCCTTTGTCAGCGGGTCCGCTATGTTATCCTTTGATTTTATGTAATCAATGGATATTATACCCTTGGTGATTAGCTGCCTAACGGTCTTATGTCTCTGTCGAATATGACGAGACTTGTCGTTATGCATAGAACTCTGTTCCTTCTTAGAGCCGACTGACTGTCGCAGTGAATCATTACAGAAGGTACGGGTTTGTCCCAACAAGGGATATCCTCTAAGAAGTCCTGAAGCCACTCAACTTCTTTCCTGCTTTGTCTAAAGCGATAAACTCTGATTCTATCGTGGATCGGGCGATGTAATTTGCGTAGAGGATTTCCAAGACACAACCCCACCACCAATTGTAAATATATACCCACTGGTGGACTTGGTGTTCTCTATATCAGATATCCAGTTTGCATCACTGTACCCCTCTAGTACAGCTGGATATCTCGAATAATGCAACCCGTAAGTTAGCGTGTATTTCAGGTATTGTAGTACCCGATTCAACTCCTTCCAATGATCATTACTCGAATTACGGGTAAACCTAGCCAACTTGTTGACTGCATAAGCAATATCAGGTCGGGTGTAGTTTGTTATGTACATCAAACTCCCAATCACCTGTGCATATTGCTCCTGACATACGGGTGCACCATGATTTTTATCAAGCTTTTTATTTCTATCCAGTGGTGACTTCATAGGTGAACTGTCAAACATCTCAAACTTTCTCAACACATCCTCGATGTAGTGAGACTGAGATAAGACCAGTCCGTCAGACGTCTTAGAGATCTTTATCCCCAAGATGACATCTGTGATACCCATATTGTTCATGTCGAAGCATTGTTTCAACATGTTCTTAGTCTCTAGGATTAAGCTAGGACTGCTCCCTATAATCAACATGTCATCTACGTACAGACATATTATAACGAACGAGTTAGAGTTACCTTTCGTGTAGACACATTTGCCACACTCATTAATGGAAAAATCCTTCGATAGTAGAGTACTATCAATTTTTTTGTACCATTGCTTCGGGGTTTATTTCAGCCCGTACAGAGATTTGACCAGTCGACAAACTTTCTTCTCTTGCCCTAGAACCAAATACCCCTCGGGTTGTTCCATATAAATTTCTTCTTCCAAATCACAATTTAGAAAGGCTGTCTTGACATTCATTTGATGTATCTCAAGGTCACACAATGGTGCGATAACAATGAATACTCGTATGGACGTCATCCTAGACACCGGGGAGTACGTGTCAAAATAGTCAAGGCCTTTCTTCTGCCGATAGCCCTTGGCTACGAACCTGGCCTTGTACTTATCTATAAACCCATCTGCTTTATACTTCCGTTTGAGTATCCATTTACTACCCAACGATTTATTTCCAGGAGGAAGATCAACTAACTCCCAAGTATGGTTATACAGGATGGAGTCTATTTCACTCTCAATAGCTTCTTTCCAGAGCGGTGCCTCTGGAGTTGACAATGCTTCAGCAATTGTCCTTGGTTCATGATCAACCATATAAGCTACAAAGTCAGGACCGAAAGATTTATCCTTCCTGGCCCTTTTACTTCGCCTTGGTTCCATCTCTGTAGTCTCCAAGTTTTGAGAATCTGGAACACTTGATTCCGGATATTCAGCCACTTTGAAGTCCACTAGATCTGAACCATCTAGATCCGGGCAGTCAATGACTCTTGGTTCATGAGAGCTTTGTTCATAACTTCGTTTGCGAGAGTTATGTCTTTTTCCTTTCTAGGAAAAGTATCCTCAAAGAATTGAGCATTCCTTGATTCCATAATTGTACCCCATGGATATCTGGAATATCTGACTTATGTACTAAGAAGCGATAAGCACTACTGTTATTTGCATATCCGATGAAAATACAATCTACAGTCTTAGGCCCAATCTTGACCTGTTTTGGCTTGGGCACTTCAACATTTGCCAAACAACCCCATACCTTTAAATATTTATAGGTAATTCTTTCCTTTCCATCATTCATATGGAGTTTTGTCCTTACCCTTATGTGGGACTCTATTAAGAATCGTATTAGCGGTAAGGACGGCTTCTCCCCATATGTTTTGGGGAAGACCGGAGGTGATAAGCAAGGCATTCATCATTTCCTTCAATGTGCGGTTCTTGCGTTCAGCAACATCGTTCGATTGAGGTGAGTATGGAGCCGTCGTTTGATGAACAATGCCTGATTCGACATAATATTCCTCAAATGGCGCTACGTATTCCCCCCTCTATCGCTACAAATGGATTTAATCCGCATGCTTAGTTGGTTTTCAAATTTTTGTTTGTAATGTCGGAACGCTTCAAAGGTTTCATCTTTAGTTTTCAACAAGTAAAGGTAACAATACCTTGTGCTGTCATCAATGAATGTCACAAAGTACTTATTCCCTCCTAGTTCGTGCAAACTTTAAATCTTATATATCTGTGTGAATAAATTCTAGAGGAGCGGTATTCCTTTCAATGGATCGAAAATGAAGCTTTATGAGTTTTGCTTCTACGCACACATCACACTTATGTTGAGGGTTTACGTCGATAGACGGCAACAACTCCAACTTAACCAACTTTTGGATGGACTTATAGTTAACATGTCCTAATCTATGATGCCATAAATTAGAAGACTTAAGCAAGTAAGAATAAGCTTCAATATTATTGCTTGCACGCATTATAGACATGTCGTTAACTTTGAAGAGACCTTCATAGACGAAACCTTTTCCCACAAAAGGTCCATTCTTGGTGATTAAAAACTTATTGGACTCAAATACTAGCCTAAACCAGCATTAACCAATAAATGACCTGAAATTAAATTTCTCCTAATCTTAGGGGCATGCATCACCTCCTCCAAAATGAGCTCCTTTCCAGAAGTCATCTTCAGGACTACCTTTCCTACCCCCAACACGTTAGTGGAAGCGTTGTTACCCATGAATAACTTTTTGTCTGTAACTGGTGTATATGTGGAGAAGGTATCTCTATTGGAATAGATGTGTCTGGTATCACCCGTGTCCATCCACTATTGCATGGGATTCTTAACAAGGTTTTCTTCAAGCACCACCGCCGAGAACTCCTCAATTATGTCGTCAAGAAGCGTGTCTTTGACGATGTTAGCCTGTGTCTTGCCTTTGGCCTTGGCCTTCTCTTATTACTCAGTCTTGAGCTTACGGCAGTCCTTGATCATATGACCAGGTTTCCCACAGTGGTGACAGTTTCCCTTGAACTTATCCGCCGCTTGGGTCTTGCCGTCTTTCTGGAACTTGCGCTTCTTTCTTGGGTTCCCTTTGGCCTCAGCCAGATTTGCCTTTGCCTCAGTGGGTTGTTTTCCCCTAGGCAAGGCCTTCTTATTATCTTCCTGAATCTGGAGTTTGATAATAAGTTCCTCAAAGGTCATTTCCTTTGTCTTGAGTTTTAAGTAACTCATAAACTTATTTCACGAGGTAGGTAACTTTTCAATCAGTGATGCAACCAAAAACTGCTCATTTGGTTTCATACCTTCCAAATCCAGGTGATGTATAATCATTTGGAATTCCTGGACTTGGGACATCACAGTTTTGCTATCCACCATTTGAAATTTCAGGAATTTCCCAACGATGAATTTCTTAGTACCAACATCTTGTGCGTTGTACTTCTTCTGCATCTTTTCCCATAACTCTTTGCGGTGCCTACGACGCAATACACCGTGTAGAGTAGGTATGACAGACAGTTCAAAATATAGTTCTTACACATGAAGTCACTATGACTCCAAGCATCAAGAACCATCTTCATGCCAGTGACGACATGGATACCTTGGCCCCCCCCCCCATTTCATTCATTAGGCTGAGGGTCCAATTCATCTCCAATTTTTAGAGGATCTTCTGTTAGGAAACGAGCCATTCCCATAACAGTCAGATAAAACAACATCTTCTGCTACCATCTCTTGAAGTTGGAGCCCATGAACTTTTTTGGGCGTTCATGATGGAATCGGAGGGTGGAGGAACTGTAACCTTTCCTTGAGCAGCAGGAGAGGCGTTGGATAAGCCTTGAGAAGTAGTGAAGGCATTAAGTGTGCCTTGAGCAGCAGTGGGGAAGGCATAGGGGTTGCCTTGAGTAGTAGCAACAACAGAATCAGAAGCGAGTTGTTCTCTTCTAGTCATCTTTCTAAGCACTTACAACAATCTTGTCTTAAAATTGTGGGTTACAACAATTACAGGAAACGAGAAGTAAGTAAATATTACAAATTTCTAGAAAGGATAAACTAAAGATTATAACAAACTGGAATCAAGAACGATACAAACTCCTTGTGATTTGCTGAGTCGAGTGATGACACTCTGTCTTTAAGACAAGATTGCCCCGTATATATCCTTTTATGTTGTCGGAAATAGTTCCCAAGATACAACAACAACTTAACAAATGAGCAAATTAAACTCAAGTGTTACTCTTGAAGAACTTTGAGTATAGTAAACTTGCTAGAGAGGAAGAAGAAGATTTCAGAAAATTTTTGTGAGAGTTTTCTTAGTGTTGAACAATTGAGGTAAATGCCTCAATTTATAGTGTAATGAGATGACCCCAAAACTAGACAACTAATGGCCTTCAATAGACATGTAATGGCACTTATTGAGGCATTACATTCAACCAAATAATGGCTGAATTCATGTGCCAAATAATGGAGATTCAATGCTCCAAAACTAGCCCAAAAGTCAGAACTTTTCATCTTCCCGTCGCAGCATTCTGCCTCCGAAGCACGCGGCTCTGCAAATTAGCGCCGCGGATCCAGTGGATGAACACCCAATTAGCGCCGCGACGCTGCCTGGGAGGCACCGCGGCGCTCCGGCACCTCAGCTCCGACGGGGCTGCGCCGCGGCCCTTCGCGGCAATTTCTGACTCATTTCATCTTACACTTCGTACACTTCTTTCTTCGTTTACCAACGTGAAATACTTGTCATTTGGCCAATAACCGTCCATCATTCTATGTCTCAAACGTCTCACTTACGTACCGGTATCTCTTTCACTAATGAAATTTGCGATACTTGGCACTACGTGTGCACGTGTGTGGAAACGACGTTTCCGATGTGCGGGGCCCCAATTGTTCGAGTCATAAATAATGAGATAAACTTAATTCCACATTAATAAATTTCCAACATATTTCACATCTTTATTGACTATACTTTAATTATTTTGAGTTATAATGTAGTATTTTTATAGTTATTACAAGTATTTTCTTGTGTAAAATTTGTACTTGAGCAAACAAGCATTTTTTGAGTTTAAAAGGAGGCTTTGGTACTTCAAAGTCTGAGTAGAAATCCAACGAATAAATCAGAATCGATTTCAAGAGATGAGGACCAAGTACATTAAAGATGAAATTTGAGTGCAAAGTACATTGGAAAAGAAATATTTATCAAAGTAAATAAGAACTCTTTGTGCTAATGAGAATTTCAAGTGATGAATTAAAGTGATGAACGCGAGGTGCAGGATACCAGGCAGAGAAACCCGGGCAACCATTCCCCTATGTAAATGATGATGAAGTGGACATTAATGATGTGCTCATTATGAGGTAATGATGGTTGTATAAGTAATGGAAAAATATGACTAAAAGCTTTCCATCAAAATGGCATGAATCAGTGGAAGCGGTGGAGATAATTAATGGTAAGATATGAGAGAAAATGATCAAAATGGCACTTCTATACTTGGCTTGAATGTGATGCATATAAATGTCCAAAGGAAGAAAAATTAGCTACTAACGTGGCAACAATTAAAGACAAGAATGCAAGAGCAGTTGCGGAGGAAAAACGGTATCTCTGGACAATTGGCCTGCCGCGATGCGCTGGTCATAGCAGCCCGCACCTCGGTAGTCTTTCTTACGGCTGAAATTTTGTTCCAAATTTTAAGGGTATTTTGTCCAGGAACTTCAAGGTATTCAAAATACATGAAAAATATGTTTTTGAAGGGACTTTGACCTAGGGAGCATTGAAGGAGCGTATAAGAGGATTTGACGGCTTAATTCGTTACTTTTCATCACGATTTGATTCAATACAAGAGTTTGGATTAATCGTCGGTTGTAATGTTTTCTAGTTCTATTTCTTCTATGTTCTTATATTCTATTATGGAGTAGTTTTCTTATAGGATTTTGACAGACATGATGTATTGATTGACGTTTTTAGATTCGATTCTTGTTTTATTGCATGAATTAGTTAATGGAATTTTGAATTGAATTGCAGAGATTTACTATTTTATTTAATCGAAAGATGAATAGTTTGGTGGATATCTCTACATTATATTGTTTGGTCTTAATTGGTGATTCTTCTAAGTAATCGAAAGAGCTCCTTGAATTATTAGTTGAACCAACAAAGGAAAATATTCGAGAGACGTTTTCTTTTAGACTAAACCCTTAATGTTTTCTTGCATTTGTTCATAGGGCTTTCACTAGTCTTGAACTCATGGATAGTAGTTTTACTTGATTGTTGAGATATTCTTGAATGTCTTAATCACAAGAAGAAGTGTTCTGTGAATTATCTTTATATAAATCTGATTTAGCTCTTGATTGAATGATTCTTTTGAGTAATCGGAAGAGACTCTTCAATAATTTATCTAGGGTTATAAGCTGACGATATTTGTTAGAAGTCGTCCAAAGATCTATTTCTATCTATAGTTTTTGAACATTCTCGGGGCTTGTATTAGTTTAATTTGTGGAATCAGAATAAATAATCGAAAGATATTTATTAGATTCTTGAGTAAACTAATTACTTATTGAATTCGAAAGACTCAATAAAATTTAGAAGAGGATGATAAAACGAATCGAATCTAATTGCTAAAATCTTGCACATGTCTTGTCTACTACCCTTACATCTCATATTAATAGTAACATTTGCTTTTGTTATCAATTGTCATGACCCATTTTAGGGATCGTGGTGGCACCTATACAATTTCCACTGGTAGGTAACAACTCGCGAATCATTCACATGATATCATATAAATAAAAGCGGAAAGATAACAAAATACTATAAAATATGTCTCATGATATAAATGCAGAAAAAAAGTCTAAGAAATAAACATATCCCTCCAAATCCGGTCTGTGAATACAAGAGCGCTAATAATCTGATACAATTCTGAAAGCCAAGGGCAACATAGTGCCAAAACTGAATAATCATAATGAGAAATGTATGAATGTATCTCCAGAATCAAGTAAAGTCATAGAATAAGATATAAGCATTTTGGGGCATGCCGAAAGAAACATCCTCACCCTGAAATACTGAAATTCACCTGCCCGGACTCACACTCGAGCTCGCGAACTGGTAGTGGGATATGTATCTGTATTAGGAAAAGATGTAGCAAGTGTAGTGTGAGTACACAACGTACCCCCGAAGACATCATAGGACGACATCAACAGAAGATACACAAAAAGAGATAAATATAAAGTTGACACCAAATAGTCCTATACTAGACAGTTCAATAATCCAGATAATGTCACATTATACACATAAGAGTTCACATAGCTCACATATCACCTTATTCAATTAAGATTCATAATCACTTAAGTCATCCAATTTCAAAAGAGTTCAATAACTGTAAACCAAGCATTGATGTACCGTGCAATCACGGTACATTTGATGTCTTTTACTTACACTTTTATTTATCTTAAAGTATATTTTTCCTTATTTCTTACGTATACGTGTTATTTTGTAGGACAAGGAGTGCAGAGATGAAATACAAGCCAAAAGAATAAAAAAGGCTAAAAACATGACCTGCGAACCGCACGTCATGCAGTATGCAATATTTGCGGACCGCATATGAATTGCAGACTGCTGTAGGAAAATAGACAAACTGATCAAGAATTTAGCATTATTTGCGACATGACCTGCGAACTGCGAATCACGCATGAAGCGCAAATTACGTCACCGAATAACAACATTTGGGCATCACCTACGGTATAAGAGCAAGGTTTGTTGGTCGTAAGTCATGCCAGCGACATGGTTTGCGGTTCACAGCCTGTGATGCAGGGGCATTATTGTCTAATTTTGAAGCACAAATTTTG
The DNA here is from genome assembly GCA_034509755.1 of Anisodus tanguticus. Classification (NCBI taxonomy): domain Eukaryota; kingdom Viridiplantae; phylum Streptophyta; class Magnoliopsida; order Solanales; family Solanaceae; genus Anisodus; species Anisodus tanguticus. Next base: position 31,840,677 of record CM067541.1, read on the forward strand.
GAGACTTTAAATACTTTCCTAGGATTTTGTGCCTCATTATTCCATATCAGTTTTGTATTTCCAAGATTCCAATATTCCATTGTTCTAGTTTTTAAGCTTTTGAGAAGGATTTAGCATCTTTGGATTCAAATTCATCTTAGTTCTTAATTACTTTGTAAGTTATAATATTTTCATATCAATTTAATGCTTTTATTTTAATTATCATGAGTAGCTAAATAGTTAGCTAGGGTTGTGGACCTCAAAGGGTGTGATTAATGATTTGAATATTTTAATACTTGACTAGATTGGGTATCAATGTTATACTCCATTAATGATTCTTTATGTATTGATACCAATGTTGGCCAAGTTTGGTCATGCCCATAACCATTTGTTGCTTGAAAAAGAATACTTGGTGGGAAAAAGCATTAATGGCATAGATTTAGGACTTTAACTCCTATCTAATACTCAGAACTAGGACTAGAAAGGGTAATATGAGAATTGAATGAGTGTATTTATTAGCACATCATAGCGATTGGGAAAGCCTAGTGATGAAATTTATCACCTAGGTTAGAAAACTAGGTGTAAACCTTTAATTGGCTCATAATCTAGTATAATAGGCATCCAATTGAAATTAAGCATATCCCCAATTACATTAATTCACATAGAGGGAACAGAACCCTAGTCATCTCCTTACTTGAATTACAAATTTACAATTAGCTCATACTTGAATCAAATAGTAGTTCTTAATCAAAACAAACATTATTTCTCAACATTTTTGAAATCTAGACTAAGTATCGATGTTTTCATTTAAATTGTACTTTTTCTCATTGTCTTCCCTGTGAGATTCGACCCCAACCATTGTTGGGTTCTATATTTGCATCGATCACTTTACATCCTTTTCAGAGGTGTAATTTGGGTGTATCAAATTTTAGCGCCTATGCGGGGGAATACAGTTTAGAAATTTGCCATTTAGTGTAATTCTCTACTTTAGTTTTTATTTTTCATATCACTCTTTTGTTGTTTTTGATATGTAGGTGTTATGGCTTCAGACTCCGATTTCAATGATGAGTTTGTGGGGGCACGAGCCGCCGTTATGAATCCTCCACCACTTCAAGGAAATGTAAGTTTCCACCTAAACACCACATTACTATACCTACACAACACCAAGGGTCTATTTGGTGGTCTTGCAACTAATGATCCAAATCGACACCTTCATAATTTCCTTGGGTTTTGTGCAACGAATGTCCAACCAAATGTCTCAAGTGAGATAGTGAAGTTGAGGTTTTTCCAATTTTCTCTCACGGGGGAGCCACCGCTTGGTTAGATGATCTTCCCGCCGATTTGATCACAATATGGGCGGAGTTGACCAATGGATTTCTCAAGAAATATTTCACTCCATCCCGGATATTAAAACTCCGAGATGAAATCAAAAACTTCCGAAAACTTTCTAATGATCCACTTCACGAGACTTGGACCTGATTTAAAAAGAAAGTGAAGAGTTGTCCAAATCATGGTCTGCTGGATAGTGTGCTCCTCCAAACGTTCTGTAGGGCACTCGACTCACTCAACAAATTTATGGCAAACAATCTAGCGGAGGGAGACGTCATGTATACTAATTATGATGTGATGAGTGCTTTGCTTGACAAACTAATGAAAACAAATGAAACTTGTCACACTAGAGAGTCGGAAGTGTTTATAGGAAGTTCTTCCAAGAATTTAATATCTAGAGAGGCACTTAAGGGGGAAGAAGAGAGAGACATGAAATAATAGCTAAATTGATGACACAAATGGATCTTCTCACGAAACATGTTATGGGTAGTGGCTCAAAGAAAGTGAATGCAATTGGGTCTTATGAAGGGGCTCAAAAGATCAAAAACTTCCCCGCCTAACTACTAAAGTCATAATCAAGAAACTTGGTGGTAAGTCAAGAGAATTAAGGTTGGAACAAGGAGCAAGAAGGCTCAAATTGGAGGAAAAACAACCAAGGGGGTTACAATAACAACCAAGGTAGTTACAACAAAAACAATTATAATAACCATCGGAGCGACAATTCCATCAAAGGGTAGCCATAAATTTTGAGCCAACCATCCACTAGTGATCTTGTTAGTTTGAAACTTGAAGACATGCTCTCAAAAGTGTTAAGAAAAGTTGAGTCAACCGAGACCTTTATCAAAGAGGTGAAAGATGCCATGAAAGGCATGAGCGAGGGTATGAGTACTATGGGACAAGTTGTGAGTTCACATTCAACTTCAATCAAGCAACTTGAGGCCCAACTTAGCCAAATATCGTCTACCCTCAACTAAAGGCAAAAAGGTATACTCCTTAGTGACACAGTGGAAAATCAAAGAAACAGTGATCATTCTTATAAAGCTATTACTACTAGGAGTGGAAATGTTCTTAGGGGTGATGCGTTGGTGAATGAATAAGAGATTATTATTGATGAAGCACTTATTTTTGCACCTATTGTTGTTGATAAAGAGAGTGTTACCAACAAGAAGAGGGATAGTATTGAAGAGCCCATTGTTATTGAAGAAGAGCTTGCAAAAGATAAAATCCCAGAAGTGATGTCACCTATTCCAAAGCCCCCACATCCATTTCCTCAAAGGATATCCAAGAAGAAGGATGACGGGATGTTTTTGAAGTTTATTGAGAAGTTGAAACACCTTTCCATCAACATTCCTTTAGTTGAAGCCCTTGAGCAAATGCCGGGCTATGCAAAGTTTATGAAAGATCATGTGACCAAGAAGAGACAATCTAGCTTTAAGACGAAGGGTATGACCCATCATTGTAGTGCCATTGTTACTAAGGCACTAGTTCAAAAGAAAGAGAACCCCGGAGCAATAACTATTTCTTGCACTATTATGGCCTATAAGTTTACAAAGGCGTTGTGTGATCTCGGTGCAAGCACTAATTCGATGCCTCTTGCTATTTTCAACAAGTTTAATTTGGGCACTCCCCATCCCACAACTATGAGGCTACTTATGGCGGATCACACCACGAAAAGGCTGGTTGGTATTCTTTTAGATGTCCTTGTTCGTGTGGATAGATTCATATTTCTAGCTGAATTTGTGATATTAGATTGCGAAGTGGATTTTGAGGTTCCCATAATCTTGGGATGACGATTCTTATCCATGAGGCAATCTCTTGTTGATGTTGAGTGAGGAGATCTTAAATTACGCATGAATAATGAAGAGATCATATTCCATGTTTGCAAGTCGATGAAACAACTGGCGGACATTAGTGTAGTGTCGGTTATTGATACAATTATGAAGCTGTGGAGACAACCGTTGCTAATGAGTATATTGATGAAGTGTTGGCGGTGGTGTTGATGAACTATGATGGAGGGAACCATGAAGTATTCGAGAAAGATGGTTAATGCTTTGGTTGGATTGGGGTCATACAACTACAACCCCAAGAAGCTTGATCTTGACTTGGAAAACCGTGAAACTCCTCCCACTAAGCCACCAATCATTGAACCCTCAACCATGGAACTCAAACCTCTTCCTTTCTATTTGAGGTACGAATTCCTTGGTCCAAACAACAATTTGCCCGTTATATTTTCAAACCTATTGACGGAAGAGCAGCGTGAAAAGTTATTAGTTATCTTAAGAAGGTATAAAAGAGCCATTGGATGGTCAATTACGGATATATGAGGCATTCCTCCTGGTATTTGCACTCACAAAATCCGGCTTGATGAAAAATATAATTCCAGTGTGGAACATCAAAGGAGGTTGAATCCTCCTATGCAAGAGGTTGTGAAGAAGGAAATAATCAAGTGGTTGGATGTCTGTGTTGTGTATCCTATTGCGGATAGTGAGTGGGTAATCCCGGTTCAATGTGTGCCTAAGAAGGATGGTATTACCATGGTACCTAATGAGAAGAATTAGTTGGTTCTAGTACCCTGGGGCATAGCTGGATGGCAAAGGAGGGAAACTTAAAATCTAGCTGGAGGCCTGCAGCATAGGTTCAAACCCTGGTCATTCAGGCACATCCCGCGATTTACTGGTAGTATTGTTGAGGGACCGGGACTACTATCTCTAGGAATAGTCTGGCGTAAGGCGGGAAGCTGGATATTAAAAAAAAGAATGAAGTGGTTCTAACTCAAATAATTACCGGGTGGAGAGTGTGTACGGACTGTAGGAAATTGAACCATTAGATAATGAGGGACCACTTTCCCATGCCATTCATGGATCAAATGCTAGATATACTCACGGGATGGGATTTCGATTGATTCATGATGGGTATTCGGGTGACAACCAAATCACTATCGCCCCCGAAAACCATGAAAAGACAGCCTTCACTTATCCTTATGGTACCTTTGCGTTTCGAAGAATGACCTTTGGGTTATGTAATTCTCCTCACTTTTCAAAGGTGCATGATGTCCATATTTTCTGACATGGTTGAGGAATCCATTTAAATCTTCATGGATGACTTTTCCGTGGTTGGAGACTCTTTTTATGTTTGTCTAGAGAACTTGGCTTGAGTTTTAAAACATTGTGAAGAGATCAATTTGGTTCTCAATTAGAAAAATACCACTTCATGGTCAGATAGGGAATCTTCCTTGGGCACCAAATTTTGGAAAAGGGTATAGAGGTTGATCAAGCCAAAGTTGAGGTTATTGTCAAGCTTCCTACACCTATCTCTGTGAAAGGTGTCTGAAGTTTTCTAGGACATATTGGGTTCTATAGAAGATTTATAAAAGACTTCTCTAAGGTGGAAAATCCTTAGTTGAAGCTTGTCTCAAGGCGTTTGAATGTTAGAAAGAGAAGCTCACTTCGACACCTATCATTGTTACTCTAGATTGGTCAAATCCATTTAAGCTTATGTGTGATGCTAGTGGTTTTTCCATGGGGGCTGTTCTTGGCCAAAAGAGAGATAAAATTTTCCATCCCATATATTATGCAAGTACGACTCTTAATGGAGCGCAAATGAATTACACCGTCATCGAGCAAGAGTTGTTTGCCATTGTCTATGCTTTTGAGAAGTTTCGAGCTTACTTGTTCGAAACTCATGTGATTGAGCACATAGATCATGCAACTCTTTGTTATCTCATAGATAAGAAAGATGGAAAGCCTAGGTTGATACATTGGATCTTTCTTTTGCAAGAGTTCAATTTTGAAGTGAAAGAAAGGAATGTGAAAACCAAGTAGTGGACCACTTGTCAAGGGGTTGAAGATGGGGGAAGCCAAGTGATAGGCTTAAGGTGAATGATTCATTCCCGAATGACTATGTAATGGCGGGATCACATGATATGATTCCATGGTACGTTGATTTCGCAAACTATCATGCAAGTGATATTATGCCAAGAGATCTCACTATTAATCAAAAGAAAAAGTGTGATGTCCAGATGTTCTATTGGGATGAGCCCTATCTTTTCTAGGTTTGCACTGATAATATGATAAGGAAGTGTATTTCCGATGTTGACATGATACCCATACTTAAGTCTTACCATTCATCCCCCGTTGGTGGTCACCATAGTAGTGCAAGAATAGTGGCGAAAGTGCTTCAAAGTGGTTACTATTGGCCGACCATTCATCAAGAAGCCTATGATTTTTTGAAAGAGTGTGATCATTGTCAATGGCATGGGGGAATTTCAAGAAAGCATGAGCTACCGCTAACACCCATCCTTGAAGTTGAGTTTTTCGATGTTTGAGGGATAGACTTTATGGGCCCGTTCATGAGTTCGTATGGTAATAAGTATATCCTTATGGCGGTTGACTACGTGTCAAAGTGGGTAGAGGCTATAGCGCTTCCTAACAATGAAGGAAAGAGTGTCACTACATTTTTGAAAAGGTACATCTTCACATGGTTTGGTACTCCAAGAGCTATAATTAGTGATGGGGGCTCCCATTTTGCAACCGATTGTTCAAAGCTCTTATTGAGAAGTATCGCATCAAACACAAGGTGGATATACCCTATCATCCCCAAACTAGTGGGTAAGTGGAAATACGGAATTAGGAAATTAAAGAATCCTATCTAAGACGGTCAATATCATACGAATCGATTGGTCACAGAAATTGGGTGATGCACTTTGGGCTTATCGGATGGCTTTCAAGACTCCTATTGGCATGTCGCCATATAGGTTGGTTTTTGAGAAGGCTTGTCATCTCCCGGTTGAGCTTGAGCATAAAGAAATGTGGGCTATCAAGAAACTAAATCTTGAGTGGAGTGATACATCGAACTTGAGAGCAGAATAGTTGAATGAGATAGATGAATTTTGTATCAAAGAATATGAGAGTTCGACACTTTACAAGACTCGGATAAAGCATTTCTACGATAAAAAGATCTTGAAGAGGGACTTTATCCTAGGGGATCGAGTGTTGTTGTTCAATTTAAGACTAAGGTTATTTCCCGAGAAGTTGAAGTCCAAATGGTCGGGTCCTTTTGAGGTGACACAAGTGTTTGTCCATGGGGCTATTTAAATTGCTTGCCCAATTGGGAATCGAGTCAAGGTGAATGGGCAATGAGTGAAACATTACTTGGGGATGCCCAACGAAGTCATGATTATCGAGGTGATCTACCTTAATGAACCGTGAAGAATTTTTAATGATGTCGTGCCACGACGTAAAATTAGGCGCTTCTTGTGAGGCAACCCAAGTGTTCTATTGTTATTTTTCTTTGGTTATATTGATATTTTGATATTTGTTGAAGTGTGCAGGATTGGGAATTGGATACACAAGTTACGGATTGTAATTTCAAAAAGAGTGGATATCTCGGGCATGATCTATCATTCATATGCGGACCATAGTAATTGAATGCGGCACAATGTGCGAACTAGAGACCAAGCCCCAAATTTGAACAATTTGGCAACTGATCGGGCACAGTCTGGGACCCGTCTGCTGTTTGTAGTATTTGCCTGCGGTGGCATCTGCGAATCACAAGTGAAGCTTCAGGTAAAAAGGGTCCAACCCAACCCGCGATCGCTTAAATTCTTGTAACTGCCCCCATAGAAATCTTCATTCGATTTTACTCCATTAGAACCGTTTTTACTCCATTTAACCTAATCTCATTCCTAAGCCCTATCACTTCTCAAGGTCTCTTAATTTCCTTCAATTTTTGCTCATAAATCAACGCGCCATTGTGCACTCATAAGGATTTGAAGAACAAAGTCAAAACAAATATGTCATTCGGTCAACAAGTCCAATACACTAGTCGAAAATCAGGTATGTGCGATTCTTTCCCCTTCATAGTCTCATAGTAACATTCATGGTACAAAGTAATCCTTCCTTGATGTTGCTATTGAATGTGCATTAGGGTTAGATATGATTTTGACGGTTGAACTGTACTTTTGAATTGTGATCTCATGTGTATAACTCTGGTAGTATTGTGTGTGGCTATTGTAATGTGAAATTCTAATAGGGGTGCATAGGTTGGTTGTTGAAAGTTGATATCATGAATCATAATGTGCAAATCTTATTTGAATTTAAAATTGGGGAAGTCTTGAATACCCTTGTATGTTGAAAACCCACAAGAAAATCATGCACACAACATGTTCGATAATATGCCTGAATGAATTCTGGAACTAATTTTGTTGTCTTTGTGATCCATTTGACTTATTTGAGGGTAACACTTGAATTGAGGGTAAGTAAATGCATTTGGGGAAGTCTTGACTACCCGAAGTTCGTTGATCATGCTAAGAATCTCAGTTAGTTGGTATTGACCACAAGAGTTTGAAATTGAGTGTGCATTATATGTTTGAGTGTGTTTACGGCCCGTACAAATTGAAATTTCTGATGATGGATGGCGTGACAACTTTATTAAGGGAAATTAATAGTGGGTGCTTGTGTGTGTTGGTTGTTGGTATTGGTATTTCGTACAAATTATAATGAAAACAGGGGATAAAAAATGAGTCATGTGAAAAACTATCATTGACATGATCTGCGGCATCACATGCAAATTGCAAACTATGTCTACGAACTGCAGATCATGACAGTCATTTTTGGTTCACTGGCCATTCTTTGATATAATATTTGTGACACAACCTGCGAATCACAGATCATGCCTACGAATCGCAGGTCATGTCGCATATACTATCAACTCTGCAAAAATATGTGTTTGATTTTCATTTGGAATTTTCTTTTAATTACTTGCTTTCTTAATTAAGAAAAAACATATATATTTTTCTTCTTTGAATTACAGGATGACACATACAAACAAATCCAAAGGCACTAAAAAGATGACCTCGTGGAAAAGGAAATCGCAAATGGATGACGTCCCCTAGTCTGAAGAGGGGACAACCACTGCACCCGAGGATTCTAAATTACCGGAAGTAGATACTACAGAGGAAATTGTTTGGAAGAGAAAGGAGGAAGAACTTGCCCTCCAATTTGCTGAGCCTGGTTCTAAAGAACTATATCTAGCGGATCTTGAGATAAAAATGGAAGACAATCTGGCCCTTTTTATCTCAAGACCCACGGGTAACTACATTCTAGTGATTGTGTGAGAATTGTATACTACATATGGGGTGATCCTAAACAACAAGAGAGACAGGCGATAGGCCAAATCTTCTATGGACCCTCTCGATTTTATGACAGGTTGAGAGGTGAGTGTTGATATCCGTGCTAAAAAGATCAACAACTTTTATATTAGGAAGGAAGGAGATGATGATGATGACTTCTCCATAAAGTACAAGGATTATGATAAAAGGATGAAAAACATTAATTATCAAAGAGTGTGGGCTGTATTGGTAATTTCCACAGAAACACCCGATTGGATTGATCCAGCGATTGGCATACATAAGAACAGTCTAAAAAGGAAGATTTTTTTTGGCTTAGGATCATAACTTCGAGGGTATTTCCATCAGTAAACGACACCAATATTAGGATAGAGAAAACCATTATGATTGTCGTTCTCACGATCGAATCAAGGATAAATATGGGAGACATTGTTCAGGACGAGATTTGGGACCGGGTACAATAGAAGAAAACTTCCCTTCCATACTCTTGCTTGATCACTACCTTATTCCAGAAGGCAGGAGTACCTCAGATTTACAGGATTGATAGGTACATGGAGCCTAAATAGACGGTGGATTACCCTCAGTTGGAGTATGGTAACAAAAGGAAGACCACCATTCCACAATCTTAGTCTACTCCGATTATACTTGACACATAGATTTTTGGCACAGTTGATCAGCCTGTCCTAATAGATACTTCAGTCCGACCTCTACTTCAGTTCTAGAGGTTCCAACACCGACTACAAAGACTGCTCCTGTCACACCTGTGGCCACTTCTTCTTCCCCAGTTGTGGGGCTAGGCATTCCTGCCCGTGGTATGAGATTTATTAGGCTTGCTGAGGCTAAGGTTACACAATTGATTGAGGAGTTTCCTACTTATGTCAAGAAAGCTATAGAGACAACCTTAGCGCCTTACAAGAAAAACCTTGAGGTAGTGAGAGAGGAGAAAAAGAGTATTAAGGCCCAGCTTCAGGCTATTGAGCTCCGGTTGGGGCATATTAAGGGAGGTGGTAAGGAAGGTCTACTGGCTATCCAAGTAGAGTTGCAAAGTACTTTTGGGCTGTACTATCACCAACATCGTAGTTTTTCTCTACTCAACCCAGAGTGCGCACCGAGCCTTGTGTGGACTACTCGAACAAATGACATGATGTGGAATATGATCATAATATGGAGGATGATGATGATAGGTCAGAGAGGCAGAGTGAGAGTGATCCGAATAGTGATGAGGGTGATGATCATTTAGCGAGTGCCCACTCAATAGTAAGAGCAGCATGCATTCCTCTTGATGGGGTGGATACTGTGGTAGCGATGCAATGGTCTATAGAGAAGCTACGAGAGCAGCAGATAGCATGAGATACCATTAGAGCTAGTTCATCTTCAGCTCCACCTACACATGCTCCCTTTCCATCGTCAGTTGGACATGTGGTCCCTTTATACACTAGTGCTGAGCTTGTACTAGTTCCAGAGAGTGAGCCTGCCGGCCATACTACAGTCACAACCCTAGTTGAGATAGTTAATGGAGACCTGAATTAGACATATGGGGATAATGTATTCACCTTATGATCCTATTATATATATATATATATATATATTATATACTACATTCACCTTATGATCCTATTATATATATATATATATGCATTTGGGACAATGCATGATTTTTTTATTGGGGGTGGGGTATCTGAGTCTCCTTCGCTCTATGCTCTACGAAATCCACGGTCTTTCGCCCCATGTCATATCATATGAGTTGTGATTTTGATTGGATATTTTGTAGTTCTTGGGTTTTCTTAGTCAGGATTCTTCCCGAGAGTATTTATTTTTATTGTTTAACTTGCCATGTTTAGTTAGTTCGTGATGTTTTGTGTCGTACTTCATTTCGTGTTGTGTATTGTTCAAGGATAATTGATGATTATGACTGATATAGTGTTGGTTTGATTAGTCAAAGGCATGCATAGTTTGTGTTGACCCCTCTGAATTTTTTTGTGGATGTGCATATGTACTTAATGGATATTAGAGTTGTGATTGATAGATGCCTTAAAAATCTGGTTTAGAAGTGTAATCCGTATGCCATGTGTAAGATATTGTTTTTATTGAGTTTGTTTGCATTAGTGTGATCTAACACTAGCCTGGTATGTTTTCCAAGGCGAATTCCTACACTATGCTTGATTTGAAAAAGGATGTTAGGCCTTCCTTGGACCGTCTCTTATCCTAAAAAATTTCTACCCTTACATATTTCCCTAGTCAATCCCTTTGAGCCTTTAACCATTTCTTTGACAACCACATTACAAGCCTTATCCTTTGATTGATCTATCTTTTGGCACCCGACCTCCCTAAGTGCTTTTAAATGTAAACATAGACTAAAAGCCTAAGTTTGGGGGTGGTAGTTGTGGAAGTGTTATGTGGGAGTTGTTTGAAAGGTGAAAAGGTAAAAAAAAAGAGAAAAAAAAGGTGGAACCTTCATTTGTATTGGCATTTTAAAAGATAAAACAACAAAAAAGAGTATTAAAGAAGGAAGGTAAAATAAAAGCTTTGAATAAAAGAGAAAGACTAGAGGTTGTATCAAAAGGTGAAAAGGGGTGGTGAAAAAAGTGATTAAAGGAAGTGTGCGTGAACTTGTGCAGGTGTAGTGCTTAGGGAGGTCTTGAGTCACTATTCCCAAATTGTATACCTTGACCCGAAACCTATATTAAAATATGAAAAGTCCTAGTTGATTTCGAACCAAGTGTGTCTACATTAGTGGAGGATTACATGAAGGGCAACCCTATGGTATTGCATGAGTGCATTTCAAACATCTTTGTGAGTGTGAGTGTGTTCTCTTCTTCTTCATCTTTTATCCCCTTTGTTTGTGAATATGTGTGTTTTGGGGACTTTCGTTGGTCTTTATGACGGTATATGGATTGCAAAGTTTAGTTGGAAATCGCTTCTCGAACCGGGTTCTCTTGTCTATATCTTTCATGCTAATAGCTTTCTGTCATCATATGAAGCTGTATAGTTAGTCATTATCTATTGAGTGTTGTATCACATTTTGAAACGATGCGGACTGAAGGTAAAGAGTATCTTGAGTACATGTTTGTGGCTAATTGCTATCATAGTTGTAGTCATTCTACTTTGGTTATTCTTGAACATGTGTCGTAAGAGTTTGTGTTGTTTTAGTTACTTGAGAACAAGAAATAGTCTAAGTTTGGGGGTGTTGATGTACCATGAAATCATAGTACATTTGATGTCTTTTACTTACACTTTTATTTATCTTAAAGTATATTTTATGTCATTTCTTAAGTATATGTGTTGTTTTGTAGGACAATGAATGCTGAGATGAAATACAAGCAAAAAGGAGCAAAAAGGCCAAAAACATGACATGCGAACCGCATGTCATGCTGCATGCAATATTTGCAGACCGTATATGTATCGCATACTACTGTAGGGAAACAGAAAAACTGATTCAAGAATTTAGCATTATTTTCGACATGACCTGCGAATCGCACATTAAGCGCATATCAAGTCACTGAAGAACAACATTTGGGCATCACCTGCGATATAAGAGCAAAGTTTGTGGATCGCAAGTCATGCCTGTGACATGGTTTGCGGTTTGCAGCCTGTGACACAGATGCATTTTTGTCCAATTTTGGAGCACAAATTTTGGAGGCTTTAAATACTTTCATAGGATTTTGTGCCACATTATTCCATATTAGTTTTGTATTTCCAAGACTCAAATATTCCATTGTTCTAGTTTTTAAGCTTTTGAAGAGGATTTAACATCTTTGGATTCACATTCATCTTAGTTCTTAATTGCTTTGTAAGTTACAATGTTTTCATATCAATTTAATGCTTTTGTTTTAATTATCATGAGTAGCTAAATACTTAGCTAGGGTTGTGGACCTCAAAGGGTGTGACAAATGATTTGGGTGTTTTAATGCTTGACTAGATTGAGTATCAATGTTATACTCCAAATGCTTCTTTATGTATTGATGCCAATGGTGGCCAACTTTGGTAGTGCCCATAACCATTTGTTGCTTGAAAAAGAATACTTGGTGGGAAAAAGCATTAATGACATAGATTTAGGACTTTAACTCCTATCTAATACTCAGAACTAGGAATAGAATGGGTAATATGATAATTGAATAGGTGTATTGATTAGCACATCCTAGGGCTTGGAAAAGCATAGTGATGAAATTTATCACCTAGGTTGGAAAACTAGGTATAAACCTTTTATTGGCCCATAATCTAATATAATAGGCATACAATTGAAATTAAGCATAGCTCTAATTACATTAATTCACCTAGAGGGAACAGAACCCTAGTCCTCTCCTTACTTGAATTACAAATTTACAATTAGCTCATACTTGAATCAAATAGTAGTTCTTAATCAAAACAAACATTATTTCTCAACATTTTTGAAATCTAGACTAAGTATCGATGTTTTCATTTAAATTGTACTTTTTCTCATTGTCTTCCCTGTGAGATTCGACCCCAACCATTGTTGGGTTCTATATTTGCATCGATCACTTTACATCCTTTTCAGAGGTGTAATTTGGGCGTATCAAGCATCAAAGATAAAGTACAATCCTTTCATATCCGGAAATCTAGCCAATTCATCAACCACCGATTCAGTACAAGTCCATCCACAAAAAGAAATGAAATGATATATGTATGATTTGAATGCAACGCATATGCCAGGTATCTTTATCCTCCAGTATACAAGTAGTCAAGTTTTTATTATAATTAGCACACCCACGGGGGACCTGTGAAGTCCATCTACCCCTCCAAAATTTCCCATTGGAACCAGCTCTTGGCTGAATAATAATTCTTGCTGGCGTGCAACTCGTACCCCGCGTATCATCATTATCATCATCATCTCAGTGTTTCCATAATCTCATAAGTATTCGTACTTTTCTGGTCTATTGGACCCACAACATTTCCATACTACTCTCATATCAATAACATCAGAACCATGAGTGTATGAATGCAAATGACAATACGAGGTAGGAAATCATGATGTATTGAGATGCAACCAAGTATAGAGATGATTATCACATGATTTCAAGAATACATCAAATATCATCAAAATACAATCAGGATATCATATCAAGCATGTGTGATGAATAAGCACAACGATAACACGTATGTCGACGAGCCCACATAAATGGCGATAAGTCCAATCAATCAGCAATAGGAATCAACTCAAGGCTGATACCCCAAATCACCATCATCACAGTTCAACACTGGTACCCACGCCACCGTTCATCACAACCGTTTGAGTGGGACCCCCAAACATGCCCAATATCCCTCAATATTTAAAACTAATTAGGCACTTCCATCGAAGTCTTGTGAAAGTAAACCGCAGCCTACATCTGGGCCGAACTTGAGCCTCGAAGAGTCAAATCTCGGTGATATCCTTGCCCTTCCGCTGCGCCTCGTGATAATCAAAGTCTAATAACGTATATACTATCTGTTAATATAAAGCTTACATAACATCCAAGGACATAATTCTTAACAAATCAAGACTTCAAATACCAACCTCGGGCCCACGTCATCAAGACTCAAACTTTACTACCTAAAAACTAAGAACACATACTAAGTAATCACATCCTTAAATTAATTAAGAAACTATTCGCATTAGGAGCTTTAATTGAACAATATACAAAAAGTCCCAATTTGAAAACCCTAGAATGTTCTCCCAAATCAAATGGGTTTCTATTCTTAAATTAAACTCTACAACATGATTATCTAACATAGTGCATCACCCATTCATAATAATGAAATCAATCTAATCCATAAACACCCTTTAAATCAAGATTCAACTCTCTTATTCTTAAATGAAAGCCATAAATCATTTTACCCAATTCACATGCACAATCTATCACCATTAAAGGACTTAGAATCATGAAATCAAATCATAGGTTTGAATTCTTACCTCAAATAGAGGATTTGCTCTTAAAACATCAGAAACTCACTGGTGGCGGCACTAGGTACGAGAATACTATTTTTGAAAAAGTGATCTAACCTAGGGAATTAAAAAGGACACCTGATCCAGTGATTTTGCCCCACTAGAGCAGACCCACTGCCGCATGAAATGATCTCGCTTAGGCGGTGTCACTTGACACCTTACCCCAATGCCATGGTAACCATGATCCCATAGAGGTGCACTCGCCCCTGCAGAATATCGCTCTGCAAGGGTAGAAACTCAACAAATCCTCATAACCCACTTCTGCGAGCCATACTCCACAGAGGTGGATACGTAGGAGCGAACATAGTGTCGTTGAGGCGGAAACAAAACACTAGCAATAATGAAACTAAGCCAAAATTCCACAAAACACCCGAAACACTCACAATACCCACTGGACACAAACCAGGCATGCTCGCGTAAGGTATTCAGTGCTACGAACTCATTCGTACCCTCAAATTTTTCATTTAATCAAGTTAAGAGATACTTTTCAAAAGAATCTTCTGAAATAACCAAATATCCAAATTGTACAAATAAGGGCACAAAATACATCCAATTGTCTCTAGAAGCGAACCGATGACTTGATTAAGTCATAAATGACCCTTTAGAGCTATAAAAGCTACGGAACCCGGAAACGAATCCATCTACTCAAAAGTCATCCGTGAGTAAAACTATCAGACTCCAAGGTTCTTATTTTTGGGTTTTTATCTGAAACTCATATAAATAGACCTCAAGAACCGTGCCACACATTCTTGCTCATCACAAACCTCACATAGAGACCACGGGAAGGGTAAACTATGTAATTAAAGGCCTTTAGCTAAAAATGACCGAACAAGTCGTTACATCATATACTAATTAAAATAATGTTCATCATCGGATAGAGAGAAAAGAACAAAGGAAATGTATTAGAGATAGTAAACAAGTTAGGCTGTATGTTGGACTTTGTTTCCCACATCGCCTCCTCAACAGGGCAATGCTTCCACTAAACCTTCACAAAAGCTATCGAATTAGACCTGAGCTTCCTCACCTATCTGTCCAAAATAACCACAGGCCTCGAACTCCAAATTCTGATATAGCAATACGGAGTCCCACTGGATGATATAAGAACCATGGGCATGATCTTCTTCAACATGAACACATGGAAAACCAGATAGACGCTTGAAAGACCTGGTGGTAGAGCAAACTCATATGCCACCTCCCCAATCCACTGAAGAACCTCAAAAGGTCCGATATACCTCGAACTCAACTTCTCTCTCTTGCCCAAACCTCATCACACCCTTCAAGGGTGAAACCTTAAGAAGAACTCTATCCATACCATAAACTCTAAGTCTCGGGCCTTCCGGTCCGCATAATCCTTCTACCTGCTCTAAAGAATCCCTCAACCAATCGGTACCCCAAGGATGAACCTTGAACACATCAAACCAACCAATGGAAGAATGACATATCCTACCATACAAGGCCTCGAATGGTACTATATCAATACTGGAGTGATAGCTATTATTGTACGTAAACTCTACCAAAGGTAAGAACTTGTCCCAATGACCACCAAAATCAATAACATAGGCTTGTAACATGTCCTCCAATACCTGAATAGTCTGCTCGCACTGACCGTCGATCTGAGGGTGAAATATTGTACTGAGATCCAAGCGAGTACCCAACTCTCTCTACAAAGTCCGCCAGAAATGTGAAGTAAACTAAGTACCCCAATCCGAGATGATAGAAATAGGAACCCATGAAGACGAACAATCTCACATATGTAGATCTTAACCAACTTCTTTGCATTATAAGTCATCTGGACTGGAATGAAATACGCGAACTTGGTCAATCTATCAAAAATGACCCAAATAGCATCAAACTTGTCGAAGGTCTTGGGCAACCCAAGAACAAAATTCATGGCAATCCTCTCCCACTTCTACAAAGGAATGGGCATCCTCTGAGACAGACCACCAAGTCGCTGGTGCTCATACTTGACTTGTTAACAATTTTGACATCGAGACACAAACTCAATAATGTCTCTTCATCCTCACCCACTAATAAAGCTGCCTCAGGTCACAGTACATCTTAGTAGCACCTGGATGAATCGAATATCTAGAGCTGTAGGTCTCTTCCATAATCAATCTAGTCAAATCACTAACACGAGGAACACACTCTACCCTTGATCCTCAACACCCCTCACTATCAATCATGGCTTTCTTAGCCTCACCACTCATCATCTTATCTCAAATTTTGCACAACTTCACATCATTATACTCGTGGGCCTGAATCTGATCCAAAAAAGACTACCTCACCATAATAAAAGCCAAAATCCTACCCGGATTCGAAATATCAAGCCTCACAAAATGATTGGATAGAGACTGGACCTTCAATGCCAAATGACACTTAGAAGTGATCAAGCGAGCTAAACTACCCATGCTGACTGCCTTTCAGCTCAAGGCATCTGCCATCACATTAGCCTTGCCTGGATAATACAAAATAGTCATGTCATAATATTTTAACAACTCCATCTACCAACGCTGCCTAGAATTCAACTCCCTCTGATTAAACACGTACTGAAGATTGCGGTGGTCGGTATACACCTCACAATGGATACCATAAAGATAATTCCTCTAAAGCTTTAAGGCAAACACAACGACATCCAACTCTAAATCATGAATAGGGTAATTCTTCTCGTGCACCTTCAATTGCCTTGATGCATAATAAATAACCTTACCCTCCTTTATCAACACATAGCCCAACTTGATCCTCGAAGCATCACAATATATGGTAAATTCTTTCCCCTCCACCAGAAGGGACAAAATCGGGGTTATGGTAAAAAAGACTTGAGTTTTTGAAAGCGCTCCTCACACACGTCGGACCACTGAAATGGTACCTCATTCTGAGTCAAATGTATCAGATAAGAAGCGATAGAAGAGAATCCCTTATTAAACCGACGATAGTTACTAGAAAGACCCACAAAACTTCGAATCTCTATCACAGAAGTCGATCTAGGCCCGTCCCTGACTACCTCTATCTTCTTAGGATCAACCATAATCCCATCCTTAAACACCACGTGTCTTAGAAATGCCATGGAACTCAACTAAAACTCACAATTCGAGAACTTAGCATACAACTTATTCTCCTTTAATAACCCAAGAACCACTCTCAAATGCTGCTCATAGTCCTCCCGACTCTTTGAATAGACCAAGATGTCACTAATGAGTACAATCACAAAAGAATTAAAATATTTCTTAAATATCCCATTCATCAAGTTCATGAATGTTGCAGGGGCATTAGTAAGCCCAAAGGACATCACTAGGAACTCGTAATGACCATAATAAGTCCGGAAAGCAGTCTTGGGCACATCCTTGGCCTGAATCTTCAACTGGTGATACCCGAACCTCAAGTCAATCTTCGAAAACACTTAAGCACCCTGAAGTTGGTCGAACAGGTCATCAATATGATGGATCAAATACTTGTTTCTAATGGTGACCTAGATCAACTGCCTATAATCAATGCACATACGTATGGTCGGATATACGCCCCCTGGGCAAAACCATCAAGAACACTTAACCATCTGACCAGAGTGTTCTATAGATTAGAGTAGCAATAAATCCAAGATAATCTTGGGCTGGCCCCATCTCCTTCTCAAGCAACTCGTCCTGAGGCTCAATATATGACTCAAGGGTCTCTAATCTAGCATGAGCATAATCGGCTCACTATGCCCCACCCAAACTAGTGTCGCTCCTCTAGCTCTACTTCGGCCCCGAGCACGTCCACTACCTCGATCGCGCACGACATGTGCCGGTTCCAGTGCCTCCTCCCTTACTGCATCGGCACGAGTCCTCACACTCTGTGATAGAATAGGAACAAAGGTCAGAAACCAATTTGATTCAACTTAGCACAAAAGGAATGAAGAAAGTGAAATTTCCTAAATGCCTCATAGCCTCTTAAAGATAAGTACATACGTCTCTGCACCGATCCTCAAGACTCTATTAGACATTGCTCTTGTATTTAAGACTGTTTAACCTAAAGCTTTGATACCAACTTTGTCACGATCCCTTTTAGGGATCATGGTAGCACATACACAATTCTCACCGGTAGGCAAACCACACTAGAATCATTCATATGATATAATATAAATAAAAGCTGAAAGATAAGAAAATACTATAAAATCTGTCTCATGAAATAAATGCGGAAAAAAGTCTAAGAAACAAACATATCCCTAAAAGTCCGGTCTGTGAATACAAGAGCGCTAGTAATTCGATACAAGTCTGAAAGCCAAGGGCAACATAGTGCCAAAACTGAATATCCATAATGAAAAATCTATGAATGTGTCTCCAGAATCAAGTAAAGACATAGAATAAGATATAAGCATTCTGAGGCATGCCGGAAGAAACATCCTCACCCTGAAATGCTGAAATCTACATGCCCGAACTCAAACTCGAGCTCGCGAACTGGTAGTGAGATCTGTATCTGTATAAAGAAAAGATACAACAAGTGTAGCATGAGTACACAACGTACCCCCATAGACATCATAGGCCGACAACGATGAAACATGTGCAAAAAGAGATAAATAGCAAGTTGACACCAAATAGTCCAATACTAGATAGTTCAATAATCCAGGTAATGACACATTATCGACAGAAGAGTTCACATAGGTCACATATCACCTTATTTAAGTAAGATTCATAATCACTTAAGTCATCCAATTTCAGAAGAGTTCAATAACCGTAAACCAAATATCAAAGAGCAAGTACAATCTTTCATATCCAAAAATCTAGCCAAGTCATCAACCATCAATCCAGTATAAGTCCATCCACCAATAATCAATGAAATGATATGAATGCAATGCATACGTCAGGTACCTTTATCCTCAATTATACAGGAATATAAAGTTTTTATTATGATCAGTACACCCATAGGAGACCCGCAAAGTTCATATACCCCTCAAAATTTCCCATTGTAGCCCAGCTCTTGGCTGAATAATAATTGTTTCAGGCAAGCAATTCGTACCCCGCATATCATCATCTCAGTGTTGTCATAATCTCATAAGTATTCGTACCTTTCTAGTCTTTTGATCCCACAATATTTCCATACCACTCTCATAACAATATCATTAGAACTATGAGTGTACAAATGCAAATGACGATACGAGGCAATAATTCATGATGTATTAAGATGCAACCAAGTATAGAGATGATTATCACATGCTTTCAAGAATATATAAAATATCATCCAAATACAATTAGGATATCGTATGAAGCATGTGTGATGAATTAGCACAATAATAATAAGTATGGCGACGAGCCCACATAAATGGTGACAAGCCCAATCAATCAGCAGTCGGAATCAGCTTAAGGCTAATTCCCAAATCACACATCATCACATTTCAACAGCGGTACCCACTAAATCGTTCATCATAATCATTTGAGTGGGACCCCAAACAAACCCAATAGCCCTCAATATTTATACCTAATTACGCACTTCTATCAAAGTATTGTGAAAGTAAACCGTAGCCTACCTTTGGGCCGAACGGAGCCTCAAATAGTCAAATCTTAGTGATAGCATTTCCCTTCCGCTAAGCCTCGTGATAATTGAAGTCTAATCATACTTATATTATCTTAGAGAAACGGATGTATGTTAAGGCAAATTATTTCCTTCTTTTGGCATGTTCCATGTAACAAAATACAACTGTGATATTATTCCATAAATTGTTCTACTCTTAGTAGTTGGGGATATTCCTGTTATTGATTCCTATGTTAAAAGCATGTCTAAATATGTTCCTAAATCCCTATTGAGGTATCGGGAAAATATGTTAATATTTCCGATGTTAGACGAATGAACAAAGTTGTTATGTCATTCGATAAGTTCAAAATATTTTATTGTCATTCATGCATTTGCATTATATTCATGTATTACCCTGGACCCACATGTGTTATATACACTATTGTATGGTATCAATATATATATATATATATATATGTATAGGATGGGGAAAAGGGAATGGCGTTATATACGCGTCACCACCTGCAGTTGGTACATATATCACGAAAAGAAAGATGCCCATGTGAGGCCAATATTGATGCCCATGTGAGGCCAATATTGATGCCCTTGTGTGGCCAATATGATATGATACCCTTGTGTGGCCGATATGAAATGATGCCCACAGAG
This sequence comes from Anisodus tanguticus, assembly GCA_034509755.1. NCBI lineage: Eukaryota > Viridiplantae > Streptophyta > Magnoliopsida > Solanales > Solanaceae > Anisodus > Anisodus tanguticus. The sequence continues at coordinate 31,861,199 of CM067541.1, forward strand.
GTTGTTATGGAAAGGAAGATGCCCTTGTGTGGCCAATATTTATATGTATACCGCATTTGCATTGTGCATAACATTTAGACATATGTATTAGGGCCCTCACAGGCATTTACTGTTGGTTAGCCATTTTTATCGACTGTTTCTATCAGCTATCGTTGTCGACTATTTCTGTTTCAGATTATTATGTATCTCTGTGATGATATTTCTTAAGCCTGGCATACTCGGTACATCATTCGTACTGACGTCCCTTTTATCGGGGGACGCTGCGTTTCATGCCCGCAGTTTCACATAGGCAAAGAGATGATCCATGTTAGTAGGTTGCTGACCCAGCGGATTTTGGAGCACTCCCCTTGTTTCGGAGTGTCGGTCTAATCTTGGTACGATAAATTTTGTTTGTATATATGGGTATGGAGGGGCCTTGTCCCGACCTTTGATGTTGCTACTCTTAAAGGCTTGTAGACAGATGTCTTGTGTATAGTAGTCATGTATGGTATTGTCAGCCTTGGGGGTGTATATATATAAGTTGGTTTTATGGTTAAGATTTTCCATAATCCTTTTTTGGCTTAGTCCATATTTAAATATGAATAGGTGTTAACTGTATGATTAGTGGTACCTGACAGGTAAGGTTCGGGTGCCCGTCGCGGGCCTCCGGTTTGGGTCATGACAAACTAAGGAAGAATTTGCAAATTTACAAAACCTGGCGGGCAAATTTTCCATCTAGAAGATTTTCAAGAATTAATTTACTTGTTCTCATGATAAGTTGATTACACCAGCTAATGTTAGAATTGAATTCCCTAAATTCTGAAAAATATAAAAGGTGAATAAGAGTTCGTTCACCTGCAATGTGATATCTTAAATAGATGCATCTATGAGACGGTCACATGTGCGTTTATTGTCAACCTACAATTTGACATTTACGAAGTTGCTTGCTCAAAATAATTGAGTTGAGAGTACAATTTTCAGATTATGTAATCAAGACAATTCATTTTGATAATGTTAGTTGATATTCAAACTAGTTTAGCGTTGAATGCCCTCCAATAGATAGCAAAACCATTGCTTATGAGAATAAAATTTCATGTGTTGATCTGAGATATGATATATTGCATACAACGACGTTTGTATGTTTCACAAAAATAAATTATGATAAATTCTCCCCTCATAATTGGTTTCAAGGTCAGAAACCAAATGTTTTCATCTAATAGTTTTTTGTTGAGCGGTATATGATTAATGAATCTACCACGATGCACACAAATGGATTCCCCAAAGAAGGTGGAAATGTATGTTATTTTTTCTAGCATAAGGGGGGGGGGGGGGAGAATAAACAGTTAAGAAATATGTTGTGAATTATCATCAGTATGATCCTCGTTCAAACAATAATTCAAGTCAAATGCTAGAAGCATTTGCTGACTTAACTATTTCATATTTCAGCTGCAAGATGCTCCTAAATGTCCCTGAAAGACAGGGTTTACAACATGTGTGAAGCATGGTAGACAAATCGGTTCCAAATAATAATCCTTGAAAAAAGAGAAGACAAATTGATCATAATAAGGAGGCAATGTGCTCTTGAAGAGCCTGCGACATAACACATCATAAATCCTCACACGAGGTTCAAGTACCTGAAAATTGATGAAGTGATAAGATCTCAATAAGTTATGTCTAATTGCAAATTGATACAAAATGATGTCTCGTCGATGATAACTTTGATACAATATAGTGCCAATATTGTATAATATTATGAGGATCTGAATTCTACGTCTCTTAAAGCATGTTGATGTAGAAATAATTATCAAGTAGATGCATCTTGGTAAGGGTAAATTTACTGGACCTGCAGTCCTGACATCAGAAGATGTCATATAAATTAAATACTAAATGAAAATTGTCTTAGCCTATATGGTTTACGTGATAAAATTTACATGATTTTTTTTTTGAAGGATTCAAAATGCATGAAGCATATACAAGTTATTGAAAAACTTGTTTGTAATCCTTAAACTGATTAAATGAACTAAGATTGATGTACTGAAATCACCTTAGTAAATATTTATTATGAGGGGTACAAAGATGACTCTGTTTACCCTTATCCCTTTATGATATTCAAAATCTTTCATAATGTTGTGCAAGTTGCTGACTTGAATATTATTGTAGCTTTTTGAAGAGTTTTCGAAAAGCAGTAGACTACCTGCTAAAAGAAGTTGAAATGAGCAAATTAGATTGGTCCTGAAGTACCATATATTTGTTCAATTGATGCATTTATTTATCTTGCTATAACTATGAGCATGATATAATTTCTTCCTTACATGGAGATACTTAAATAAGATCAATTTCTTATTGTTGATTTGATGAGACCATTTTTTCCAAAATTAGTGGGGGAGAATAATGAAATAAAAGGAAACTTTTGTGGAATAACCCATCATTGTCTCATCTTGATCGATGTGCTTCTATTTGTGATGCTATAACTATGAGCATGATATAATTTCTTCCTTACATGGAGATACTTAAATAAGATCAATTTCTTATTGTCGATTTGATGAGACCATTTTTTCCAAAATTAGTGGGGGAGAATAATGAAATAAAAGGAAACTTTTGTGGAATAACCCATCATTGTCTCATCTTGATCGATATGCTTCTATTTGTGAGCAAGAAGTCCAAAAGATTATTCAATTGCAGAAAATAGAAAATCAATTGCCAGACGCATTTACATATTTGAAAAGGATTACCAAATCACATATCCCTGCAGAGAATGTCCCAATTCGGATTGATGTCGATGTAGGACCATCTACTAGTGTCATAGCAAATGAGTCCAAAGCACGCCTGAAGTTTGATAGACCATTGGGTTCTATGGATCAGAATTCTAAGGAACAAAATTCTAGAAAAAGAAAAATAAATGGTCAAGATGACACTAAAAAAGAATCTCTTAAATAAATACAAGATTTGATCAAGCCTGATATTCTTGACGAAATCAATAAGCCGCAAACTCAAGAAAATGAAGAAATGTCAATAAATCCAATTAATGTTAGGGACTAATTTGAATCACTTGGAAATAAATGTGGTTTGAAATGTGACAAAATACCACAACCTTATATGAAGATAATGCACCATGCATTGCTCAATTGAAGGAAGGATTCATAAAAGGAGATATGACAAGGCAGATTCCACCAAAGTTGTTCTTCACACGTGAGCTCCAAAAGAATGGTGATATCAATGTGCAACAGATTCGTTCAAGTGATGATATGTCTGATTTGTTCACTAAGTCTCTACTAACTGCAACTTTCGAGAAGATGGTGCATAAGATTGGAATGCGAAGACTCAAACATTTGGACTGAAATTCTCGCCAGGGGGAGTTGATACATGTTGTACTCTTTTTTCCGTATAAGATTTTGTCCCACTGGATTTTTCTTGTAAGGTTTTTAATGAGGCAACTAAAATGTGTATTATTAGAAATGTGTACTCTTTTTCCTTCACTAGAATGTTTCCCACTGTGTTTTTCTAGTAAGATTTTAATGAGGCATATTATCTATCAAAATAGACATCCAAGGAGGAGTGTTATAGATATTATCATATATTGTGGATGTCTATCTTTAGGAGAAATATTAGGGATAATAACTTTGGACCAATTCAATTTTCTCCTATAAATAGAGATGTTCCCCTCATTGTATTTCATCTCTCAAGAGAAATAAAGAACTCTTCTCTCTTTCTCCACAATATTCTTGTTTTAGTTCTATTATTTTATAACAAAATCAAAATAGTAGTTTAAATTCTTGTCCCCACTTGGGTGTTTAGAGGTTTTGGGATGTGGTCTTAAAAAGATTGTGTTCTGTTAATTTTTAATAAATTTATTAAATAATACTTTAGTTAGTTTCTTGTGAAAAATACCTCACTTCCTCTTATGCAGAATACGAGTTAGCGATCGAAATGAGATGCTTGTTTTTAACAACTACACATGACACTAGGAATTACAATATAATTATGTTATAGCTAAAGAATAGGTCTACGAAATTATAACATTATGTAATTATTAGGTTAATAACTACTAGGTCAGCCTAGTATTTACATAACGATTTTCGATTTCCAATTTTCAAATATACCCAGCTATGTGTAATATCTCTTAGAGTAATTATGGGGATACCCCATAATTACTTCTCCTTTATTATAATAGATTTGTAATATATTATAATTAATATATTTCTAATTAGTATCTCTTATATTAGGTAAGAAAGATTAATCTTCCATGATTCAAGCCTAGGGTTATTGTATATATTTGTATCTTTGGAATAAGATCAAGCAAGAAATTATTTCTTATATGGTATCAAGAGTCAAAGATCTCTTAACCTAATTTCTCTTCTCCTTACCGAATTTTCTTCTCCCTTTTTCCTTAACTTTTTCGGCCACTTAGCACTTAGGATTTTTAACTTACTCCTAAAACTAAACCTATTCTAAAACATAAGCCGAATTGGAATAGCACTTAGGATTTTTAACTTACTAAAATCCTACACCTAAACCTATTCTAAAACATAAGCCAACCACTACCCCTCCAAAAAACCCATCTCGGCTTATTCATCTCCAAAATTCTACCACACACAAAGGTCTATTCTCTTCACACCACTCAACACATTTCAATACTTCATCTCTTCTCTGCTTTTTGATTTCGTGTGGAACACATGGCCGGAAAACAAACCTTTCACACAAAAATTCTACCACACACAAAGGTCCTTCAATGGATTTATGGCACTATTTCAAATGATCTTCTTCATACCATCTTAACCGTAGGGCCAAGGTTTGATCCCGAAATTCTTTCGGATGTCTTGTTTGGTCCCGAAGTTTCAAGACGAAACGTCAAGCACTCAATTCGGCCATTTATTTTGGCTGAATTACTCCTCCTATAATGGCCAAATCCGTTGGTTCTTTCACCATTTATGTTGGTGACCTTTACTACCTCCATAATGGCCATTATTTGGCTATTATGGAGGCGAGTTTTCAGCCCCTCCCTCACCTATATAAACACACCCTTACACCATTGTTGAGCACTACAAAGAACAGAAAAATAACAGTTCATAAAGCTCACGAAAATACACAACAAAAACAGTTTTCTTCCTACAATTTCCAAGCATCATTTCGTTACTCAATATTCTTCACGGTAGCTCTTGAGTTTCCTTTGCTCAAGGGTTCCATTGCTGTTTTATCTTGGGAGACAAATTGTCCAGGACGTATAAAGGATACATACGGGGCAATATTGTCTTAAGGACAGAGTGCTACACTCGACTCAACAAAAACCAATTTATATTTTTCCATCTTCTATAAAACTGGAATTTCCAGTTTTTACTTGTGTAACTATTGTAATTTTCAGATTTCTAGTCGAAAATATTATATTCTTTGTTTATCCTTTCGAATACTTGTAATAGTTAAATACTTCCCGTACTGCTTTATAAAGTACCATAGAGCAAAATCTCCCAACAACTTAAGACAATATTTGTATTATATTACTATTAGTGTTCGAAAGATGTCGGTCAAAAGTTGTGTGACCAAATCTGGATATGGAAATGGTTTTCTGGTAGAAGAGAGTGATGATGATGAACGTGTTCATGGTGTCACCGCTACCAAGACTGGTGGGAAGAAGCGCTCTCGAGAGCCTGAGGATGTCAACTGGGACAAGAGGAGAAGACTGAAGATGTACTTCTATCTTGCAGCAGAAGGCCTGTATCTATCCCAGACAAAAGATCTGAATAATGGTGAGAAGGAATTGGACACTCAGTCTGATGAAGTGACTGAAGTGAGCCAGAATCCGAAATTGGGATAAGTATTTTCTTACTTGTCAAGAATAAAGATTAAATGATAAGTATTTTTCTTACTTGTCAAGAATAAAGATTAAATGATGTCTGATTAAAAATAAATTAAAGTAAGGAGGAATATAAAATTAATTTATATTCCTTACGCTTTAAAAATCAGAAGTTTAATCTCTTCTTCTTTCCCGTTTAAAGATTGGATTTTGTAAACGACTTAAAAAGATCGGTTCTTTTAAGTTTAATAATTAAAAGTGTGTAAAGTATGTTCGCACATATGATGGAGAGAGTTCCACTAATCGTGCGAAAACTTGTTACCACACTTAAGTAAGCGCCAAGAATTATCGGGCACCAATCATAACGGAAGAAGTCTAAAAGTTAATGACGTTGAGCTGTCATATTATTTGGCAGAAGATCCTTCATAGGATGATATTGGACACTCGGTCATACAAAGCCTCCGGCGACCGAGTGGGCCAAAATTTCCTTTGATATGATGATATTGGACACTCGGTCATATAAAGCCTCCGAGCGCGGCGGGTGGGGCCGAAATTCATTTCATAAGAAAAGGAATGGACACCTAGTAAGGTGGGCCGGTATTTCCGGGTCTCAAATGATCTCGAAGGCCTAAAGAAAGGCGGATAAGAAATTGGACACTCGATCGCCAAAGCAACTAGAGTGGGCCGGAGTATCGAGATCACATATGATCCGGTTGCGCCCTAACCACGGGCAAGAGGTTGTTCATGTGAAGCAACGCCACCTCTAAAGTAGAAGGGGTTGGAGAGATTGTCCTCAATAGGACTTCAGGGAATGAGATCACTCTAAGATGAGGTGATACATATCCCTAACTTGGTTTAAGAGACGCTGTTGGTCAAGCTGGTTTGAGACTAGTCCAACAGTTCTGTGATAACTAAGAATGGTACAGTACGTCTGTATCCGAATGAATGATATATTTGTAATCCGTGCATCTATGCCATCATAGATTAAGACACGTTAAATAACAAGTCATTCAAAAGCTAACGATGTTGAGATTGTTGCCTTCTGACGACATAAACCCTCAAAATAAATGTGAGGTAGATGAAGAGGCAAAATCACCTTTCCAAATTCCGTCAAGGGAATAGCGAAAGAAGCACCGCTCCTCTAGAACTTAGTCACACCTACTTGGTGATTTGAAGTTTATACAAAATAGAGGGGGGAGACAAGTACGTTGTGATCTTCATTGATGATAGTACAACGTATGGAATCCTTTGTTTGTTGAAAAGCAAAGATGAAGTTGTTGAAGCGGATAAGCGCTACAAAGCAGAATTTGAAAATTAACTAAGCCTACGGATTGAGAAATTCGTAGTGATAGAGGGGGAGAATATGAACCATCGTTTATTAAACGACTGCTCATTACTCACCTCAGTCTAACGGTGTTAGCCAAGCGCGAAGTTGTACGCCCAAATTACGAGGGGTAGCTTGGTAAAAGATGGGCTACCGAAATAGGTCAAGTTTGACCTAAGACTGTAGATTGCATATCCACTGGATCTGCAAATAACAGTAGTGTTGATCGCCTCTTGGCATCAAAGAATGCTGAATTCATTGAAGATAACTTTCCTTGAAATAGGAAAAAGGAGTAATTGCTCAAGGTTAACAAGAACCCGCGAGGGCTCGACGTCCGAACTAGACGTTCCGTATCTACGAGACTCGAAAGTTCTTCTCTATCCGGAACTTAATATTCCGGATCTGCGAACTCGGGGATTCTAGATGTTGAACCAAGACGGAGCAAAGAGGGGACAAAGACTTGTTCCGGTCCTTCTAGCTTGTATGGTTGAGAACGAACCATGGACAATTAACAAATAATTGTTATCTCCAAAAGCGCTTGCTTTGGAAAGAAGCTAAAGGGAGAAATAGATTCCATATATAGAACCATACGTGTGTAATAGTTAATCTTCCTCCGGGAAAAGAACCTTTGGGTTGTAAAAAGTGCTCCCCGTGTGAGTAGCTTCACATCTAGGGCCATTGTAATCTTACATGGCATGGGTGTTGAAACAACCTTCCAAACCGGAGAGTTGGAAGAAGAGGATCGAATTGGTTCTTTGAACTGTTGGGCTTCTTCCGAACTTTCATTTTGGTCCCTGAAATGTTAACATTTTGGTCCCGAAAGTCTCGGATAAAACGAAACAATGAATCGATCACGAAACATTGACTCGAAGTTAGAAAGCCAACAGCTTGGAAAACCAACGGTCTTAGAGTGAACATCATATTGAAACAAAGTCTCGATATGAAAGATGACATCTTAGGAATTGGATTTCTAAGACATCTAACGGATCGGTCGATAGTTGACGATCTCGTTGAAGCCACCAATAGATATGAATCATAGAACCGATTGGAATCATGGTGCACCCATAGACAAGGAGCGATATGCTCGGGTCACGTGTAGTTCAATGTATTGTACACACTACAACCGACACAGTATCGTCCAACAAACGATCGGTTGAACTAAGGTTCACCGATGATCTTAATACATGATCAATAGAAGGCGTTAAGTCGGATATGACGATATCCGAATTATTCACTTATCTACGGATTATAGTATTCTCGGATGTCCAGCGGTTCCGAGAGAACACAAGTGATGCAAATCGGACATCGGATCCGAAGAACACCAAAGCCACAAGTAAATGTGTATGGTGGTTCTTGGAAAATCCTCTAAACAAACTTGCATCGGCCGATTCATAATGGAATCGGAGTTTATCGCTTTATACAAAGCATGAAAGAAGTTGAGTAACTTCACGGCTCCTTAGAGGACGTCCCTTATTGGGAGAAACCCGTGCCTTCGGCGGTTCTACATCGTGGCTAGCCGGTCGGCTTTAGGAAGGACACGGATGACGGCGTCTGGACATATCTCGTCACGATCCGTCGGAGACATAAGACCGTATGGCGCTGATCATCACGGGTGTCACTTTCTTATTTACTAACTAAGGGACTACTCGGAGATCAAGTGTTCTCGTCTGTTCTAGGGAATGGGCTTAAAACCCAAAATATACGGACCAATACAAATGGAAACCCAACCTTACGAACCGGAGATCCCGGTAATTTGGTTCAATGGGAAAACTAAGTTGTAAAGGTTCGGTTGATCGCTTCGGTGGAAGCATGAGCACTTCGGATAGTGATTTCGAAAAGAAACACCAAATCCAAAGCCGTTCCCGCGATAGACGTTAAGTGCTATCTCGGTATGGGTAAAGGTTAAGTTTTCAAAACTCGTAATGATCCTCAACAACCGAGGTTAGGTCTTTGGGAAACTTTTAATGGTTCCTAACACTTGTGAAGTGGGGTATAGCAGGATACCTTGTAGGAGACCACCTATTTAAGTGCGAGGACGGGCCGCCTCAAATTGAACGCACTTAAGAATCCAAGACGTTGTCCATGGCCAAAACGGACAAAACATTACGAAGAAGAGAGTAAGGGAATTTGTTGTGTTGGTACCGTTGTCTTGGCTTACACTAAACACCGACGGTTCAAGACATCACGTTCACCGCGCAAGGTAAGTAAGTCCGATGGTATTCAACTATGGAAGGTTCAAAGCCGAGGCTACCTCTCCTTATGCAACATCGGTCCGCTGAAATATTGCTTGGAAATGAAAAGACACCATGTGAGTGCGCCAAAATCTCTTTCAAGAGGGGATTGTTGGAAATTTGCCTTTGGCGGGAGTTGCGACCGACCAACTTTAACGGCTTAAACACTAGTGTAACGTATGTTGGAGAATCCGGTTCTCCACACATGCATGATCTACTAAGTACGTAGATAACCGTAGGGCCAAGAATCGTCAAATTTCATTGAGAAATGAAAGAGATATTGGTTCACGAAGTAAGGTGTTTGAAGCATGGAAAGTGTGGTATTGTGTGTAATTCTCCCACATCGGTAGAGGAAGAAAGAATTGTTGTGTATATAAGACTCGAAATTGGTTTGGGGTTTGGGACCCCAAGGGGTATCCCATGTGTTTAAAGGAGGGAGGACCTAGATGTGCTTCGGTTCGACGAAAGACCACACGCGCGCCGCCGCCGCCCGCCCGTCCGGTCCGGTTCCGGTTCCGGTTCCGAGTTCCGGGTTCCGGGTTCCGGGTTCTCGAGTTCTCGGGTTCCGGGTTCCGGGTTCTCGGGTTCTCGGGTTCTCGGGTTCACGGGTTCACGGGTCACGGGTCACGGGTCACGGGTCACGGGCCGTGGGCTGTGGGCCTTCTGATATTATCTTTTTGGGCCAGAAAACTTTGCCGGAAGTACGGTTTGATCCCGAAGTTTCGGACGTACAGTTTGAACCAGAATTCTTTCGGATATACTGTTTGGTCCCGAAGTTTCAAGATGTACGATTTGGTCCCCGAAGTTTCAAGATGTACGAGTTTGGTCCCGAAGTTCGAATTTCGATGGTCAAAACAAACGTCAAGCACTCAATTCAGCCATTTATTTTGGCTGAATTACTCCTCTATAATGGCCAAATCCGTTGGTTCTTTCACCATTTATGTTGGTGACTTTACTACCTCCATTTTCTAGTCGAAACCCAATACTTGTAATAGTTAAATACTTCCCGTACGCTTTATAAAGTACCATAGAGCTCAAAAAGCGTGGGAAAGATTACAAAATATTTTTCAAGATAACAAAATGTCTAGGGTCATTTATCCTGAACACCAATTTACAAATATTAAATTAGATGATTTTTCAAACATCTCAGCCTATTGTCAAGAATTGAAAGTAGTTGTGGACCAACTGTCCAACGTTGGTTCACCCATGACAGATCAAAGGTTGGTACTTCAATTGATTGCGGGGTTGAATGAGCAATATGATGGTGTTGCTACATTCATTCAGCAAAGTAATCCATTACCTCCTTTTTACGAGGCCCGTTCAAGATTAATTCTTGAGGAAACAAGGAAAGAAAAGCAGGCATCCCCTGAAGCAACCATCGCCGGAACCGCTCTCATCTCCACCAACTCTTCTTCTAATAATTTGGAACCCCAAAATTATGGTTCAGGGGGACATGGTAATCGTTCTAATAATGGTAAAAAATGGTGTTCAAATCGCAATAATAAAGGAAAAAATAATGGTGGAAATGGACGGGGACGGGGCGGGGGCCAACCCGCCGGCGGGAATAGCCAGCCCGGGCAGTGGGTAGTTTAGCGGCAGCAGTGGCGGACAGTAGGGGCAGTACCCACCGTAGGCTGGGCCCCACAATGGGCTGCCCTGCCAAACCCATTCCCGACGTCTTCATAGGCCCGGCCTCCTCTTACTTCAAATCGCCAACCCAGTCTTCTTGGATCCTGTCCACAACATGCATTTGTAGCTCAGGCACGATCCTCTGTCGGATATGCACCCACGGCTATTGAACAAGCCATGAGTCACATGAATTTAAATATTCTAAATGAATCGTGGTACTTGGATACAGGGGCGACGTCACACATGACGGCATCTCAAGGTAATCTTTCATCTTATTTTAATACGAGCGGTAATAAAAATATTATTGTCGGCAGTGGGCAGGAAATTCTAATTCATGTTATTGGTCAGGTAAAACTATCATCTCCTCACCCATCTTTACACTTAAAAAATGTCTTACATGCACCACAACTGATTAAAAACTTGATCTATGTTAGACATTTTACCACTGACAATAATGTTTCTGTGAATTTTGATCCGTTTGGTTTTTTTCTGTGAATGATTTTTAAACGGGATGCCACTCATGAGATGTAATAGCACGGAGGACTTATATCCCATCACCTCTGTTTCCACCAATTGCAGGGTCACACCTTCCACCTTTGCGGACATCTCTCCTAGTTTATGGCACAATAGGTTGGGACATCCAGGAGCACCTGTTTTTAATCAATTTAGGAAGAATAATTTGATTTCCTGTAATAGAACTTTGAACTCTTCTGTTTGCCAAACCTGTGTGTTTGGTAAATATGTTAAACTTTCATTTTCTGCGTCTACTACTACTATTATTATGCCATTTCATATTTTGCATTGTGATTTGTGGAAATCATATGTTTTAAGTGTTGCAGGTCATAAGTACTATTTACTCATTCTTGATGATTTTTGAATTTTTTGTGGACCTTTCCCTTAGAACAGAAATCACAAACCTATAACATTTTAAAAACAATTTAGTGTGTTTATCAAAACTCAATTTGGAAAAACCATTAAATGTTTTCAATGTGATAATGGGGGGGGTCTCCAAAATGGGATGTATGTCCGTATTTCCTATCTACATACATCTTCTCAAAATGGGAAAGTTGAAAGAAAGATTCACACAATCAACAATATGATTCGCTTTATCCTTGTGCATTCGTTCACACCACCAAATTTTTGGCATCATGCTCTCCAAATGGCTACATATCTCTTTAATATTCTTCCTAGTAAACTAATCTCTAATGTGTCACCTACTCAGGTATTGTACAACCGCATCCCTTCGGTTACACATTTATGAGTTTTTGGATGTTTGTGTTGTCCATTGTTTCCTTCTGCCACCATTCATAAACATCAAGCTCGGTCTACTCCTTGCGTATTTTTGGGGTATCCACTGAATCATAGGGGATATAAATGCTTTGATATGTCAACAGGCAAAATCATTATTTCTCATCATGTCATATTTGATGAATCAACTTTCCTGTTAGCAATATCTTGAGCGGCATCCTCACCTTCATATGATTTTCTGGACAACAACATTCATCCAATTTTAAGGTATCATCTCAACTCTCAAAATAATAATGAAGGAGCCTCACTGAACCCTACACCCGTCACCCCACCCCCTCCTCCTAATACTTTGGCCCCAAATACCGAGATTCGCCTACCCATTGCTTCGGCCAAAATCCCAACACTACCCAACCATCCAAAGTCCCAACTCTTCAACGGACCATGGAAACCCGTGCTATGCGCAATATTTTTTGGCCTAAACACCAATTTAACCTCACCACCTCAGTCCAACCCTCACCAATTCTAAAAAATCCCAAAGCTGCCTTATCCGACCCGAATTGGAAGGCTGCCATGTTAGATGAATTTATTCCTCTTATTCAAAATAAGACATGGAATTTGGTACCACGGCCATCTAATGTGAACATAATTCACTCTATATGGGCTTTTTGCCATAAAAAGAATTCTGATTATTTTTTTGCGAGATACAAAGCTTGTCTTGTTGGTGATGGCAAGTCTCAGCAGGTGGGAGTACATTGCGGTGAAATATTCAGTCCGGTAGTGAAGCCTACAACTATCAGGACTGTTCTTAGCCTGACATTGTCTAAATCATGGTACATTCATCAGTTGGATGACAAGAATGCAGTTTTACATTGCCACTTACAGGAAACGGTATACATGCATCAGCTATTAGGATTTTGCGATCTTGACTATCCAGATCACGTTTCCCTATTGTGGAACTCCTTATATGGTCTAAACAATCCCATCGGGCATGGTATAACAGGTTTTCCGGATCTGTTTCCAAATTGGGATTCTCTCACAACAAGTCCGATCAGTCCCTTTTTATTTACCGGAAGGGCAGTGATATGGCTTATATACTTTTGTATGTTGATGACATTATCCTCAACTTCACTCCGTCAGTCTATTATGTCTCTTCTTACAGCAGAATTTGCAATGAAGGACTTAGGCCCGTTGAATTATTTTCTTGGCATTGTTGTAACTCACTATGCAAGTGGTCTATTTCTCAGTCAAAAGAAGTATGCCGAGGATATAATTGACAAAGCAGGGATGTCTTCATGCAAACCTTCAAATACTCTGGTCGACACGAAGGCAAAGTTGAGCAACGCTTCAGGTACTCCATATAGTGACCCCACACATTACCACAGCCTGGATGGAGCATTGCAGTATCTCACGTTTACGAGGCCTGATATTTATCCAACAAGTCTGTTTACACATGCATGATCCGAAGGAAGAACATATGGGGGATTTCAAGAGGATTCTGCGGTATGTTAAGGGTACTCTTCATTTCGGACTTCATCTATATAAGTCCTCCATCTCGAGTCTTTCTGCCTACACTGATGCGGATTAGGGCGGCTGCCCGGACACACGTCGTTCCACTTCCGGCTATTATGTATTCTTGGGTGATAATCTCGTCTCATGGTCATCCAAACGGCAGTCCACACTATCTCGATCGAGTGCAGAGGCAGAATACCGAGGGGTGGTCAATGTTGTTGCTGAATTCTGTTGGCTTCGTAATCTGCTACTGGAGCTACATTGTCCGATTAAAAAGGCAATTGTGGTTTATTGTGACAATGTGAGTGCGATATACTTGTCTGGAAATCATGTTCAGCATCAACGCACGAAACACATCGAAATGGATATCTTGTTTGTCCGGGAAAAAGTTGCCCGCGGTCAAGTCCACGTTATCCACGTCCCTTCCCGTTATCAAATAGCTGACATCTTCACCAAAGGTCTTCCGCGCGTACTTTTCGATGACTTCAGGGATAGTCTCAGCATCCGCGAACCTCCAGCTAAGACTGCGGGGACTCTTAGAGTAATTATGGGGATATCCCATAATTACTTCTCCTTTATTATAATAGATTTGTAATATATTGTAATTAATATATTTATAATTAGTATCTCTTATATTAGGTAAGAAATATTAGTCTTCCATGATTCAAGCATAGAATTATTGTATATATTTGTATCTTTGGAATAAGATCAAGCAAGGAATTATTTCCTATAATATCTTGATAAAAATATTTAACGATAAAAATTATTTAAAGGCAAACAATTTATGTATAACAATGTAAGTATTATCTTTCAGTACATGACAATTTATATATTTCTCTGAGCCCGCATAATAATATACTTGCTATGTTAAACATAGAAAAACTTAACAAATAACAATAGCACCGACAGATTGGGGGACAAGGAGCATATTCTCCTCGTTATAAATATGCAATACTAACGAACAAACAAACAAAAAGTTTCTTTAGTGAAAATTTTTATATGAACCGGATATGATCGTGTTGAAATTAACCCAAAAGAAAAAGTAAAAATAGCATGTAAAATATACAAGTACAATATATTCAGACAAGGTGTTTGATAAAGTGCAAAAGGCAATCGAAATTATTTATCCTCTTCTATGGTTGCATTGAAGAAGGAATAATAAAATAATAGTGGTTTTCGGAGCAATAATAACATTAAATAAAAGTAATAAAGTTGGCTGATATATTTGTGGCTGGTAATAATAACAAGATTGTGACCGACAATGATTTACGTTATTCTAATTAATTCTCCTATAAATTTTATAAATGGTCACATAACTATGATTATTTTCATCAAAGTCATATAACTATATTTTATAACAGAAAGTTACGAAACTTTCACTTTACCAACACAAAATTCACGATTGTCGAAAAACCCAATCTTTTGATGAGTTATTTTTTATTTTTTATTTTAATCTTTTCTATTTTTATAATAAATATAGACGTGATTAAAAGATGACCGATCTGAACTGGCTCAACTTTCTAACCTTCCGATGATGAGTGATAATATATCAATTTTTTATCACCTTCAAATATATTCAAATGGCGTATCCTACACATTATTTGAAAATTACCGTTCAAATTTTACTCCAATTTTGAAATCCAAACTGATAGATATTATTCTCTCTAGAGCGCTCTGATTTTGAGTATCTATCTCCTTATCCATATATTTTCTTTTCTTTTTTTCGTTTGTATATATTGTACAAAATACTTGAAGAAAACAACTATATATATTCTATCAAGCAAATAAAAGTCTTAATGACTTAAAAAGAATTTATCACAAGATTATTTACTTGTGATGTAGGATAATGGTAACTAGTAGTAATAATTATATATTACTTCATAAAATTCAATTTCTTACTATCCAAAAAAAATGTTATACTTTTCAAAATTTATTAACTACTCTTTTAATTGGGTTTGTATTTATAGGATTAAAAATTTTAAAAATTAAAATGTAGAATAAAAATGTTAGATTTTTTGGCAATTTTAATTTTTGTGTCAGTAGGATGAAACTTATATAATTTTTTTTTGTTAGAAAACGTAGTTATGTGACATTGACGAAAAAAAAGTCATAATTATATGTGACCATTTATGTAATTTACCCCTTAAAACTCCCTAAACATTAAAGTCCCTGTAATGACATTAAATCAACTGAATATCACTTCCACGTATGGTTCTAAGATGGCATTTGAGTTTTATATTCAGTTAGTAATAATTTGAAATAAGCATTTGAAATTTGCTTAACATTTTGAGGAAAATGATCGTGTCTAAATGGAACTATGAAAAAGATATCTTTGAAGAAGATACTTTTCTAAACTACACCTGCCAGATTTTAACCCTTCTTTCAAACTTTATTTCAAGGTTAAACTAGAACCTGACGTACGATTATTTATTTTTTTCTACTTTTTGATATACTATAATGGGAATATAATTAGCATAATTTTATTAAGACAAGATTTAAATAAAGACTAGATCAGAATCATTCTCAACGAGTCTTCATCGAGTTCGGATAACTTTAGGAGAAGTCAAAAGTTCTTCCACTCCTTTCCATGGGCCTTTCTGTCGCTCCACCGGATGAAAGGGACCAAAAATCTTTTCTAGAATTTCATCCTTGAGTCGAACGATCGATCGCGCTTCTTCGACTAGCCTAGAGTCAGGAGCTTCCCCTCTTCCTCCTAAGCGAGCAAGAATCAGCTGCTCCGCTTCGGAGAGAGGTATTCGCGGTTCTACTCCTTCCCTCGGTTCCGCCTCCGGCAGAGGGGGAAATTAAAATCGATAGGCGGTCGCCCCGAAGAGCTTGATGGGATGAAAGCTCCAGACGAAGTAGTGGAGAGCATTTTCTCTTCTCGACAATGGTTGAGAGTAAAAAAAGAGAAGTTTCCTGTCTTAGTTTAAACAATGAACTCTTCTCTTTGGCAACAAAAGCCCCTACTACGGTTGTGCAGCCTTTCCTCGGGTTCAGGCATGGGGCTTTTGGGCCTTGCTTGGGCCGAGCTAGGCTACCTAGTAATTTACAACCACCACTCTATCTAGCCTAAGGAATTTGGAAATTGCATAAGAGAAAAAAGCTCCACACAAGACTCCGAAGGAGTAGGAGTTGGCTCACTAGGTTCTTCAACTAAAAAGTAGTCAAATGGCAAAACTCCTTACTACAACCCTCCTCCGAAGCCTAATTACTTAACATAAAAAATGAAAACTCATACAACTAACCTCAAGTAGATTAGTCAAAATTTTGTTCCGAGTCATATTTGCCATCAAGTTCACACGTCGTCTGATTCTTCTAAATGAAAATATACTAAAATACGACGAAATCGTATCAATTAATTATCTATGACTAATTAAGCAGTCTATTTACTGTCAAACCAAATTTAAAAACTTAGTAGGAAAACAGAAAAATATTTTAGCAAATTACTTTTGCATATTGAAAAGGACAAGAACAAGTACTAAAAAGAATTAAATGGTGCTTGAAGGTACACAGGCCAGTTACATGCTTGGTTTCTTTCAGTTTTTGAAGAGGAAATGAAAGTACCAATTAATGTGTATATGCGAAGTCATTTTATTGACTTTATAACCATTAGTGACAAATAGATTCACTCGTCAAAATTTTGGTAAAAGACCCACAAAACTTCCATCTTTTGCAAACAACACATGATTCATCTATGGATTATAAGCCAAAAAGAAAAATTAGGTGACTAATTTACACTAGAACCTTCAATTAAGATACAGTGGTTAGTCGTGACTCTATATGTAAACTAGCCTCACTTTTAATGATCAACGAGAGTGACTTTTCTTCTTTTTAAAAAAAAAGAGCTTTTGAAATTCTAAAGGATGGTTGCCGCAATTGCAAAAGGAAACACAAGAAAAAGAAAAGTTGTAGATTAGGCTTAAGAGATTTTTGCCTTTTCCCCTTTTTATCATTCGTCTCATTTTTCTTTAAAAGACCTAAATCCGTTGTCATAGATATGAATACAATGCGGAGAGGTTAACAAGTGCCAGAAATATTATTTGAAAAGCGAGGCCTTTATTTAGATTCTGCGGAATATACGACATGCCTGATGCTACTAACAAAAGACGGGGAAAAACAGTGACATTTTAAAATCTTCATTAATCATTCAGCTTAAATTTATCTAATTAAATGCTTTTTCACATAGATAATATGGAGGTTAACCTCATTATCATTTTTAAAAAAATATTTGCATAATCAAATCATAGTATCATTATTGTTGGCATAAATGTATTGGCCCAAGATGGACTTTCTATTTTCCAATTAGTGAATAGTGTATGTCGATTGTGATTAATAATGTGTATCAGGAGACCAAAAATGGTCTGTTGAAATAGGAAAGTGACGACAAAAGACAAATCGAAAAGGATCCGAAATGTTAGTGTCTCTTGGCTCAATGAAAAGAAAGATTCGAACACGATGGATAATGGGTATGGATCCAACAAATCGGCTATTTCGGCAATGGTGTACTTCTTCTTACAAGACATTCTTACCATTTAGAGGATCAACTACTATTTTTTTTTTAAAATTTTGATCTTCCCAAGCAACCTTAGAATATTCTTACTAAAAAAAACTTTTCATTTTATATACCTCTAACTTGAAAATTTTGATGTATGAATTTAAGCTGAGAATCAAGTAGTTCGACTCTTGTACTCTAAACCATGTCATTCTTTTGGAATAGAGATAATAACTCTCAATCAAACTTATTTGAATTTGATATTGCAGACGCATCACTTCCGTATATTTTTGGCATAAAATGAATCTTGGCAAAAAGGTTGCGCAATGCATTTGCTCCTGCCTAACAAATTGTCACCACTCGTGGGGTCTAGATATGGTACCTTTGCAATGTCTCATCCATAGTTTTTTTTTATGGAAACCATAAGTCGTTCCAGGCCAGCATCAGATGCTACTGCCTCCTAAACGTTATCAGTCATTCACGACATATTTTCTTTTTTTAACAACGGTCTTGTTTGAGTTAACTTATGTGCACCTTGACTAATTACATCAATACCAATTACCTTCCACCAACTAAGGTATCGGATAGCTCTATCCACCAAGACTTGGACAAATAAAAAGAAATCGCCTAGCATTTTTGTCTTTTCTAGAATGAACCTGAATTCTAATAATTGTCAACCGACTTCATGAACCACTAAGCCACACCCTTGGATCGGTCATTCTTAGCATCTTTACTTCATCCTACATTATCAAAACGACTAACACAATTCTAGACCATCACTCAGAATCTCAGATCATTGACTCAATGGCAGAGCTTCGATTAGTCACAAAGCTTACTAATGTGACACATTCCCTCTTCCACACCCCAAAGAAACAAATAGGAAGACGAAGTATATAATATGGAATATCATGATCTTTTGGGGCAATAGTTCAGCACACTGTAATAACTGAACCGTGGATTGAGATCATAAGGGTAAGTTATCAACTAAGCTAAAAGTTCAAAGTTCCTCTTCCGCATAAGGAAGGTGATTTGCAAGAGAGAATATAGCTGTCAATCCAAAGCTCTTTACATGATGAAAGGATTGTCTAAGTTCATTATCCTCAACTATTAACATATGGAGCCCCAGTTCAGAAAAACATGTGTGCAGATATTGCCATGAATTCATGTCAAATAATTATTTGATCCCATTCTAGCCTAGTATATACAACAACAATATCTAACCACGACGAGCAGAATTCCTAGCATTATACATGTATACATCCTTATAAGCATTTCCCCCTCCTAAGTTGGATGTTTGAGTGCTGATGAGGGGATCACCTTCGAGCTCAATGGGAAGGACAAATCATAAAAGAACACACCAACACTCATATCAAACCTTCTCTTCTTATTACCCAAAACTGCTGTTTGACACTAAGCTCAATCGAGATTAGAGCCCTTGAAAGGGGGGGGGGGGGACACTCAAATGACCACAACACACCATGCAGTAAGTCACTAAAGTTGAATGAAGGGATCAGGGTTTTCAGTTTCAATGCCAACTAGTTTTTTTATATGACCCAAAGAGGTGCTTTTTCAGCAGTTGTACCATGCACTAAAATCTACTTCAACAAGTGAATAGACCTTCTTGGCAATCTTTAGTAAGTCCAAAGGCAATTCTGCATGGAAAAATAAACAGGCACATTATGCAATATGTGGCGTAACAGGCACCACGCTTGCTCTGCTCTTAGTTGAAAACATCAAGAAGGATACGAAAAGGATAAATGTCATGTCAAAAAAAAATAATCTAAAGTATTGCTCACAAATTAAGAACTTTAAGACTCCATTGAAAATAGAAGATTATGGATATGATAGGCGCTTTCACTTAATGCTTCAATTGCCTTGCCTGTAATGAACACTACATTTCCACACAGTATCAATGTCCTGTTCCATTTCACTTCAATATTGGGATTGCACAAACAGAAGCCCAACATAAACCTTTCAATTACACAATAACCATATATAGTGATAAGTGTGAACAAGAAACTCATAAACCTATACGAAAAAGACTCCCCCCATCCTACCCAAAAACAAGAAGCTAAAACCTATCATTGAAATATTACACATGCACACCCCAGGCAAAACAAGATCAAAGACTTGGTTCCAAAATTAGACCCCTATAACAACTGTAAAGTCATTAGGTAGCATGCCCAAAGATAATATCTTTATATCTAGAGTCTGTTGTAGGGTTTTGTTGGGTCATGAACACAATGCCCACACATCAGAAGTTAAAATTTTATCCAACAATGAACTGGTATAGCTATATGATAATCTAATGAATGTCAAAACATAATCAGGAATACTTACAAGTCTTTGTATGCTGGATTCACAACTATGGTATCCACGCTAGTTGTCTCTCCAATTGCATATTCCAACTCCAATGTATTTATCTAACGAAGAACGCTAAGAATTCTTTTGTTGGAAGAGAGAAAGTAATTCAAGACATTAAGTCTTGAATTCTCTGTTTTGTCTAACTGACTAACTACATAATTATGGGGTTTGTGTTGTTCATATAATAGGTAAAGGGGAAAATCTAAACCTAAAAGGAGTACAAAAGACTAATTAGACCCAAGTACTTTCTTTAGATTTTCATCCAAGCCCCTTTATTAATATTAACATATTTAATTAAGTCCAAAATCCAATCTTGACTTAATTAAATATTTTTTATCAAATAGAAATATATTTCATAATTATTATAAATTAAATATTTCGGTTCCTAACCGAATATTCAATACTTTCTCAATACACTCTTAGATTGAAATGACAATCGCATATAGTATGACCCTATAGGCCTTCATATATCGACATTAATCTAATTAAGGTTCATACGAAACTCCTAGACGACTTCGTATGACGAACTCAATATGTGAAGTACGTTTACACGAATCCAACAAACTTTACCTTTTGTGAAATAATAAAATCCTTTCATTCACGACACACTCGATTAAGCTTAGGATTTGTCAACTGTCTATCTAAATGGCTTAATCACTTTATCTCATCTTTATTAGTCGACAACTAGACCATATTCAAAATATATCTCTTGTATTGGCCAGTGACTTTATTCGACCTAATATAGAGAAGTTGAGTGTTCTCTCGAATTTCCAATCGAGGAATGAATCATATTCTTGGCTCAAATACTGCCTTTGTTTACATCGTAATGCACTCAACTCAAGCCGTATCTACCCCATAAGGAGTGCAAGCTTTGAACTTGGTCAAAGTACATCATTCTGCAAACAAGGCACGTATTGACTTCAAGTTGAAGGACTTTTATATCCCACATGCCGATAACATTATAGACATGTATAACAAATAGTTTATCGGCAGGGTGTACCAATACTCTCCAAAGTATCCATGTGTCCATCATGAGTAACAATTACCCATAGTCGTGTGACTCACTACATTCTCTAAAAATGTGATGCAGACCACATGTCGACTTATAACATATCATCGATATCTCATTCTCGATGATCATTAGTTGAGACAATTTTGAGAGTTACGCTTTATCATTAATATCTCACTCTATCAATGACAACGCCAATTCAAGGGAGCACATATATGGATAATTGCAAACAATCAAACAATAACTCAATAACTGCAAATGTCATAAATATTAATCTATAATAGTATGAATGTGTTCAAGTACATTTGTTCATAATTAGGATTGTCTCTAGGACACATATACTTTCAATCTCCCACTTGGCCTAGAGCCAATCTCCAATGTATCTAATACCCATATTTCCAAAATGACCATTATGTTTAGCTAAGCTTAATGGTTTGGTAAATGGATCAGCTAGATTATCATCTGTGGGAATATAATCTATATCTATTTCTTTGGATTCCACCATCTCCCTGAGTATGTGGTACTTCCTTGGTACATGCTTATTTCTATTGGTTGATCTTGGTTCCTTTACTTGCGCAATCAGACCAGTATTGTCACAATATATGGTTATTGCCTGAATGGCACTTAGAACAACCCCTAGTTCTTTTAAGAACCCAGATATCGCGATAGTCTCTTTACCAGCTTCCGATCCAGCAATGTACTCGGCTTCAGTTATCAAATCAGCAGTGGTTTCTTGCTTGGAACTTTTCCAACTTACTGCTCCACCATTAAAAATGAAGGTACATCCAGATTGTGACTTGTAGTCATCAAGATCTGTTTGGAAGCTAGCATCAGTGTACCCAGTAACCACTAGCTTTTCTTGCCCACCATAGACTAAGAAATACTCTTTCGTTCGTCTAAGATACTTAAGAGTATTCTTGACTGCTTTCCAATGTTCCTCCCCAGGATTCTTCTGGAATTTGCAGGTCATGTTAAGTGCATAAGCAACATTTGGCCTAGTGCAAGTCATGTCATACATGAATGATCCTATAGCTGAAGCATATGGGATCTTCTTCATGCATTCAAGTTCTGCAACGGTTGAAGGACTATCCTTCTTAGATAACTTGATCACATGATTCATAGAAAGACCTCCTTTCTTGGAGTTTTTCATAGAGAAACATCTTAGCACTTTGTCTATGTATATGGACTGTCAAAGCCCTAACAATCTATTAGGTCTATCTCGGTAGATCTTAATTCCAAGAGTGTAACAAGCTTATCCTAAGTCCTTCATCATGAAGGTGCTGGACAACCATACCTTCACGGATTGCATGAGAGACACATTGCTTCCCATTATTAATATGTCATCTACATATATGATAATGAAAATAATATTCCCTTCCTTGCGTTTACTATAAACGCATGGGTCCTCTTTGTTTCTAACAAACTGAAACGATTTGATAGCTTCGCCAAAGCAAATATTTCAACTCCTCGAGGCTGGCTTAAGTCCATAAATGGATTTTTGTAGCTTGCATACTGCTCTGGGTTTTGACTTGGATGTAAAACCTTCAGGTTGTATAATATATACTTCCTCAACTAGCTTACCATTGAGGAAAGCGATTTTAACATTCATCTTCCAAATTTCATAGTCATAGTATGCAGCTATTGCAAGAAAAATCCGAATGGACTTAATTTTCGCAACTGGAGAAAAGGTTTCACCATAGTCGACCCCAGGTCATTGACTATAACCTTTTGCTACCAACCTAGCCTTGTAGGTTTGTACATTGCCATTTGCGTCAATCTTCTTCTTGAAGACCCATTTGCATCCTATGGGTCTAACCTCAGTTGGCAAATCAACCAAGTTCCAAACTTGATTATTGTACATTGAGTCCATTTCAGATTTCATGGCTTCTTGCCATCTCTTCGAGTCAATGTCTAACATAGCCTCGGTGTAGGTTGTAGGGTCATCATTATCAAGAATTTTTATGTCATTTTGATTCTCCATAAGGAGGTTAAGTCTTTCAAGTTGACGGTGAATCCTAGTGGACCAACGAAGTTGATTATTATGTGTTTCTATGATTCTTGTATTCTGATCATAAGAAGGTTCTTGTATGTTGGACCTTCCACCACTATGAGAGCTTTCAGGAATATCATCTTCATGTGTTTCCTGAAGGGAAGAATGTACAACCATTATATCATCTTCCATTGGTTGTGTATAAGAATCTTGCATATCTACGTTATTTCTTACATCACTCCCACTAGCTGAAGATTGTCCTCTAAGTAATAAATTTTCACCAAATACTCCCACTGAATTCTTGTATAGGTCATTTGACAAGGATTCAACCTCCATGTTATTTTGTGGTTCTTGAACTTCTTCAAGTTCTATCTTATTGTAACTCTGTTCCTTGTAGATATAGTCTTCCTCAAGAAAAGTTGCATTCATGGAAATATTAATTTTATGTTCTTCAGGAAGATAGAAATAGTATCCTCTTGTTTCATTTTGATATCCCACAAAATAACATTTCTCACTTCTAGATTTCAACTTGTCAGTAAACATTTTCTTTACATATGCAGGACAGCGTCAGGCTCGCATATGCGTAAGAGCAGGCTTCTTACCATATCTCATATGGTGTTTTCTCTACTGACTTTGAAGGAACTCTATTCAGAATATAGATTGAGTTCTGTAAAGCATAACCCCAAAGGTATGTTGGAAGAGCTGAGAAACTCATCATAGATCTAACCATATAAAATAAGGTTCGATTTCTCCTTTCAGCAACACCATTCATTTGTGGTGTCCAGGAGGCGTCCATTGTGATTAGACTCCATGAAGTTTCAAATAATCTAGAAATTCTTTACTCAAGTTTTCTCCTAGATTCGATCGAAGAGTCTTGATACTCCTTTCAAGTTGTTTCTCGACTTCTAACTTATACTCCTTGAATTTCTCAAAGGCTTCAGACTTGTGCTTCATAAGATACACATGTCCAAATCTAGTGAAATCATCTGTAAAAGTAATGACGTAAGGAAAACCTCCCTTCGCTTAAGTACAAAATGACCCACATACATTAGTATGGACTAACTCAAGTACCTATTTGGCTCGTACACCTTGCTTATTTGTCATTTTTCCTCTCAAACAAGATTCACAGTTACCATAAAACTCAAAGTCAAATGGTGCTAGATAGTCTAACTTTCTTAATCTTGCTATCCTTGTTTCATTAATATGACCAAGCCTACAATTCCATAAGTAGGTGGGATTTCTCAGTTTACTTATCTTAGCTAGCTTTTATTGCACATTGAGAATATCACAATTACAATTAAGTATATAAACCATTCACAAGTGGAGCATTTCCATAAACAATACCATTATGCGATAGTATATAATTACTATTAGCAATATATGAGGAAAACCCTTCAATGTCTAACATAGGAATATAAATAATATTTCTCGTAATCGAGGGAACAAAATAACAATTATTTAATTCTAGTCTATAACCCGAGGTATATCTAATCTATAAGTTCCTACATGCTCAGCATCAACTTGTGCTCCATTTCCCACGCGCAGGTCAACTTCTCCTGGTCTAACCATGCTGCTATCACATAGCCCCTGCACATTATTACAAATGTGTGATCTACAAGCAGTATCCAATACCCAACAATGAGAGTTATTCATAGACATATTTATCTCAAGGACAAACATACCTTTTTCAGCAGAGCCAGAAGCACCTAGTGCCTTATCGCCTCCTGGAGCAGTGCATACTTTTTTCTAATGCCCTTTCTGTTTAAAGTTGAGACATACGTCCTTAGGCAACCTTGACTTCTTTTGAACAGCCCTTTTGGTTTCAAAGCTGCGGGTTTGACACCAGCCTTACCCTTCTTCTTATACATGTTCTTAACCTTAGGCTTGAACCTAGCAGATGAACTCACCATGAGCACATCCTTGCCCTTTGAGGTGGATGATTAATAAGTCTTAAGCATGTTATGAAGTTCTGGAAGCTTCGCCTTAGTTCTATTCATGTTGTGATTCATAATGAAGTTTTCAAATGAACTAGGAAGCGAGTTCAAAATTAGGTTGACTGAGACATTTTTAGGCAACTTCGTTCCAATCGAAAACCTAACTTCGTTCCAATCGAAAACCTCTCAATCAATCCAATCATCTTCAAAACATGATCAGACACTTGGCCCCCTTCATTAAACTTGGACTTGAAGAGATCTCTCAATAGTTCATACTCTATTGTCTGAGATTGTGAAGCATAAAGACTCTTCAAATGTTCCAACATCTCATAGGGACCCATGTTCTCATGCTGCCTTTGTAACTCTCTAGTCATAGAGGACAGCATAACACATTGTGCCGATGTCGCATCATCCTTATGCTTCTGATAAGCAGCTTTGCCAAACGTAGCATACTCAACAGACTTCTCATCAGGAATCTCAGGAACAACTATGTCCAACACATACTCAAACTTTCCCTGCCTTAGAACCAAACGCAAATTGCGCAACGAATCCAGATAGTTTGATCGAGTCAACTTGTTCGTTTCAACCAAACATTTCAATGATAAATTCGACATTTTAAACTCAAATATAAATTCTTGAACACATTCAATAACTAATTAACATGGACTTTAGTTTAATTAGCTCCCACTAATTTAACATATCCTACGACCCCCGGGAAGAATACTAAAACATATCACATATGATCATAATGGGTCAAGATCCAAGTTCATACCATCGGGGCCTCTGCTAGGGCTGATGACCACAATAGCACAACCTGGTAGGTCTCAAAACCAATTACAAATAATTCATAATTCTTGGTTGATCGAGTTTAATCGTTCTACGTCCTTATATTATTCTGACACTAGGAAACCAAGATATAACTAAGTAAGTCAACCACATTACGCGACTGCAATTTTGCATAAGTTTAGCCTTGAAGACCAGAGCAAACACTAGGGTGTAAATACTCACGGACGAAAAGGTTTCTCACTCACAATTGCAAACAAATGCATCTATGAATGAGTGCAAAATCCTCGTAAATCGGAGCAAACACAGGGGGTGTAAATACTCATGGTCGGAAAAAGGTTCTTGTACACATTCAATTATAACGGATGACACATTCATTCCAAATGAGACTTATATTAAAATTTTGGGAAACTTTTTAAGCGGGGTTTTAACAAGATTCAGGTTTTACATGCTTGATCAAATAAAGAACATATTGGGCGCCGCCTACCCAAACATAATATATTGCGGTCCGACAAATAATGGAAGTCGTCTACCCAGACATAAATTTACGGACTCTATACTAATTATTTAAATGACAATCAATTAAACAATTAGGAGAAATAATTCATATAAGAGCATATTATCAAATAACATGCTAAATAAAAATAATTGTGGGTTAATTAATTTGTTTCAATTTAGAAAATATTTAAATTCCAAATTTAAACCTCAATTTTTTTTCCAGAATTTTCTGCCTATCCAAATAGTCCCTTAACATTCCTGAAACTAAAATTAATTTTCAGGGACCTTTCTGCAATTTTTAGATTCTTCCGAATTTACTGAGTTTCCCCAAGGCCTATTCTCGAATTTCAGAAACTTAAATTTATTTATAGATTTGCCCCAGGGACCAAACACGAGTTTTAGAAACTTTTAAAATTTTCATAAAAGCCCAGGGACCAAATTGCAATTTCAGATTACTAATTTTAATTGCAAACAGGTCCCTGCACTGTTTCAAATTCTCAAAATTAATTCAATCCCCAAATAAAAATTTGGGATCCGTATTCGGCCCACCTCACCGTGAACCACCACTACCGGTCGATGCCCCTCTTCGGGACGATCACGCTGGTGATTTTAAACCACCGATTGTCAGCGTGTGGCGGCCAGAAATAGGCCCGTTTTCGGCTACTTTCAAGCAGCCTTCCAGCGGCTTTTTTCAGCGTCTGCGCCGCGTCCCGCCACCTCCCACACCTCTATTGACCATCATAAATCTCTTTCCCGTTCTTTACCATGCACCATGCTCAAGATTTTAGGGTAGAGAAGCTTCAATCCGCCATTAATGGCGGACGAGCTCCATCGCTCCAAATCGAGCCGATTTTTGCATAATGGCTTAGTTCGGGTTAGTGACGTAACGGTGTTCTCGATAATAGTGGAGACGGTGGCAGGAAAGACAGCGAATTATCAAAAATATGGATTCCGGTGAGTGACAATTTCTGTTTTTTTTTCAAAATCAGTTTAAACAAATTATTAAAATTAATTAAACCATCTAATTGTTATTAAATATTATCACATAATCATTAAACCAACCTCGACTCTAATGCCACTGTAGGGCTTTGTTGGGTCATGAACACAATACTCGCACAACAGAAGTTAAAATTTTACCCAACAATGAACTGGTATAGCTATATGATAATCTAATGAATGTCAAAACATAATCAGGAATACTTACAAGTCATTGTATGTTGGATTCACAACTATGATATCCACGCGAGTTGTCTCTCCAATTGCATATTCCAACTCCAGTGTATTTATCTAACGAAGAACGATAGGAATTCTTTTGTTGGAAGAGAGAAAGTAATTCAAGACTCTTAAGTCTTGAATCCTCTGTTTTGTCTGACTGACTAACTACACAATTATGGGGTTTGTGATGTTTATATAATAGGTAAAGAGAAAAACCTAAACCTAAAAGGAGTACAAAAGACTAATTAGGCCCAAGTACTTTCTTTAGATTTTCATCCAAGCCCCTTTATTATATTAACATATTTAATTAAGTCCAAAATCCAATCTTGACTTAATTACTTAATTTCAATCAAATAGAAATATATTCCATAATTATTATAAATTAAATATTTCGGTTCATAACCGAATATTTAATACTTTCTCAATACACTCTTATATTTAAAAGACAATCGCATATAGTATGACCCTATAGGCCTTCACATATCGACATTAATCTAATTAAGGTTCATATGAAACTCCCAGACGACTTCATATGACGAACTCAATATGTGAAGTACGTTTACACGAATCTATAAACTTTACTTTTATGTGAAATAATAAAATCCTTTCATTCACGACACACTCAAATAAGCTTAGGATTTGTCAAGTGTCTATCTAAATGGCTTAATCACTTTATCTCATCTTTATTAGTCGATAACTAGAACATATTCAAAATATGTCTGTTGCATTGGCCAATGAATTTATTCGACCTAATATAGAGAAGTTGAGTGTTCTCTTGAATTTCTAATCGAGGAATGAATCCTATTCTTGGCTCAACTACTGCATTTATCTACATCGTAATGCACCCAACTCAAGTCGTATCAACCCCATAAAGAGTGCAAGCTTTGAACTTCGTCAAAGTATATCATTCTACAAACAAGGCACGTATTGACCTCAAGTTGAAGGACTTTTATATTCCATATGCCGATAACACTATGGATATGTATAACAAATAGTTTATCAACAGAGTGTACCAATACTCTCCGAAGTATCCATGTGTCAATCACGAATAACAATTACCCATAGTCGTGAGACTCACTACATTCTCTAAGAATGTGATGCAGACCACATGTCGACTTATAACATATCGATATCCCATTCTCGATGATCATTAGTCGAGGCAATTTTGAGAGTTATGCTTTATCATTAATAGATCACTCTTTCAATGACAGCGCCAACTCAAGGAGAACATATATGAATAATTGCAAACAATCAAACAATAATTCAATAACTGCAAATGTCATAAATATTAATCATTAATAATATGAATGTGTTCAAGTACATTTGTCCATAATTAGGATTGTCTCTAGGACACATATACTTTCATGTTCTTCCCAATAGAAACATCAATTCAGCATCAAATAGTATGAATTGTAAAATGGAAATATGCTTTAATATCATTAGGGTCTTGTAAAGGTTGGAACTCTTCTCGCCAAAAACAAGAGACCTATTTCACATCCTAGGAGATAGCAGGTATGAAAGAGTCCCCATACAGATGTTCATTATAGATACCAGTTCAAAGGTGAAAATTCAGATTGCCAGAGACTGAACTTCAAAATAAAGTGAAACAAGCATTCAACAACAAATGAGATATGTTGCATATGTATAGAAGTAAGTGCTAATAACAAGATTAGATACACAGATGTTCACTACTGATACCTGTTAAAGGTGAAATTCAGAATCGTGCAGAGACTGAACATGCGGCTGCTTTATGAAATCCAACCATTTAATATTCACATGTCGAAGCACTGTCCAAACTGTCTTGTTTAACCTTTCTACAACACCTTATATACAAAATTCCAAAAACTGAACAGGTAGCTGCTTTTCTTAATCCAAAATGTGCATTTTTGGAGTCCCTTCAGGGACGTCTGAAAACACAATTGCGTCTTTTGTTGGACGCAATAGTTCAATATCATATGCTGAAGTACTCTTCTAATAGTGTCTTGTTTAGCCTTTCTACAATAACTGAAAACATATTATTAATGTTGGATTTGGTGTTGTGACATTTGACCCAACATGTCTTCTAAAGTACTGATTTGAATGCATAAAAATGTAGGGACAAATGTCACAACATTCAGACCAACATTTTTTTATAACAGTTTTGTCTTACTTCACGTTAAGTAGAATATTTTTACTGAAAGGTAAAAATGACTTATGCGTGGTGAATTAGAGTTGTGTAAAATATGGGAGAAAGTGTCCAAGCTTGGGGAAGAAGTTGAGTGAAGAACAAGCCAAAGTTGTTGATATTTCGACTTCATGATCTTCTCCAACAAACACATTGGCTGCCCACCTTTCCCTCAACCTCCTCAATTGATCGATGAGCTTTTCAAGGAAGACCCTCTACTATAAATAGAGAGGCCACAACAGTGAATCGATCATCCAGAATTAGATTGCAAAAATACCAAGAGAGCTCTCGGATTTCAACCTAGAAATTTGGATCACAAGTGTTGCCTGAGTGTGTTGACAACATTCTGTCTAACATTATAATTGATGTTTAGATTCTAGATTAGTTTTGTATGGAGCGATTGTAATGAGAGGTTGTCTATGTCTACTTTTTTAGATTTTTCTAGCAGAAGTCATCTGCGACTTCACATTTTAATTCCTTTTGTTTTATCGTGTAAAATTGTAAAGAAAGGAATTTGTGTATGAAATATATACAATACTTCTGGTCATTGACCATCATAAGTTATATGTTGATATAACTTATGAAAATATAAACCTTTGTATTCTTTATTTTTTCTGCTACATTTTACTCTTAAAGGTTTTCTGTTTTATCGAGTGTTGTCACTTGTGTCATATGACATTATCACTGACATTCGGAAACAGAATTGACATTCGATTTATTTCATCTCTTATATTTGCTTTTAGTAGCTTTTGACACTCTTCAAGTGGTATCAGAGCCGACACTTAACACAATAAGTGCTTGGTCCTGTTGTCATAAGGTATGGATCCGACAAATCCGATTGTTGATAAACTTCTTATTTTAGATGGTTCAAACTATGCCTATTGGAAGATTCGCCTACATTCTCATATCAAATCAATTGATGTTAGGGAATGGAGATCTATAACCAATGGGTATGTTGTTCCTATGTTGCCACTGGATGAGGAAGGTGACATTCTTGTTAAACCTGAATCCGAACGGACTGCGGAAGAAACCAATAATGTTAGCTTTAATGAAAAGGCCTTACATGAAATTTTGGATGGGTTGATCTTTACATGTTCAAACTCATTCAAAACTACCCCACGGCTAAGGACGCATGGGATACTTTACAAATTTATTGTGAAGGTAGCTCAAGTGTTCGTCGAACAAAGCTACACATGCTCATGAGTAAATATGAACGTTTAAGGATAGAAGAATCGGATGATATTAAATCTTATTTTGAAAAGTTGATTGACATCTCAAATGAATGTCAAGTGCTTGGTGAACCATTAACCAACACTCAACTTGTTGAAAAGGCTCTCCGTTCTCTTTCTGAAAAGTTCAATTTAAAGATTTGTGTCATTGAAGAAGCTCACAGTCTTTCCACAATGGACCTTCATACCTTAATGAGCATTCTCAAAACCTATGAGATGAACATTGAGAACCAAATAGAATTATATAAAAGCAAGAATGTGGCACTTCAAGTTCAATCCTCGGAGAATCAAATCGAAGAAGAGGCTGAGAATCTTGAAGAAATTGGTGAAGGTGCAAATGTTGTCTTACTCACTCGAAAATACAATTCGATGGTGAGGAAGTTCAACAATGATAGAAATCAATCTAAAACTAAAGAGCACCAAAACCAAGTCTTCAATCAAAAGCCCACTAGATTCCTTCCAAATGTACAAAAAGTAAATCAACTAAGAAGAACCAACTCAGATCGTACCAAATTTGATCCTAAACAACTTGAGTCTGTGTAATGTCATGCATGCTCGGGTTGGGGTCATTATGCCAATGAATGTGCAAACACTCTTAGAGAATTTGGTAAGAGTCTATGGGTTTCTCTTAGTGACGATGAAGGATAAGAGGAGGAAGATCAAGAAGTCGAATCACAAGCAATGTTGCCTACTATTTACGAATAGTCTATGTCTGATAATGAAGATGGCGTATGTAATGTTGTCTCAGATATCAAGACATTTGCTCCAATATTTGCAACAACATCAACAGCCTCAGTGACATCCGAAAGGTATGAATTATTTAACTATTCTGAAGTTAATTGCTTTAGTAGTTCTATTTCGGTTAGTAAGGCTGATTGTATGGATCAAGTTGAATGCAAATATGATATGATTAATGAATTACAAAGTATTTGTAAAGACTTAATCATAGAATGCAAGCAACTTGATAAAAAGGTAAAATCTTTAACTCGTAAGAATGTAGATTTAAAAGGTGTGATAACCCGACTAGAGGTGGCACTTACCAAAAAAGATATTGAATGTGGTAAGATTCGTGCAAAACTGGATTTAGCCGAAGCAACCTTCCGCAAGCTCAACACAAGGACTTCGAAATTGAATGAGACACTCAACCTTAGTAAACCTTCATATGCAGGTATTGGATACAAAAACTCTCTTAAAACCATATGCTCTAATCTCTCTGACACAAATGAGAAAATGTGCTTTCTAAAAGAAAAAGGGATGAATAATAGGTTCTCGTTTATGTCAAAGAATATGAAGTTTGTATGTCATCACTGTAACTCCCCTGGACACTTAAAATCATACTGTTTCAAACTTTAAAATTATGTGAGCAAAATGTTGCCTAAAATGTTGTCCAACATTCTGGATAAACATCGAAGCAACATTTCTGAGCCAAAAGGTAAAAAATATTTTAAGAAAGTTTGGGTTCCTAAAAGGGATGTAACTTGTAATGTTTCCATAACTGCATTAAGAACTAACATTTCATGTTCTTGGTACTTTGATAGTGGATGTTTTCGTCACATGGCAGGTACAAAAGGTTTTCTAAAGAACTATGAGTAATTCAATGGAGGAATGTGACTTACGGAGGTGGCAATAAAAGCAAAATAATTGGAAAAGGGATCTTGAATGTTCCAGCCTTAAGAAATGTCTTAATCGTTGAGGGCTTAATGGCTAATTTGATTAGTATTAGTCAACTGTGTGATGACAATCTTGAGGTAAAGTTTAATATGAATGCATGTGAAGTTACGAATGAAGCTAATGAATGTGTCATGACAGATACTAGAACATGTGATAATTGCTTTCTTGTTGTAAGACAAGAAACATGCAATAATACTAAGATAGATGACATAACACAATGACATCAAAAGTTGGGGCATGTCAACTACTGCAATTTAGAAAAATTGGTCTCATATGAAGCGGTTAGAGGCTTACCTAATCTTAGCCATAAAGGTAAAACTGTCTGTGAGGATTGTCTAAAAGGTAAGGAAATTCGTGTCTCTCATAATGTTGTCCAACACGACGGACAACATTCAGGTACATCTCACTATTTTCAATTACTGCATATGGATTTAATGGGTCCAATTAAACTAGACAGTCTAGGAGGCATGAGGTATTCCTATGTGATAGTAGATGATTTTTCTAGATATTCATGGATATATTTTTGAAAGAAAAATCACAAACTTTAGACATGTTTAAAATTTTACACTCTATAATTAGGAACTTGTTCTATTCTCCTATTTTTTGGATTAAATCCTACCATGGAAAAGAATTTGAAAACAGCTCATTCACAACTTTTTGTGAGAAAAAGGGAATTTTCCATGAGTTTTCCGCTCCCAAAACTTCTCAACAGAATGGGGTAGCAGAAAGAAAGAATAGAACATTGCAAGAAATACATAGAGTTATGCTTAGTTCTAAAAAATTGTCAAAACGCTTTTGGGCTGAAGCTACTGTCTGTCACATCTCTAATAGAGTCTACTTAAGGCCAGGAACAAAGATGACACCCTACAAGCTTATAAATGGAAAGAAACCTAACTTGCTTTACTTTCATATTTTTGGGTCTATTTGTTACATTTTAAATGATAGAGATCATTTGGTAAAGTTTGATTCTAAGAGTGACAAATGAATTTATGTTGGCTATTCTCAAAATAGTCATGCTTATCGAGTATACAATCTGAGAACCAGAACTGTACAAGAGTCTGTAAATGTTATTTTTGATGATTTTTCTGATCTTACAGAAAATACAACTGAAATAACACTATAGTTTGAGTGGAAAATGTGCAGACTGCTGAAGAATCAGATGTTGCCCCAAATGTTGCCACACCCGAAGCAACATCTGAACCTGAAATAGAGACCACAGAGGTCATGGATGAGGAGTCTAATGCAGAATTGCTAGATCAAGTTCAAAGGGACCCCTCATCAAGGAATAGAAAGAATCATCCCATATGCCAGGTGATAGGAGGAGTTTTTGAAGGAATTAAAATAAGAGAAAGAGAACCACTCAACTACAGAGAAATGGTAAGGTGTGTGTGTATGTCAACCATAGACCAAAAGGTTAGTCTCTCTCATTTTATATCTACGTTAGAACCAAAAAATATTTTAGAAGCACTCAAAGATAACTTTTGGATTCAAGCAATGCAAGAAGAGCTTGAACAATTCTCTCGAAATGAAGTCTGGGACTTAGTTCCACGTCTAAATAATACAAATGTAATTAGAACTAAGTGGATTTTCAAAAATAAATCAGACAAATCGGGAACAGTTGTTAGAAACAAAGCTCATCTAGTTGCACAAGGCTATACTCAGGTTGAAGGAATAGATTATGACGAAACATGCGCATCTGTGGCTAGAATTGAGTGAATTAGACTTTTACTTGCTATTGCTTGTTTTCTGAAAATTAATTTACACCAAATGGATGTAAAAGGTGCATTATTAAATAGTTACCTAGATAAAGAAGTCTATGTTGAACAACCGAAAGGATTTGAAGATCCTTACCATCCACACTATGTGTACAAGCTCAAAAAGGCTCTGTATGGGTTGAAACAAGCCCCTCGTGCATGGTATGGTCGTCTAAATAACTTTTTTCTTGAATTTGGTTTTAACCGTGGTGAAGTCGATCGTACTCTATTCATTAAAAGTCATGGTGTAGATATTATTATTTCTCAAATCTATGTAGATGACACACTCTTTGGTTCGACATCACAGTCTTATCTAAAGTCATTTGTTGAATCTATGTCATCAACATTTGAAATGAGCATGATTGGGGAACTAACTTTTTTCTTAGGTTTGCAGATTAAGCAAAGTGAAGATGAAATGTTCATCTCACAAAGTAAACATGCTAAGAATCTAGTTAAGAGATTTGGTTTGAAGAATGCTAAACAGATGAAAACGCCATTGAGTTCAGCAGAAGATATGTAAGGATAATGTTGGTGAAAATATCGACCCAACATTATATCGATGTATGATAGATAGCCTTCTTTATCTTACTGCTAGTCGCCCAGATATTATGTTTAGTGTTTGTGTCTATGCACATTTTCAAGCATGTCCCAAAATATCCCACTTAAATACCGTGAAACGTATTATTCGATATGTTGCTGGCACATGTGAGTTGGGAATATGGTATTCCAAAGATACTAATCCTAACTTAATAGGATTTAGTGACTCAAATTGGGCTGGAGATATGGATGATAGAAAAAAGTACAAGTGGGGATGTTTTTATCTTGGCAATAATCTTGTTTCTTGGTATAGTCGTAAACAAAACTGTGTCTCACTTTCAACTGATGAATCTAAATATGTAGCAGCTGGAAGTTGTTGCTCTCAATTAATATGGCTAAGACACATGTTAGACGACTATGGATTTACTAGCAACATTTTAATTTTGTACTGTGATAATCTGAGTGCCATTAATATTTCCAAAAATCCAGTTCAGCACTCACATACAAAACATATTGATATTAGACATCACTTTTTAAGAGATTTAGTCCAAAAACAGCTAGTTCAAATTGAACATGTTGACACTCTTCATCAACTAGCTGACATTTTTATAAAATCTTTGGACCATGAGAGAATTTCTAGATTGAAGAAATCTCTTGCGTAAAGTTCTTAAAAAATTTAATTGTTTCTATATGGGTATAAAACAGTGGTCTATGTAATCTCTAAAAAGTCAGTTTTGGTGAATGTTAGCTGAAACGTTGTCTAACATTTTGGGTGACATTTACCTATCTAGTATCACTAACTGATTATTGTTGTTGTATAGTGCATAACTTTTGGTCACACAAACATGATCCTTCAATAAGAATGTGATTCCAACGTGATACCGTTCTCTGCGATGATATATAAATACTTATATATATCATAAAAATATATTATCAAAATAGGCAAAAGCCTATACAAATATTTGGCAATTGTGCAAAATCGGCAAAGCCCTTGAAAAGATACCGTTCCTATTCTATAGGAGTATCAAATGCTTAAAAAGAATTTTAAGAATACTAAATAAGTATTCTTATTTTTTGACACAAAAAATTCTTATGTGTTTATGATTAGATCAAGGACACGATGGAAAATATTACATTAGTCCAATGGTTAAACTCATAAAATAACTTGATTTGTGGCCAAAATGAAAAATTCTTGAAGGATCAAAAAACTTGTGTCGTCCAAAATGTTGCCAACATTGTTGTTGACATTTTCAGATTCTGATATTTGTTGAGATGTTGTTCTTAACTGATTTTAGAAAAATCAAATTTTCTCCCTATTTTTATGCCTCGTTTTAATAGGAATTTCAAAATTTAAAATGATAAGAATAAATTGAATTCCTACCGTGATGTTTATCTTTTTATCCCAAAACCTTAGGTGTAAGTTATTGTGTAAGATTGAAATACCCAAAACCAAAGATTTTTTGTTGCTTAAAAAAATATGACATGTATATAAATATTCCTCTCATTTGCAAAAAAATTTCTATCGTATCCAATTTTCACTAAATAAAATTAAAAAAAAAAGGAAATCACATCAAACATCGGGTATAACCCTACCTACCCAATGGAATCATATCCAAATCAAACTCCAACCTCAATCACAAACCCTAACTTCTCAAAACCTTATCCTCAATTCTCACTAATGGGAACTTCTCCAGTGTCAGAACCCATGTCAGCCAACATTTCATCCAACACTCCCATGAGCACTAGCCCTCCGTCAAATACCCCTCAGCAATCGGGCCAGTCTTCTTCCTCAAATCTCAATGAGGATCCTTCTAAAGCAATAGTGTTTAAATGTTTTGATGAACCTTTAGATATCAGCTATCCTTGGAGATAATAACAACCCTATAGATGTTGATGAGACTGCTGATTTTACATCTTTGGATAAAAGACTCAAATCATCTACCTTCCCTACTCACCGATTGAGTAGAGTGTTTGAGAAAATAGTCTAAGAAGATTCGAGTAGCAAAAGGAGTAAATGTGAACCATCTAAACCCGCCTACTCAAGCAGTGACAGTGAAAGTACGGACTCTGCTTTCTCAATTGATGAAGAATCATCTGCTTCTGAACAACCCAATGTGCCTCAAGAAAGGAAAATCCCAGATGAAACCCCCTTAAAACAATTTTTTCCAAAGGGAGTTCCCAGTACTACAAGGACAAGTGCTGCTTCAATTATTGCCACAACATCTCAGGCAACATTCCAGCCAACATCCGAAGAGACACACACCACAACATCCTCCAACAGTATCGAATCTATCAGCTTAGTCATGTCTGATTCAGACATTGAGGTATCTACTTTCTCCAATAAATTCTATTCTAAAGCTAATCATGATATGTGGGACTCTTATAAGAATAGAGTAATTAGGCCTGAGAGAGTGTTAGATGTTGCTTCATGTACTGAATATGGGTTGGTAGAATTCTTAAAGGAAATACAACTTATTGGCTTTGTTACTGTAAAAGAACCATATGTTGATGAGATAATAAGGTTTTTGTATGCTAACTTAAGCTCTCCTATAGAGGATACCTCCTTAAAGAAATTTGGGAAGGTATATCTCTATAACAAGATGTATCAATTTACACCCTCAATTATAAATCAATGTATGAGACTTGATACTGAAGAGAGAGTGAGACTTGATACTGAACAGAGAGTGAGAGATGCAGAACGGGTGATAGAAAATAGGGATACAATGATTGAATATCTCACTAGAGGTATTATGAAAAAGTGGATCCCTAGATGCCCAACTTCAAAACTAACCGCCTTATTTTCCACCCTCCACAAAATTTTTATTCACAATTGACTTCCTTCTTTGAATGAGTCAGTTGTGACATCTTAACAAGCCTCCCTGTTGTTTAAAATTGGGAAATGATTCAAAATTGATTTAGGGAAAATGGTCTTTTATCAAGTTGTCAACTTGGCTGAATAAGATTCAACTTTAATCCTTCATTTTCCCTCTCTGATTTATAAAGTATTAACTATCCAAGGCTTTGAGCACAAGAGAGAAGACACTTTAGCGAAGGCTCCTAAGCTTTACACTGTAAACAAAGCAATTTTGAAGAGCAAGGACAGAGTCGTAGATTTACCCTGGAAGAAGGAAGCTGAAAGTGAAAATGTTGCCAGAAATGTCACCAACATTCTGGGCAACACTGGTCCAATACAGTCTACACATTGGCTTATAGATCAAATTGCAAAAATCAACCAACAAATTGCAGAGGTTGATGCTGCCAGGGATGGCTTGGTTCAAGCCAAAGACCATTTCCTGCTTTTGCTTTCTTCACAAAATGAGGGAGATGTTTCTATGCAAGGGGAGCGGGGGGAAGAAACTGAAGGTACACAAGATAGTGAAGTTGTTGCTGCTGAAGAAACTGTTGATGTTGTTGTACAAAGGGAAGAAGCTATTGGGAGGAAGGTGTTGCTGAAGAGGCTGAGGCTGAGGCTGAGAGCTGAAGCTGAAGCTGTTATGCAGAAGTAGAATGCTGCTGGAAGTTGCTGATGCTGTGTGATGAGCAAGGAGGAAGCTGAAGGATGTTGATAAACCTTAGCTATAAATGTTTGTTAAATATTTTGATGGATTGATGTGGATATTTGTTAACAATGGTTTATTTCTATTTTCGATTTTATATATAGTGGATGATGTGTGTATATAAATGCTTGTTTGTTTCTAATCCTATAGAGTGGTATACATGTGTTTGCTTGTATGCCATCATAGGTTAAGGGGGAGCTAGTCAGTAATCACAGGTGTTGGACAACATCCGTGACAAAGCACTAAGTCGTTTGTACATTTTGTAATGTGTTTTGTGAAGAAAGGCAAAAATGGGGAGATTGTTAATGTTGGGTTTGGTGTTGTGACATTTGACCCAACATGTCTTCTGAAGTACTGATTTGAATGCATAAAAATGTTGACACAAATGTCACAACATTCAGACCAACATTTTTTTATAACAGTTTTGTCGTACTTCACGTTAAGCAGTAATATTTTTACTGAGAAGTAAAAATGACTTTGGCATGGTGAATTGGATCTGCGTAAAATGTGAGAGAAAGAGTCAAAGCTTGGGGAAGAAGTCGAGCGAAGAACAAGTCAAAGTTGTTGATATTTCTACTCCATGATCTTCTCCAACAAACACACTGGCTGCCCACCTTTCCCTCAACCTCCTCAACTGATCGATTAGCTTTTCAAGGAAGACTCTCTACTATAAATAGAGAGGCTACAACAATGAATCGATCATCCATAATTAGATTGGAAAAATATCAAGAGAACTCTCGGGATTTCAACCCAGAAATCTAGATCACAAGTGTTGCCTGAGTATGTTGACAACATTCTGTCCAACATTACAATTGTTGTTTAGATTCTAGAGTTGTTTTGTATGGAGAGATTGTAATGAGAGGTTGTCTATGTCTACTTAGTTAGATTTTTCAGGCAGAAGTCATCTGCGACTTCACATTTTAATTCCTTTTGTTTTATCGTGTAAAATTGTAAAGAAAGGAATTTGTATATTTGTATATGAATGTAACATCCCGTACTTTTGGGTCACTGTTGAACCGCTAGGCGTATGTAAAATCGCTAGGCTTGTGTAAATAGAACAGAGCATTGGGAAAATTTATGTTATATTTACGTATGCTAAGAAAGAGATTAGTATATAAAAATATTAAACCCCAAAATAATTTTTGGACGTA
Organism: Anisodus tanguticus; assembly: GCA_034509755.1. Lineage (NCBI taxonomy): Eukaryota > Viridiplantae > Streptophyta > Magnoliopsida > Solanales > Solanaceae > Anisodus > Anisodus tanguticus. Next base: position 31,901,258 of record CM067541.1, read on the forward strand.
ACAAGTATGATGATAGGGATCGGAAATAATTTGGTGTGTGCATAAAGAGGTTATGGACTAGTGTCATATTACAAAATTATGACATCAAGTATATGAAGATCCTATAAGTTATTAAAATTTAAGTGAGTTGGGATCACATAATTAATTATGTATGTGATTGATAAATTATACGGAGGACGGTCACTTAATTAAGTGACCGTGCATGTTGGTGGCATACATTAATCAAAGGCTCTCCACCGCCAAGAAGGGATAGTGAGAGACCAAATGATGGCATTCATTTAATACTTAACTCAAACCTTTCATTTTAAGGCAAAACGATTACAAATCGTGTGAGGTATACAACAAAGTAGCAACGAAGTGCTTAACTTAAGGGATGTTTGAAGAGCAAAGCCTCCATTTTGAAAATTATACCTAAATTGTACTAAAACAAGTGGCCTGCAAAGTTACTTCGTCCACTTGAAAAAAACAAACTGTTTCATTCCATTTCTTTTATCCAGTATTATGCTCGGCCAAAATTCCTAAGTTTGGTTAAGATTTCTCCACATATTCGAGGTATGTTAAGGCAAATTATTTCTTTATTTTGGCATGTTCTATGTACGAAATATAACAGTGAAATTGCTCCATAATTTATTCTACTCCTAGAAGTTAAGAATATTCATGTTATTGATTCTTATGTTAAAAGCATGTCTAAATATATTTCTAAGTCCTTATTGAGTCATACAGGAAAGATGTTGATATTCACGGTGTTAGCTGAAGGTACAGGGATATTATGTCACACAGGATGTGTTATTGTCATTCATGCAATTTCATTTGCATTGCATTCACATATTACCCTAGACCACTTGTGTTATGCACAATACTATATGGTAAATATTATATATATATATATATATATATATGTAAGTGAAATGGGAAAAGGGAAAGGCGTTATATACGCACACCACCTGCAGCTAGTATAGACTACCACGAAAGAGCCCGAAGAGGCCAATATGATGTGATGATGTGATGTGATGCATGTATGGCTTATTGGGATGGGTTGCACGATCCGCAACACTAACATATATTGGGACGGATTGTAAGATTCACAACACTAACATATATATACCGCATTTGCATCATGCATACATTCGTTAACCATTACATGGTATGATGCCCACATAGGCTGTCATGGTAAGGAAATTGCCTGATGAGGCCAATGAATATGGACACTGCATTGCGCATAACATGTAGGCAAGTGTATTAGGGACTTCAGAGGTTGTTACTGTTGGTCAGTTGTTTATGTTTCAGTTATTGGTATATTCCTGTTATGTTGTATTTATGCCTGACATACTCAGTACATCAGTCGTACTGACGTCCCTTTTGTCATGGGACGCTGCGTTTTATGCCCACAGGTTCGCATAGACAAGGTGACGACCCACGTGAATAAATTGTAGATTTCAGTGGATTTTTAAAAGCACTCCTCTCTTTTCGGAGTGTCGGTCTAATTTTGGTATGATACATTTTTGCGTCTCTATATGGGTATGGTGGGGCCTTGTCCCGACCTGTTGATTTTGTACACTCTTTAGAGGCTTGTAGACATATGTTCTGTGTATAGTAGTTTTGTATGACCTAGTTGGCCTTGGCATAGTATGTACATATATGAGTCGATTTTCTGGTTAAGAGTTTTCATAATCTTTTTCGGCTTAGTCCGTGCTTATTTGTGATTATACGTTGATGTTGTGATTTGGGGTATCGGCGGGTGGGATCCGTATGCCCGTCGCGGCCCTCAGGTTTGGGTCGTGACAAACTTAGTATCAGAGCATGTCTGTCCTAGGGAGTCTACAAGCCGTGTCTAATAGAGTCTTATTTATAGGTATGTTGTGCACCATACTTATAAGTAGGAGGCTGCCTGACATTTAAGGATGTTTTCTGTTCTTTCATCTCATAAATCGTGCAATAGAGTTGAGTTATAAGTATTTCACTCCTAATCCATCTAGTTTTTATAATTCCAGCGATGCCTACAGCAAGGAAAAAGTCCAAGAGTATGAGGGCATTAAATACGTCTGCGGGCGAAAAAACCAATATATTGCCACCTGTTAGCGAGGGCTAGAGTGAGACCCTCGGTACGACTTATTCGTACGATTCTTCCAGTACACCACCATCGGAGGAGATTAGTGGAGCTACAGTATCCCCAGATCCCTCCGCCAGATACTCCAGCTGAGGATCTTGATATGCGGAGTGCGGTACAGTTCCTGACACGATTGGTAGCTGCTCAGGCCCAATGTCAGGTTCCCAGTCCTTCAGATAGAGCTACTAGTGCGAGAGCTTGATATTTCATTAATCTAGATCCTCCGGTATTTACGGGGTCAGACTTGAACGTGGACCTGCAGAATTTTCTTGATCAGGTACATCGTACTTTGCAGGTGATGGATGCTACCGATATTGAGTCGGTAAAGTTTGCTTCTTATAGACTGCAGGATGTCGCAGTGACTTGGTATGAGACATGGGAGCAATCCAGAAGACCCTGTTCTCCACCAGAAAATGGAGAGAATTTTAGGAGGCCTTTTTACAACATTTTCTGCCAATCGAGCTTCGACGGGCCAGACAGGACATGTTCCTACGTCTTGAATAGGGCAACATGAGCGTTCGAGAATATAGCTTGCAGTTTAATTCCTTGGCTCGATATGCTCCTACAATTATAGCTGAAATGAGTGACCAGGTATACAGGTTCATTCCTGGCTTGGGGCCATACTTGGTCAACGAGTGTACTACGACTTCTTTGAATCCGAATATGGATATTGCTCGCATCCAGGCTTATGCACAGAACCTGGAGGATCGCAAGAGGCAACAGGGGGTCGATAGAGAGCGTGATAGGGGCCAGCATAAAAGGGCTCGGTCTGTAAGTGGCGAGAGGGACTTTGGAGGCGGGCCTAGGCCACAACCTTATAAACCACCATCTTACCTAGCAGTCGATGTATCATTTCCATCTTCAGGATCGAGGGTTGATCGGTATATTCAAACGGGCCCAGGCCAGTGTTCACGAGCACCAAGATCTTATTATAGGGGGAATTCTATGCAATGAGGCCGCCATTGGCTCGATGTGGGTAGTGTGGTGGGACCCATACAGGACCGTGCCAACAAAAAGGAAGAGTATGCTATTCTTGCGAGGAGCGTGGTCATATAGTGCGAGATTATCTGACAAAAGGTGAAGGTGTTAGAGCCCAGCCGGTTGGATCTGCAGCAGCTTCATCCCAATCAGTACGCCCGTTAGGACAGAGTCAGCAGACGTTATCTGGTCGAGGTAGAGGAAGGGGCCAGAACAGTACTTATGCAGTGATGGGACGACATGATCAGGAATCCTCACCTGATGTCATTACAGGTACATTATCGGTCTTTCACATAATGTGTACGCGTTGTTATATCTAGACTCAAATTTATCATATATTACTCATTTCGTTGCCTATAAATTTGGTATGGATCCTGAGTTGATAAGGGATCCATTTGTGGTATCTACACCGGTTGGTGAATCGGTAATCGTTAGACGGGTCTATCGAAATTGTGCAGTATTAGTTTGTAGTCATCAGACCCTAGCAGATTTAGTGAAATTAGAAATGGTTGACTTCGATGTTATTATGGGCATGGATTGACTACCGTTATGCTACGCTAATGTTGATTGTCGAACAAAGATTGTCTTAGAGGCGTTTACTGTTGGTTAGCCGTTTATGTCGGTTGTTGGTGTGGTCGGCTGTTTCTATCAGTTATCCTTGTCGACTGTTTTTGTTTCAGATTATTATGTATCTCTGTGATGATATTTCTTATGCCTGACATACTCGATACATCAGTCGTACTGACGTCTCTTTTGTCTAGGACGCTGCATTTCATGCCCGCAGGTTCATGTAGGCAAGGAGACGATCCACGTTAGTAGGTTGCTGGCCAAGCGGATTTTGGAGCACTCCTCTTGTTTCGGAGTGTCGGTCTATCTTGGTACGGTAATTTTTGCCTGTATATATGGGTATGGCGGGGCCTTGTCCCGACCCTTGGTGTCATGTACTCTTTTAGAGTCTTGTAGACGGTGTCCTGTGTACAATAGTCATGTATGGCCTGGTCGGCCTTGGTATGTATATATTTAAGTTGGGCTTTATGGTTAAGATTTTATATAGTCCTTTTTCGGCTTAGACCGTGTTTATTTGTGATTAGACATTGAGTATACGATTAGTGGTACCCGGCAGGTAAGGTCCGGGTGCCCGTCGCGACCCTCCGATTTGGATCGTGACAAAAGGCATCCCTACTGTAGCTGGAAAATTCAAAAGTGAGTCAAAAGACAAGGAGAAGAAGCATAAAAAGCACAAAGATAAGGACAAGGAGAAGGACAAAGAGCATAAGAAGCACAAACATCGTCATAAAGATCGAAGTAAAGACAAGGATAAAGACAAAAAGAGATAAAAGTGGTCATCATGATTCTGGTGCTGATCATTCGAAGAAACATCACGAGAAGGTCTGCTACTAGCAAAACCTTGAGACAATTGGTGCAATATGTTGATTCTTATTAAACGTATCATCTGCTTAATTTGCTAAATATTGCCTTTTCTTAATAGAATTGTCTAAAGCTGATGAAATATTTGCCATATGTGATAGTAGACCTTTGCTGAACGCTACCCTTGCTCAAATTTCACTGGATCATACAATTCTATTGAATTCTTTATCCTTTCCTGTTGTGAGTTATCTTTATTGGATCGCAGGGAGAAAAAGTCAAGGACATAAAAGTTTTCCTTTCTTGTAAAAAAATACTACCAGGACCCTGTGAAATGATCTGTTGCCTGACTCTTTAGTTAATGATGTTGAGTTTGCTCTATGTTTAGTTTATTAAGATACTTCGACATCAGCATAAAACTCCTTCTTGCTGCTGTAGCTTTGATACAGCTCAAGCTATCCTCTCTCATCTGACCCATTTGCGGTAACCTGAACTTTGAATTTGTTAACCTCATTTTTTGAAAAGGTAAGGTAAATTTTATAAATGAACAGTACAAAGACTGTGTTAGCTGTATAATATCAGCAGGGGAATACCAAAAAACAAAAGACAGCTTCAGCTATGGCCTCGAAGTGATTCTAAAATCTATATCAGTATTTCGACCTCATTTACATATTACAGTCTATACCAAAAATAAAACAAAAACATACAATTAGCCTTTTTCTTTTGGATGAGAGGTTGACGTTGTAAACTTTTATTTGCAAAACTTGGTTCTTTCCCTTTCCATTTTAAGTTCTTATTCTAGTGATGCATCTACTGTTTACTTGAGCTGCTTTTTGAAAATCACCAATATTTGCTAGAGATTAGGACTTCAGCCAGAAGCAACAATGGTACTTCACAGTATTGAAAGGGGTGACTGATTATGATATTTTAATTGATCCCAGAAAAGGAAGCATGATGGAGAGATGGAACATAATGATGTTCACAAACACAAGAGAAGCAAGGTAGAACTGAGTAATTTTGAATTCATATGATCCTTTATCTTTGGCATATTTGCAAACATAAGGTGGTATTTGAACAACTTTCTTGAAGTGTTCTCCTTGGAGAAATATTTTTGAGGAAACATTTTTGTGAGAAAAATGTCTGGATAGTTGTAGATTTTTTTTTTTGTTTGAAGTTGCGTGTTTTTTATTTAAATATTATTTTCTTCAAAAATTAACCAAGAGCCTTATTTCGGAAACTTTTTTTAGGAAACTTATTATAAGAACCTCACCAAACAAGTATCCAGAAGTCTCAAGTGTGTTGTTCTGAACAAGTTACATTAACACCTGTATCTTCATCTGTTACTAACTGCCGTATTCACATGCTGAAATATTGCAGCACAAGAGCTCAAAGATCGATGAGATTGGTGCAATAAAGGTAGCAGGCTGAAACATGCCTGTGGTTCTATCATTTGTTTTATCCTCAAGACTTTTGCAATTGAGAATTTGGAGGGATCCTTTACTTAGTATTGTGAAAAATCAGAGGTACAGAAGTTAATGTCCCTGCTATATCCCATTAATCGAAGAACTTTATTGGCATGCCCTATTGCTTCAATCTATATTTTTCACGTGGCCAAGATTGTTCCATAGAGTTAGATGGCACCACGATTTTGTAACATATGTGATTTTGCTTTATATAGTGAAACTTTGTTTTCCTTTTCCGAAATTACCAAGTCAATAACAGACGCATTTAACTATCTTTACTGTGTTAATGGAACAACATGCGGAAACAGGTATACTTTATGTGCTTTAGTTAGGTATCTATAGATAAATTATTTCTAGTATTTATATCTAGATACATGTTTCTTTTTAAAAATTCTATGAAGTAGATCGTCTCAACAGATTTATCTTAAAAACATCACGAGGTCTAACTATGGTTGTGGAAAGAGAAATATCAGGCAAGTTGTAGCGCAAACTCAACATGCATATTATCTCAATGCCTGATTCTATACTAAGATGAATGTAAAATAGTCAAATTTGTCTACCTTGCCCTACATGTACACTGGAGAATAAAAGGTGAAAGTCGCCAAAGGTTAGTTGAAAAAGGAATGTATAGATGATGCTGAAATCCCTGAATTATTTTCATTAATAAATAAGTATATATATAATTTACAATTTTCATAATATAGAAAATTCTATTTCTACTCTATTTCCGAAATTCTATTCTACTTATACAAGAATTCTATAATTATGGTAAGTGTACAATGCTAATTTAATTACAACAATATTTACCTAAAATAGACACTCCAATCTGTGTTATACACGGTATACAATACCGTGTATATCACGGTTTCAATTATGCAAAAAACTTCCTTTTGAAACCGTGATATATATGATAAACAAAACCGTGTATATGACGGTATGTTATTACACCCCCACAGTCATAGCGGGCGGTCTTCGTACGCTGAGACTGTCCCTAAAATCTTCAAAAAGGACCGAGGGAAGACCCTTTGTAAAGATGTCTGCAATTTGATACCTGGAAGGGACATGACAGACGCGTACTTGTCCACGAGCTACCTTTTCACAAACAAAGTGAATATCCATCTCGATGTGTTTAGTGCGCTGGTGTTGAACCATATTTTCAGAAAGGTAGACAGCACTAATATTATCACAATAAACCAAGGTAGTTTTCTGAATAGGACAATGAAGCTCTAAGAGAAGATTATGTAGCTAACAGGATTCAGAGACCACATTGGCTACCCCTCGATACTCGGCCTCGGCACTAGAGCGTGATAATATAGACTGACGCTTCGCAGACCAGGAGACCAAGTTATTACCAAGAAACATACAATAGCCAGACGTGGAGCGTCTGGTATCTGGACAGCCACCTCAATCAGCATCTGTATACGAGACAAGAGTAGATGTCGATGAAGGATATAAATGTAAGCCATAGTCAAGTGTTCCCTGGATGTATCGATTAATTCATTTGAGCGCATTCATGTGCTCAACCCTGGGATCATGCATAAACAAGCACACCTGTTGTACGACATACGTAATATCTGATCTCATAAAAGTAAGATACTGTAGAGCTCCTGCAAGACTGCGATAGTGGGTCGGATCCTTGTACGGTGAGTCAGTCGTAGCACCCAGCTTGGATTTAGTATCAACTGGAGTGGAAGTAGACTTGCATGAGGACATACCAGCTCGCTCAATGATCTCATCTGCATACTTCCATTGTGATAAGAATAACCTACCTGCATGACGAGTGATAGCAATCCCCAAGAAGTAACTCAAGGGCCCCAAGTCATTCATAGCAAACTCAGAACTGAGCATAGTCATGATAGACTTTCGCAAAGCATCGGTAGAGGCAGTCAAGATAATATCATCCACATATAATATAATTCAAGCCAGGAAGTACCACGACGATATATGAACAATGAATTATCAAACCTGCTGTGTCAAAACCCAATAGATTAAACATAGTCTACAAATATCTTATACCAAGCCCGTGAGGCCTGCTTAAACCCAAACAAGGACTTCTTCAACAAACAGACATATTGAGGATATTTGGGGTCTCGAAAACCCAAGGGATGGTGCATGTAAATGGTGTCCTTAAGATCATCATGTAAGAAAGCATTCTTCACACCTAACTGATGAATAGGCCAAGCTTTCAAAAGAGCCAGACTGAGAACAGTGCAAATAGTAGCCGGTTTGACCACCGAACTAAATGTCTCACCACAATCCACGCCAATCTGCTGAGTCTTACCATCACCTACAAGACGAGCCTTATGCCTCGTAAAAGAATCATCAAAATTGCCCTTATGAGTAAGAATCCACATAGACCGAATAATATTAACACCAGAAGGACGGGGTACCAACTCGCACGTCTTATTTTCAATAAGAGCATCATATTCGTCGTTCATAGCCAATTTCCCATTCGGGTCATTTAATTTCAATAAAATTATTTTTATGCAAGGAAGAAATAATGGATGACCCAGGGTGACCCAAACGTGCATGCCACAAGGAAGGAGCTAAAGCTGCAAAAGTATATGGTAAGGCTTGACTCGAGAGACCAGATGTGGGTGTGATAGGATAAAGATCTCCCCTACTATCACATCTCATGAGAGGTATCCCAGCCTTGAAATTCTTCACAGAAAACCCAAATGGATCAAAATCAACAGAAACCCAATTATCAGTGGTGAATCTACGAACATACACCAAATTTTTAATTAAGTTAGGGGCATGAAGGGCATTTTTTAAGACAAAAGATGGATATGGGGGAGACAACGTTTTATGACCATAACCACGAATTGGAATTGATTTGCCATTACCAACAATTATACCACGATTGTTGCTCAAATTGGAATAAGACGAGATAGTACCTTGGTCGGACGTCATGTGTGAAGTGGCGTCAATGTCCATATACCAATTCGGGTGTGGGGGATTTAATTCAAGCGTATGCATCGCGGCCTCAATATCTGTCGGAGTCGGTATGGGGCCCACTTCCTGGAATGCCTGCGGAGGCCGAGGCCCAAGCACACCGGCCTACTGCCCCGGCCCAAAAAATTGCTTGCCACCCGAAGCTAGACCCGAGAAACTAGGCCAGGCCTGTTGTGGAAACTGGGCATAGTTTCCCGGGTAATTATTCGACGGAAAAGGCCCACTGTTGGGCCAAGGCCCACTGGACCAGGGTCATTTCCAGAGGGACAACTGCTGAGCCCAATTGGGTTGTTGCCCACCGCCTCGAGGGCCACTACCTCCGCCACCACTTTTCCGGCCGCCACCATTATTGCCGTCGCGATTCTTGCCATTATTTTTACGGTTCTGACCCTTCTTGCCGCCACCGTTGTCGTGGTTGTGGCCCGAATTGTCAACAAAGACATGAGAATTATTAGATGAAGTCATCATCTTCATGAAACTGGCATCGGTAGCCGCCTTTTTTGTCAAGCCGACTTCTTCTAAGGTGAGTATCGAGCGGGCTTGATAAAAATGAGAAAGCAGATTGCTTTGGAGAAGGAGAGTCCCAACACCATTTTAGGCCTCAAAAAGGCCGGCAACCATTTTTAGAATAACACGATTATTAGTCACAGGAGCGCCAACGTTATGGAGTTGGTCCGCCAATTCCTTGAGCAGTTTACAATATACAGAAACGTTAGGGAAATCTTCCATGCAGACTTGGGAGAATTCTTGCTCAAGGGTGACGACTCGAGAATGTTGGTTATCTTGGAAGATATCACGCAATATATTCCAAGTAGCCATAACCGTAGTGTCCGGCTCAATGATCGTCTTTAAAAGGTCAGTAGAAATAGTGGAGTAAATCCACTGAAGGACGGTAGCATCAAGGATAATCCATAACTGTGGATCCTCCACGTGAGTAGGTGTAGCGGGAGGGATGATGTGATGGACTTGATATGAGATAGCATGAATTTTGAACAACTCTGTCCACATCGCATATTGGACATTTTTCATCTCAAGAACATTAGGGATGTGGTTATTGATGTTAGAAACGATAAGGGCAGGATGAAACACATTCTTAGACATAATGAAAGAATAAAAGGTGATTTGAGGGATTTAGACAAAAAATTGGGAAGAGAAAGGGAAGAACTCAGCACAGAAACCAAGGAGGGGTCTCGGCTTTTGAGAAAACCTAGAGCTAGCGGAAGCTTTGGAGAAGGAGGTATTTGAGACCTATACTTCTGATACTATGAAAGAATAGCATCCCTTGATTATTTTCATTAATGAATGAGTATATATACAATTTACAATTTCCATAATATGGAAAACCCTAATCTACTTGTACAAGAATTCTATAATTATGGTAAGTTTACAATGCTAATTTAATTACAATGATATGTACTTAAAATAGACACTCCAATTCGTGATATACACGGTTTTGTATACCATGTATATCATGGTTTCAATTATGGAAAAGGTTCCCTTTGAAACCGTGATATACATGGTATACAAAACCGTGTATATCACGGTATGTTATTAGATGTAGAACAGATAGTAGATCTTTTAGGCTCTTTGTAATATTCTTTTACTTTCTCTATCTTTCTATTTTGGGTTGCCAAAAAATCCTTAATGCTGAGGAATACAACATTATTACGAAAAACACCATTGAATTTCAAAGTAGCACGATCTAATTCAAAAAATTTACCCAATTGAGCACGTCTAGCATATTTTTTCACAGTAGCAGTATCACTATAACTGACGTCGTTGAGTTCACTGCCGTAGAACTCAACAGTTACACCTACTTGTTCAACACTATACTTCGATTTTGCCCTTCTAAAAGGAACATCGACTCTAACAATTTCATCGCCGTCTACAAAAACGATCGGGAATGTTTCAAAAACGGTAGGCATACGACGTACAAAAAGTTCACGCCATTCTTTATCTCTAAAGATAGGGTGTCCTAACCATCCATCCACTATTCCATTCCCGTTATCCATCGAACCTACTCTGAATAATCCTCATTTTGCCGGATTATTGCCGATGTAATCATAAAAAGCTAATTTTTCAGGAATTTTAGACCAGGCTTCTGATAAACATTGATTTTCTGCTAGCCCAACACTAACTCTTTGATATATTTCTTGCTGGAAGTACCCCTGATCCCATTGATAATGAGTGGGCCCAAATAATTCAATCGGGGTAGTTCCCGAACCATACCACATAGTTCCGGCAATAACAAAAGCTGCAAAAAAGACAGCAGCGATACTACTGGAAAGACGGTTTCAATATTTTCCATACGCAATCCTTTGTATAGACGTTGTGGTTTACGGACGCTAAGATGGAATAGGCCCGCTAATATGCCCAATGTTCCTGCTGCAATATGATGAGAGGCTATTCCTCTTGGAACAAAAGGATCAAAACCTTCCACGCCCCACACTGGATTTACAGGTTGTACTTTTCCCGTTAGTCCATAAGGATCTGACACCCATATTTCGGGACCATACAAGTCTGTTACATGAAATGTACCAAAACCAAAGCAATCCACCCCTGAGAGAAATAAATGAATTCCAAAGATCTTTGGCAAATCCAAATAGGGTTTTCCTGTACGTTCATCACAAAATATTTCTAGATCCCAATACACCCAATTCCAGATAGATGCCAAAAAGCATAAGCCAGAAAACACAATATGTGCTCTAGGTACACCTTCGTAACTCTAAATACCAAGATTCGTTACAGTCCCCCCGTGATAGTCCAACCGCCCCATGAATTGGTTATTCCTAAACGAGTCATGAAGGGTACAACGAACATACCCTGTCTCCACATTGGATCAAGAACATGATCAGAAGGATCAAAAACCGCTAATTCATACAGAGCCATCGAACCGGCCCAACCAGTAACCAGAGTTTTATGCATTATATGAACAGAAAGTAACCGACCGGGATCATTCAATACAACGATATGAATACGATACCAAGGATGGAAATACCCCTTATATCAAAGATAAATGGACACTACGTAACTTTATTTCATTGGAAAATACTATAATATGACTATCCTATGGACCACTCTTGTTCAGTCGATTATTTCCGAACAAGGGTGTTCTATTATGTTGGTAATAATGGAACAATTTTGTTTGTAGGAACAAAGAGAAGCAGATTTACTCTATACTCGATAAGTACCAATACGCAATGGGGGAGTTGATCCCATTTTCTATGAGAAAATGAGTCCATACTTATTTATCATTAGAAAGATCTATTCGTAATAATTTGAGTTTATTCATTCTGTCTTTCTTTATGAATTTTTAGAATCTATGGATAAAATAAATACGATAAAAACCAATATGAATATTATAAAGACAATAATAAAATTGTTACGTTTCCACCTCAAATTGAAATATAGTATTTAGTTATTTCTTTCATTTAATGCCTATTGGTGTTCCAAAAGTTACTTTCCGAAGTCCTGGAGAGGAAGATGCATCTTGGGTTGACGTATAGTGCGACTTGTCAGATATATTGGGTCATATGATATTTCCCTGTTCTCTCCCCCGATTGAGATATCCCCTGTTTCGCCCAAGAAAGATAAATTGAATCATCAAAAAATTGGAGTGTGAAGTGCAATTAGATCCATTTTTAGGGGATTCATATTACTATTATCAATTAGAATAATTCAATTAGAATAATTTATGGTTAGCTTGGTTGGACTAAAAAAATGAAGTATCCAGGCTCCGTTTAGAAAAAAACCCAATTGAATTGGTAAGATATCAATGATTGCTATTCCTATTTTTTCTTTGTAAAGAGATCCTAATTGTCAAGCAAAGTTATCTCAACTCTAATAAATACTTGTATAAAATGAATTGAAAAAAAATACAAAAAGAAATGGTAATGGAAGAATTTGTCCTCTATGTACAAATCCAAATCGGGCGGATCTTTACCCGGAGTAGAGCATAAACCTAAAAAGATGAAACAGACCCATTCTGGAACAAGAAAATACCATCGCAGTTTGGATTAAATCTCGATGAAAGAATAAATCAATGAGAAGTTAATTCGATAAGTTTAATGACCCTTTCTTATAACTTAGAATTTTATAATCAAAAATATAAAAAATGAGTCAAAACTCGTCTTTATTGAAAAATCGAAGAAAAGCCCTTTCGTTAGAAGTAAGAAAGAACCTTTCTAGAAAAAGAAAGAGGACTGGAATCTATACATTGATTCACAATTTTTTTGAACCGTATGCATCAAAAGGCGCATGTACGGTTCCTAAGAGATACAATTTTACCCTAATCAACCAACTTTATCGAGAAAGATTACTTTTTTAGGCCAAGGGATTAATAGCGATATTTCGAATCAACTTATTGGTCTTATGGTATATCTTAGTATCGAGGATGAGACCAAAGAGTTGTATTTGTTTATAAACTCTCCTGGGGGCTGGGTAATACCTGGGATCGCTATTTATGATACTATACAATTTGTGCAACCGGATGTCCATACAGTATGCATGGGATTAGCCGCTTCAATGGGATCTTTTATCCTGGTCGGAGGAGAAATTACCAAACGTCTAGCATTCCCTCACACTTGGCGCCAATGAGGTTTTTATTTGAGAGAAAAAAGAAGACTATGGCTTCGCCATATGAATACTAAGTAATAATAGCATGGCACTTCGAATTCGATATGAGAAATTTTTGTATTGTTTTTTTCCTAAAACATTAGATTCTGTATCGAGAGAGTAGTATGAGATAAGGGGTATTTCTGATTTTCTCTTATCTATCGGGAGTTCAGTTCAGCGTCACAAACTTTTTCCTTTTCATGTCGGAGAGTTCTTAACAATATTTATGTTATGAAAGAGTACGAAAAAAAAAGATTTTTTCCTTATTTGATCGGATTAAAAAGAAACTTTGGGATTGCTAAATCACGATACAAAAAAAAAAGAAAAAATAAATATATAAAGAAACGGAGCCATCATAGTATTTTTTAACTCCTCCGAAAGGAAGGATGGCAATTTGATCATTTACCCATCTGAGTCTGATAGATTCTATTTTTCTCTTTCTTCAATAGAAAGGAGGAGGTAAATTTTCTTGCAGAGTCGTATGCACAAAAGATGCTTGTACGGTTGTTCAATTCTATCTTTTTCTATTCTTTATCTTTCGTTTCTCTTTGCTTTATCATGCGAGATAAGGGAAGCTTTTATTTTGTTATATCATCAACGTAATGATGCATCAACCTGCTAGTGGTTATTATGAGGCACAAATAGGCGAATTTATCCTGGAAGCGGAAGAACTACTGAAATTGTGTGAAACCCTAACAAGGGTTTATGTACAAAGAACGGGCAAACCCTTATGGGTTGTATTCTAAGATATGGAAACAAATGTTTTTATGTCAGCAACAGAAGCCCAAACTTATGGAATTGTTGATCTTGTAGCGGTTGACTAAAAATAACATGGATTTCAAGCAAATCTGTGATTTGAGATTTTATCTTCGAATTGAATATTCTATTAAATAGAAGTAATTCATCATCATTCGGTTAGGATCAATCTAAACCAATCCCTCATATTATGTTTACGATTCAACATGCCAGCTATTAAACAACTTATTAGAAATACAAGACAGCCAATCAGAAATGTCACAAAATTTCCCGCTCTTCGAGGGTACCCTCAGCGTCGAGGAACATGTACTAGGGTGTATGTGCGACTTGTTTAGATCATGAGCTGGCACAAAAGCAAGAAAACTTCTTTTACAGTATCAATGATCGATGCGGTGAATGGGATAGGATGGAAAAAGGAACTCCATTCATTATTAAAAAAAAAAACTCTATCATATCCCTCTATTGTGTATGAAGTTTATGGTTTCCGTTGGTATACATCCAATCACCTGAATTTAAGATGATAAGAAATTCTCCATTGGTAACAAATGGTTATCCATTAAGCGGAGGAAATCTTATTTAAAAAGCATAAAACATAAAGATTAGGTAGGCTCCCAATCTGGCAAGAACGGACTAAGAGGGTCACTACCGAGCAAACTTTCATAATTAAATACCATTCTTTGTATATGTAGATCCGATTGTGAAAGACCTATTACTGGATAATTCATGGGTAGAGCCAAAGCGTGTGAACTATACAAGTTCCCAATAACATCAATTAGTTGATTAAATATTAAATTAGAGTATAAAGTAAAGGCTCAGGTGTATAGAGAAGACCTCACCGTTTAAGAAGTAAGCATAGAAACGAAGGAACCCACTATTTCTTTTTAAATTTTTGTTATTTACTAGATTTTTTATACCTAGAAAAATACAATTTATTATTTCTTTCTTATTTCGGAGTGAAATAAAAAAAAAATCGTGGTTGGGAAGGTTAGAGTAGCCAAAGCCATTGGAATTTTGATTTTATGACGTTTTTTTTTAAAAAGGACTGAAATTTCTTATCCATATTGGCAACACAAGCAATCAATGTTTTGTGATTCCTTAGCTCTTGATTTCCAATTATTATAGAATAATCTCTCATACAAGGGTTAAATATATTTAAGATTCTTGTGTCACTAAAAACTTTGACCCACAGAAGATGTTTTGACCGTGTAAAATGGAGTATATCAACTGACCAAGTATCTGGGTAATTGTATTTTATCCAACTTAGATTATGAATGCTTAGGCAGAATGGCTCTGTGAATTTGCAGTATGATACTTGTTTCTTTTGGACATATTCATAGGTGAGAGTGGAACTGGAGTTTAAAGTCTTTAGAGGGAAGCAACGCTCTGTGAAGGAATCGCATGAGCAAATTATCTAACTTTTTTTAATTATACATAGGTGGGAGGGGAAGGGGTTATAATGTGATTGTGAGGTAGTCAACCAATAGGGCCCTTGATAGGCTCAAGCACCGCATAAAAACATCATTTTGAGTATGTCCAAATTTCTTGGTAAGTCTCTTCACTATTTTGTTGGTAGAGTTATCATTTTAAAAACTAATAAGGTAAACATTGATTAAAAAAAAGCTAAAGTAAGAAGATTCAGCTTTATTACGAAGTTTCTAGTGTCACACTTAATTGAAGTCCTCTCTGACCTATTTTTCCTTATGCTTGTATTATTCTTCCCTACTTTTGTTCTCTAGACAAAAAAAGAGAAAAGAACAGTATCAGAAGGGACAAAAGAAGAAAGGACGAAAAGGAAAAGGGAAAATAAGGATATCAGAAAATCCATGTTGCCTTATCAAGTATTAGAAGGCTTCACAATATAAACTTGCACTGCATCTTAATGTTAAGACCCCATATTTATTTTACTAATTGTTAAGACTGGTTCTGTGTAACCAGTTATGGTAAGTATTTTGCTCCTTCCGAAAATTGTGAGGAGAAGGATCCCAAAAAGTAAATAAATTGCCTTACAGTTTGCAGAATAGTTTGTAATTTAATGGACCATTTCTTGTATATATGGTCCATGTATTTGCATATGTTTTAGAATTCACTTTTTCGGGATATAAGGAGGAGCGTGCTACTCACACTCTATTTTCCCATAAGAATGTTAAGATTGTATCAAAAGTGTTTGTGGCAGCCTAGTTTGCACTCCCTTAAGTGAAGAAGTAGGTAGTCCTTTGACTCCTAATCCTAAAGACAAATGCTCGCTACTACCAACCCGTCTCTCTCTCTTTCTCTACTTATGCTTTATTTCTCCGTAAGAATGTTTAGATTGCATCAGAAGTGTTTGTGGCAGCCTAATTTGGATTCCCTTAAGTGCAAACGGGGGGTGGGGTGGGTGGTTGGGTGGGGGTAGTCCTTTCACTGCTAATCTAAAAGTCAAATGCCAGCTACTACCACCACGCGTTCTTCTCTCTCTACCTAATTATTGTGTATATATTTTTAGAACTGGAGCAGTGACAAGGAAAAGAAAAGATAGAATCGGATGGTAATGTATAATTTGTGAAGAGTGTCAAAAGCTACTGAAAGTAAAAACAAGAGATGAAATAAATCGAATAACAATTCTGTTTCTGAATGTCAATGACAATGTCGTCTAACACAAGTGACAACACTCGATAAAACAGAAAATCTTTAAGAGTAAAATGCAGCGGAAAAAATAAAGAACACAAAGGTTTATATTTTCATAAGTTATATGTTGATATAACTTATGATGATTAATGACCAGAAGTATTGTATATATTTCATTGTCATGACCCAAGCCGGAAGGCCGCGACGGGCACGCGGATCCCGCCCGCCGGTACCCCAAATCACACCATCAACTATAATTACAAATAAGCACGGACTAAGCCGAAAAAGATTATGAAAACTCTTAACCAAAAAACTGGCTCATATATGTACATACCCACACCAAGGCCGACCATGCCATACAAAACTACTATACACAGGACACATGTCTACAAGCCTCTAAAGAGTGTACAACATCAACAGGTCGGGACAAGGCCCCGCCATACCCATATAGACACGCAAAAATGTATCATACCAAAATTAGACCGACACTCCGGAAAGAGAGGAGTGCTTCCAAAAATCCACTGAAATCTACAATCTATTCACGTGGGTCGTCGCCTTGCCTATGCTAACCTGCGGGCATGAAACACAGCGTCCCCCGACCAAAGGGACAGTACGACTGATGTACTGAGTATGTTAGGCATAAACTGTCATAACATGAATATACCAATAACTGAAACATAAACAACTGACTAACAGTAACTGCCTCTAAGGGCCCTAATACACTTGCCTACATGTTATGCGCAATGCAGTGTCCATATTCATTGGCCTCATCAGGAAATTTCCTTACCATGACAGCCTATGTGGGCATCATACCATGTAATGGTTAACGAATGTATGCATGATGCAAATGCGGTATATATATGTTAGTGTTGCGGATCGTGCAACCTGTTCCAATATATATTAATGTTGCGGATCATGCAACTCGTCCCAATAAG
The DNA here is from genome assembly GCA_034509755.1 of Anisodus tanguticus. Classification (NCBI taxonomy): domain Eukaryota; kingdom Viridiplantae; phylum Streptophyta; class Magnoliopsida; order Solanales; family Solanaceae; genus Anisodus; species Anisodus tanguticus. The sequence goes on from CM067541.1 coordinate 31,919,035, forward strand.
CCATATAGGCATCACATCACATCCTCACATCATATTGGCCTCTTCGGGCTCTTTTGTGATAGTTTGTACCAGCTGAAGGTGGTGTGCGTATATAACGCCTTTCCCTTTTCCCATTTCCCCTATATATATATAATATTTACCATATAGTACTGTGCATAGCACAAGTGGTTCAGGGTAATATGTGAATGCAATGCAAATGAAATTGCATGAATGACAATAACACATCCTGTGTGACATAATATCCCTGTACCTTCAGCTAACATCGTGAATATCAACATCTTTCCTGTATGCCTCAATAAGGACTTAGAAATATATTTAGACATGCTTTTAACATATGAATCAATAACATGAATATTCTTAACTTCTAGGAGTAGAGTAAATGATGGAACAATATCACGGTTATATTTCGTACGTAGAACATGCCAAAAGAAAGAAATAGTTTGCCTTAACATACCTCGAATATGTGAAGAAACCTTAACCAAACTTAGGAATTTTGGCCGAGCATAACACTGGATAAAAGAAATGGAACGAAACCGTTTGTTTTTTTTCAAGTAGACGAAGTAACTTTGCAGGGCACTTGTTTTAGTACACTTTAGGTATAATTTTCAAAATGAGGCTTTGCTCTTCAAATATCCTATAAGTTAAGCACTTCGTTGCTGCTTTGTTGTATACCTCACACGATTTGTAATCGTTTTTCCTTAAAATGAAAGATTTGAGTTAAGCATTAAATGAATGCCATCATTTGGTCTCCCACTAGCCCTTCTTGGCGGTGGAGAGCCTTTGATTAAAGCCACATGCCACCAACATGCACGGTCACTTAATTCATTAAGTGACCGTGCCTCCGTATAATTTATCAATCACATACATAATTAATTCTGTGATCCCAACCCACTTCAATTTTAATAACTTATAGGATCTTCATATACTTGATGTCATAATTTTGTAATATGACACTAGTCCATAACCTCTTTATGCACACATTAAATTATTTCTGATCCCCGTCGTCACACTTGTTACGTATAAAAATTATTTCGGGGTTTAATATTTTTATATATTAATCTATTTATTAGCATACGTAAAAATAACATAAATTTTTCCAATGCTCGGGTCTATTTACACATGCCTAGCGATTTTACATACGCCTAGCGGTTCAAACTGTGACTCAAAAGTACGGGATGTTACATCCTTCTCCCCTTAGAAACATTCATCCTCGAATGTTGGGGTGACATATCTAATCCCCGTTACGTAGCCCACAAATATAATTACCTTCAAGCATTAATTATGATACAATGAGATAGAACTCACCTTATGCTCCTTTTGGAACCTCGGCGTTGGACTGGAACAGGTGTGGATATTTGTGTATCATTTCCTTTTCTGCCTCCCATGTCATTTCTTCCACGTGCTTATTTTTCCAAAGAACTTTCACCGAAGCTACTTATTTAGTCCTCAGCTTGCGGACTTGTCGATCTAGGATGGCAACAGGAATTTCTTCATAGACAGATCCTCTGTAACCTGCACATCCTCAATTGGTACAATCCGAGAAGGATCTCCAACACATGCTCTCAACATGGAAATATGGAAGACTGGATGAACACACTCCAACTCTGAAGGTAAGTCCAATTCATACGCTACCAAGCTAATTCGTCGAATTATGCGATATGGCCAAATATACCTTGGACTAAGCTTTTCTTTCTTCCCGAATCTCATTACAACCTTTATCAACGAAATCTTCAAAAATATCCAGTCGTCTACCTGACCCTCTAAGTCTCGCCGTCGCACATCTGCAGATGACTTCTGACGACTCTAAGCTGTTAACAACCGTTCTTGGATAAGCTTTACTTTTTCTATGGCTTGGTGTACCAAGTAGGGCCCAAATAACTCTGATTCGCCTACCTCGAACTATCCAATAGGAGATCTACATCTTCGTCCGTACAAGGCCTTATATGGAGCCATTTTAATACTGGCGTGATAGTAGTTATTGTACGCGAACTCAATAAGGGGTAAGTGATCATCCCAACTTCCCTTAAAGTCCAACACACAAGCTCGTAACATGTCCTCGAGCGTTTGAATCATTCGCTCAGCTTGACCGTCTGTCTGAGGATGGAAAGTCGTACTTAAATTAACTCGGGTGCCTAACCCTTTCTAAAACAATTTCCAGAAGTTAGCTGTAAACTGAGCACCTCGGTCAGATATAATAGAAACATGCACACCATGAAGTAGAACAATCTCCTTAATATATAACTTCGCGTAATCCTCGGTTGTGTAGGACATTTTCACCGGCAAGAAATGAGTTGATTTAGTCAGTCTGTCAACAATCACCCAAATAGAATCAAACTTCCAAAAAGAACGAGGTAAACCCGTAATGAAATCCATGTTAATCATTTCTCATTTCCACATCGGAATCTCAATGTTCTTGGTCAAGCCACCAGGCTTTTGGTGCTCTATTTTTATCTGCTGACAATTAGGACACTAAGCTACGAACTCCGCCATGCTCCTCTTCATGTCGTTCCACCAATAAATGCTCTTGAGATCATGATACATTTGCGTTGACCCTGGGTGAATAGAATACCGTGAATAGTGAATCTCCATCATAATTCTATCCCATAATCTTGCTACATTTGGAACACATAGATGACCCTGGTGCCTGAGAGTTCCATGTTCGTCAATCTCAAAGGTCATGGTCTTCTTCTGTTGAATGCTCTCTCTTATCTTCTTCAAACTATGGTCTTCCCATTGACGTTCCTTAATTTCTGATATAAGGGATGATTTTGACACATTCTGGACCACAAACCCACCATCCTCCAAATCCACTAGTCGAACTCCCAAACTAGCTAACTGAAGAAGCTCTCTTACCAATTCCTTTCTTTTGACTTGCACTGGCATCGAAATGACCATTGACTTACGGCTGAGCGCGTCTGCTACAACATTAGCTTTGCCAGGGTGATATAAGATGTCCACATCATAATCCTTTAATAATTCAAGCCATCTTCTTTGTCTCAAATTCAGCTCTTTTTGTTTGAATATGTATTGCAGACTCTTGTGATTCGTAAAAATATCTACATGAACACCATATAAATAGTTCCGCCAAATCTTCAATGCATAGACTACTGTGGCCAACTCTAAATCATGTGTCGGATAGTTCTTCTCATGTTTCCTCAATTGCCTTGAAGCATAGGCAATCACTTTACCATGCTGCATTAGCACGCATCCTAAACCTGATCCCGGGGCATCACAATACACAACATAGCCTTCTGGACCCTTTGGGAGACTAAGGACTGGTGCCAATGTTAATCTATCCTTCAACTCTTGGAAACTCTGCTCACAAGCATCGGACTGGTCATACTCCGTCTCGTTGTGTCGATTACATTGCAAGCGGACTAATGTAAATTCAGATAAGTTGTGAGACCATATAAGGTTAAGTAATACTTTATGTAAAGTATTTATAGTGTATCTAAAGGTTTCGGGATTAAGAGAATTGAAAAAATTAAGTTCATCTAAACTCGGGGAAAGGTACGCAGACTTTTGGACAGGATTTTGGCCCAACTTGAGGGGGTATATCTTCTAGTGTATAAGGAATTATGGGATGTATAACCTATCTAAATTCAAGTCCAGAGAGTCTAATTTCTAATTAAACGCATCATCCGTCAATCGAATAAAGTATGGTGCCATGTATGGCCCGTACTTCCAAGCGTACTTCTTGGCGGTGACCGACCTTTTAACCTTTTATATTCATTCTAGCTCATTCTTTTCCTCATTTTTCGACCAAGACACCTAATAAAACCCTCCTAAGAGTATCCTAATATACTCCCATGGTGTGGGAGTTAATCCAAAGAAGTTTGAGCCAACACTAAGCTTGGGAACCTTGTAAAGATTTAAGAGGAACTTCTATGTTGTTGTCTTGTGATTGAGGATTATTGCAATCTTGGAGAAGCTGTTGACAAGGATTTTCCCGAATATAAAAGGTAATTTTAACCTTCTCTTAGTTGTGTTTAAGATTATCCTTGCGTTGGTTGAGTTATTGAGATAAAAACATCCCAAGAATAGCTTATGGTTGTGTTATTTAGTCGTTGTTGTTGTAGGGATTGTTTTGAACCAACTTTTGAGTTTGTGATGAGAGGAAATTTATAATAAAAGTGTTGAGAATGTTTGTCTTTATATGGTTAAGTTAATCTTTGTATTGATTGAATTGTAGAGGTAGAAAACTACAAGTCCGAGTAAAAAAAGGTTGCTTAGAAAGTATTGTTATCTCATTGGAGTGGGTTGAAGTGTATATATAACTTCTTATGGTTGAAAGATATGACCAATAATTTGAGCATGATGTTATATTTTTTGTTACCATAGCTCTCCATGTAGTGATCATGTTGGTATAAAGTCAATATTGAAGAAGAGGGGAAAAAATGAACTTTAACCTTAAATCGAACTTGTGGATTATCATAATTGCTATTAGTTTTGAGGAATAATTGGTGTATGCCTTTTTGGTGTATATTGAGGTGTGACAGAAGCTGGTTTTGTTATATTATTGGAGCTGTTTGGCAAAGGTTTGTAAGGTTTATCCTTTCTTTTGGCATGATCTTAGTTAAAGCAAAAATGAGACAAAATGTTGTTGAACGAAGTCCATTCTTAATAACTTGATTACCTTGTGTTTCCATTCCATTAATACTTATGATTCTTGTATGTCCCTTTTCGGAACTCTTATTCGCATCTTATGATATTCTCTGTGATGCGATTGATTTTAACACCTCACACCTTGGCGTTAGGATGCGTTGTAGTAAATCCATATAAGCTTGAAAGGATTAAGATAACTCATAAGGTTGTAGAGGGTTTATGACAGTGTTATTATAAGACCCTGTAAATTTGACAATTGTGATACCGTCGATGGATATAAGGTACGGGTTGGATGGGTAAGTGGTTCGGGTGTTGTGGACAATCGGGTTGACCCGAAAAGAGAGCACAAAGAGAGATGTTTTGAGATCTCAGTTTGGGTGTGTGGGTGGTGTATAGGGACAGTTTCAGGTGATTGTAATGAGAATTGGCTTGTGGCATTTTGAGGAGTTGTTGCGGGTGGGTTATGGGTCATGAATATGATTGGGACTTGGTGGTTTAGTGGTGCCAAGGCCATGTAATAAATCTGAAACAGTGAGGTACTCGGTTAGTTGTTACGGGCGGTTAATGTAGTGTTTGGAATTGGTTTAGGGAAGATATAATAGGAATCGGGTTAATGCCTTTTATGGGATAATAATTGATAAGTTGATGGTCAAGTAGATGTTTAGAACTTGGCGGTTGGATGAAGGTTAAGTTGAGGAATGGTCTTGAGGCGGTATGGTTTCGCTGAGTGATTAAGGTGGATGGTTAATGTGTTCTCGGATTTGGACGAGTACTTGCAGGTGTTTTCGGTTGAAGGCGTGTATAGTGACTGATCAGGTGTGTGTTCTTCAGTGTATTGGTTGGAAGGTTGAGGTTATTTGATGGAGGATAGTGCTCGGAATGTTGGTTCAAGGTTCGGATGTAGGATGGTTATTTGAGAGAGTTGTGGCTTTGGGTTTGATGGTGTATTTGTTTAGTCACTTAGTGCAATGAAGTAGTAATGTCCAATGATAGAGATAAAGGGGTTTTACTACCCGTATCGACATCAAGGAAGTGAATGATCAATGTCACAAGGTCGAGACCGGGGTTGCTAGTCGCAAAGCCCGTGAACATGCTAAATGAGGGTGATTTATGCCCTTGTTGCTCCCTAGGCTTAGACTAAGTTGATTCACACAAGAATCAACCTTCGTTTACCACCAATGGTGTTCTTCAAGCTTGGGTAAAGGCTAGGTCACACAAGTCCTAGTCTATAGTTGCGCCGAATGAGTTTGATCCACACAAGGATCGGCAAGCTTCAACACACAAGTCAAATACTTAAAGATGTCTTTTATATAAACTCAAAAACTTCCTTTTACATTCATCCTAAGGTTCCTATTTATAGTGAAGTAAGGATCATTCTAGAAGACACAGTCACAAGCCATTTCGGCCGAATGGGAAGAAGGAAAGAGATTGGTGGTCTTGGAGAACAAGTTGGTTCCTTGGCCTTGGTGAATTGTATGTGAAAGGATTTTGGTTTTGTTTTGAGACTTGGTGAAACCTTAACCTCTTCACATCTATGTTGTGATGGCCTAGATAACTCTTGTATTTTCAAGACTTCATCATCTTGGAGACTTCATCTCTCGACTTAGTGGATCGGCCACCCTTCCAACTCCCCCTAGTCGATCCTATCTTGTTCTTGGAAGTTTATTGTCTTTGCCACCTTGTCATCCATGTCACTCTTTGTCCTTTCCATGGTGGTTCTCGGTCTTAGGTTTCCTTGTCCGTGCCACTTTGGTATGTTCCTTCTCGGCTTCCACAATTCCTCCTCAATCAAAGATTGTGTCCTAAATCAACCTAAGAGTTTTATCAACCTTAAGACATCCTAATACTACTAGGTAGAACCGAAAGTAAAGACAACATAAATAAATAGTGCATGGTCTCCGCCAAGACCACATATAAGGACGAATAAACTTATCATCATCATAAGACCCTTAACTTATAGATTCTAATCTGCCCCATATTCCATACAATTCTTGGCCTTTAGCCGATGAGCCACGATCCATTGACCCGTTGAATAATATCCTAACAAAAGGAGTCAAGTTCGGTCCCTTTTTTTCATCAACCGTTAGATATTATTTTGATATGATATATTTGTTTTAGGTGAAGCCTTTTTAGTAAAAATTTGATAACTATGATTTCGGGTAGTTATTATTATTACAACTTCTTGGATATATTTTAAATTATATATTTGATGTGGTGAAATTTATAAATGAGATTTATTTATTGTAAGAATAAAAGTTATTTTCTCATAAGTATAAAAATCATCTTTTCCCATTTTGAGAATTAACAGTAAAAAAAAGTTTCACACGGGTAATATTTGGATAACAATTATTTTCTCTTAAATAATGAGACCAAGTGTTGGTATCACAAATAATTAAGAGGATAGCATAATGTGCTTGTAGTAAATTGTTGACGAGCATATTATATGAAAAATTGACATGTGAAAAGTGGGAGGCCATATATTAAGTTGGTGATTCATTTTATTTTGGGAAGGGGACATATATTTCATACTTTTCTATACATACCTATGAAAACACAAGTTACTGAACGTTTTTCTTTCATTTTTAAGATCCAAAAATTCAGCAACTACGTTGGGAAAATTCTCTCTTGTTCATTCTTTTATATATGTAAAAAAATGGTGTGCATCAAGTTTTTTTTTAAGTTCTGATTCACATAAATTCTTTCAAGTTCTTTAAAAGCAAGTCGGGGATTAGTTCATGATGAAGTAAGTTGATGGGAAGCTTTTATGAAAGGGCCCATGCATGATTAATTGTCTACGATCTTCTACGAGCTGGTGTGAGCGATTAAGGTATGTAATTGTTAAGGACTCATGGGATGGTGATCGGAAGCCATGAGTTCAAGTTGTAGTAATTGTATAAGTAGGTTATGAGTTGTTTTCTTATTGTATAGAGATCGGTGGGGGTTTGGTAGCCCGTTTAGAGCTTGTTTGTAGTTAAAAGGAGGTCGGGTGTGGAGTACACCATTTTATATAGCTTCGGGAGCTTGTCGCTCTTTGATTGCTTGGCGGTTTTGTTAGTATAGTTGTAGTATATTGATGGATTGTTGGTTATGTTGATATTAGTTGTCTTAAATAGGTTAAATATTTATCAGAGGGATTGACTTGTCATAGTCATTCGAAGGTTAAATTAAGGTACGTGAGGCTATTTCTTGACTAACCGCTAAGGCATGACTTGTGTTGTTTGTTTCTTACATGAACCATGAATGTATAGAGCTTATGAATGTACTAATCATATGTTGTAAGTCTTGAAAGTCTCATAAAAATGGTATATGTCTGCCCATAGATGTGCTCAAGCATTTTACTCATCAAGTCGAGTCTAAGTCGTGCGATGGGTTTATAGTTTCTCCTTATGTATGACAAAATTGATAGCATACAAGGTATAACGAAGGAGGTTATAGAACATGTCAAAGATAGATAATACTTAAGATGGATGATAGTATGTGGTCGAGGCCTAAGAAGAGATCATAAGATAAGATACAGAGCATAATATAAGAAGAACAAGTTAATAGAATCCAGTTACTTCTATCAAGTTGAAGAACGTCCTTCGAGTAAAGTCATGATATCGCAGAAAGGCACGAGCCTTCATAAGCGTCTAGGGGTATATAGACATATCATGTAAGCCAAAAGAAGTTAAGATGACACAAGCTACGTGTATTCCTCCCCAAGGGTGAGATGATTCAGAAAGCTGGGATATGAGTCTTTCCAATATTAAATAAGTATTAGAAATGTAAGAGTATAAGTTCTTATGACGTCTCTTAACAGGTAGTCGAGTCATGTAACATCCTTTTATCATAAGTTGCAAAAATGATCAGTAGTTATAAGAAGTAAGTTACAAATTTTTACAAGCTAAAGAGTTAAGATTCCCAGGATGCTTATTGTAAGTATGTTAGCTTGTCATATGAAAAGACATTGGCATCGCATTGCATCACAAATCACTACATATACATATGTAGTACCTTCGAGGCTATACACTTTCCTTTGGGGCTATGCATTTGGCTTTGGGCTATTGATTATACAGTTGCCTTCGGGGCTATACAGATGTGCGCTTGCCTTCGGGGCTATACATATTCAGTTGCCTTCGGGGCTATGCATTACCACCATGAGCATTTCATATGTACAACATTGCATTGATATTGTGTGTTTCTCTCAGTTAGTTAGTATGACTTACAGATTCTATAGTAAGTGAAGAAAGAATCCAATGAACAGTGATCCCAAGTATTACAATAAATTGTTCCAGAACATCTCTTAATATAGCAACTCAAAGAATATCATCAGAAAGGCTCTAAGAAGATTCATAAAGATAGATGTACAGAAAGATCTAAGATATGTTTCCCTAGAGGGTTATAGAGTCCTCAGTTATGGTTTGAGTTGATTGCTTTACAGTTGCTCTTTCACAGCTTCTATTTTATTGTATATATTTCATATATGTCTTACGTACTCGATACAATCTTTTCATACCGACGTCCTTTGGATGGGAGCGCTGCATTTTTTATGTTTCACATTGCAGGTTCAGGTATACCGAGTGGTAGGCGTGCAGTCTAGATGGTACAGATTTTCAGTGAGATTGTGTAAGCTCTATTTCTTCCCGGAGTTGAGTCAGGTTTGTACTTATATTTATAGAGATTATAGGTAGGTCGGGGCCATATCCTGATAATATGTCAATTGTATAGTTTCAGCTATCTTAGAGGCTTTATAGACGTATATGGTCAGGCTCAGACATGTACATGATTTACATTCAGCTATACAAACAAAGCAACTTATAGATCATGTTTACAGATTCATAGAGATCTATGTTATGTAGACGATTACAGGTTCAATGCAATAGTATGTAGAGTGTAGTCCTTTCCAGTCGAGACTGGGTGTGACATTGATTCAAAAAGCTCTTGTTGAATTGTAACATTTGATGTATATGATTCTATAACGATAGATGGGGGTTAACGACTTTAAGTCACTCTGCCTTATTCTTATTGATGTTCTATGGTTTTTCATGCATCATATATATATGTATCTATTTTTTTATCGAGCCGCACTATAGTCGGCCGGGTACGTCACTTATATGTGCACACCACTACAGTCGGGTATGACATTACCGAGTCCTATATGACCAGATACAATATGATGAGATTTTCCCTACATAGAGGCTTGATACTATATTATATGGCTCCATAGAGTGGCTCGATTTTACTTTTATGCATATGAGAAGGATTATGTCAGTTGTGCACCCTTAGTGGCTTTTCTGAGTTTTAGGTTGACTTATGTACCTTTTCTCTTGTATTACATTCCTATTTACATGTTTACCTGCCTTACATACTCAGTACATATTTCGTATTGATGTCCCTTTTGTCGGAGAACGTTGTGTTTCATTCCCGAAGGTTCAAGTAGATGATTTGATGGACCTCCTTAGTAGGGTCATTATTCATCTTGAGTTGGAGCTCTCCTCTTCTTCTGGAGTTGTTGATTGCATTTTAGGTATATTTTTAAGTTGATATGCATTTTAGGTATAGTGGGGCCCTCTCCTGACCTGATTTTATATTGTACTACTCTTAGAGGCTTGTATACTAGTGGGTTATGTATTTGTCATTTTGTATGGCCTTGCTGGCCTCTTTTCAGTCTGAAGGTACAGTGGTTATGGCCTTGTTGACCTTCTATTGTTGATTATGGCCTTGTCGGCTGTATTGTATATATACATGTTGGTTTTGATGTCGTTAGTATCAGGTTATCATATTTCGTTTCCCCCTTGTGGATATTATTCTGAGGTCTTGTTAGCCCAGACAGTTTATGTTTATGCAATGATATACAGGTAGTACGCTCGGGCCATTAAGATGTCGGGTACCGGCCACACTCCCCGAAGATGGGGTGTGACAAACTTGATATCAGAGCAAGTATGTCCTAGGGAGTCTACAAGTCATGTCTAGTAGGGTCTTGTTTATGGGTTTATTTTTCACCACACTTATAAACAAGAGGCTATAGGGCATTTAGGATAGTTACCTTCTTTCATAATCTAGAATCGTGCTATAGAGCGGAGTTGTAAGTGTTCTTTATGTAACCCTTGTTGTTTTTTGTGATTACAGTGATGCCTTCTTCAAAGCAAAGCTATGACTAGCAGGGAGATTGAGGATTAGTTGAAAGGGGATGTGAGTAGTACACCCCCTATTGAGGCAGATCCATTTGAAGACATGAGTGAATCACCTTTCTAGGTATCTTCGACTCCAGTAGTACTAGAGGGTCTGAGGGAAGCTACCAGTTGCATAACCGGCTCCGTCTGATGAGGATCTTAGGAGAGTAGTGCAGGTGCTGACTTAGTTTATGGCCTCTCAGGAATCACCATCCCAAAGTAGCTTATGTTGATAGCCCCCTTGAAGGGTTAGACATTTCACACCCTAAGGAGATTTTCGGTCAGGGACCACCTATGGTTGCAGAATTTGAATCTGTTGAGGGTGACGAGGGGGCCAAAAGGGCCTAGATAGTTGGTGAGTACAGTGGGAGACAATATGGCTATGAGATATGGTGGTATGATCCACAGGCTGGGCATTCACGGCAGATTGTGTATGATAAGAGTTCTTGTGTAAGGCCAAGGCAAGGTTCTTAAACATCGGTATCTCAGGGTCAGAGTAGTTCAGATTGAGTGAGACTACCTCGACCATCTTGCAGGCAGTGTGGTCGAGCATATGTGGGACTGTGCCATAAAGGTACAGGGGTTTGTTACTAGTGTGGCAGCCAAATCCATAAGGTTCGCGAGTGCGCTAAGTTGATCGGTAAAGGTAAGGGAAAGGGGGCGGATGGAGCCCCGAGCCTCGATGCTATTTGAGGTATTCTATTACTCTGTTATCGACATCTTTACCTCCTATAAACTTAGTATTGACCCATTTTATATTCGAAAGTATCGACTTGACCCTTATTTTAGGGATTTATTATATGACATTATTTTCGAGATTAGACACTCCAATGAGAATAGGGTATGACTGTAAAGGTAAAATACCAGTTAAAACCCCATATGTTCATTGGTAGGCTAGAAGAATGTGGTACTCCACCTAATGTATTGACAGAGTATGTAACGTTATTCTCCCTTCCCAATGGTTATGCTAGGTGAATCTTGAACTTACAATATTACATTACTCCGATGCCTTTACGAAAACCCAAGTTTGGTGGGAAAAAGATAAGATGAAGATAAGCTATGAAGATGGGATGAAGAAAGTTTTGTTGGGGGTTGAAGAAGGTTATGAGAACTTCCCATCTCACAGTGAAGTTCGTTGACATAAACAAGAATGTATCTTATGAACACGCGCCCCAAATGGTGACATTTTTCTCAAGAGAGTGGGGATGACCCCAGAACATTGGTAATGGGGATGGATCATTTCAAATAAGTCATATTAAAGTTGGTTATGGAAATGTTTAATCGGAATGCGTAGAACAACGCACCCAGAATGGTGACCCTAAGTTAGAAGGGCTAGTACCCATGGTAATAGAAGGCGGTATAAACCCTGCATTTGGTCACAAAGATGTTATACATTGGCCATTGGGAGTTGAATATCATGGTGTTAGTAAGTCAAAGCATGACACAAAAAGTAAAATTATAAGACCCTTGAACTTATTGGGTAATATGACATAGTCATAAATACCCCTTGGGTAAGAGTATCTTGCTGGAGACAAGTGATGATGAGGATTTTTGGATAAACGAAAATAGTTGGGAAAGGTCCTACAAATCGATATCAAGTATGGAAGGAGTGACATGATGAAGTCTGGAGACAGGAATAAGTATGCTAATTATAGATAGGCAGACCATGATGATAAAGATAAAAGTAAATGAGACCATGGTTATATAAATATCATAAAGGTGTGGTTACGCCGAGACAATGTAATGACCCAAAATGAGGAAGGGGTAATAAGGATTCTTCGACTACAAGTGTCAGACCTTCAATATTTGAGAAGTCGGTATGAAAAGTATATTAAAGATAAGAAACCTCCGAAATAACCTAAAAAGGAAAAGTAAAAGTAATACGATTGAGCAATTGGTTGGTCAAAGACCCGACTATGGCTTATAAACCCTTTCTTTTATTTATTAATAGGGCCCTGCCCTGGTCTGTAACTTTTCTAGGCCAAGATCGATAAGTGAAAGTCATAAAAAAGAAATCTTTCTCTTCGCCATAGGAAAGAGAGATTTTGAAATCTCTTAACTTCACCGCTACGCACCTTTCACACATATTTTCCTTACTCCAAGAGCGAAAAGAACATCATATAATCGGTTATACTATCCGAAAACATAGGGCAAGACAATGAGATTGGGAAAAGTCACTAGATTATGTAACGCTGCCAAATGGATTGGAACGTGCGAAGACTCGCATTAGGTAGGCAAGCGGGAGCAACGGTGGGTAAAATCTTAAGATACGCATATAAAGAAGAAAAAGGGGCCAATGAGCTGAAGAATATCAGGTAAATGTTAGAAAGGTACGTCTAGGGATAATGACTTGAAAGAAAAATACAAGATAAATAGAGTAATGAGCTTATAGATCAACGTGATTAAGGAAATCTTTTCCCAAAGCGCCATCAACAGAAAAGTCTTAGCCATAAGGCCATTAAAGGAGCTCGGATCTAAGTATGACAACCAGATTTAGATATAGCTAAACCATTATATGTAATTTTAAATCTTCCAGAATCTAGCTTGGACCCTATATGGGAGTAAGTCAACCACCCATTCTTTACAAGGTAAGTACTTTCAAAAGATAAGGATCGATCGTAATGTTTGCAACTGCTCAAAGTAGGCCAAGACGTGTTATAATAAATGACATATGATACTTAAACGAATGAGTGAGCAAGTGTTAAAGAGGAAGAAATAAAGTCGCTTACAGCCTTGAGAAATAGGAAAAGTATGAAAAATATTTTTCTTCTAAATCCTGAACGAGAATTTCGATGATATGATCTATGAAGTATTCACAGCGGGGCACTGCAGCCATAAGAGTTATTATACTTTGACAGATAACAAGGCCATGTTATGAAGGGAGCTATAGCTTAATTATTCTAAGGATTCCCTATATCGATAAGTCTATATCATTGGAATTGAGTAGTATCGTATTTGGTATAACCAACCGTGTACCCACAAATGGATTGACTAGTGTGAAGGTTAAGAAAAGGGATTTGTCATGACCCAAATCGGAGGGCCGCGACGCACACCCGGACCCCACTCGTCGGGTACCGCTAATCGTACGACCAACTTCTAATCATAATTGAATACGGACTATGCCGAAGAGCATTATAGAAAATCTTAACCAGAAATCCAATTTTCATATATATATATACCAAGGCCGACAAGGCCATACAAGACTAATACACACAGGGCACCTGTCTACAAGCCTCTAAGAGAGTACACAACATCAACAGGTCGGGACAAGGCTTCGCCATACCCATATAAACTCACAAAAACTGTATCATACCAAAATCAAACCGACACTCCAAGAAGAGAGGAGTGCTTCCAAAAATCCACTGAAATTTGCAACCGACTCACGTGGGTCATCGCCTTGCCTATCTGAACCTGCAGGCATGAAACACAGCGTCCCCCGATAAAAGGGACGTCAGTACGACTGATGTACTGAGTATGTAAGGCATAAATATCAGCATAACAGGAATATACCAATAACTGAAACATAAACAACTGACCAACAGTAACTGCCTCTGAGGGCCCTAATACACTTGCCTACATCTTATGCACAATGCAGTGGCCATATTCATTGGCCTCATTGGGCAATTTTCTTACCATGAAAGCCTTTGGGGGCATCATACCATATAATGGCTATGTTAGTGTTGTGGATCGTGCAACCCGTCCCAATATATGTTAGTGTTTCGGATCGTGCAACCCGTCCCAATAAGCCATACAGGCATCACATTATCACATCATATTGGCCTATTTGGGATCTTTTGTGATAGTATGTACCACCTGCAGGTGGTGTGCGTATATAATGTCTTTCCCTCTTTTCCCATATCCCCTACATATATATATATATATATATATATATATTATTTACCATATAGTAGTGTGCATAGCACAAGTGGTCCAAGGTGATTTATGAATGCAATCCAAATGAAAATGCATGAATGATAATACAATATTCCAATCTCAACGGGTAACATAATACCTTTATACCTTCGGCTAACATTGAGAATATCAACACCTTTTCTGTATGCCTCAATAAGGACTTAGAAACAATTTTAGACATACTTTTAGCATAGGAATCAATAACATGAATATTCTTAACTACTAGGAGTAGAATAAATTATGGAGCAATATCACGGTTATATTTTGTTACATGGAACATTCCAAAAGAAAGAAATAATTTGCCTTAACATATCTCGATTTCACTTAATAGCTAATCATGTTGGTGCAAAATTGTTAATCCCAAACAACTAGAAAGGAACCATCTTTTTTTCTTTTTTTTTCTTTTTTTTTGCACTTCACTGGAATGAAAAAACAAATGGGGCATAAGTGCTAATGACTATTTGCTAAAAAGAAAGGAAAGGAAATGAATGTTGTGCTAATGTCTATTTGCTAACAAAAGAAAGGAAAAGGGAATGAATGTTGTGCTAATGTTTCACTGTTAAAATGCCTCCCACTTAGCCAATGTTGGCAGTGGGAGGGCCTTTATTACTCACCACATACGTCCCTAATTGCTTAGTCAATTGGTGAATAATCCCAAGGGGGTTACACGTTATCAAGCTCCACTTACACTTGTCCCCTATTAAAAATAATCAATCCCACAATTAGTTTCCGCTCCCCGTCATCACACTTGTTACGTCTAAAATTATTTCAGGGTTTAATTTCTTTTATATACTAATCTCTTTACTAGCATACGTAAATACGATCCAAAATTTTCTCAATGCTCAGGTCTATTTACACATGCCTAGCGATTTTATATACGCTTAGCAATTTAAACCGTAACCTGAAAGTACGAGATGTTACATCTTTTCCCCCTTAGAAACATTCATCCTCGAATGATGGGGTAACATATCTAACCCCCGTTACGTAGTCCGAATACGCAATCGTTAAGCATCATGACAGGAATTGGAATTTACATGAGGCATCTCTTGAAGTTTCAACATTAGTTTGGAATAGGTGTGGATACTTATGCATCATTTACTCTTCCGCCTCCCATGTCATCTCTTCCACGTTCCTATTTCGCCACATAACTTTTCCAGAAGCTACTTCCTTAGTCCTCAGCTTGCGGACTTGTCAATCTAGGATAGCAACAGGAATTCCTTCATATGATAGATCCTCTGTAATCTGCACATCCTCAGTTGGTACAATCTGAGAAGGATCTCCAACACATGCTCTCAACATGGAAATATGAAATACTGGATGAACACACTCCAACTCCGAAGGAAGTCCAATTCGTACGCTACCTGGCCAATTCATCGAATTATGCGATATGGCCCAATATACCTTGGACTAAGTTTTCCTATCTTCCCGAATCTCATTATACCCTTCATCGGCAAAATCTTCAAAAATACCCAGTAGTCTACCTGAAACTCTAAGTCTCGTCGTCGCACATCTGTATATGACTTCTCACGACTCTGAGCTATTAACAACCGTTCTTGGTTAAGCTTTACATTTTCTATGGCTTGGTGTACCAAGTAGGGCCCAAATAACTCTGATTCGCCTACCTTGAACTATCCAATAGGAGATCTACATCTTCGTCCGTACAAGGCTTCATATGGAGTCATTTTAATACTAGCGTGATAATTGTTATTGTGCGCGAACTCAATAAGGGGTAAGTGATCATCCCAACTTCCCTTAAAATCCAACACACAAGCTCATAACATATCCTCGAGCATTTGAATCGTTCACTCAGCTTGACCGTCTGTCTGAGGATGAAAAGCCGTACTTAAATTAACTCGGGTGCCTAACCCTTTCTGAAATGATTTCCAGAAGTTAGCTGTAAACTGAACACCTCGGTCAGATATAATAGAGACAGGCACACCATGAAGTCGAACGATCTCCTTAATATATAACTTTGCGTAATCTTCGGCGGTGTAAGTAGTTTTCACCGGCAAGAAATGAGCTGATTTGGTCAGTCTGTCCACAACTACCCAAATAGAATCAAATTTCTGATAGGAATGAGGTAATCCCGTAATGAAGTCCATATTAATCATTTCCCATTTCCATATCGAATCTCGATGTTTTGAGTCAAGCCACCAGGCTTTTGGTGTTTTATTTTTACCTGTTGACAATTGGGGCACTAAGCTACAAACTCTGCCACACGCTTCTTCATATTATTCCACCAATAAATACTCTTGAGATCATGATACATTTTAGTTGATCTTGGATGAATAGAGTATCGTGAATAATGAATCTCCGTCATAATTCTATCCCATAATCTTGCTACATTTGGAACACATAAACGACCATGGTGCCTGAGAGTTCCATGTTCGTCAATCTCAAAGGTCGTGGTCTTCTTCTGTTAAATGCTCTCTCTTATCTTCTTCAAACTAGGGTCTTCCCATTGACGCTCCTTAATTTTTATATAAGGGATGATTTTGACACATCCTGGACTACAAACCCACCATCCTCCGAATCCAGTAGTCGGACTCCCAAACTAGCTAACTGATGAAGCTCTCTTACCAATTCCTTCCTTTTGACTTGCACTGGCATTGAACTGACCATTGACTTACGGCTGAGCGCGTCTACTACAACATTAGCTTTGCCAGGGTGATATAAGATGTCCACATCATAATCCTTTAATAATTCAAGCCATCTTCTTTGTCTCAAATTCAGCTTTTTTTGTTTGAATATGTATTACAGACTCTTGTGATCTGTAAAAATGTCTACATGAACACCATATAAATAGTGCCGCCAAATCTTCAATGCATAGACTACCGCGGCAAACTCTAAATCATGTGTCGGATAGTTCTTCTCATGTTTCCTCAATTGCGTTGAAGAATAGGCAGTCACTTTACCATGCTGCATTAGCACACATCCTAAACCTGCTCCTGATGTATCATAATACACAACATAACCTTCTGGAACCTCTGGGAGAGTAAGGACTGGTGCCAATGTTAATCTATCATTTAACTCCTGGAAACTCCGCTCAGAAGCATCGGACCACTGGAATTTCATAGCCTTTTGTATTAACTTCGTTAATGGTGCTGATATGATAGAAAATCCTTCTACAAACCTTCTGTAATAGCCGGTTAAGCCTAAAAAGCTATGAACTTCTGTTGGAGTCGTAGGCCTCGGCCAATTCATCACTGCTTCAATCTTCTAAGTGTAAACTCTTATACCCTCGTCTGACACTATATGACCAAGAAAAGCCACTGACTTTAGCCAAAACTCACATTTGGATAGCTTTGCATACAACTTATGTTCCCAGAGCATTTGTAGTATTATCCAAAAGTGATCCACATGCTTTGTTTTCGAATGAGAGTAAACCAGAATATCATCTATAATACTATCACAAATACGTACAGGAATGGGCGGAACACGCTATTCATTAGATCCATAAATGATGCTGGTGCATTTGTAAGTCCAAATGACATTACTAGGAACTCGAAGTGTGCATACCTTGTCCTGAAGGCTGTCTTCGGAATATCCTTCTCCTTAACCTTTAGCTGATGATACCCCGAATGTAGGTCATTTTTTTAGAAACATCTCGCACCTTGTAACTGATCAAACAAATCGTCAATTCGGGGAAGAGAGTACTTGTTCTTGATAGTAACTTTATTTAGCTGCCGATAGTCGATACACATCCGTAACGAGCCATCTTTCTTTCGTACAAATAATACCGGCGCGCCCCAAAGAGATATGATAGGCTTAATAAAGCCTTTCTCGAGTAAATCCTTTAATTGCTCCTTCATTTCTTTCAATTCAGCTGGGGTCATTCTATAAGGAGTAATAGATATCAGTTGAGTGTCTGGCAACACATCTATACCGAACATAATTTTCCTTTCAGGAGGAAGGCCTGGAAGTTTGTATGGGAATACATCAAGAAATTCACTGACCACCGAAATTGATTGAGAACTAGGTGGTTCAGCATCGACATCTTTTGCCCGAACAAGATGGTATATACACTCTTTAATGATCATCTTTCTTGTGTTAAGGTATGAAATAAACCTACATTTTGGCATTGCCGTATTACCTTTTCATTCAATGACTGGCTTGCTTGGAAATTAGAACCTAACAATCTTTGTTCGGTAATCAACATTAGTATAGCATGACGCTAACCAATCCATGCCCATAATAACATCGAAGTCAACCATTTCTAATTCCACTAAATCTGCTAGGGTCTGATGACTACAAGCCAATACTGCACAATTTTGATAGATCCGTCTAGCGATTACCGATTCACCAACCGATGTAGATACCACAAATGGATCCCTTATCAACTCAGGATCCATACTAAATTTACAGGCAACGAAAGGAGTAATATATGATAAATTTGAGCTTGGATCTAACAACGCGTACACATTATGTGAAACGACCGATAGCGTATTGGGATGAATTTGTTGCAGATCCGACCGGTTGGGCTCTACCACCTTCACTTTTTGTCGGACAATCTCGTGCTATATAACCACGCTCCCTACAAGAATAGCATACTCTTTACTCTTATTGGCACGACCTTGCATGGGTCCCACCACACTGCCCATATCGAGCCAATGGCGGCTCATCTACATAGAATTCCCTCTATAATAAGATCCTGGTGCTCGTGAACTCTGGCTTGGTTCCGTTTGAATATAGCGATCAACCCTCGATCCTGAAGATGGCAATGATGCGCCGGCTGCTAGGTAAGATGGTCATCTGTAAGGCTGTGGCCTGGGCTCGCCTCCGAAGTCCCTCACGCCACTTACAGATCGAGCCCTTTTATGTTGGCCCCTATCACGCTTTTGATCGATCCGTTGTTACCTCTTGCGATCCTCCAGGTTTTGTTCATAAGCCTGGATGCGAGCAATATCCATATCAAGATTCAAAGAAGTCGTAGTACACTCATTGACCAAGTGTGGCCCCAAGCCAGTAACAAACATGTGTACCCGGTAACTCATTTCAGCTATAATTGTAGGAGCATATCGAGCCAAGGAATTAAACTGCAAGCTATATTCTCGAATGCTCATGCGGCCCTGTTTAAGACGTAGGAACCTGTCCTGTCTAGCCCGTCAAAGCTCGACTGGTAGAAAATGCTGTAAGAAAGCCTCTGAAAATTCCCCCATCCTGCTGGCGTAGCACGAGGTCCCCTAGATTTCTCTCATGTATCAAACCATGTTAGTGCAATATCTCGCAGTCTATAAGAAGCAAACTTTACCAACTCGGTATCGGTAGCATCCATCACCCGCAAAGTGCGCTGTACCTTTCCAGAAAATTCTACAGGTCCGCATTCAAGTCTGGTCCTATGAATACCGATGGGTCTAGATTGATGAAATCCCTAGCCCTTGCGCTAGCAGCTCTATCAGAAGGACTGAGAACCTGATGTTGGGCCTGAGCGGCCACTAATCGCGTCAATAACTGAACCGCACTCCGCATATCAAGATCCACGTATGGAGTATCATGTGGAAAAACTAGGGATGCTGCAGTTCCACTAATCTTCTCTGATGGTGATGTACTGGGAGAACCATACGAAGGAGTCGTACTCACTCTGGCCCTCGCTAACGGGTAGCAATCGGCTGGTACCTTCGCCCGCAGCCGTATTCAACTCCATCATACTCTTGGACTTCTTCCTTGTGGTAGACATCGCTGGAATCATAAGCACGAAATGGATTAGGAGTGAAATACTTATAATTCAGTTATATAGCACGATTTATGAGATGAAAGAATAGAAACCATCCCTAAAATGTCAGATAGCCTCCTATTTATAAGTATGGTGCACAACATACCCAAAAACAAGACTCTACTAGACACGGCTTGTAGACTCCCCATGACAGACATGCTCTGATACCAAGTTTGTCACAACCCAAAATGGAGGGCCGCGATGAGCACCCGGAGCTTACCCGCCGGGTACTTCTAATTGTACGACCAACTTCTAATCACAATTGAATACGGACTAAGCCGAAGAACATTATAGAAAATCTTAACCAGAAATCCAATTTTCATATATACATATACCAAGGCCGACAAGGCCATACAAGACTACCACGACACACAGGACACCTGTCTACAAGCCTCTAAGAGAGTACACAACATCAACAGGTCGGGACAAGGCCTCGCCATACCTATATAAACTCAGAAAAACTGTATCATACCAAAATCAAACCGACACTCCGGGAAGAGAGGAGTGCTTCCAAAAATCTGCTGAAATCTGCAACCTACTCACGTGGGTCATCGCCTTGCCTATGTGAACCTGCGGGCATGAAACGCAGCATCCCCCGATAAAAGGGACATCAGTACGACTGATGTACTGAGTATGTCAGGCATAAATATCAGCATAACAGGAATATACCAATAACTGAAATATAAACAACTGACCAACAGTAACTGCCTCTGAGGACCCTAATACACTTACCTACATGTTATGCACAATGCAGTGTCCATATTCATTGGCCTCATCGGGCAATTTCCTTACCATGAAAGCCTCTGTGGGCATCATACCATGTAATGGTTAACGAATATATGCTTGATGCAAGTGCAGTATATATATATGTTAGTGTTGCGAATCGTGCAACTCGTCCCAATATATGTTAGTGTTGCGGATAGTGCAATCCGTTCCAATAAGTCATACAAGCATCACATCATATTGGCCTCTTCAGGCTCTTTTGTGATAGTTTGTACCAGCTGCAGGTGGTGTGCGTATATAACGTCTTTCTCTCTTTTTCCATATCCCCTACATATATATATATATATAATATTTACCATATAGTAGTGTGCATAACACAAGTGGTCTAGGGTGATTTATGAATGCAATGCAAATGAAAATGCATGAATGATAATACAATATTCCAATCTCAACGGGTAACATAATACCTTTATACCTTCGTCTAACATTTAGAATATCAACACCTTTTCTGTATGCCTCAATAAGGACTTAGAAATAATTTTAGACATGCTTTTAGCATAGGAATCAATAACATGAATATTCTTAACTACTAGGAGTAGAACAAATTATGGAGAAATATCACAGTTATATTTCGTTACATGGAACATGCCAAAAGAAAAAAATAATTTGCCTTAACATACCTCGATTTCACTTAATAGCTAATCATGTTGGTGCAAAATTGTTAATCCGAAACAACTAGAAAGGAACCATCTTTTTTTCTTTTTTTTTGCTCTTCACTAGAACGAAAAAACAAATGGGGCATAAGTGCTAATGACTATTTGCTAAAAAGAATGGAAAGGAAATGAATGTTGTGCTAATGTCTATTTGCTAACAAAAGAAAGGAAAAGGGAATGAATGTTGTTATAATGTTTCACTGTTACAATGCCTCCCACTTAGCCAATGTTGGCAGTGGGAGGGCCTTTATTACTCGCCACATACGCCCCTAATTGCTTAGTCAATTGGTGAATAATCCCAAGGGTGTTACACGTTATCAAGCTCCACTTACACTTGTCCCCTATTAAAAATAATCAAACCCACAATTAATTTCCGCTCCCCGTCATCACACTTGTTACGTCCAAAATTATTTCGGGGTTTAATCCATTTTATATACCAATCTCTTTACTAGCATACGTAAATATGATCCAAAATTTTCCCAATGCTCGGGACTATTTACACATGTCTAGCGATTTTATATACGCTTAGCGATTTAAACCATAACCCGAAAGTACGGGATGTTACAGGATTAATCTAAAGGATGTATCAGTTAATCAAGTAGAGGTCTGACTAATGAATTCAGAAGATGGTACTCTTAAGATTCTGGACTCAATAGAGTCATCCTGCGTATGGAAAGAAAAAGAACGTCAGGATAAAGATTTCAATATTTTTGGGAAAATGGGAAGAATATTTAACAAAAGAGGATCACACCCCAAGAGCATAATATAAAAGGCACCCTCAGGTGCCATGGCTTACTTTGTATTCCTTAAAGTAGCGAAACTATGAGACTAGATTATAATAGAGATCTCATGAATACAAAAAAAATATCCATAAAGAATATACTAAGAGGAGTCAAGATGATTAATGGAGGTATTAATGGAATGACATGAAAAGGAGCCTTATAGAGGTTGTGGCCAGTGTATTAATTCATAGCAGGTAAAGATTGAACATCAGGAGCCAATGAAAAGACACAGAACATTAAGGACCCGATGAAGTTGGGAGATAATTAATATGGATTTTACTAAGGATTTATGTCGTCGTTATCATGAGTTGATTTGTTCGAGTAATTACTAATAGCACGACTCACCGACTTGTTTCTTGCCGATCAAAACTATCTATACAGCTAAGGACTTCGCGAGATTGTATTATTAAGAAGATGGTTCACCTTTATGATGTCTCCTGTTCTATGATACCGAACAAGGATACTCAATTTATAACTAAGTTCTAAAGCATCTTTTCGAAAAGGGGTTTTGGGCACTTCGGTTAGCCCCACTCTCAGGTAAATATGTAAATCAAGCATATGAATCAGGCGTTCAAGGGCATGTTACAAAATTGCATAGTGGATCCTAAAGGAAGATGAGATGACCACCTATCTCATAGTAAATATATGGAGCAACAACTATCGTGATAAATATCAAAATTATAGGGAAGGTGAATGGTTAGACGCATCCAGTAAAGGGTGTTAGGAAGATAGAAAGAGTACAAACCTTAAGTAAATCCTTAATATAAATTAAAGGCAAGTTATGAGCACGAAGGACTTCAGTAAGAATATAATAATTATTGCTTCCCTAGTACTTGTTGTTGCAATAGTAGGGTATCGAGGAAAGTTTCAAGCTAGATGGGAAATGAATTAAAAACCCGAAAGTAGAAGAAAAAGGAAAACCAGTAAGAGTTGTTGTTAAGAAAATAGATTAATAAACCCGCTAGTAAGGGGACTATTGTCACACCCCAACCTCGGGGGGGTGTCCGGCACTCGTCACCCTAAGGTCGAAGCATATCAACCATAGTACCTGAACCATACGTAGAGAAACTTAGGCCTAAAAGGCCTCTAATCAACAATAACAAGATAAGATGCAATAATGTCCTGCACGCAGAAGAAGCTCAACAACATATGTATATATACATAAACTAAGGCCGACAAGGCCGTCATCGATACAAAAAAACCATCCAAAAGAAGCCGGCAAGGCCATACCAAACAACTAAACACGTGACACTAGTTTACAAGCCTCTAAACATGACATCGAGTAGCAACTGGTCAGGACTGGAACCTGCCGTGCCCATGATATACATATACATACAACAAAATCAACACCTACCAATACTCTAAATAGCTCTGGAAGAAATGAGAGTATCGACAACAGCTACTGAATCAAACCACCTACTGCGGGGGAGTGCCAGATCACCTATTTGTACCTATGGACATGAAATTCAATACCTCAGCAAGGAACGTCAGTAAAAAGAATGTACTGAATATGTACAGCAGATAAACACAACTAAGAATAATAACAAGAGTATTGAGAAGTAAAGAGACAACCTAGACCTCAGAAAGCCACTGTGGGCATATATAATGCATAATATCACTGAAAACCAGTTATGTATATATATATAGCCACACTTTGGGGCAAAGTCATTATCATATCATACCCGACCTTAATAGGATTCGATGGTATCGTTCCTCCTTAATAGGATTTAGTGTTATCGTACTCAACTGCAGTGGTGTACACATATAAGTGTTGTACCTGGCCGCCTATAGCGCGGCTCGATATCATAATATATATATATATATATATATATATATATATATATATATATATATATATATATATATATATATCAAAGTGCAATGTAAGATTCAAAATCTAATAGGAATAGGACGGGGTGACACAAGGTCGTTAACCCTCCGTCAATCGTTATGAAACTCATTTACAGCAACTGTTACAATCCATCATAAACTCAGAACTAATAGTATAAGAAAGACTATCAAGAAGCGCTCTAAACAATCCCAACAATGGAAAAAATCCAACAATCTCAATAGAGTACAAGGAAACACTTCTGACAAAGGATATATGAAGATCATATAACCAATTTCACTAGTAACGAATAAACACAATATCAACAATCAAGGGAAATTATACTTGCATCCTCTAAGAGTAGGAATTTCTTACGGAACATGTGATTTGATAACATTTACCTATGGATCATGCCAACAATGATGAATAAGGTAACCCTTACATACCTTATCTTCTACCAATGTTACTCATATGACGTCTTGTTTGTTCTACAATCGTCTACCTAAGAAATAGAGATATGTCGGATCAAAATCAAGTCAATGGTTTCACAATTACTTCATTACGACATTCTATCAAATGCCTAATGTGCGCAACTTTCATATGTTGTTTTTATAGCAATTCAACTATCATCATACCTTCTTCAATAACTTCTGACAAAGGATATATGAAGATCATATAACCAATTTCACTAGTAACGAATAAAATATCAACAATCAAGGGAAATTATACTTGCATCCTCTAAGAGTAGGAATTTCTTACGGAACATGTGATTTGATAACATTTACCTATAGATCATGCCAACAATGATGAATAAGGTAACCCTTACATACCTTATCTTCTACCAATGTTACTCATATGACGTCTTGTTTGTTCTACAATCGTCTACCTAAGAAATAGAGATATGTCGGATCAAAATCAAGTCAATGGTTTCACAATTACTTCATTACGACATTCTATCAAATGCCTAATGTGCGCAACTTTCATATGTTGTTTTTATAGCAATTCAACTATCATCATACCTTCTTCAATAACCATGACAACACCAAGATCATAACTTTCATACTACACCATTTCCATCTATTAGCTCTTCAAGAATCAAGCCAAAACAACCCAACCACCAATATATCTTCTCTATAAAGTATTTAGCTCTATTCTCATAGATTATTACTACCAATGAAATCATCTAAGATATGAGGAATATAAAACATTTAAGAATAGCAAGAACTCACCTTAATCGACTAAGAGAGCTTCTATCTCAAGCCTTCTTCCAAATCTCCCAAGACTCCAAGTTCAACTCCACCACTTAAAGAAGGTTCTCTAAAATGATATAAGTTTCTCAAGAGAGAAATCAACTTAAAACCTTAAGGTATGGTACTTCATTGATATTTATACCATTAGAGAGTATTTGAGAGCTCTTAGGTTAAGTTTGGGTCGAAAATGAAATAAAATGATGGAAGCTTCGAGAT
The DNA here is from genome assembly GCA_034509755.1 of Anisodus tanguticus. Taxonomy (NCBI): domain Eukaryota; kingdom Viridiplantae; phylum Streptophyta; class Magnoliopsida; order Solanales; family Solanaceae; genus Anisodus; species Anisodus tanguticus. Next base: position 31,944,929 of record CM067541.1, read on the forward strand.
TAAGATACATATAGCCAACCCACCGCCTCCTTTCTGCAGAGGGATCTGCGCCGTAGATAACCATCTATGGCTGCATTTCCCACCGCAGATGGTGGCGAGAATTTGGTAAACAGGTAGCCTAAATCTGCGGCCCAATTCATAAAACAAAATGGGTTCCGCGATGCGAAACACTTAGTGTATCGTCCTATCATTATCAAACTTTGTTGAGATACATTTCCTTTGATCCAAATGAATTCTAACCTTCTGTAAACCTCTTTAACATCCTTATAAGTCATACGAGACCCCTAGAAAGGATCTTAAGTTATTGGAGCTCAATCCGGCTAACTTATTCTCTCACTTGCACACAAAATTATGGCGTGTAACATAATATAAGAAGCAACCTTAATATAAAAGTACGCTCTAGCCTTTGAGATGACGCTTAGAAGACCCGATGCTTGGTTTTGTGGGATATGTAATTATGTGGCAAGTTTAGCTTTGTTTCTTATTCAGAGAGAAATTATGCCAAAATGCCTATGTGGTCGAGGAGTTTTACATTCGAGGATGAATGTTTCTAAGGGGGAAAAGATGTTACATCCTATACTTCTGTACGTGGGATTGATCATGAGTAAATTGACCTAAGTACAAGGAAAGGATCAACTTGAGAATTAAATAAAAGCAATCATATTGTACTTTAAGGAGTTGAAAAAAGTTTGAGAAATGATAAGCTCATCGTACTCTGTCTCATTGCATCGATTGCATTGTAAGAGGACTAATGTAAGTTCAGATAAGTTCTGAGACCATATGAGGGTTAGTAAGACTTTATGTATAGTATTGAGAGTGTATCTAAAGGTTTTGAGAACAAGCAAATCAAAGAAATTAAGTTCATCGAAACTCGGAGAAAAGTAGGCAAAATTCTGGATAGGATTTTGGCCCAACTTAAGGGGGTATATATTCTAGTGTATAAGGAATTATGGAGTGCATAACCTATCTAAATTCAAGTTCAGAGAGTCTACTTTCCATTGTAATAGATCATTCGTAATCGGAGAAAGTACGGTTCTACGTACGGCCCGTACTTCCAGGCGTACTTCTTGGCGGTGGCCGACCTTTTAACCTTTTAAATTCATTCTAGCTCATTATTTTCCTCATATTTCGACCAAGACACCTCCTAAAACCCTCCTAAGAGTCTCCTAACATATTCCCATAGTGTGGGAGTGAATCCAAAGAGGTTTGAGCCAACACTAAGCTTGGGAACCTTGTAAAGCTTGAAGAAGAACTTCTATGTTGTTGTCTTGTGCTTGAGGATTATTGCAAGCTTGGAGAAGCTATTAATAAGGGTTTTCCTGATTATAAAGGTAAGTTTAAACATATCATAGTTGTGTTTAAGATTATTATTGTGTTGGTTGAGATGAAAATGTCCCAAGAATAACTTATGGTTGTGATGTTTAGTTGTTGTTGTGGAGACTATTTTGAACCAAAGTTAGGGTGTGACAGAAGGAGAAAAAGGTTTGTGGGGGATTTCATCTAGAATAGTGATTGTTGAACCTTGGATATTCCGTTTGGTAGCATTTTAGTGAATTAGAGGTATGTCTCTTTTTAGAACATACTTTTCAACCTTTTAAAAAAGTTTCTTTAGCATGGTTTCTTGTGCACGAGGGACAAACCCCGATGGAGCCTTAGTTGTATCATACTATATATATGTATTCGTGATTTATTCTATCAAAGGATTGTTGAAACCGATTTAAAAAGCCTTGTACTTTGAACATGATTTACCCTTAAATGAACGTTTTAAACTTGATTTTAGAAACTTGGATATTCCATGTGTTTTGCCTATGAATGGGTTTTGTTGAAGTTGAAACTTATTTAATGACTTGACCATGGTTTCTAAACCTATTAATGACTTGGTATACCTCTATTAACAGGATGATGACCATAATCCATAATGAGTGATTCGGATAACTTGCCATGATTTCTACGTTTGTGTTTGACCTAGCTACTCGGGAAGAAGGGTAGTCACTGTGGATCCTAGTGTGGTTTGCCTAGCTATTCGGGAGGAAGAATAGCCATCAAGGGTCAATAACCCTGATGTGGTTTTGTTTAGCTAATCGGGAGAAAGGATATCCTTCAAGAATCTATAGCCCCGATGTGGTTTTGCCTAGCTATCCGGGAGGAAGGATAGCCATCGAGGGTCAATAGTCTTGATGTGGTCTACCTAGCTATACAGGAGGAAGGATAGCCATTGAGGATCAATAGCCCGGCTGTGGTTTGCCTAGCCATTCGAGAAGAAGAGTGGTCATCGAACGTTAGTAGTCTCGATGTGGTTTCACCGAGCTATTTAGAAAGAAGGGTAGCCATCGAGGGTGACAACCCTGATGTGGTGCTTATATGCAGTTTAGGGAACCCTAGTGGTCATCCCTTTGTATATTGATTTAGTCTTTATTGGCATGTGTTATGCTTTAGTTTCCTGTGAGTGGTTTGTTAATGATCTTGAGTTCATGATTGAAAAAACTTAACATTTAAATTGATATATTTTTATGTTATTGGCTCTTACTGGTGATTTTACTAAGGTTACAGACTTACCCTATCTTTGGGGATTTCAAACTATTTTTTAAGGAACTTAAGGTAACGAGAACGACTTAAGGATTCAAATTGATTATTTCTTCATCATTGACTTATAATGGATATTCATGAGATGCATTATTTGTTTTGAATGTTACACTCATTACTTATATATTTTTTCTATTAATTAATGTCCCGGAGACACTCACTGAGAGTGAGTGCCCAGTACTCAGGCATACCATTATTGTTTATTATGGTATGTTAGGTAACAAAAAAGAGCAAGTTCACGGTGCGCGTACGGAATATGATAACTTATTGCTTTCTTGACTTATTGGTGCGCCCAAATGCTTGTTCATAGGACACCCTTCTATTTACATTTATTTATTTTTGTTTTCGGATTGCGTCCCGAAGTTAGTCCATTCATTTATTTATCTTAGAATCTCCATAGACGGTTGTCATAATTGTGGGTACATTGTCGAGGCCTTGTATGGCTTGTTGGGCGGTTGCCATGTTTTATAACATCTTAGTTCTATTAAACTTCCGCTAATTTGTATAAATATGAGCATGTTTTCTTTTAGCCTTGATGACTCATTTTAAACAAATGTTAAAAGGTTATCAAAAGAGATTAGACATTTATTAATTTAATAAGGTGCTTCTGGTGTTGATGGTATTGGATTCCTGTTGCGTCCAGATGGGTTTTGGAGCGTGACAACCCTTCCACCCTAATCGAGGAATACCTGGCATGGCTAAAGTAATTGTCTTGGCATGACAGTCTAAGATCGCGTGATATGTAGATAACCAATCCATCCCAAGAATAGCGTCGAAGTCTACCATATGCAAAACTTTCAAGTCTACTTGGGTATCATACCACATCAAAGTAACTATGCAACCTCGATATACCCAGTCTACCACTACAGGACCCCAATAAGAGTAGAAATATGAATAGGCATCACTAGGGAATCACATATAAAATCCAAACTCAAAGCAAAGTAGGCATACACATAATAATAGGTAGAGCCTGGATCAAACAAAACTATAGCGGGATGGTGGAAAACCTAAAGAATACATGTAATGACTGCATCAGAGGCCTATCCTCAAGTCTGCCCAATAAAGTATAGAAATGAGGACGATCACCCAAAGTCTGAGTACCTCCATGACCACTACCTCGACCGAACAGAGCACCACTCATTTATCCTTGAGAACTACCTCTACTACCATAATAACCACCTCTAGTCAGCTGTGTAGTTATCCTAGGCACAGAAGCCTGAGAACTCTGAGGCTGACCACAATGCCTACATCTGAGACAATCTATATTGAAGTGCCGAAGATCACCACACTCATAACACCCTCTAGGTATGGCAGATCATTGGGAAGGATCAGCGCCTGAATGCCCACCGCGGCTAGATGGCCTGTAAAAACTTGGGGTCAACTATCCTGAACATTAAAAAGTACGCACCGACTATCCTCCCTCAGATAGTGGCATGGCTGCAACAACTGGCCTAGCACTCGGACAATGATGACCTCCATCAAAATAACCCCTACCTCCATATGAGGCACCCACATTAGTGCTGAAACAGGGCATCTTAACCACCCGCTGCTCATAATCCTCACGCCTATTGAACTAGGCCTCTCGAACTGCATTAATAATCTGCTGGAAAGAAAAACCTGTGGCAGCCATCTATGATGCAATCAAGCAAAGAGGATAAATAAACCCATTGGTGATCCTCATCACCCTCTCAGTCTCGTCAGGAAGAATCATCAAAGCATGATAAGATAATGCATGGAACCGATTCTCGTACTCTATCACAATCATACCCCCCTTGGCGTAAACGCTCAAACTGAGCTCTCCTCCTCTCTCTAACACTGCAAGGTACAAAATTCTCCAAGAATGCATGAGTAAACAAAATCCAAGTAAAAGGAGGGAACTCTACAGGTATGGTCTCAACATATAACCTTCACCACAGTTTGGTCTGCTTGGTAGGTCCAATCATCTGAAAAGTGGTGTAGTCTACTCCATGAGACTCCACTAACCCGAGGTTGTGCAACCTCTCATGACATCTAATCAAGAACTCAAAAGCATCATCATCTGAGTCTTCATCATATCTAGGAGGATCCATCTTCCTGAACCGATCAAACATCTTCTGCTCCACCACAGTCATCATGGGCTAAGTAGCTGGGAGTGAAGAAAGACCAGGAACTGTGATGCCTAAGAAACGAGGAACCCCACTAGTAATAGTTGAACCCCGGTGTCTGAAATCTGGGAAAATCCATATGATCAGGAGTCTGTCATCAAAGCCTAGTATGTGATCCATCAGAACTGACCCGTCGAACACTATGTTCTACAGTCTCAAGAAAACTTCATCATACGGATCAAAGTGTCCTGAATCACTGGTGTAGCAATAAAAATTGGGGGCGCCTGAGCTGGCTCTGCCCATCAACAAAAACTTGATCATCATCATCAACCTAAATCTTATCATCCTCCGGGACAACCTCTAACTCTAGAGACACTAGCCTAGCATGACCCTGAGCAACTGCCAGTGCTCGGCCTTGGGCTGGTGCTATAAGTCGCATTCTAGATCTATCTCACCATCTGCCTCTACCCCTATCTCATGCAACACCTCTAGCAATGGGTGCATGTGCAGATGGGGGCTCCTGATCACCATCTGCGGTCGAACAAGTCCTCACCATCTATGAGAAAGAATAAAACAAAAAAGATTTAGAATTCAATAAAGTTGAGAACGGACGATAAGAATGAAAGAAACAAACTTTCCTATAGCCACTCGAAGATAGGTACAGAGCTATTCGTACCGATTTGCAAGGATCTACTATACATCGCTTTTGTACTTATGAGACCGATAAACCTAGTGCTCTAATACCAAATTTTTATGACCCAAAATTTTATTTGTACTGTGAGGGCACCTACTCTAAACATATAGGCTAACCCTAAGCTTATTCACAAGTCATAAGAATGAAATTTGTGGAAATAGAATTAAACCATGAAAGTACTTAAATAGTGTCAAAATATAGCATAAATAAGTCTAAGTCAACAACATAACCTAAAATTTGGTTGTCATGAGTACAAAAGCATTTATCTGAATACAAGTTTGGAAAGCTAATACATCAGCTGTCTAGAATAAGGAAAAGACAAAAAACACTAAAGATAAGGAGTCCGGTGTTGAGGGGCTATCATCAGCTCACCTTGAATCTCCTAGAGTTGCCTCTAAGATAAGTCAAGGTCTCGACCCTGAAACTCTGTTTCTACTCGAATTGGTACCAACACACAAAGGTGCAGTAAGTGTAAAGTGCGTAATGTAAGCACTTGTAAGCATCAACTTCACTGATAGACCCTAAACTATAGTGGTGGCAATGGTTGGTACTCTCATTACTCATTTTATTGCTCAATTAGTTACAATTATTAAGTTCATAAGGAGCTAAACTATTTAAGTAAAGGTTCAACAACTAAACACAGTCATAAAGTTCGTTACTTTTCACTTACAAGTATATAATGTACCCACCTTTTAGTTACTTAGAGAGGTTATAGTGATAAAGACTTAACATTTCCCTCAATTAAGGCTCATATACCCATAAGGATTTAAATTTTTCGTAGATTAAGATAAATTTAGTCATAAATACTTGACCTTTACATCATCTAGGATATTATATTACTAAAGATTCGATTTTCCCATCCTTTTAGGACAAGTATTATCATAAAGGTTCAACTTTTTCACCTTTTAAGTCAAGGAAAGCCATAAAGGTTCTATCTTTCTTTCAATTAAAGCGACTATAACTATAAGTATTCTATATGTATATCATCTAAGGCACACATGGCAAGAAATCAAACATCATGTATGAATGACATGAATGCAAGTGAAATGTATGTTATGAAATGGCCATATGTACCGATATACACAAGCTCCTATAATAGGTTTTACGTGACCCATGGGGGACTAATGAGGTCCATAGAATATCATGTTCTCTACATCACATCAGGTACCAGCTCTTAGGCTGTAATAACATCATCATCATCATCATCACTCTTGTATATGTACCAAATCCTAATCTGACCTCTTCAGTCCCCCTTCCTTGCATCCCATCAATTAGATGTCAATAATATCATGAATGAATGTAATGGATAAGTGTACACCATGCAAATGCATAACATCAATTCAATTTATCATGATTAACACTTCTTTCATTTTATTAGACAAGATGTGGAGTGATGAATGCATGACAAGTCAATAATGACGGAGTCAATCAATCATAGCTAACATAGCACAATTAAGCAACAGTCATACGAACCTAAGCGGAATTATACACCACTCGACCCGAAGGCTAAACACATTGTCTCTGTCATAAGTTTATTTACTTTGTATTTTAATTACCCTTTACATATACATTGCTACCCGCACAAGTGCTCATCACCTCACGAGTATGGGACACCTAATTCCCAATTATGCTCCTTAATCAATTAAACCAACACAAAACACTACACAAATGGTCTAGTATGTCTTAACTAGCCTGAATCTGAAGCCGAGAGTCACTCTACAGCCTTCCCATTCCTTTGAGCCTCTAAATGAGCCCACTCTGTTCAAATACAATATCTACATGAGATTATAAAGCTAACGATACCCATAAGACTATATAAAGGTTCGGGTCTAAAAATCAACCATAAAAACCCGCCATGAACCCAGAAGGTCAAAATCATAAATTAAACTTAAAATCACGTTTGAGCCATCAATTTCACTATTTGAAGCTAAAACCAATGTTCATGAAAACCCCTTATTTACTACTTAGAAATCATGGAAAGAATCATAATTTAATGGAAGAAATCATTAATAATCACTAAAATTGAGCTTAGAAACTTACCCCAATGAAAAAACTTATAATTTGCATTTGAAATCGCTCTAATTCGAGTTATATAGCTTTTGAATGAGTTTATGGAAGATGAAAGCTGAATTGATGGGTTTTATTTTTGCCCAGTTACGCTGCCCTTCGCGATTGCGAGGGCCATTCTCGTGATCGCGGGCCACTTTACCGACCAAGGCCAGCTTACCTCTTGCTCGATCGGGGCCTGCTTCCCCTCCCTTCATCGCGGCCACGTGACCCTCACCACGATTGCAATGAAGGAAACCAGATGACAGTTGAAGCCATTATTCTAGTTTTTCTAATTCTCGATCTGACACTCAAACTCATCCGGGACCCCTCAGACACAAACCAAATATATATTTCGATCATGAAACACGTTCCGAACTTACTTGCGCACTCGGAGTTCCCGAAAAAGTCTCCTTGACCCGATGTTGACCAAAGTCAACTATTAAACTAAGGAAATCCTATTTCTCAACCAACTACCCAAAATGCACCTGAATGCCTCAGGACCCAAATCAAAAGTTCCACTAACACATAAATGACATTTCGGACCTAATGGAATCGACGAAACCTCAAAAATGACGCATTTACTCGAAATTTAACTATTAGTCAAACTTCTCCATTATCTTGACTTATAAATTTCTAAACCTGCTAAAATCAATCTGGAACTCTTCTGATAGCCTCGGGAACCATGCTACCCATCCCGCAAGTCATAAAGACACAAGTAAAGTCATGAGAAAGGTAGGGATTTATAGTTAAAAATCTCAAAACGACTATGCGAGTGGTTACACGCATGACACCCAATTATTTTGATCCCAACAAAATTTTCAATCTCTACACCGCAACTTCCCAATTTCAATCCAAATTTGAATTGAATATATCATTTGTACAAGAGTTTTACTATAAGTTTTAACCATGATTAATTGATTAAGTAACATGAGGGAAAGAAATATCAAAGAATTAATTGGCGATCCATTTTCTACAAAAGAGATATTGTGTCTTACGGGTTGTATTCTTTTTTATTTTCTTTCAAATTATTCTTTAATTTCATAAAAAGGTAATTAATAAAATTAATCAAAATGCAATATGAGTAAGGGCAAATTAGTCATATCAGAATTATATTGCATTAAAGATAAATAGTTTAAAGCAATTGTTACATAGAAATAAAAATAAGAGAGATAAAGCAGAATACTACAAACCACAAGGGAGATAAGTTTTATGAAATCAAATTTGAAGGGAGATCTTTGAAACTATCCCTTTATAAATTATATGAATACGATTTTGATTTCTGGCGTCTAACTTTTTATTGAACCTATTGAGTATTCTAAGAAAATAATTAGAATAAATTTTACATAATCCCTTTAACCATATCAAATTTGAAAATAATATCTCCAATGAAAAGTGTACATTTTAACCTCAATAATTAACGGTCAAAGTGAGATAATCATGTCAGAAATTTTACAATGTCAAACTAACCTTTAATTAGTGTGTATTATAATAATTATTGTTGTCCAACCACTAAAAATCGAAGAAATATGATCTTTTGCCCTTTTACAATTTGAATATAAGAAAATGACCAGGATGTGCATTGATTAAATTCAAATATCCCATTGTATTCTCTAGTTTTTGTTTGAATATCAAAACCTTGTTCTCTTTGCTTTTTAAGATTTATTTCATAAGAGCTTTAAAAAAATTAATATACATTGATCGTTCTTTATGTTATTTGTATAATTGATCGCATAAAAGAATTATTTTAATGATTATTTAAAAAGCCTCCGCGTATATCAACAAATAGTTCTGAACCTAAATGGGGAGGGGGATGTCCAAACAGACCCAAGTAATGTGCAAAAAAAAGAACTGTAACTAAACTGTTGCGTTTTATGCTTTAAGTGAGGTGTGAAGGGGAAAATGGAGAGAAATGAAAATTTAAATAATGTTCGTTTTACAAAGGAATTTTTCCCTCATTAATTAAGAGAGGGGAGGTTTTGTGCTTATATATAAAGCACTTCTTCTAGCTCTTAAAGGATTGTAAAGAAGACAAGCCTCGTGTCACGACTCAAAAATGCCTAAGTCATGATGGCACCTATTTTTCTCACCAATAGATAAGACAAAACTTGAATATATAACTATTAAGTAAATAAGAGGAATAGTTCAAGAGAAAAATTATTATCCATAATAATAAATCTTTATAAATATAAAAGAGGAAGTCAAAAACTGAATACGAATACAATCCACCCAAAATCTAGTATCATAAGTACAAGAGTTTCTAAGTAGTAGCCACTACATGTGTGAAACTCCAAATACAAGTGTGAATCGTATGAAAATAACAATACTATAATAAGATAGAGGGAGGAAGGGCTGTTGTGGAACAGTCAGGCAGATCACCACGTCCTACGAGTGTATGCTCTACACGACTCACTTGGTCTGGCGAACTCCACTAGTACTTGGAGTCGAATCTGCACAAAAAATACAAAAGTGTAGGCTGAGTACGGGAAACTCGTGTACTCAGTATGTATCATAAACCGACAACAAAAGAAGTAGTGACGACCTAAGTAGAAAACCTTCCATATCTTACTAATACCAAGTTATATCAATCGGAACCAACACCAATGTCACGACCCTTTTTAAGAATCGTGGTGGCACCTGCACCTTTCCCACCTGTAGGCGAACCACTTCTCAATTAACAACACGAAGTAATAAGAAAAGCGAAAATAATAAGAGAATGAATAAGATTGTCTACTCATAATAAAAATGTGGAAATAGTCTAATAAAACTTATTACAACCCCCGAAATCGGGTAATAATACAAGAGCACTAAATCTGATAACAAGAGTCTAATAAGTCTGATAATGTCTCCCAAAATAACTAAAAGACATAAATAGCGATAAGAGCATCCAGGGCATGCTAATGGAAGCATCCTCACTCCGAAGACAAGAAATCCGCTAACTCAGACTTAGTCACGAAGTCCTAAACTGGTAGAAGGCGTTGTATGTATATCCAAAAAGAATGCAACAAGTGTAGCATGAGTACATAACGTACCCCCGTAGGCATCATAGGCCGACAACGACGGAAGATACGTAATAGAGATAAACATCAAGTTGACTCTCAAGTAATCCTATACTAAGCAGTTCAAGAATTATGTAAGTCACCTTGTTCACGTAAGAGTTCAATAACCAATAATCCATGTATTATGGAATCAATCAACAAGATCCTTCATCACAAAGTTACCCAAGTTCCAATAACCAATCCAAATCACGTTACCAATCAATAGGTAATCCATGTATATTTATATGTCTAATATGAATTTAAATGCAAATACCATGTACCTTTCACAACTGGTCTACATGCGTTCAAATTCTATGAACTGCCACTCATGGGGGACCCGCACCATCCATATACCACATGAAATTATTTATCATCGGGTCCCAGCTTTATGGCTGTAATAACATCCATTGCAAGTGTACAACCTGGTCCCTCCGGCATTCATCATCATCTCAGTATTGCCAACATCTCATAGTAATATCATTGCCTTTATTTTCCCGATCTTAATGAACCCACAAAAATTCCATACCACTCTACTTTCAATATCATTAGAATCATGAGTGTATGAATGCAATGACAATAACAAGGCAAGTAATCAGGATGTATGTCATGCAATGAAGTATAAGAGATGAATATCACATGCTTTCATAAAGTTATTAACACATAATCCACGTAAATTAGGAAATTATATTGAAAGAAATGTGATGAATAAACACAACAATATCAACACTGGTAACAAGCCCACATAATGGCGACAAGCCCAACAACAACAGTCAGAATCAGCTTAAGGCTGATTCCCCAAATCATCCATCATCACAATTCAACACCGGTATCCACCCAAGCATTTATCACAACCGCTAAGGTGGGACCCTCAAACACGCCCAATACCCTTCAACATTTATAACTAATACGCACTTCTATCGGAGTCTACAAATAAGAAACCGTAGTCTACCTCAAAGCCGAGCAGGAGCCACAAACGGTCAACCCTCAACGCAGGCCTTGCTCTTTCGGAGCGCCTCATAGTACTCGTATTCTAATAAATAGATGTTACGTTAATAAGTAATCTAATACAAACACAAAGACTTAGTCCTTTCAAACAATAGAAGATTCATCCAAAAATCGACTTCGGGCCCACGGTAGAAAAATTTGAACTTTATTACTCAAAAAGTATAATAACATACTAAATAATCATATTCTTAAATTGATTTGAAAACTAAATCCGATTGGATCCTTAATTGCAAGATTAAGTAAAAAGCCTCAATTCCAAATCCTAGATTTTTCCCCCAATTCAAAAGGGTTTCCAATATCAAATTAACCATCACGAAATCATCATCTATCATTAATCAACACTAGATCATAATATTACATCAATCCAATCAATAAACAATCCTCAATTCAAGATTCTTAGCCTCTTATTCTTAACATGAAAACTTAGGCATCTTCTTTTCCCAAATAGAATCTACACTAGGATTAGAAGACTCTAATGATATATAATAATTCAAAGGGATGAAATTATACCTCCAATGAAGACCAATGATGGAATACTCAAGAAATCACCTCTTATCCGAGCTCTAGTCCCAATAGAATATTTTAGGAAATGAATCATTTAAGGGCATTTAATAATCTGATTTTAAATAGAGATTCCACTTTAGCGGAATCGACTTCGCTAAGACGTAATTGCTTTAGAGGAAACTAGGGCCACTGAGGTGGAGTCACTTATCCCGGATAGGTGCATAAGCAAAAAAAAGGACTCTATAGAGCGCTATCGCCTCTACGAGAAAACATACACCGAAGCGGAAACCATAAAACACACACCGAAGCGGAAACCATAAAACACACAAGGCTCGCATCTGTGAGCCAACCTACACTGAGGTGGACCCGCAAAAGCGGCCAGAAGGTCGTTAGTGTGAGATACCAGAAAGCAGCAACTCTAAAACTTAGTCAATTCTCCACCAAACACCTGAAATTCTCCTAGGACCCCATCCCCCTCCGAAGTCAAACCAAACATGCTACCTCAAGGTAAACAGTGCTACAAACTCGCTCGCGCACTCGAATTTCTCATACCACCGAGCTAAGACATACTTTTCTACGAAATCACCCAGAATATTCAAATATCACAATTTTATAAATAAAGCCACAAAGTACATCTGAATGCCTCAGGATGCAAACCAATGACTTGGCTAAGTCATAAGTGACCCTCCGGAACTACCAGAAGCGAAGAAACCAAAAAATGATCCAGTATACCCGAAAGCAACTTTGGATCAAACTTATCATTTCTAAACTCTTCAATTTTAGGTTTTCTTCAAAACTCACATAAAGGTACCTCGGGATCCGTGCTACCCATCCCCGCACATCACAAATGCCACAATGAGTCTACAGGATGGGTAATTTAGTCAAATAATAGTCTTTAGCTAAAAATGATCGGACGGATCATTACATTAGATACTAATTAAACAAACATCATCCTCCAACGGAGAGAAACAAAAGGGGAAACATACCGAAAAAAGTAAGTAAATGAGGGTATCGGCTCCGCATATCAGCCTCTGTCTCCCAAGTAGCCTCCTCAAAAGGAAGATGCTTCCATTGCACCTTCATAGAAGCAATCTCCTTAGACCTCAACTTTCTCACCTGCCTGTCCAAATGGCCACATGCTCTTCTTCGAACTCTACATTTTGATCAAGAAATACGGAGTCCCATTGGATAATGTAGGATCTATCGGCATGGTACTTCTTCATCATAGAAACATGGAAAACTGGATGGATACATGGAATACCTGGTGGCAGAGCCAACTCATATGCCACATCTCCAACCCTCTAAAGAATCTTAAAAGGCCCGATATACCTTTGACTCAACATCTCTCTCTTGCCGAATCTCATCATGCCTTTCATAGGCGAGACCTTCAAAAGAACCATGTCACCAACCATGAACTCCATATCCCGGTCCTTCTGGTCCGCATACTCTTTTTGCCTACTCTGAGTTGCCAGGAGCTTGTCGTGAATCACCTTCACCTTCTCTTAAGGAGTCTCTCAACAAATCCATACTACAAGGCCTCACCTCGAACGCATCAAACCACCCAATCGGAGAGCGACACCTCCTACCATACAAAACTAGAATAGTGCCATATCAATATTGGAGTGATAATTGTTGTTGTATGCAAACTCTGTCAAAGGTAAGAATTGATCCTAATAACCACCAAAATCAATCACGTAGGCTCATAACATATCCTCCAATACCTAAATAGTCTGCTCGAACTGACCACCCATCTGAGGGTGAAATGTTGTACTGAGATCCAAGCGAGTAACCAACTCCTTTTGCAAAGTCCTCCATAAATAAGAAGTAAGTTGATTACCTGGTCTGAGATGATAGAAATAGGACCTCATGCAGATGAATAATCTCACGAATATAAATCTTAGCCAACTTCTCAGAATTGTAAGTGGTATGGATCGGAATGAAATGTGCGAACTTGGTCAACCTATCAACAATGACCCAAATAGCGTCGAACTTCCCCAAAGTCTTTGGAAACCCAACAACAAAATCCATAGCAATCCGCTCCCACTTCTACTCAGGAATGGGCATCCTCTTACTCACACCACCTAGTCGTTGATACTTATATTTAAGTTATCAACAATTCTGACACTGAGACACAAACTCCACAATGTCTTTCTTCATCCTACCCCACTAGTACTGCTGCTTCAAATCCTGATACATCTTTGTCGCTCCAGGATGAATCGAATATATAGAGCTGTAAGCCTTCTCCATAATCGATCTCGGCAAGTCTTCAACACGAGGAACACACACTCTCTTTTTGATCTTCAAAACCCTCTCACCATCAATCATAGCCCCCTTGGCATCACCTTGTATCACATTATCCATGATCTTGCACAATTTCACATCATCATACTGATGGGTCTTGATCTGCTCGATGACCTCACCTCAATACAAGCCAAAATCCTATCCGAATTTGAAATGTCAAGCCTCACGAAACTGTTGGCTAAGGACTGAACCTCCAATGCCAAGGGTCACTCAGAAACAATCAAATGAGCCATACTCACCACTTTTTGGCTCAGGGCATCTTCCACCACATTGGCCTTGCCAAGATGGTACAAAATAGTCATATCATAGTACTTAAGCAACTCCATCCATCGACATTGTCTAGAATTCAAATGTCTCTAATTGAACACATGATAAAGGCTGCGGTGATTGGTATAGACCTCACAATGAACTTCATGGAGGTAATGCCTCTAAATCTTTAATGTAAATACAATAGCTGCCAACTCTAAATCATGAACAAGGTAATTCTTCTTATGCACCTTCAACTGCCTCGATGCATAAATTATCACTTTACCCTCTTGCATCAACACATAGCCCAACCCAATCCTCGAAGCACTAAAATAAATGATAAAGTCTTTCCCTTCCACTAGAAGGGCCAAAATCGGGGTTATGGACAAAAGTGACTTAAGCTTTTGAAAGCTCTCTCACACTCGTCGGACCACTGGAAAGACACCTCCTTCTGAGTCAACCGCGTCAAATGAGAAGCAATAGATGAAAATCCCTGGAAAAACCGATGATAATAGCACGCAATACCCACGAAGCTCCGAATCTCTATCATCGAAATAGGCCTAGGCCAGTCCCTGACTTCCTCTATCTTCTTCGGATCAACTATAATCTCATCCTTCGACACCACGTGTAGTAATGCCACTGAAGTTAGCCAAAACTCACACTTTGAAAACATAGCATATAACTTCTTTTTTTAGCAAACCAAGAACCACTCTCAAATGCTTCTCGTGGTCCTCTTTACTCTTCGAATATATCAAAATATCATCAATGAAGACAATCACAAACGAATCCAAATAAGGCATGAGTATCCCATTCATCAAGTCCATGAATGTTGCAGGGGCATTGGTAATCCGAAATGACATCACCAAGAACTCATAATGACCATACCGAGTCCTGAAAGTCATCTTGGGAATATCCTCAGCCCGGATCTTCAACTAGTGATCCTCGGACCTCAAATTAATCTTTGAAAACACAGAAGCATCCTGAAGTTGGTTGAACATATCATCAATATGAGGAATCGGATACTTGTTTCTGATGGTGACCTTGTTCAACTATCTATAGTCAATGCACATACGTGTAGTGCCATCTTTTTTCTTCACGAACAACACATGAGCACCCGAAAGAGACACACTAGGTCGAATGAAACCCTTACTCAATAAATCCTGAAGCTGCTCCTTCAACTCTCTCAACTCTTCCAAAGCCATATGGTATAGAGGAATAGAAATAGGTTGAGTACCCAGCTCTAGATCAATACAGAAATTAATATCTCTATCCGAAGGCATACCCGACAAATCTGTCAGAAAGACCTTGGCGAACTCACTCACTATAGGAACTGACTCAAGGGAAGGAGTATCTACACTCGTATCCTGAATATGTGCTAAATACGCCAGACAACCCTCGTCTACCAACTTTCTAGCCTGAATGAAAGAAATAATCTTCTTAGGAGCAGGGCTGGGAGCGCCCCTCCACTCCAACCTTGGAATACCAGGCATCGGTAAGGTGAATTCTTGGCATGATAGTCCAGAATCGTATGGTACGGTGATAACCAGTCCATACCTAAAATAATATCAAAATCAACCATGTCTAGAATAACCAAGTCTACCAAGGTATCATAACCTATAAAAGTAACAACACAGTGATGATAGACTCGATCTACGACCACAGAATGACCAACTAGTGTATACACATGAATAGGGACATTAAGAATATCACACCACATATCCAAATTAGAAAAAAAAAAGGTATGTAGACACATAGGAGAACGTAGACCCAGATCAAATAGCACTAAAGTAGACCGATGACAGACTGAAATGGTACATGTGATAACTGCATTTGATGTCTCAGCCTCTAGCCTATCAGGGAAAGCATAACAATGAGTGCATCCTCCCTCGGAATGAGCACCCTAATAGCCGCCTCGACCTGAACGAGCCCCATCTCTACTCATATGAGAACCACCTCGACTGGCTTGGTGACCACCACAGAGTAAATGGGAACCCCTCTACTAGATTGACTGCCACCCCTGGATGGCTATGCAGGGTCCTGGGTGTACGAGATCTACCTTATACAAGCCTGGGAAAATCTCTACTAAGATGCCTAACATCTTCGCAATTGTAACACTCTAGTCGCTATAGGCTGCTAGATAGACATAGAAGATCCTGAATGACCACCACGATCAAGGTACCGAGATTGAGTACCTCTAGAAGATGACCCCCACTAAAACTACTCGGCCCTGCAGAGGCACCATGAGAAATATGGAGAGTTGGCTGGATCTGTCTACTAAACTACGAATGTTGGAATCTACTCTACTGCACATACCCACGTGAAGTATACCCATTGTAGTACCAATGTCGGTGAAACCTCTTCTCTGACTCATGTCTGGGTAGATTGCCCCTCACAGACTCCACCATCCTAGCATGCTCTTTCATCGCCTAAAAAAATCCCTAGCGGCCACCAACTACAATGTAGCTAACTAAATGGGAATACTCAACCCTCTCACAAAGTATCTAACACACTCAACCCCTGTAGGTAGCAACGACGCTGCATAGCATGACAAGGCATGAAAACGAGTCTCGTACTCGGCAACTGATGAACCCCTCTCCTCCAACTTGGAGAATTCATCCCGCTTGCTCACATGCGAGCTAAAGGGCACATACTTCTCTAAGAAGATCCGATAAAACATGGTCCAAGATAGTAGAGGCGACCCTGCTGGCTGACAAATAACATAAGCCCTCCACTCTTGCTTTGCATCCCCCATAAGCTGAAAAGCAACAAAACAAAATGCATGTGACTCAACGATACCCAAGGTATGTAGCTTCTCATAGCTGATCACTATAAACTCATACGCATCCTCCTCAAGTAGGTCATAGAATATGGGAAGCTTCATATTGGAGAAATGCTCCCATATCTCCCGCTCATCGCGAGTCATGACAACTCGTGTAACAGATAAGGGACCAAACTCTACCGCTAAAATTTCATCTATACGGGGTGCCGAAATAGCAACAGGCTGAACCTCTAGAGTATGCAACTCGGGAGTCTATCATCTACCATGCGGGTCTAACACCCACCTGGAGTAGTCGGAAGGATGCTCGCTTGGGCAAAACCATCAAGCACACTCAATAATCTGACCAAGGTGTCCTGAAGAACCGAAATAGCTATAAATCCAGGTTGATCCTGGGACGGCTCCATCTTCTCATCATACTTCTCATCTTGAGGAACATTATCCAGCTCGGGGGACACTGATCTAGCACGAGCTTAACTGGCTCATTGTGCTCCACCCCATGCTGGTGCGCCTGCTCGGGCTCTACCTCGACCTTGACCACGACCTTTAGTACGATCGTGCACCGCTATAGCTGGTGTCGGTGCCTCCTCTCTCGCCGCATGGACACGAGTCCTCACCATCTGTGAGAGAATAGAAAACAAAGGTTAGATACCCATTTGATTCAACTTAGTACAAAAAAATGAAGAAAGTGAAGTTTCCTAAATGTCCCATAGCCTCTCAAAGATAAGTACGGACGTCTCCGCACTGATCCGTAAGACTCTACTAGACATTGCTCGTGTATTTAAGATAGTTTAACCTAATGCTCTGATATCAACTTTGTCACGACCCCTTTTAGGAATTGTGGTGTCACCTACACCTTTCCCATCGGCAGGCTAACCACTTTCCAATTAACAACACAAAATAAAGAAAAACATAAATAATACGAGAATGAATAAGATTTTCTACTCATAATATAAATGGGGAAATAAATATGATAAAAGTTATTACAACCCCTGAAATCTAGTCAATAATACAAGAGCATTAAATCTGATAACAAGAGTCTAATAAGTCTGATAATGTCTCTCGAAACAACTAAAAGACATAAATAGCGATAAGGGCATCAATGGCATATTGAATGGAAGCATCCTCACTCCGAACACATGAAATCCTCTAACTCAGACTCGGCCACAAAGTCCTGAACTGGTAGAAGGCGTTGTATCTGCATCCAAAAAGAATACAGCAAGTGTAGCATGAGTACACAACATACCCCCATATGCATCATAGGCCGACAACGATGGAAGATACGTAATAGAGATAAACATTAAGTTGACTCTCAAGTAATCATATACTAAGCAGTTCAAGAATCATGTAAGTCACATTGTTCACGTAAGAGGTCAATAACCAACAATCCAGGTATTATGAAATCAATCAACAAGATCCTTTATCACAAAGTTACCCAACTCTCAATAACCAATCCAAATCACACTATCAATCAACAGGTAATCCATGTATAAAAGTATTATGATATGAATGCAAATGTAAATGCCAGGTACCTTTAACAATCGGTATACAGGAGTTCAAATTCTATGAACTACCACCATGGAGGATCCATGCTATCCATATACCACACAGAATTATTTACCATCGGGTCTCATCTCTATGGTTGTAATAACATCGGTTGCAGACGTGCAACCCGAGCCATCCGTAATATCATCATCATCTCAGTATTGCCAACATCTCATAGTAATATCATTGCCTTTCTTTTCCCAATCTAGTGGACCCACATCATTTCCATACCACTCTACTTTCAATATCATCAGAATTATGAGTGTATGAATGCAATGACAATAACAAGGCAAGTAATCAAATTGTATGAGACACAATTAAGTTTAAGAGATAAATATCACATGCTTTCAGAAAGTCATTAACACATAATCCACGTAAATCAGGATATCAAATCAAAAGCAATGTGATGAATAAACACAACAATATCAACAATGGAGACAAGCCCGCATAATGGCGACAAGCCCAACAACAGCAGTCGGAATTAGTTTAAGGTTGATTCCCCAAATCACCCATCACAACCGCTAAGGTGGGACCCCAAAACACGTCCAATACCCCTCAATATTTATAACTAATACGTACTTCTATCAGAGTCTACAAAAGAGAAACCGTAGCCTACCTCAGAGCTGAGCAGGAGCCACGAACCCTCAACCTTTAACGCAGGCCTTGCCCTTCTAAAGTGCCTCGTAGTATTCGTAGTCTAACATATAGATGTTACATTAATAAGTAATCTAATACAAATATAAGGACTTAGTCCTTTCAAACAATACAGGATTCATCCCAAAATTGACCCAGGGCTCATGGTGGCAAAATCAAAACTTTATTACTCAAAAAGTATAATAACATACTAAATAACCATATTCTTTAGTTAATTTGAAACTAAACCCGATTAGACCCTTAGTTGCAAGATTAAGTAAAAATCCCCAATTCCAAACCCTAGGTTTTCCCCCCAATTTCAAAAGGGTTTCCAATACCAAATTAACCATCACGAAATAATCATCTATCATTAATCTACAATAGATCATAATATTACATTCATCTAATAAATAAACAATCCTCTATCCAAGATTCTTAGCCTCTTATTCTTAACATGGAAACTGAGGCACTCTTCTTTCCCAAATAGAATCTACACTAGGATTAGAAGACCCTAATGATAAATAATAATTAAAAGAGATGAAATTATACCTCCAATGAAGAACAATGATGGAATACTTAAGAAATCCCCTCTTAGTCGAGCTCTAGTCCCAAATATTTGGGAAATAAAATCATTTTAGGGCATTTAATAATCTGATTCTGAACAGCGATTCCGTTTCAACGGAATCGACTTTGCTAAGGTGTAATCATTTTAGCGAAAACTAGGGCCGCTAAGTCGGAGTCACTTAATATCCTGGATAGGCTCAGAAGCGAGAAGGACTCCGCAAAGGCGCTATCACCTCTATGAGAAAACATACGCAGAAGCAAAAACCATAAAACACACAAGGCTCGCATATGTGAGCCAACCTTCGCTTAGGCGGACCTGCAGAAGCGGCCAGAAGGTCTCTGGTGCGAGACACCAGAAACCAACAACTCTAGAACTTAGCCAATTCTCCATTAACACCCAAAATGCTCTCGGGACCCCCCGAACTCAAACCAAATATGCTACCTCAAGGTAAACGGTGCTACAAACTAACTCGTGCACTTGGATTTCTCATACGACCAAGCTAAGATATACTTTTCTACAAAATCACCCAAAAATCTAAATATCACAATTTTACAAATAAAGTCACAATGTACATCTGAATGTCTCGGGAAGCGAATCAATGACTCGACTATTTTATAAATGACCCTCTGAAACTACCGAAAGTGACAAAACCCAGAAACGAACACACATACCCAAAAGTCAACTTTAGGTCAAACCTATTATTTATAAACTCTTCAATTTTGGTTTTTCTTCCAAAAATCACATAAAGGTACCTCGAGATCTGTGCTACCCATTCCAGTGCATCACAAATCCTACATAGAGTCTACGAGATGGGTAATTTAGTCACATAAGGGTCTTTAGCTAAAAATGACCGGATGGATCGTTACCACCAATACAAGGTATAAGGAAATACACTTATAGTAGCTATTCAAATATTTCACGTAGTCAAATAATCAAGGAAATTAATTAAGAAATCGATAACATAATTAAATAAGAAAATAAAGATGCAATGTAGTATGCTTCGTATATACACATAGCTTCCGGGACTGCACGGAAGATGTGACCCATAGGGGACTTGCGAGGTCCATATACCATCCGGCATCAATACAGACCTCCCATGTCACATTAGCTACATTCCATCAGGACCTACTCATGCTCATAATCATATAAATTTATTACCTTTTACATTATAATACAACCCGATCCCTTCGTAACCAATGCACACATGAGCGTATAAATATGTATAACTCAACAATTGTACTTAAAAGCCAACAATTTACGTAAACGCATTAAATATCAGACTCAATAGTCAAAGTTTCCATTTTTATACATAGAATCATTTTCAAGAGTGGACGAGGTCATTAAGAATTTCACACAATTAAGCAAGTATAAGTCAAACATGGCTATCAAAGCCCACATAATCAACAGGCATACCAAGTCAGTAGATTTAATACTACATTCAATGCAGGTAGGCTCACATGCATATCCCCGTCACAAATTTATTTCACTTTTTACTAAGTTCTCATACAAATTCACTGGTACTCATACCATTTTTCATCACATCATGGGTACGAGACTCCATATTACGCCCATAACCTCTTATTAATCCAAATTTTAAGCCTTTAATTAGTGAAACTTCCCTCAAGTCAAGTCAAGCTCAAGTCTTAACATACCTTGAATGACGAGCAACGTGCCACGAACCCCTCAAGCAACTGTCTTTCCCTTCCGGTAAGGCACAACTCGATCCAAATCTATCAAATATGGGTTCGCAACAGTCAATTACACTTATTACTGTTCACTTTTATGTGGTGCATAAAAGCTAATTCATAACTCATGGACTTTTGAATTTATTTATTTTTTAGAGTCACCACCTAATTTATAGGGAAATTAGAAAAACCAAGTAGGAAAGGGTTTTTTAATCAAAAGAAAAATCCTTAGACAACCAGAGTTCATGGTAAGAGTTCAGGTGATTCCCCGGAGAAGGTGTTAGGCACCTCGGTATTAAGAATCCGCATAATGCGGTTGACAAAGGGTTTTAAAATAACAATTTTCTTTTTATTTGCCTAAAATGTTTAAAATATTGTATATAAAGTCATAGCACTTAAAATCGTTTTTCGCCAAAGGAAATCTTTTACACACACTTTTTCTCTTTTTTTTTAAAGTAAGAAAGAAAATCTTTTTTTTGAAACTTTTTCTTTGGATATAAATCTTTTATTTTTTTTATTAAAGGGAATAACAAAACCATTTGATTTTTTTTTGTAAATACTTAACTTTATATTTAAAAGAATTTTGTAAAAATTATAAGTTGTTATAAATGGACTTTTATTAAAAGAGGTCAACCACACTCTTTTCTTTCCCCAAACTCCAAGTTATAAAGGACTTTATTTAGGAGATCCAATGTATTTAAGAAGCACTGAAAACTTGTTCAAAATTTCAATAAAACATCATGTTTATCAAAGGGTTTGTTTGTACCATTTTCCATTTTTCTTTTAAAAGCAAAGTTAAGATAAAAAAATTAGTAAAGAAAAAATTAATTCAATCATTTTTTGTTTCAAACCATTTGCAATTTGTTTAGGAAAATTGGTCCAACACATATATAATAAAAACGTAACAACCAAAATATTAAAACAAAGCATATTTTTTATTGATTAATCTCGGGTCAAAGTTTACAAAATGTATCCATTTCGTTCTAACAACATAAGCATCGTATCTAAAACTATTTCAACTAGTTTCCAACTTAGGGTTCCAATAATATTAAAATTACAAGAATACAAATAAAGAAGAAAAATCTTCTATATCGTCTATATAAAATAGGAGAGGCAAAACAATATTAGAATGCCAAGTGTAAGCACCACAAATTTGAATTTAAAATAGCTTTTTGAAAATAAAAATTGTCATCACCATAAAATTTTAATTTTTTAAAAACAAATTGCCAGATCAAGTGGTTACAACGTCCTTTTACTTTGTTTTTTCAATTTTATCCATTTGAATAGACATTTAAAAACCTTAGAAACCACCAATCCACTTCCCACATCCCTCTACACGATCTCAACCCCTCCCCCTCCCTCCCCCCCCCCCAAAAAAAAAACTATAAGATACGATTAAACATTAATATACATTTTAAAAATCTAAAGCTCATCTTGATATATCCAAATCCACATCCTAAAACTACTGAGTGTTTGAATTTGAATCTATATCCATAGTTATGTTCATTACCAGTAGTATTATGTTGAGATTTTATTTTTGGACCTTGCGCTGTATGATATTATTTTCTGACGTGGTGTTCGTTGTAAATTTTTTAAAGTATTTGTAGATTCTCTACTACAATCAGCAAAATAAATTTAACCTCGAGAAGATGAAAGAGACAATCATATCAGCATTTTCACTGTGTGATGAGTACTTTTTATGGGTAATTTTTTTATTTGATGGATTTTTGTTGTACGGAATATTTGATTTGATATGTAATATATGTTCAATTTTTCTGTTGACTAGTAAATATAAATATAACTATTTTCTTCATATCTGGGAAGTAGAAAGTTTTCTTCTTTTTGGTAGTTCTGTTTATTCGTGTAAATTTCTTATACTTTAATAACGGTTGATTTTTAAATTACTTTTGTTCAGAATGCCGGGGCACAACGATAATAAAACTTGCTAATGCTCCTTTGAGCATCACCTGCGCCACTTTTGTATTGCAGAGACAAATTTGAATGACACTAAAATAGCAAAATTTAGCACGAGTATGTTTAAACTTAGCATGAGTATGTTCAAATATAGACAAAGAGGTTCATTTATTAAAAGAAAATAACGTAAATTTTCTATTCTAATATCACAAAAAGTGTTGTTTATCATTCTTTTTTTTTTTTTTTTGTAGATTCAAACGATTTTATTTATAGCATAACTAGATAGTCAAAGTTGTCAAACTATTACAACGATGAGGAATATCAGTAAGCACACACTGATTTCCCATACTGGTTAATGGTAAAGAATGGATCTTGGGTCTAACTCAACCCCAAAAGCTAGCTTGTAGGGTGAGGATTGTCCAAGTCCATATAAGGAGTACATGTTCTCATTTCATTACCGATGTGGGACTCTTAACACTCCCCGTACGTCCAGACCTCGTTAATTGGAGCATGGACAATATAATTTGGGGGCCCAACATTGACGAACAAAGAATTGGAATTGGTCTGGCTCTGATACCATGTAAAGAATGGATATTGGGACTAATTCAACCCTAAAAGCTAGCTTATAGGGTGAGAATTGTCCAAGTCCATATAAGGAGTTCATGTTCTCATTCCATTGGGACTCTTAACACTAATAACAAACAAACATGATCATCAAGATCTTTAGTAGCTAAAGAGGTACTAGATAAGTCGTTAGATAGTTAACGTAAAACAGTAGGAGGTGGGATAACAAAACGATGGGATAGGGCATTGTTGGACTGCTTCAGAGCTTACTTTGACAAAACATGAGTCACTTGATTTTCTTGTCTGAAACTATGGCACATGAACAACATTTTCCCCTTGAGCATCAACCATCTGCATTGAGATAAAATATTGTTATAAGCAATATGATCTCTAAAAATAGAATTTATGAGGTCAGTGCAATCTTTGTCAATTTCAACTGGTAATAGCTTTCGTGAAAGTATATTTATATCCTAGAGACAATCTGTATTAGGACAAATGTATTTTATACACATTCATATTATTATTAATGGAGATTAATATTTTGGCATTTGCAATTATTGAATTATTATTTGATTATTTGTAATTATTCATTAATGTGCATCCCTTAGCTTACGTTGTCATTAATATAGTGAAATATTTTATGATAGAGCGTAACTCTTAAAATAGCCTCGACTAATGATCATCGAGAATGGGATATCGATGATATGTGATAAGTTGACATGTGGTATGCATCACATCCTTAGAGGATGTAGTATGTCTCATCAGCTACGAGTAATAGTTATCGTGATGGACACATGG
This sequence comes from Anisodus tanguticus, assembly GCA_034509755.1. Lineage (NCBI taxonomy): Eukaryota > Viridiplantae > Streptophyta > Magnoliopsida > Solanales > Solanaceae > Anisodus > Anisodus tanguticus. The sequence goes on from CM067541.1 coordinate 31,969,910, forward strand.
ATACTTTGGAAGTATTGGTATACCCTGCTGATATACTATTTGTTATACTTGTCTAACGTATGATCAACGTGTGGGAGATAGAAGTCCTTAGATTTGAGGTCAAAACGCACCTTATCTACAAAGTAATGTACTTTAATCCCGTCGTAAGCTCAAATGTCTTGTAGGTTGAGATACGGCTTGTATTGGGTACATTACGATGTGGATTGAAGGTGGTAGTTGAGCAACGATTAGGATTCATTCCTCGAATGTATGTTCGAGAGAACACTCAGATTCTCAGTGATATTAGGTTGACTAAGTCGGTGGCCAACGCAATTGACATATTTAGAATATGGTGTAGTTGTCGACTAATATAGATGAGATACAATGATTCAGCCATTTGGATAGACACTTGACAAATCCTAAGCTTGATCGGGTGTGTCGTGAATGAAATGATTTTATCTTACCACATAAAGGTTAAGTTTACTGGATTCACGTAAACGTACTTCACATATTGAGTTCGTCTTTCGGCGCCATCTAGGAGTTCCGCGTAGACCTTAATTTAATTAATGTCATTATGAGAAGGCATGTTGGGTCACACTATGTCGATTGTCCATTTCGATCTAAGGATGTAATGAGAGAGTAATTAAAATGTTCGATTTGGAATCGAGACATTTAAATGAATAATGATTATATTAATTAAGTCAAAATTAGATTTTGGATTTAATTAAGAATGCACGGAAATTAAATCGAGACAGTGCAAGTGCACGACGAGTACCGCGGCGCAGTGCAGAAATTCATCAAGCGTCGCGGCGCCCATACCCTAGGGTTGCGGCGCCTCTACGACGATTTTGGGCCAGGCCCAAGGTCAAACCCTAATCCGGTTTTTGACCTAATTTTCAACTAGAAATAGAGGCATTCACTTTCATTATTCCACACTATTTTTCTGAAAACATTCTAAGCCTTAGAGACTTAGAATCAAATACTCTCAAACCTCTGCCGGATTTCCTAGCTTTCTGAAGGAGGAGTACATTGAAGCTTGGAGCTTGCAATCGGAAGGGCAACCGCGTGTGCGCCTCAAAGTTGATAAAGACTCCAGATAACACTAACTTGTAAGTAAATGTTTTATGTTACAAGTTTCATTGTTGTATAACCATACCAGAAATTATTGTTGGGGTAAGTAAGAAACAAATATTTTAAACTTCTGATGTGTATGTGATTTGTACCCAACAAAACCCTACAGTGGTATCAGAGCTCAGGCTGATTTAATGGTTATATAACAATTGAATAAAATAATAATATAGGTTGAACATAAAATTGGATTAAAATGAGGTTCCTTGAAATCCTACGTATCTTGAACAAATGTTGACCTTTTGATGTTACCCTAAATTATCTCCTACGCTAACTCGAGTCATTCATTCCAATCTAACTCGAACTAAGCAAAAGTGCATTGTCCAGCTCATTGCATAGTGCACGGCTAAGGACGAGTAAGAACGGATGATGGTCAAATGGGCGTTATTGATAATGGTGGGTGATGATTAAGGACCTGTGAATTGATCCTTAAATTGGATTTAGAGGTTGAATGATTTTTTGAAAATCAACACAGAAACGTTTGTCATGACGTCGTTGTCGCGGCCCTTTGATAGGGCATCGTGGCGCTGGCTAGGGTTTCAAGGCAGCGGCGCGGCGCTGATACGTCGTTTTGGAAAATATGAACTCACTAGACAACAGGCGTCATAGCTCCATGGTGAAGCGTCGCGGCGCTAAAGCATTTGCAGAAGCAAAAATATTTCTGCCTCTGCAGCGTCGTGGCTCCATGGTGGAGCGTCGCGGTGCTAATGCAATTTTCCATAAGCCGGAAGGCTACTGCCACAATGGCGTCGTGGCACTAATCAATAGCGTCGCGGCCCCACCTATCCAGAAACTAATAAAAATTGAGTTCAGAATGTTTAACCCAAGATTATTATTATACATTATATTATTTAATAAGTATACTGTTTATGTGCCAAATGTAAAAAATGTTTGTCATTTATATTTCTAGAATAGTGTCCGCTATAACTGTCTGGGTAGGCGGCGCCCAGTGTTTGATTAAACCTTCTTCAATCATGCATATTGGGTTGACGGTTCCCAAACTATATGAGTTATTAGTTTTGCATGATGTTAAGATGTCATATTGGATGTGGCATTAAAGTGTTGATCTTGGTTAGAACCCTGTATTAAAATATTCCCCAAAACTTTAAATACAAGTCTAAATTAAACGCGTCGTCCATTATAATTGTTAGAGTGCAAAATCCTCTTCGGGATACGAGTATTTATGACAAAGCATTTGCTCTAAGTCTACGAGGACCCAGACTCTTTCATAGATGTGTTTTAACGTAAAAGCAAATGATAAACTTTTGTGGGTATTTACACCAAAGTGTTTACTCACAAAGGCCAAGTTTGCTTAGATACATAAACACAATCGTGTAATGGGGTTGACTTGCTTAGACAAATCTTGGCGCCAAAGTGTCGGACTAATCTAAGGACGCAAGATTAAATGTAATAATTTGATCAACCAAGAGTTGCGAATAAGTTTTGCAATTGGTTTAGAACTTACTAAGATATCTTGGCCCATTATGACCTAAAATAATGTAGGTCTGTATTCTACCATAGAGTCGTAGAAGTATGTTAAAATAGTGGGAGATAATTAAACAAAAGGCCTTGTTGATTAGACTAAATGAATGTGTATAATAGGAAATAGATTTTGATTTTGATTTTCGGTCTATCTAATTCTTCAGATTATAAAAGATGTCAAGCTTGTCATTGAAAATGTTGATTGAGATGAATAAACTTACTGGACCGAACTACCTTGACTAGTTAAGGAATTTGCGAATAGTGTTGAGACAGGAGAAAATTGAATACGTGTTGGACACAGTGTTCCCTACAGTCCATGCGACAGATTCTGAAGAATATGCCTCATTTGATAAAGTTGCTTACCAGAAACATCTAGATGATGCCACTTCGGCACAATGCGTGATGCTATCTTCCATGTCTATGGAACTTCAGAGACAACATGAGAATATGGGACCCAATGAGATGCTCGAACACCTGAAAAGCCTCTATGACTCTCAATCCCAAATAAGGGAATATGAGTTGTTAATAGAACTCTTCAAGTGTAAGCTTAATGAAAGGGGCCCGATCTCGCAACATGTGCTAAAGATGATAGGGCTGATAGAGAGGCTTGCTTCAATTGGAACGAAGCTTGAAAAGAATGTCGCTACCACACTCATCCTAAACTCTCTCCCTCGTTCCTTTGAGAACTTCATAGTGAACTTCAACATGAATGGAACGAAGGCGACCTTGCCGGAGCTGCACAACATGCTCAAGACCTTTGAGTCCTCCACTTCCAAAGGCAAAGTTGTGCTCATGGTGAGCTCTTCTAGCCGACCCAAGCTGAAAGGCAAGGATTGCCAGAAGAAGAAGGGCAAGGCAATCACTGTGCCCACAGCTATGAACCCCGGGGGAGGTGTGAAGAAGAAGGTGAACGCGGCTAAGAATGAATGTCTCAACTGCCATAGGAAAGGGCATTGGAAAAAGGACTGCACGGTATCAGGAGGAGGAAAAGCACCAGGTGCTCCTACCTTTGGTGGACAAGGTATGTACGTCATTGAAATAAATATGTCTATAAATAACTCTCATTCCTGGGTATTGGATACCGCTTGTGGCTCACACATTTGTACAAATGTGCAGGGGCTAACTGATAGAAGGAAGGTTGGACCAAGAGAGGTAGACCTACGCTTTGGAAATGGAGCACGCGTGGATGTTGAGCGCGTAGGGACTTATAAATTAAATTTACCTTTTGGCTATTGTTTAGTGTTGAATGATTGTTTTTATGTTCCATCATTAACGAGGAATATTATTTCTATCCCAATGTTGGACATGGAGGGTTTTTCCTCGTATATTTTTAATGGCAATCAAGTATTGTCTTTTAATAATGTTATATATGGAACTGCTCCTCTTGTGGATGGATTATATACACTGAACTGTAGTCGAGAGATTTTCAATGTACAAAATAAGCGAGTCAAGACAAGTAATAGGCACTCTACCTACCTATGGCACTGTAAACTTGGTCATATCAACGAATCAAGGATAGCAAGATTAAGGAAGTTAGACTACCTCAAACCATTTGACTTGGAGTCTTATGGTAACTGCGAATCTTGCTTGAGAGGAAAGATAACCAATAAACCACTTTCTGGGAAAGGTGTGCGAGCCAAGGAGGTGCTTGAGTTGGTCCATACTGATGTATGTAGGCCATTCTCGACTCAAGCTAAATGAGACTTCCCATACTTCATCACTTTTACTGACGACTTCACAAGGTATGGGTATATGTATCTTATGAGACATAAATCCGAGGCTTTTGAGAAGTTCAAGAAGTACAAGTCGGAAGTAGAGAAGCAACTTACAACAAGTATCAAGTCCCTTTGATCGGATCGAGGAGGTGAGTACTTGAACAAGGATTTTTTAGATTACTTAAAGCTACATGGAGTCCAATCTGAATGGATACCTCCAGGAATGCCACAGATGAATGGTGTTGCCGAAAGGAGAAACATAACCTTATTAGATATGGTTCGATCCATGATGAGCTCCTCAGCTCTACCGACATACCTTTGGGACATGCTATACAAACCTCTATATACATTCTGAACAGAGTTCCCTCCAAGTCAGTAGAAAAGACACCCTATCAGATATGGTGTGGCAAGAAGCTAGCTCTTAAACATATGAGACCCTGGGGGTGCCCTGCATATGTCAAGAAAATGCTCACTGACAAGTTGGAATCTAAAAGTGAGAAATGTTACTTCGTGGGGTATCCAAAGGAAACTAAGGGATACTACTTCTATCTTCCTGGAGAACATAAGGTCATTATTTCCAGGAATGCAACTTTCCTTGAAGAAGAATATGTCTACAAGGACATAGCCGCACAAAGATAGAACTTGAAGAAATTCAAGAACCACAAGATAACACGAAAAATAAACCCTTGTCGAATGACCTAAACAAGAATTCAGTGGGAGTATCTAGTGAAGATTGGGTACTTAGAGTACTCCCTTCAGCCAGTGGGAGTGTTGTGAGAGATAGTGCAGAAATGCAAGGCTCTCATACACAACTAATGGAAGATGATACAATGGTTGTATATCATTCCATTCAGGAAATACATGAAAATGACATTCCTGAAAACTCTCAAGGTGATGGATTGTCCAACACACAAAGAAATTCTCACAATCAGAATGCAACAAACAATGAAACGCATAATACTCAACTCTGTAGGTGCACTAGGACTCATCGTCCACCTGAAAGACTTAATCTCCTTATTGAAATACACAGTGAGATAGATATTCCTGATGACGATGAACCTACAACCTACAGCGAAGCTATGTTAGACATTGATTCGCATAAATGGAATGAAGCCATGAAATCTGAAATGGACTCAATGTACATAAATCAAGTTTGGAACTTGGTTGATTTGCCAACAGGGGTTAAACCCATAGGATGCAAATGGGTCTTCAAGAAGAAGATTGATGCATATGGCAAGGTACAAACTTATAAATCAAGACTGGTGGCTAAAGATTATAATCAACGACCTAGGGTTGATTATGATGAAACCTTTTCACCTGTTGCTAAGATTAAGTCCATTCGGATTTTGCTTGCAATAGCTGCATATTATGACTATGACATTTGGCAGATGGACGTCAAAACTGCATTCCTCAATGGTAATCTAGTTGAGGAAATGTATATGAAATCTGAGGGTTTTTCAATTGAGTCCAAACCAAATGCCATATGCAAGCTACAAAAGTCCATTTATGGGCTTAAGCAAGCCTCAAGGAGTTGGAACATTTGCATTGACAAGGATATCAAATCGTTTGATTTCGTCAGAGGCAAAGAAGATCCATGTGTTTATAGTAAATGCAAGGATGGGATTTTGCCTTCATTATCATATATGTAGATGACATATTAACAATAGGAGACAATAAGACTCTCCTACAGTCAGTAAAAGAGTGGTTGTCCAGTACTTTCATGATGAAGGATTTGGGTGAAGCCTGCTACATTCTAGGGATTAGGATCTATAGAGATAGACCTAACAGATTGTTAGGGTTGTCACAATCAGTCTACATAGACAAAGTTCATAGACATTTTTCTATGGAAAATTCCAAGAAAGGTGGTCTACCTATGGGACAAGGCATCAAGTTATGTAAGAAGGATAGTCCTTCTAATTCTATAGAACTTGAACGCATGAAAAGGATCCCATATGCTTCGGCTATAGGATCGATCATGTATGTCATGACATGTACTAGGCCAGATGTGGCCTTTTCACTTAGTATGACTTGCAAGTTCTAGCAGAATCCTGGGGAAGAACACTGGAAGGCAGTCAAGAGTATTCTTAAGTATCTTAGACGAACAAAGAATATTTATTAGTCTATGGTGGACAAGAGAAGCTGGTATGTACTGGGTACACTGATGCTAGCTTCCAGACAGATGTTGATGACTACAAATATCAATCAGGTTACACATACATTTTCAATGGTGGAGCAAGTGAGCTAGAAAAGTTCCAAACAAGCTACAACTGCCGAATCGACAACAGAAGCTGAGTACATTGCTGGGATCGGAAGTTGCTAAAGAATTTGTCGCGATATCTGAGTTCCTAAAGGAACTAGGGGTTGTTCCAAGTGCCACTTGTCGCATAACAGTTTATTATGACAACACTGGTGCGATTGCGCAAGTTAAGGAACCAAGATCAACCAACAGAAACAAGCATGTACCAAGGAAGTACCACATACTCAGGGAGATGGTGGAGACTGAAGAGATTAGATTAGACTATGTTCCCATATACGATAATCTAGCTGACCCATTCACTAAACCATTAAGCTTAGTCAAGTATAATGGTCATTTTGAGAATATGGGCATTAGATATGTTGGAGATTGGCTCTAGGCCAAGTGGAAGATTGAAAGTATATTTATGTCCTAGAGACAATCTGTATTAGGACAAATGTACTTTATACACATTCATATTATTATTAATGGAGATTAATATTTTGGCATTTGCAAATATTGAATTATTATTTGATATTTTGTAATTATTCATTAATGTATATCCCTTGAGCTTACGTTGTCATTAATAGAGTGAAATATTTTATGATATAGCGTAACTCTTAAAATAGCCTCGACTAATGATCATCGAGAATAGGATATCGATGATATGTGATAAGTCAACATGTGGTATGCACATCCTTAGAAGATGTAGTATGTCTCACCTGCTACGAGTAATGGCTACTCGTGATGGACACGTGGATACTTTGGAAGTATTGGTATACCCTTCTGATATACTATTTGTTATACTTGTCTAACGTATAATCAACGTGTGGGAGATAGAAGTTCTTAGACTTGAGGTCAATACGCACCTTATCTACAAAGTAATGTACTTTGATCCCGTCCTAAGCTCAAATGTCTTGTAGGTTGAGATACGGCTTGTATTGGGTACATTACGATGTGAATTGAAGGTGGTATTTGAGCCAAGATTAGGTTTCATTCCTCGAATGTATGTTCGAGAGAACACTCGGATTCTCAGTGATATTAGGTTGACTAAACACAATTGACATATTTAGAATATGGTCTAGTCGTCGACTAATATAGATGAGATATAATGATTAAGCCATTTGGATAGACACTTGACAAATCCTAAGCTTGATCGGGTGTGTCATGAATGAAAGGGTTTTATCTTACCACATAAAGGTTAAGTTTACTGGATTCGCCTAAACGTATTTCACATATTGAGTTCGTCTTCCGGCGCTGTCTAGGAGTTCTGCGTAGACCTTAATTTGATTAATGTCAATATGAGAAGGCCTGTAGGGTCACACTATGTCGATTGTCCGTTTCGATCTAAGGATGTAATGAGAGAGTAATTAAAATGTTTGATTTGGAATCAAGACATTTAAATGAATAATGATTACATTAATTAAGTCAAAATTGGTTTTGGATTTAATTAAGAATGTATGAAAATTAAATCGAGACAGTGCAAGTGCACGTCGAGCGTCGCAGCGCCCATACCCTAGGGTCACGTCGCATAACAGTTTATTACGACAACACTGGTGCGATTGCACAAGTTAAGGAACCAAGATCAACCAACAGAAACAAGCATGTACCAAGGAAGTACCACATACTCGGGAGATGGTGGAGACGAAGAGATTAGATTAGACTACGTTCCCATTTACGATAATCTAGCTGACCCATTCACTAAACCATTAAGCTTAGTCAAGTATAATGGTCATTTTGAGAATATGGGCATTAGATATGTTGGAGATTGGCTCTAGGCCAAGTGGAAGATTGAAAGTATATTTATGTCCTAGAGACAATCTGTATTAGGACAAATGTACTTTATACACATTCATATTATTATTCATGGAGATTAATATTTTGGCATTTGCAATTATTGAATTATTATTTGATATTTTGTAATTATTCATTAATGTATATCCCTTGAGCTTACGTTGTCATTAATAGAGTGAAATATTTTATGATATAGCGTAACTCTTAAAATAGCCTCGACTAATGATCATCGAGAATGGGATATCGATGATATGTGATAAGTCAACATGTGGTATGCACATCCTTAGAAGATGTAGTATGTCTCACCTGCTACGAGTAATGGCTACTCTTGATGGACACGTGGATACTTTGGAAGTATTGGTATACCCTTCTGATATACTATTTGTTATACTTGTCTAACGTATAATCAACGTGTGGGAGATAGAAGTTCTTAGACTTGAGGTCAATACGCACCTTATCTACAAAGTAATGTACTTTGATCCCGACCTAAGCTTGTCTTGTAGGTTGAGATACGGCTTGTATTGGGTAAATTACGATGTGAATTGAATGTGGTATTTGAGCTAAGATTAGGTTTCATTTCTCGAATGTATGTTCGAGAGAACACTCGGATTCTCAGTGATATTAGGTTGACTAAACGCAATTGACATATTTAGAATATGGTCTAGTCATCGACTAATATAGATGAGATATAATGATTAAGCCATTTGGATAGACACTTGACAAATCCTAAGCTTGATCGGGTGTGTCATGAATGAAAGGGTTTTATCTTACCATATAAAGGTTAAGTTTACTGGATTCGCCTAAACGTATTTCACATATTGAGTTCGTCTTCCGGCGCTGTCTAGGAGTTCTGCGTAGACCTTAATTTGATTAATGTCAATATGAGAAGGCCTGTAGGGTCACACTATGTCGATTGTCCGTTTCGATCTAAGGATGTAATGAGAGAGTAATTAAAATGTTTGATTTGGAATCGAGACATTTAAATGAATAATGATTACATTAATTAAGTCAAAATTAGTTTTGGATTTAATTAAGAATGTACAAAAATTAAATCGAGACAGTGCAAGTGCACGTCGAGCGTCGCAGCGCCCATACCCTAGGGTCACGTCGCATAACAGTTTATTACGACAACACTGGTGCGATTGCGCAAGTTAAGGAACCAAGATCAACCAACAGAAACAAGCATGTACCAAGGAAGTACCACATACTCAGGGAGATGGTGGAGACTGAAGAGATTAGATTAGACTATGTTCCCATATACGATAATCTAGCTGACCCATTCACTAAACCATTAAGCTTAGTCAAGTATAATGGTCATTTTGAGAATATGGGCATTAGATATGTTGGAGATTGGCTCTAGGCCAAGTGGAAGATTGAAAGTATATTTATGTCCTAGAGACAATCTGTATTAGGACAAATGTACTTTATACACATTCATATTATTATTAATAGAGATTAATATTTTGGTATTTGCAATTATTGAATTATTATTTGATATTTTGTAATTATTCATTAATGTATATCCCTTGAGCTTACGTTGCCATTAATAGAGTGAAATATTTTATGATATAGCGTAGCTCTTAAAATATCCTCGACTAATGATCATAGAGAATGGGATATCGATGATATGTGATAAGTCAACATGTGGTATGCACATCCTTAGAAGATGTAGTATGTCTCACCTGCTACGAGTAATGGCTACTCGTGATGGACACGTGGATACTTTGGAAGTATTGGTATACCCTTTTGATATACTATTTGTTATACTTGTCTAACGTATAATCAACGTGTGGGAGATAGAAGTTCTTAGACTTGAGGTCAATACGCACCTTATCTACAATGTAATGTACTTTGATCCCGTCCTAAGCTCAAATGTCTTGTAGGTTGAGATACGGCTTGTATTGGGTACATTACGATGTGAATTGAAGGTGGTAGTTGAGCCAAGATTAGGTTTCATTCCTCGAATGTATGTTCGAGAGAACACTCGGATTCTCAGTGATATTAGTTGACTAAACGCAATTGACATATTTAGAATATGGTCTAGTCGTCGACTAATATAGATGAGATATAATGATTAAGCCATTTGGATAGACACTTGACAAATCCTAAGCTTGATCGGGTGTGTCATGAATGTAAGGGTTTTATCTTACCACATAAAGGTTAAGTTTACTGGATTCGCCTAAACGTATTTCACATATTGAGTTCGTCTTCCGGTGCTGTCTAGGAGTTCTGCGTAGACCTTAATTTGATTAATGTCAATATGAGAAGGCCTGTAGGGTCACACTATGTCGATTGTCCGTTTCGATCTAAGGATGTAATGAGAGAGTAATTAAAATGTTTGATTTGGAATCAAGACATTTAAATGAATAATGATTACATTAATTAAGTCAAAATTGGTTTTGGATTTAATTAAGAATGTATGAAAATTAAATCGAGACAGTGCAAGTGCACGTCGAGCGTCGCAGCGCCCATACCCTAGGGTCACGTCGCAGTGCAAAAATTCATCAAGCGTCGCGGTGCCTCTGCGTCGATTTTGGGCCAGGCCCAAGGTCAAATCCTAATCCGGTTTTGACCTAATTTTCAACTATAAATAGAGGCATTCACTTTCATTATTCCACACTAATTTTCTGAAAACATTCTAAGCCTTAGAGACTTAGAATCAAATACTCTCGAACCTCTGCCGGATTTCCTAGCTTTCCAAAGTAGGAGTACATTGAAGCTTGGAGCTTGCAATCGGAAGGGCAACCACGTATGCGCCTCACAGTTGATAAAGACTCCAGATAACACTGACTTGTAAGTAAATGTTTTATGTTACAAGTTTCATTGTTGTATAACCATACAATAAATTATTGTTGGGGTAAGTAAGAAAGAAATATTTTAAACTTCCGTTGTACCTTACTTATGTGATTTGTACGCAACAAAACCCTACATTTCGTTCAGTAGCAATTGTAAGGCCTTCGAGGAGAGCTAGTATTTCTGCATGTAAAGGGGAATCTGCATGAACATGATCACTATATCCTACAACCCAGTCTCCTTTGTGATTCCTAAACACTCCTCTGATACCTCCTGATTGAGTACTTTGCTGGAAGAATCCATCAATGTTAAGCTTATACCAGGGGGGGGAGGAAGGTACCATTTGATGTTGATATGTTTTTTGGGATGGGAAAAAACATTTTGAGTCAAGAGTTTATATTCTTTAGCCTGAGAAAGAATAAAGGAGCTTTTGATAGAATATGTGGTGTTATTATGGTTATTGTGGTTTCTATTTATCTAAATACCCCAGATAATGAAAGGATAGAGATCATCCCAGGTGGATAAATGATGATGAAGGAAAGGAGAACTGAATCTAATATTGTCTAACCAGTGGTTATAATTATCTATTGTAAAAATTAAACCAAGGTGATTCCATAATTGAAGTGTTCCTGAGCAAAAGAGGATGATATGGGTTATTGATTACTCTATCACTTCTACACACAGGACGTTGAGGGTCTATATTGATCCCTATATGTTGAAAAGTCAATTATGATAGCATAACCTGTTATTAATCTGTATTGCAAAACCGATGAAGTAGTAAAATTAATTTCTGAAACCAGAAAACAAAAACCTAGACAGATTCTGGAAAATAAGAACAGATTCTGAAAAAAATAAGAACAGATTCTGAAAAATATTTAAGAATTAAAAAAAAATCGAGCCCACTGAATGCACAGTGTGTCCTTAAGGAAATTATTCCCCTCAAGTACCCGAGGTTAATGGAATATATCCTCCTAGGATAGAACGATCTTACTAACCGGTGTATCGGTACCTAGAACAACGGTGTCAGCGAACCACTCAACAGCAGTAAATCATAACACTGGAATTTATTTGTGCAGAAGAAGAAGAAGTTCAGAAAATTGGTAAGTAAAATTCTGAGGAATTAAACGAATTTATAGCCATGGAAGTACTGTTTCTGAAGGTTTGCAACCCTTCTGAACAGCCACTAAAAACTGGTGGGAAATTTAAATATGGGAAAAAAACCGGGTCGCGGGTCAGACACGCGGATCCGGCCGGGTCGCGGGTCAAACACGCGGATCCGGGTCACTAACGGGTAGGATTGGATAAGTTAATAATTTAATTAAATAATAATTAATTAAATAATTAAAATTAAAGAAAATTTGGTCCAAAAATATTATCAATCAATCAGATCATTTGACCAAATCCAAATCCGAATCCGAATCCGAATTTGAAGCCGAACCGAGCCGAAGCCGAAGCCGAGCCTAGCCGAGCAACGACGACGGCGCAAGGGGAGACCCTCTTCTTAACCCTTTAATAACAAGAAGGAGTACTTCTACTTATAAGTAGAATAACTTTTCTTTCCACTACCGATGAGGGACAAATGCTTATTTTATAAAGCAAGAGGGAACTCCCTCCATTTCCCATTCAATCTATCATTTAAACCCAACAATCCCCCAAATGAATGGGGAATGGCTATAAGATAATGGAATGTATAGACAAGTGTGTAATTTACAATCAAGGATTAATTGCATCTGGATAAGTAGGTTTCCCTTTGAACTTTCCGTAGTGAACATATGTCGGATATACTCAGTCAATCTGTAGATTTGATATCTTTGAACCGTCGATGGTTCTTATGGTTGTGTTCGTTTCAGCCATGAACACCTCCTAGTTTAATGAGTGCATAGAGAATGGGCTTCACTTTACACTCACATAGGTGATTCCTAAACATGTTATCGTGTAGACACACTATTTGGTCAAACCTGCCAAACTTAGAAACCATTAAAAAATAAACTTAAGCTTTTTATTAACTTGTTAAAAAAAACCTTAACATTTTATCCTTATTCCTGAACATTGTCTTCATCATGAGAGTGGATTTAGTTATTTGACAATGCCGAACCGTCAGTCACGACTTTGTTTGATCTCCTTGAACCTAGCTCTTGGGATCTCCAGTCTGCTAGGTAGAGTTACCGCCATGATGACTTGTCCTTAGCCTTAAACCCATTCCCTTAGATGATCTTTCAACCACCTCTCTAGATAGGCCTTTTGTTAGTGGATCCGATATGTTATCTCTTGACTTTACGTAGTCAATCATAATAACACCACTAGAGAGTAGTTGTCTAAAGGTATTGTGCCGCCGTCGAATGTGACGCAATTTTCCGTTATACATAACGTTTCCTGCCCTACCTATTGCTCTTAGCTATCACAATGTATACATATAGGTGCCAAAGGTTTGGGCCAAAATGGAATATCTTCCAAGAAATTTAGAAGTCATTCAGCTTCTTCACCGGCCTTGTCTAAAGCTATAAACTCATATTCCATCGTAGAACGAGCGATGCACGTCTGTTTGGATGATTTCCAAGACACTGATCCACCCCTAATTGTGAAAATATAACCACTCATAGATTTAACTTCAGATGATCCGGTGATCCAATTTGCATCACTATATCCTTCGATCACGGCGGGATATTTGTTATAATGCAAAGCATAGTCTTGGGTATGTTTCAGATACCCCAAAACTCGTTTCATTTCCATCCAGTGAGTTTGATTGGGATTACTAGTAAACCGACTCAATTTACTAATAACACATATTATATCTGGTCGCGTACAATTCATGATATACATCAAACTTTCCAACACTCTTGCATAATCCAATTGTGAGTCACTTTCACCTTTATTCTTCTGAAATGTATAGCTCATGTCAATTGGAATCTTGGCAATATTGAAATTTAAATACTTAAACTTATCAAGTACTCTTTCAATATAATGAGACTGCGATAATGCTAGACCTTGTGGAGTTTTATGAATTCTGATTCCTAAGATCAAATCAGCAACTCCTAAGTCCTTCATATCAAATTTGCTAGCCAACATGGGCTTAGTAGCATTTATATCGGCAATATTTTTACTCATTATCAACATGTCATCAACATATAAACAAATAATGACTTCATGATTTGGAGTATTTTTAATGTAAACACATTTGTCACACTCGTTGATTTTAAATCCATTTGCCAACATTGTTTGGTCAAATTTAGCATGCCATTGTTTGGGTGATTGTTTTAGTCCATAAAGCGACTTAACAAGTTTGCACACTTTCCCTTCTTTACCAGGTACATCCCTCAGGTTGTTCCATGTAAATTTCTTCCTCCAATTCTCCATTTAAGAAAGCTGTCTTAACATCCATTTGATGGATTTCAAGACCATGTACGGCTTCTAGTGCCACTAACAACCGAATAGATGTTATCCTTGTTACCGGAGAGTATGTGTCAAAGTAATCAAGGGCTTTCTTTTGTCTATAACCTTTGACCACAAGTCCTGCCTTATATTTGTCAACAGTGCCATCAACTTTCCTTTTCCTTTTAAAAATCCATTTTGATCCTAAAGGTTTATTTACAGGAGGAAGATCAACTAAATCCCATGTCTGGTTGTTCAAAATTGATTCAATCTCACTATTGACTGCCTCTTTCCAAAATGATGAATCAAGCAAGAATGTCACAAAATCTGGTCCAAAGGAAGTAGATGTCCTTTGACGTTTGCTACGCCTTGGATCCTCTTTACTTGGTGTACTTTCCTTTGGTTCTTCCCGCGGTCGTTTAGATCTTTCACTTGACGACTCACATTCAGTTTTATACAAATAAATGTTTTCAAATAATTCAGCATTATCTGATTCAATTATCGTATTAACATGAATTTCGGGATTATCCGATTTGTGAACCAAAAATGATAAGATTTGATGTTTGTAGCATAGCCAATAAAAACACAATCCACAGTTTTTGGTCCGATTTTTAACCTTTTGGGCAAAGGAACTTGGACCTTTGCTAAACACCCCCACACTTTGAAATATTTCAAGTTGGGTTTCTTCCTTTCCATAGTTCATATGGAATAGATTGTGTTTTGCTGTGGGGAACCCTGTTGAGTATTCGGTTAGCTGTAAGGATAGCTTCCCCCCACAAGATCTGCGGTAAACAAGAACTTATTAGTAAAGCATTCATCATTTCCTTTAATGTTCGGTTTTTTCTTTCCGCAATTCCATTTGATTGTGGTGTGTAAGGGGCAACAGTTTGATGAATAATTCCATATTCTAAGCATATCTATGCAAAAGGAGATTCGTTTTCTCTACCCCTATCACTTCTAATCATTTTTATCTTTTTATTCAATTCGTTCTTGTATTGCTTAAATGCATCAATTGCTTCATCCTTACTATTAAGCAAATACACATAGCAATATCGAGTGCAATCGTCAATAAAGGTTATAAAATACTTTTTCCCACCGCGAGATGGTATTGACTTCATATCACATATATCTGTGTGGATTAAGTCTAAAGGATTTGAATTCCTATCAATAGACTTATATGTATGTTTAACAAACTTAGATTCAACACAGATTTCACATTTTGATTTATTACACTCGAATCTAGGCAATACTTCTAAATTAATCAATTTCCGCAAGGTTTTGTAGTTGACATGTCCTAAACGAACATGCCATAAATCATTTGACTCTAATAAGTAAGACGAAGCTGAATTCTTATTAATACTATCAACAACCATTACATTGAGTTTGAAAAGGCCCTCGGTGAGGTAGCCCTTTCCTATGAACATATCATTCTTACTTATTACAATTTTCTCACTAACCAGCACGCACTTAAACCCATTTTTGACGAGTAGTCCGGCTGAAACAAAATTCTTCCTGATTGTGGGAACGTGCAGAACATTGTTGAGAGTCAGCACCTTGCCTGAAGTCATTTTCAGAAGTATCTTCCTATATCCTTCAACCTTGGCTGTTGCAGTATTTCCCAAAAACAATACCTCTTCGGGTCCAGCGGGAGCGTAGGTTGCAAATGCTTCTTTTACAGCACAAACATGTCGAGTGGCACCAGAATCAAGCCACCATTCCTTTGGGTTTCCAACCAAATTGCACTCCGATAGCATTGCACACAATTCATCCATATCATCATTCTTTTCCACCATATTGGCTTGTCCTTTTCCCTTGTTCTTTTTCGGGAGACGACAATCTGGGGCTTTGTAGCCAGCATTCCCACAATTAAAGCAGTTGCCCTTGAACTTTTTCTTGGCTTGCTCCTTCTTTTGTCCAGTGAACTTCTTTCTTTTCTTACTTTTTGGGGAAACCTCTTCAACAATATTTGCTCCCATTATCGTTGAATTCCCCCGCGACTTCTTCTCGGTTGTTTTGTATCTTCCTCAATCTTGAGACGAATCACAAGATCTTCCAACTTCATTTCCTTGCGCTTGTGCTTAAGATAATTCTTGAAATCTTTCCATGTGGGCGGCAACTTCTCAATCATTGCAGCCACTTGGAATGCTTCATTCACTACCATACCTTCAACAATAAGGTCATGGAAGATAAGTTGAAGCTCTTGAACTTGGGTTCCAACGATTTTTCCATCCACCATTTTGTAGTCTAGGAATTTGGCAACCACAAACTTCTTCAAGCAAACATCTTCGGTTTTGTACTTCTTTTCAAGTGCACTCCATAGTTCCTTGGAGGTCTCTACTGCACTGTAGACGTTGTACAAGTCATCTTCTAAGGCACTCAAAATGTAGCCTTTGCACAAAAAATCAGCTTGTTTCCAAGCCTCAGTAACCATGAACTTTTGGTTGTCAGGCATGTTGGCGGCAGGCACGAGAGGGTCCTCACTAGTGAACTTTTGCATACCAAGGGTGGTAAGACAAAAGAACATTCTTTGCTGTCATCCTTTAAAGTTGGCACCGGTGAACTTCGCAGGTTTTTCAGCCGGTGGCACAAATGGTACGAGTTGTAGGAGTAACCGCTGGTGCAATATTCGAAGAGGAAGATCCAATCGCAGAGGGAGTTCCAGTCTCAATTGCCATCATTACTGTTAAATCGACAAACTGTTTTAGTTAATAAAACCAGAATAACAATTAGATCACAAACTTAAACGATGAAGATTTTATTTCTTCAAATCGCAGTATAATTATGAACTTTGGTATTCCAACGAAGTTTTTATATCTTCGAGTCAGAATACTAATATTATATGTAGTATAAAACTACACAAGTTTTAATCTCCTTAAACAAAATATAGATTATAATATTATAGATAATTTCCTTAAGATTGTTATTAATCTGTATTGCAAAACCGATGAAGCAGTAAAATTAATTTCTGAATCCAGAAAACAAAAACCTGGACAGATTCTGGAAAATAAGAACATATTATGAAAAAAATAAGAACAGATTCTGAAAAATATTTAAGAATTAAAAAAAAATCGAGCTCACTGAATGCACAATGTGTCCTTAAGGAAATTATTCCCCTCAAGTACCCGAGGTTAATGGAATATATCCTCCCAGGATAGAACGATCTTACTCACCGGTGTATCGGTACCTAGAACAACGGTGTCAGCGAACCACTCAACAACAGTAAATCACAACACTGGAATTTATTTGTGCAGAAAGAGAAGAAGTTTAGTAAATTGGTAAGTAAAATTCTGAGGAATCAAACGAATTTATAACCATGGAAGTACTGTTTCTGAAGGTTTGCAACCCTTCTAAACAGCCACTAAAAACTGGTGGGAAATTTAAATATGGGAAAGAAATCGGGTCGCGGGTCAGACACGCGGATCCGGGTCACTAACGGGTAGGATTGGATAACTTAATTAATTTAATTAAATAATAATTAATTAAATAATTAAAATTAAAGAAAATTTGGTCCAAAAAGATTATCAATCAATCAGATCATTTGACCAAATCCAAATCCGTATCCGAATCCGCATTGTTATAAATCTGTATTCCAAAAAACTAGTAAATAATAATAACTGAAAATAAACAGAATCAGTGTTGAAAAATAAGAATAATTTTTCAGAATATAATCGAGCTCACTTAGTCCAAAGTGTGTCCTTAAGAAAATTATTCCCCTCACGGTAATCGAGTTGATGGAATATACCCTCCCAGGATAGAGCGATTATCTTACCAGAATAGTAGTACTCCAAATTTAGGTAGGGGCGAACCACTCAACGGCAGTATATCACACATAATTTATTTGTGCGGAAGAAGAAGAAGTTTTTTTTTGTTCAAAAAATTAGTTCAAACAGATTCTGAGGAATCAAACGAATTTATAGCCATGGAAGTACTGTTTCAGAAGGTTTGCAACCCTTCTGAACAGTCACAAATATGGTGGGAAAAGGAATAACGCAGGAAATCACTAATTTAACTTCGGAACTGGAATTTCCGCATCGGCACCGCAGTGCTTCATGAATTTCTCTTAATTAATTAATAATAATTAATTAACTAATTAAATTAAAAAAAATTTGGTCCAAAAATATTATCAATCAATCAGATCATTTGACCAAATCCAAGTCCAAGTCCAAATCCGAAGCCGAGCCGAGCGAGCGACGACGACGGCGTGAGGGGTCCTTGCCCCCTCAATCCTTTTAGTAACTAGAGAAGGTGTAATGTAATATATACACCTCTCTTTTCCTTTCTTTTTCCGATGTGGGACAACTGATTTACCAAGGCAAAAGGGACCTTTTACATTCCCTTCACTTTTCATCCCATCATTTCCCATTCACTAATATCAATATCCAACAATCCCCCACATGAATGGGAATGGCTATAATATAAAAGAATGCGCGGACAAGTGTGATATACAAGCGAGGATTGACTGCATCTAGATAAGTAGGTTTCCCTTTGAACTTTTCGTAGTGAACTTATATCGGATATATTCGATCAATCGGTAGATTTGATATCTTTGAACCATCGAACTTTGTTGTATAACTAGACAACATAAGTCACACAATCAACCCTCAATCGTTTATGGTTCTCACGGTTGTGTTCGTTTCAGCCATGAACACCTCCTGGTTTCATGAGTGCATAAAGAATGGGCCTTCACTGTCATTCCCTTTTAAAGCGGCTTACACTTAACACTCACATAGGTGATTTATAAACATGTGGTCCTATAGCCACATTATCTGGTCATACACTGCCAGATTTAGATAATCATTAAAGAACCTTAATGCTTTATTAACTCATTAACAAGCCATAAGGTTTTATCCTTATTTCTGAACATTGTCTTCATCCGAGAATGGGTTGAGTTATTTGACAATGTTGAACCGTCAGTCACAACTTTGTTTGATCTCCTTGAACCTAGCTCTTGGGATCTCCAGTCTGCTAGGTAGAGTTACCGCCATGATAACTTGTCCTTGGCCTTAACCACATTCCCATTGATGATCTATTAACTCCCTCTCTAGATAAGCCATTTGTTAAGCGGATCCGCTACGTTATCTCTTGACTTTACATAGTCAATCGTGATAACGCCACTAGAGAGGAGTTGTCTAACGGTATTGTGTCTTCGTCGTATGTGACGAGATTTTCCGTTGTCCATTACGCTCCTTGCCCTACCTATTACTGCTTGACTGTCACAATGTATACATATAGGAGCCAAAGGTTTGGGCCAGAATGGAATATCTTCTAAGAAATTCCGGAGCCATTCAGCTTCTTCACCGGCCTTGTCTAAAGCTATAAATTCAGATTCCATTGTAGAGCGGGCGATGCATGTCTGTTTTGATGATTTCCAAGACACTGCTCCTCCACTAATAGTGAAAATATATCCACTCATGGATTTAACTTCAGATGATCCGGTGATCCAGTTTTCATCACTATATCCCTCAATTACTGCGGGATATTTATTATAATGCAAAGCATAGGTTTGGGTGTGTTTTAAATACCCTAAGACTCGTTTCATTGCCATCCAATGAGTTTGATTGGGATTACTCGTGAATCGACTCAACTTGCTTATAGCACATGCTATATCTGGTCGTGTACAATTCATAATATACATCAAACTTCCCAAAACTCGTGCATAGTCCAATTGTGAGTCTTTTTCACCTTCATTCTTTTGAAGTGCAAAACTTACATCAATTGGAGTCTTTGCAACATTGAAATTTAAATACTTAAACTTGTCAAGTACTCTTTCAATATAATGAGACTGCGATAATGCTAGACCTTGTGGAGTTTTATGAATTCTGATTCCTAAGATCAAATCAGCAACTCCTAAGTCCTTCATATCAAATTTGCTAGCCAACATGGGCTTAGTAGCATTTATATCGGCAATATTTTTACTCATTATCAACATGTCATCAACATATAAACAAATAATGACTTCATGATTTCGAGTATTTTTAATGTAAACACATTTGTCACACTCGTTGATTTTAAATCCATTTGCCAACATTGTTTGGTCAAATTTAGCATGCCATTGTTTGGGTGCTTGTTTTAGTCCATAAAGCGACTTAACAAGTTTGCACACTTTCCCTTCTTTACCAGGTACCACAAATCCTTCAGGTTGTTCCATGTAAATTTCTTCCTCCAATTCTCCATTTAAGAAAGCTGTCTTAACATCCATTTGATGGATTTCAAGACCATGTACGGCTTCTAGTGCCACTAACAACCGAATAGATGTTATCCTTGTTACCGGCGAGTATGTGTCAAAGTAATCAAGGGCTTCCTTTTGTCTATAACTTTTGACCACAAGTCCTGCCGTATATTTGTCAACAGTGCCATCAACTTTCATTTTCCTTTTAAAAATCCATTTTGATCCAAAAGGTTTATTTCCAGGAGGAAGATCAATCAATTCCCATGTATGGTTGTTCAAAATTGATTCAATCTCACTATTGACTGCCTATTTCCAAAATGCTGAATCAGAAGAAGACATCGTTGCTTTAAATGTTTGAGGCTCATTTTCAAGCAAGAATGTCACAAAATCTGGTCCAAAGGAAGTAGATGTCCTTTGACGTTTGCTATGCCTTGCATCTCTTTACTTGGTGTATTTTCGTTTGGTTCTTCCCGCGGTCGTTTAGATCTTTCACTTGACGACTCACATTCAGTTTTATACGGATAAATGTTTTCAAAGAATTCAGCATTATCTTATTCAATTACCGTATTAACATGAATTTCGGGATTGTCCGATTTGTGAATCAAAAACCGACAAGCTTTGTTGTTTGTAGCATAGCCAATAAAAACACAATCCACAGTTTTTGGTTCGATTTTTACCCTTTTGGGCAAAGGAACATGGACCTTTGCTAAACACCCCCACACTTTGAAATATTTCAAGTTGGGTTTTCTTCCTTTCCATAGTTCATATGGAATAGATTGTGTTTTGCTGTGGGGCACCCTGTTGAGTATTCGGTTAGGCTGTAAGGATAGCTTCCCCCATAAGCTTTGCGGTAAACCGGAACTTATTAGTAAGGCATTCATCATTTCCTTTAATGTTCGGTTTTTCCTTTCCGCAATTCCATTTGATTGTGGTGTGTAAGGGGCAGTAGTTTGATAAATAATTCTATATTCTAAACATATCTCTGCAAAAGGAGATTCGTACTCTCCACCCCTATCACTTCTAATCATTTTTATCTTTTTATTCAATTGATTTTCCACTTCGTTCTTGTATTGCTTAAATGCATCAATTGCTTCATCCTTACTATTAAGCAAATACACATAACAATATCAAGTGCAATCGTCAATAAAAGTTATAAAATACTTTTTCCCACCGCGAGATGGTATTGACTTCATATCACATATATCTGTGTGAATTAAGTCTAAAGGATTTGAATTCCTATCAATAGACTTATATGGATGTTTAACAAACTTAGATTCAACACAGATTTCACATTTAGATTTATTACACTCGAATATAGGCAATACTTCTAAATTAATCAATTTTCGCAAAGTTTTGTAGTTGACATGTCCTAAACGAACATGCCATAAATCATTAGACTCCAATAAGTAAGACGAAGCTGAATTTTCATCAATACAGTCAACAACCATTACATTGAGTTTGAAAAGACCCTCGGGGAGGAAGCCCTTTCCTATGAACAAATCATTCTTACTTATTACAATTTTCACACTAACCAACACGCACTTAAACCCGTTTTTGACGAGTAGTCCGACTGAAACTAAATTCTTCCGAATTGTTGGAACGTGCAGAACATTATTAAGAGTCAGGACCTTGCCGGAAGTCATCTTCAGAAGTATCTTCCCATATCCTTCAACCTTGGCTGTTGCAGTATTTCCTATAAACAGTACCTCTTTGGGTCCAGCGGGAGCATAGGTTGCAAATGCTTCTTTTGTAGCGCAAACATGTCAAGTGGCACCACAATCAAGCCACCACTCCTTTGGATTTCCAACCAAATTGCACTCTGATAGCATTGCACACAGATGATCCATATCATCATTCTTTTCCACCATATTGGCTTGTCCTTTTCCATTGTCCTTTTCCGGGAGACGACAATCTGGGGCTTTGTGGCCAGCTTTCCCACAATTATAGCAGTTGCCCTTGAATTGTTTCTTGTTGGACCTTTGCTAAACACCCCCACACTTTGAAATATTTCAAGTTGGGTTTTCTTCCTTTCCATAGTTCATATGGAATAGATTGTGTTTTGCTGTGGGGCACCCTGTTGAGTATTCGGTTAGCTGTAAGGATAGCTTCCCCCCACAAGCTTTGTGGTAAACCGGAACTTATTAGTAAAGCATTCATCATTTCATTTAATGTTTGGTTTTTTCTTTCCGCAATTCCATTTGATTGTGGTGTGTAAGGGGCAGTAGTTTGATGAATAATTCCATATTCTAAACATATCTCTGCAAAAGGAGATTCATATTCTCCACCCCTATCACTTCTAATCATTTTTATCTTTTTATTCAATTCATTTTCCACTTCGTTCTTGTATTGCTTAAATGTATCAATTGCTTCATCCTTACTATTAAGCAAATACACATAGCAATATTGAATGCAATCGTCAATAAAGGTTATAAAATACTTTTTCCCACCGCGAGATGGTATTGACTTCATATCACATATATCTGTGTGGATTAAGTCTAAAGGATTTGAATTCCTATCAATAGACTTATATGGATGTTTAACAAACTTAGATTCAACACAGATTTCACATTTTGATTTATTACACTCGAATCTAGGCAATACTTCTAAATTAACCAATTTCCGCAAGGTTTTGTAGTTGACATGTCCTAAACGAACATGCCATAAATCATTTGACTCCAATAAGTAAGACGAAGCTGAATTCTTATTAATACTGTCAACAACCATTACATTGAGTTTGAAAAGGCCCTCGGTAAGGTAGCCCATTCTTATGAACATATCATTCTTACTTATTACAATTTTCTTACTAACCAGCACGCACTTAAACCCGTTTTTGACGAGTAGTCCGGCTGAAACTAAAGTCTTCCTGATTGTGGGAACGTGCAGAACATTGTTGAGAGTCAGCACCCTGCCGGAAGTCATTTTCAGAAGTATCTTCCCATATCCTTCAACCTTGGTTGTTGCAGTATTTCCCATAAACAGTACCTCTTCGGGTGCAGCGGGAGCGTAGGTTGCAAATGCTTCTTTTACAGCGCAAACATGTCGAGTGGCACCAGAATCAAGCCACCACTCCTTTGGGTTTCCAACCAAATTGCACTCCGATAGCATCGCACACAGATCATCCATATCATCATTCTTTTCCACCATATTGGCTTGTCTTTTTCCTTGTTCTTTTTCGGGAGACGACAATCCGGGGATTTGTGGCCAGCTTTCCCACAATTAAAGCAGTTGCCCTTGAACTTTTTCTTGGCTTGCTCCTTCTTTTGTCCAGTGAAATTCTTTCAATCTATCATTTAAACCCAAAAATCCCCCACATGAATAGGGAATGGATATAAGATAAATGAATGTATGGACAAGTGTGTAATTTACAATCCAGGATTAATTGCATCTGGATAAGTAGGTTTCCCATTGAACTTTCCGTAGTGAACATATGTTGGATATACTCGGTCAATCGGTAGATTTGATATCTTTGAACCGTCGAGCTTTGGCGTATACCTAGACAACCATATGTCACACAATCAATCCTTTACCGTCTATGGTTCTTATGGTTCTGTTCGTTTCAGCCATGAACATCTCCTGGTTTCATGAGTGTATAGAGAATGGGCTTCTTACAATCATTCTCTTTGAAGCGGCTTACACTTTACACTTACATAGGTGATTCCTAAACGTGTTATCGTGTAGACACACTATTTGGTCAAACCTGCCAAACTTAGAAACCATTAAAAAATAAACTTAAGCTTTTTATTAACTTGTTAAAAATAACCTTAACATTTTATCCTTATTCCTGAACATTGTCTTCATCATGAGAATGGATTTAGTTATTTGACAATGCCGAACCGTCAGTCACGACTTTGTTTGATCTCCTTGAACCTAGCTCTTGGGATCTCTAGTCTGCTAGGTAGAGTTACCGCCATGATGACTTGTCCTTAGCCTTAAACCCATTCCCTTAGATGATCTTTCAACCACCTCTCTAGATGGGCCTTTTGTTAGCGGATCCGATATGTTATCTCTTGACTTTACGTAGTCAATCATAATAACACCACTAGAGAGTAGCTGTCTAAAGGTATTGTGTCGCCGTCGAATGTGACGCGATTTTCCGTTATACATAACGCTTATTGCCCTACCTATTGTTACTTGGCTATCACAATGTATACATATAGGTGCCAAAGGTTTGGGCCAAAATGGAATATCTTCCAAGAAATTTTATAGCCATTCAGCTTCTTCACCGGCCTTGTCTCAAGCTATAAACTCAGATTCCATCGTAGAATGAGCGATGCACATCTGTTTGGATGATTTCCAAGACACCGATCCACCCCCAATTGTGAAAACATAACCATTCGTGGATTTAACTTCAGATGATCCGGTGATCCAATTTGCATCACTATATCCTTCGATCACAGCGGGATGTTTGTTATAATGCAAAGCATAGTCTTGGTTATGTTTAAGATACCCCAAAACTCGTTTCATTGCCATCCAGTGAGTTTGATTGGGATTACTTGTAAACCGACTCAATTTACTAATAGCAAATGTTATATCTGGTCGCGTACAATTCATGATATACATCAAACTTCCCAACACTCTTGCATAATCCAATTGTGAGTCACTTTCACCTTTATTCTTCTTAAATGTATAGCTCATGTCAATTGGAGTCTTGGCAATATTGAAATTTAAATACTTAAACTTGTCAAGTACTCTTTCAATATAATGAGACTGCGATAATGCTAGACCTTGTGGAGTTTTATGAATTCTGATGCCTAAGATCAAATCAGCAACTCCTAAGTCCTTCATATCAAATTTGCTAGCCAACATGCGCTTAGTAGCATTTATATCGGTAATATTTTTAGTCATTATCAACATGTCATCAACATATAAACAAATAATGACTTCATGATTTCGAGTATTTTTAATGTAAACACATTTGTCACACTCGTTGATTTTAAATCCATTCGCCAACATTATTTGGTCAAATTTAGCATGCCATTGTTTGGGTGCTTGTTTTAGTCCATAAAGCGACTTAACACGTTTGCACACTTTCCCTTCTTTACCAGGAACCACAAATCCCTCAGGTTGTTCCGTGTAAATTTCTTCCTTCAATTCTCCATTTAAGAAAGCTGTCTTAACATCCATTTGATGGATTTCAAGACCATGTACGGCTGCTAGTGCCACTAACAACCGAATAGATGTTATCCTTGTTACCGGCGAGTATGTGTCAAAGTAATCAAGGGCTTCCTTTTGTCTATAACCTTTGACCACAAGTCTTGCCTTATATTTGTCAACAGTGCCATCAACTTTCATTTTCCTTTTAAAAATCCATTTTGATCCTAAAGGTTTATTTCCTGGAGAAAGATCAACTAATTCTCATGTATGGTTGTTCAAAATTGATTCAATCTCACTATTGACTCTTTTTCCAAAATGATGAATCAAGATGACATGTCACAAATGTTTGAGGGCTCATTTTCAAGCAAGAATGTCACAAAATCTGGTCCAAATGAAGTAGATGTCCTTTGATGTTTGCTACGCCTTGGATCCTCTTTACTTGGTGTACTTTCCTTTGGTTCTTCTCGCGGTCGTTTAGATCTTTCACTTGATGACTCACATTAAGTTTTATACGGATAAATGTCTTCAAAGAATTCAGCATTATCTGATTCAATTATCGTATTAACATGAATTTCGGGATTGTCCGATTTGTGGACCAAAAATCGACAAGCTTTGTTGTTTGTAGCATAGCCAATAAAAACACAATCCACAGTTTTTGGTCCGATTTTTACCCTTTTGGGCAAAGGAACTTGGACCTTTGCTAAACACCCCCACACTTTGAAATATTTCAAGTTGGGTTTTCTTCCTTTCCATAGTACATATGGAATAGATTGTGTTTTGCTTTGGGGAACCCTGTTGAGTATTCGGTTAGGCTGTAAGGATAGCTTCCCCCTGCGGTAAACAAGAACTTATTAGCTCATCATTTCCTTTAATGTTCGGTTTTTTTCTTTCCGCAAACCATTTGAACTTATTAGTAAAGCATTCATCATTTCCTTTAATGTTCTTTTTATTCAATTCGTTTTTTATTGCTTTTCACAATTCCATTACTATTAAGCATTGAGTTTGAAAAGGCCCCACGCGAGAGGTAGCCCTTCATCCTATGAACATATCGTTCTTACTTATTACAATTTTCTTTCACTAACCAACACGCACTTAAATTAATCCCGTTTTAGTTGACGAGTAGTCCTCTAATAAGTAAGACGAAGCTGAAACTAAATTCTTCCCTCGGTGTGGGAACGTATCATTCTTACTTATTACAATTTTCTCACTAACTTGAGACGCATTGTTTTTGAGAGTCGGCTGAAACACTTCTTTGCCGGAAGTCATTTTGAGAGTCGAAAGTATCTTCCCATATCCTTCAACCTTGGTTGTTGCGTATTTCCCATAAACAATACCTCTTCGGGTCCAACGGGAGCGTAGGTTGCAAATTCTTCTTTTACAGCGCAAACATGTCGAGTGGCACCAGAATCAAGCCACCACTCCTTTGGGTTTCCAACCAAATTGCACTCCGATAGCATTGCACACAGATCATCCATATCATCATTCTTTTCCACCATATTGGCTTGTCCTTTTCCCTTGTTCTTTTTCGGGAGACGACAATGCGGGGCTTTATAGGCCTTTCTTTTCCCACACATTAAAGCAGCTTTCCCATAATTAAAGAAGTTACCCTTGAACTTTTTCTTGGCTTGCTCCTTCTTTTGTCCAGTGAACTTCTTTCTTTTCTTACTTTTTGGGGCAGCCTCTTCAACAATGTTTGCTCCCATAATCGTTGAATTCCCCCGCGACTTCTTCTCGGCTGTTTTCTTATCTTCCTCAATCTTGAGACGAATCACAAGATCTTCCAACTTCATTTCATTGCGCTTGTGCTTAAGATAATTCTTGATATCTTTCCATGAGGGCGACAACTTCTCATTCATTGCAGCCACTTGGAATGCTTCATTCACTACCATACCTTCAGCAATAAGGTCATGGAAGATAAGTTGAAGCTCTTGAACTTGGGTTCCAACGGTTTTTCCATCCACCATTTTGTAGTCTAGGAATTTGCAACCACAAACTACTTCAAGCAGGCATCTTCGGTTTTGTACTTCTTTTCAAGTGCACTCCATAGTTCCTTGGAGGTCTCTACTGCACTGTAGACGTTATACAAGTCATCTTCTATGGCACTCAAAATGTAGCCTTTGCACAAAAAATTAGCCTGTTTCCAAGCCTCAGTAACCATGAACTTTTGGTTGTCAGGCATGTCGGCGGCAGGCACGGGAGGGTCCTCACTGGTGAACTTTTGCATAGCAATGGTGGTAAGCCAAAATAACATTCTTTGCTGCCATCCTATAAAGTTGGCACCGATGAACTTCGCAAGTTTTCCAGCCGGTGGCGCAGCGGTACGGGTTGTAGGAGTAACCGCTGGTGCAATATTCGGAGAGGAAGATCCAGTCGCAGAGGGAGTTCCAGTCTCAATTGCCATCATTACTGTCAAATAGACAAACTATTTTAGTTAATAAAACCAGAATAGCAATTAGATCACAAACTTAAACGATGAAGATTTTATTTCTTCAAATCGCAGTATAATTATGAACTTTGGTATTCCAACGAAGTTTTTATATCTTCGAGTCAGAATACTAATATTCATATAGAGTAGAAAACTACCCAAGTTTTAATCTCCTTAAACAGAATACAGATTATAATATTATAGATAATTTCCTTAAGATTGTTATTAATCTGTATTGCAAAACCGATGAAGCAATAAAATTAATTTCTGAAACCAGAAAACAAAAACCTGGACAAATTCTGGAAAATAAGAACAAATTTTGGAAAAAAAAATAAGAACAGATTCTGAAAAATATTTAAGAATTAAAAAAAAAAGCGAGCCTACTGAATGCACAATGTGTCCTTAAGGAAATTATTCCTCTCAAGTACCCGAGGTTAATGGAATATATCCTCCCAAGATAGAACGATCTTACTCACCGGTGTATCTGTACCTAGAACAACGATGTCAGCGAACCACACAACAGCAGTAAATCACAACACTGGAATTTATTTGTGCAGAAGATGAAGAAGTTCAGAAAATTGGTAACTAAAATTCTGAGGAATAAAACGAATTTATAGCGATAAAAGTACTGTTTCTGAAGGTTTGCAAACGTTCTGAACATCCACTAAAAACTGGTGGAAAATTTAAATATAGGAAAGAAACCGGGTCGCGGGTCAGACATGCGGATCCGGCCGGGTCGCGGGTCCTCAAGATTGTTATTAATCTGTATTGCAAAAACGATGAAGCAGTAAAATTAATTTCTGAAAACAGAAAACAAAAACCTGGACAGATTCTGGAAAATAAGAAAAAATTTGAAAAAATTTTAAGAATTAAAAAAAAAAATCGAGCCCACTGAATGCACAGTGTGTCCTTACGGAAATTATTCCCCTCAAGTACCCGAGGTTAATGGAATATATCCTCCCACGATAGAACGATCTTATTCACCGGTGTATCGGTACCTAGAACAACGGTGTCAGCGAATCACTCAACAGCAGTAAATCACAACACTGGAATTTATTTGTGCAGAAAAAGAAGAAGTTCAGAAAAATTGGTAAGTAAAATTCTGAGGAATCAAACGAATTTATAGCGATGGAAGTATTGTTTCTGAAGGTTTGCAACCGTGCTGAACAACCACTAAAAACTGGTGGGAAATTTAAATATGGGAAACAAACCGGGTCGCGGGTCAGACACGCGGATCCGGTCGGGTTGCGAGTCAGACACGCGGATCCGGATCACTAACGGATAGGATTGGATAAGTTAATTAATTTAATTAAATAATTAAAATTAAAAAAAATTGGTAAAAAAGATTATCAATCAATCAGATCATTTGACCAAATCCAAATCCAAATCCAAATCCGAATCCGAAGCCGAAGCCGAGCGATGATGACGGCGCGAGGGGAGACCCTCTTCTTAACCCTTTAGCAACAAGAAGAAGTACCTCTACTTATAAGTAGAAGAACTTTTCTTTCCACTACCGATAAGGGACAAATGCTTATTTTATAAAGCAAGAGGGAACTCCCTCCATTTTCCATTCAATCTATCATTTAAACCCAACAATCCCCCACATGAATGGGGAATGGCTATAAGATAAAGGAATGTATAGACAAGTGTGTAATTTACAATCAAGGATTAATTGCATCTGGATAAGTTGGTTTCCCTTTGAACTTTCCGTAGTGAACATATGTCGGATATACTCGGTCAATCGGTAGATTTGATATCTTTGAACCGTCGAGCTTTGGCGTATACCTAGACAACCATATGTCACACAATCAATCCTTTACCGTCTATGGTTCTTATGGTTGTGTTCGTTTCAGCCATGAACATCTCCTGGTTTCATGAGTGTCAAGAGAATGGGCTTCTTACAATCATTCTCTTTTAAGCGGCTTACACTTTACACTCACATAGGTGATTCCTAAACGTGTTATCGTGTAGATACACTATTTGGTCAAACCTGCCAAACTTAGAAACCATTAAAAACTAAACTTAAGCTTTTTATTAACTTGTTAAAAAAAAAACCTTAACATTTTATCCTTATTCCTGAACATTGTCTTCATCATGAGAATGGATTTAGTTATTTGACAATGCTGAACTGTCAGTCACGACTTTGTTTGATCTCCTAAAACCTAGCTCTTGGGATCTCCAGTCTGCTAGGTAGAGTTACCTCCATGATGACTTGTCCTTAGCCTTAAACCCATTCCCTTAGATGATCTTTCTACTGCCTCTCTAGATAGGCCTTTTGTTAGCGGATCTGATATATTATCTCTTGACTTTACTTAGTCAATCGTAATAACACCACTAGAGAATAGCTGTCTAACGGTATTGTGTCGCCGTCGAATGTGACGCGATTTTCCGATATACATAACGCTCACTGCCCTACCTATTGCTGCTTGGCTATCACAATGTATACATATAGGTGCCAAAGGTTTGGGCCAAAATGGAATATCTTTCAAGAAATTTCGGAGCCATTCAGCTTCTTCACCGGCCTTGTCTAAAGCTATAAACTCAAATTCCATCGTAGAACGAGCGATGCACGTCTGTTTGGAAGATTTCCAAGACACTGATCCACCCCCAACTGTGAAAACATAACCACTCATGGATTTAACTTCAGATGATCTGGTGATCTAATTTGCATCACTATATCCTTCGATCACGGCGGGATATTTGTTATAATGCAAAGCATAGTCTTGGGTATGTTTCAGATACCCCAAAACTCATTTCATTGCCATCCAGTGAGTTTGATTGGGATTACTTGTAAACTGACGCAATTTACTAATAGCACATGCTATATCTGGTCGCGTACAATTCATGATATACATCAAACTTTCCAACACTCTTGCATAATCCAATTGTGAGTCACTTTCACCTTTATTCTTCTTAAATGTATAGCTCATGTCAATTGGAGTCTTGGCACTATTGAAATTTAAATACTTAAACTTGTCAAGTACTCTTTCAATATAATGAGATCATGCGATAATGCTAGACCTTGTGGAGTTTTATGAATTCTGATGCCTAAGATCAAATCAGCAACTCCTAAGTCCTTCATATCAAATTTGCTAGCCAACATGCGCTTAGTAGCATTTATATCGGCAATATTTGTACTCATTATCAACATGTCATCAACATATAAACAAATAATGACTTCACCATTTTAAATACATTAGCCAACATTGTTTGGTCAAATTTAGCATGCCATTGTTTGGGTGCTTGTTTTAGTCCATAAAGCGACTTAACAAGTTTGCATACTTTCCCTTCTTTACCAGGAACCACAAATCCCTCAGGTTGTTCCATGTAAATTTCTTCCTCCAATTCTCTATTTAAGAAAGCTATCTTAACATCCATTTGATGGATTTCAAGACCATGTACGGCTGCTAGTGCCACTAACAACCGAATAGATGTTATCCTTGTTACCGGCGAGTATATGTCAAAGTAATCAAAGCCTTCATTTTGTATATAACCTTTGACCACAAGTCTTGCCTTATATTTGTCAACAGTGCCATCAACTTTCATTTTCCTTTTAAAAATCCATTTTGATCCTAAAGGTTTATTTCCATGAGGAAGATCAACTAATTCCCATGTATGGTTGTTCAAAACTGATTCAATCTCACTATTGAGTGCCTCTTTCCAAAATGATGAATCAGAAGATGACATCGCTGCTTTAAATGTTTTAGGCTCATTTTCAAGCAAGAATGTCACAAAATCTGGTCCAAAGAAAGTAGATGTCCTTTGACGTTTGCTACGCCTTGGATCCTCTTTACTTAGTGTACTTTCCTTTGGTTCTTCTCGCGGTCGTTTAGATCTTTCACTTGACGACTCACATTCAGTTTTATACGGATAAATGTTTTCAAAGAATTCTGCATTATCTGATTCAATTATCGTATTAACATGAATTTCGGGATTGTCCGATTTGTGAACCAAAAACCGACAAGCTTTGTTGTTTGTAGCATCGCCAATAAAAACACAATCCACAGTTTTTGGTCTGATTTTTACCCATTTGGGCAAAGGAACTTGGACCTTTGCTAAACACCCCCACATTTTGAAATATT
The DNA here is from genome assembly GCA_034509755.1 of Anisodus tanguticus. Taxonomy (NCBI): domain Eukaryota; kingdom Viridiplantae; phylum Streptophyta; class Magnoliopsida; order Solanales; family Solanaceae; genus Anisodus; species Anisodus tanguticus. The sequence continues at coordinate 32,002,173 of CM067541.1, forward strand.
TCAAGTTGGGTTTTCTTCCTTTCCATAGTTCATATGGAATAGATTGTGTTTTGCTGTGGGGCACCCTATTGAGTATTCGGTTAGCTGTAAGGATAGCTTCCCCCCACAAGCTCTTCGGTAAACCGGAACTTATTAGTAAAGCATTCATCATTTCCTTTAATGTTCGGTTTTTTCTTTCCGCAATTCCATTTGATTGTGGTGTGTAAGGGGCAGTAGTTTGATGAATAATTCCATATTCTAAGCATATCTCTGCAAAAGTAGATTTGTATTCTCCACCCTATCACTTCTAATCATTTTTATCTTTTTATTCAATTGATTTTCCACTTCGTTCTTATATTGCTTAAATGCATCAATTGCTTCATCCTTACTATTAAGCAAATACACATAGCAATATCGAGTGCAATCTTCAATAAAGGTTATAAAATACTTTTTTCCCACCGCGAGATGGTATTGACTTCATATCACATACATCTGTGTGGATTAAGTCTAAAGGGTTTGAATTCTTATCAATAGACTTATATGTATGTTTAACAAACTTAGATTCAACACAGATTTCACATTTTGATTTATTACACTCGAATCTAGGCAATACTTCTAAATTAATCAATTTCCGCAAGGTTTTGTAGTTGACATGTCCTAAACGAACATGCCATAACTCATTTGACTCCAATAAGTAAGACGAAGCTGAATTCTTATTAATACTGTCAACAACCATTACATTGATTTTGAAAAGGCCCTCGGTGAGGTAGCCCTTTCCTATGATCATATCATTCTTACTTATTGCAATTTTCTCACTAACTAGCACGCACTTAAACCCGTTTTTGACGAGTAGTCCGGCAGAAACTAAATACTTCCTGATTGTGGGAACGTGCAGAACATTGTTGAGAGTCAGCACCTTGCCAGAAGTCATTTTCAGAAGTATCTTCCCATATCTTTCAACCTTGGCTGTTGCAGTATTTCCCATAAACAGTGCATCTTCGGGTCTAGCGGGAGCGTAGGTTGCAAATGCTTCTTTTGTAGCGCAAACATTCTAGTGGCACCAGAATCAAGCCACCACTCCTTTGGATTTCCAACCAAATTTCACTCTGATAGCATTGCACACATATGATCCATATCATCATTCTTTTCCACCATATTGGCTTGTCCTTTTCCCTTGTCCTTTTTCGGGAGACGACAATCTGGGGCTTTGTGGCTAGCTTTCCCACAACTATAGCAGTTGCCCTTGAATTTTTTCTTGTTGGAATCCTTCTCCTTTCCAGAAGGCCTCTTCCTTTTCTTGTTCTTTTTCAGAGCAGCATCTTCAACGATGTTTGCCCCTTCAATTGGTGAAGTCTTACGGTACCTCTTCTCAGCGGTTTTGTTATCTTCCTCGATCTTGAGACGAATCACATGATCTTCCAACTTCATTTCCTTTCTTTTGTGCTTAAGATAATTCTTGAAATCTTTCCATGAGGGCGGCAACTTCTCAATCATTGCAGCCACTTGGAACGCTTCATTTACTACCATACCTTCAGCAATAAGGTCATGGAAGATAAGTTGAAGCTCTTGAACTTGGGTTCCAACGATTTTTCCATCCACCATTTTGTAGTCTAGGAATTTGGCAGCCACAAACTTCTTCAAGCAAGCATCTTCGGTTTTGTACTTCTTTTCAAGTGCACTCCATAGTTCTTTGGAAGTCTCTACTACACTGTAGACATTGTGCAAGTCATCTTCTAAGGCACTCAAAATGTAGCCTTTGCACAAAAAATCAGCTTGTTTTCAAGCCTCAGTAACCATGAACTGTTGGTTGTCAGGCATGTCGGCGGCAGGCACGGGAGGGTCCTCACTGGTGAACTTTTGCATACCAAGGGTGGTAAGCCAAAAGAACATTCTTTGCTGCCATCCTTTAAAGTTGGCAGCGGTGAACTTCGCAGGTTTCTCAGCTGGTGGCACAACGGTACGGGTTGTAGGAGTAACTGCTGGTGCAGTATTCGCAGAGGTAGTTCCAGTCTCAATTGTCATTATTCGTTTGTCACTGTCAAATCGACAAATTGTTTTAGTTAATAAAACCAGAATAGCAATTCAATCACAGACTTAAACGATGAAGATTTTATTTCTTCAAATCGTAGTATAATTATGAAACTTTAGTATTCCAACGAAGTTTTTATATCTTCGAGTCAGAATACTAATATTGATATGGAGTAGAAAACTACAGAAGTTTTAATCTCCAAACCAGAATACAGCAATGATGAAGTTTTTATGTTCTTCAAATCGTTGTACAAGTATGAACTTTAATATTCCAACAAAGTTTTTTATGTCTTCAAGTTAGAATATGAAATTTCATATGGAGTAGAAAAAACAACACAGGTTTTAGTCTCCAAAACAGAATACAGATTAATCTAAAATTTTAATTTTCTTTAGATTGTTATGAATCTGTATTCCAAAAAACCTGTAAATAATAATAACTGAAAATAAATAGAATCAGTGTTGAAAAATAAGAATAATTTTTCAGAATATAATCGAGCCCACTTAGTCCAAAGTGTGTCCTTAAGCAAATTATTCCCCTCACAGTACTCGAGGTTGATGGAATATCCCCTCCCAGGATACAGCGATTATCTTACCAGAATAGTAGTACTCCAAATTCAGGTAGCGGCGAACCACTCAACGGCAGTATATCACACAGAATTTATTTGTGCAAGAAGAAGAAGAAGTTTTTTTTTTGTTCAGAAAATTAGTTCAAACAGATTCTGAGGAATCAAACGAATTTATAGCCATGGAAGTACTGTTTCAGAAGGTTTGCAACCCTTCTGAACAGTCACAAATATGGTGGGAAAAGGAATAACGCAGGGAATCACTAATTTAACTTCGGAACTGGAATTTCTGCATCGGCACCGCGGTGCTTCATGAATTTCTCTTAATTAATTAATAATAATTAATTAACTAATAAAAATTAATGAAAATTTGGTCCAAAAAGATTATCAATCAATCAGATCATTTGACCAAATCCAAATTCAAATCTGAAGCCAAAGTCGAGCCGAGCGAGCGACGACGACGGCGCGAGGGGTCCTTGCCCCCTCAATCCTTTTAGTGACTAGAGAAGGTGTAATGTAATATATACACCTCTCTTTTCCTTTCTTTTTCCGATGTGGGATAACTGGTTTACCCAAGGCAAAAGAGACCTTTTACATTCCCTTCACTTTTCATCCCCTCATTTCTCATTCACCAATATCAATATCCAACAATCCCCCACATGAATGGGAATGGCTATAATATAAAAGAATGCGCGGACAAGTGTGATATACAAACTTCGTTGGAATACCAAAGTTCATAATTATACTGTATTCTGTTTAAGAAGATTAAAACTTGTGTAGTTTTCTACTCCATATGGATATTAGTATTCTGACTCGAAGATATAAAAACTTCGTTGGAATACCAAAGTTCATAATTATACTGCGATTTGAAGAAATAAAATCTTCATCGTTTAAGTTTGTGATCTAATTGCTATCCTGATTTTATTAACTAAAATTGTTTGTCGATTTGACAGTAATGATAGCAATTGAGACTGGAAATCCCTCTGCGACTGGATCTTCCTCTCCGAATATTGCACCAGTGGTTACTCCTACAACCCGTACCGTTGCGCCACCGGCTGAAAAAACTGTGAAGTTCACCGGTGCCAACTTTAAAGGATGGCAGCAAAGAATGTTCTTTTGGCTTACCACCCTTGGTATGCAAAAGTTCACCAGTGAGGACCCTCCCGTGCCTGCCGCCGATATGCCTGACAACCAAAAGTTCATGGTTACTGAGGCTTGGAAACAGGATGATTTTTTGTGCAAAGGCTACATTTTGAGTGCCTTAGAATATGACTTGTACAACGTCTACAATGCAGTAGAGACCTCCAAGGAACTATGGAGTGCAATTGAAAAGAAGTACAAAACCGAAGATGCTTGCTTGAAGAAGTTTGTGGTTGCCAAATGCCTAGACTACAAAATGGTGAATGGAAAAACCGTTGGAGCCCAAGTTCAAGAGCTTCAACTTATCTTCCATGACCTTATTGCTGAAGGTATGGTAGTGAATGAAGCATTTCAAGTGGCTGCAATGATTGAGAAGTTGCCGCCCTCATGGAAAGATTTCAAGAATTATCTTAAGCACAAGCACAAGGAAATGAAGTTGGAAGATCTTGTGATTCGTCTCAAGATTGAGGAAGATAACAAAACAGCCGAGAAGAAGTCGCGGGGGAATTCAACGATTATGGGAGAAAATATTGTTGAAGAGGCTGCCCCAAAAAGTAAGAAAAGAAAGAAGTTCACTGGACAAAAGAATGAGCAAGCCAAGAAAAAGTTCAAGGTCAACTGCTTTAATTGTGGGAAAGCTGGCCACAAAGCCCCAGATTGTGGTCTCCCGAAAAAGAACAAGGGAAAAGGACAAGCCAATATGGTGGAAAAGAATGATGATATGGATGATCTGTGTGCAATGCTATCGGAGTGCAATTTGGTTGGAAACCCAAAGGAGTGGTGGCTTGATTCTGGTGCCACTCGACATGTTTGCGCTGTAAAAGAAGCATTTGCAACCTATGCTCCCGCTGGACCCGAAAAGGTACTGTTTATGGGAAATACTACAACAGCCAAGGTTGAAGGATATGGGAAGATACTTCTGAAAATGACTTCCGGCAAGGTGCTGACTCTCAACAATGTTCTGCACGTTCCCACAATCAGGAAGAATTTAGTTTCAGCCGGACTACTCGTCAAAAACGGGTTTAAGTGCGTGCTGGTTAGTGAGAAAATTGTAATAAGTAAGAATAATAAGTTCATAGGAAATGGCTACCTCACTGAGGGCCTTTTCAAACTCAATGTAATGGTTGTTGACAGTATTAATGAAAATTCAGTTTCGTCTTACTTATTGGAGTCAAATGATTTATGGCATGTTCATTTAGGACATGTCAACTACAAAACCTTGCGAAAATTGATTAATTTAGAAGTATTGCCTAAATTCGAGTGTAATAAATTTAAATGTGAAATCTGTGTTGAATCTAAGTTTGTTAAACATCCATATAAGTGTATTGATAGGAATTCAAATCCTTTAGACTTAATCCACACAGATATATGTGATATGAAGTCAATACCATCTTGCGGTGGGAAAAAATATTTTATAACCTTTATTGACGATTGCACTCGATATTGCTATGTGTATTTGCTTAACAGTAAGGATGAAGCAATTGATGCATTTAAGCAATACAAGAAGGAAGTGGAAAATCAATTGAATAAAGAGATAAAAATGATTAGAAGCGATAGGGGTGGAGAATACGAATCTCCTTTTGCAGAGATATGCTTAGAATATGGAATTATTCATCAAACTACTGCCCCATACACACCACAATCAAATGGAATTGCGGAAAGAAAAAACCGAACATTAAAGGAAATGATGAATGCTTTACTAATAAGTTCCGGTTTACCGCAGAGCTTGTGGGGGGGAAGCTATCCTTACAGTTAACCGAATACTCAACAGGGTGCCCCAATGCAAAACACAATCTATTCCATATGAACTATGGAAAGGAAGAAAACCCAACTTGAAATATTTCAAAGTGTGGGGGTGTTTAGAAAAGGTCCAAGTTCCTTTGCCTAAAAGGGTAAAAATTGGACCAAAAACTATGGATTGTGTTTTTATTGGCTATGCTACAAACAGCAAAGCTTATCGGTTTTTGGTTCACAAATCGGACAATCTCAAAATTCATGTTAATACGATAATTGAACCAGATAATGCTCAATTCTTTGAAAACATTTATCCGTATAAAACTGAATGTGAGTCGTCAAGTGAAATATCTAAACGACCGCGGGAAGAACCAAAGGAAAGTACACCAAGTAAAGAGGATCCAAGGCGTAGCAAATGTCAAAGGACATTTACTTCCTTTGGACCAGATTTTGTGACATTCTTGCTTGAAAATGAGCCTCAAACATTTAAAGCAGCGATGTCATCTTCTGATTCATCATTTTGGAAAGAGGCAGTCAATAGTGAGATTGAATCAATTTTGAACAACCATACATGGGAATTAGTTGATCTTCCTCCTGGAAATAAACCTTTAGGATCAAAATGGATTTTTAAAAGGAAAATGAAAGTTGATGGCACTGTTGACAAATATAAGGCAAGACTTGTGGTCAAAGGTTATAGACAAAAGGAAGGCCTTGATTACTTTGACACATACTCGCCGGTAACAATGATAACATCTATTTGGTTGTTAGTGGCACTAGCAGCCGTACATGGTCTTGAAATCCATCAAATGGATGTTAAGACAACTTTCTTAAATGGAGAATTGGAGGAAGAAATTTACATGGAACAACCTGAGGGATTTGTTGTTCCTGGTAAAGAAGGGAAAGTGTGCAAACTTGGTAAGTCGCTTTATGGACTAAAACAAGCACCCAAACAATGGCATGCTAAATTTTTACCAAACAATGTTGGCAAATGGATTTAAAATCAACGAGTGTGACAAATGTGTTTACATTAAAAATACTCCAAATCATGAAGTCATTATTTGTTTATATGTTGATGACATGTTGATAATGAGTAAAAATATTGCCGATATAAATGCTACTAAACGCATGTTGGCTAGCAAATTTGATATGAAGGACTTAGGAGATGCTGATTTGATCTTAGGCATCAGAATTCATAAAACTCCACAAGGTCTAGCATTATCGCATTCTCATTCTATTGAAAGAGTACTTGACAAGTTTAAGTATTTAAATTTCAATATTGCCAAGACTCCAATTGACATGAGCTATACATTTCAGAAGAATAAAGGTGAAAGTGACTCACAATTGGATTACGCAAGAGTGTTGGAAAGTTTGATGTATATCATGAATTGTACGCGACCAGATATAGCATGTGCTATTAGTAAATTGAGTCGGTTTACAAGTAATCCCAATCAAACTCACTGGATGGCAATGAAACGAGTTTTGGGGTATCTGAAACATACCCAACACTATACTTTGCATTATAACAAATATCCCGCCGTGATCGAAGGATATAATGATGCAAATTGGATCACCGAATCATCTGAAGTTAAATCCACGAGTGGTTATGTTTTCACAATTGGGGGTGGATCGGTGTCTTCGAAATCATCCAAACAGACGTGCAGCGCTCGTTCTACGATGGAATCTGAGTTTATAGCTTTAGACAAGGCCGGTGAAGAAGTTGAATGGCTCCAAAATATCTTGGAAGATATTCCATTTTGGCCCAAACCTTTGGCACATATATGTACACATTGTGATAGCCAAGCAGTATTAAGTAGGGCAGAGAGCTATATGTATAACGGAAAATCGCGTCACATTCGACGGCGACACAATACCGTTAGACAGCTACTCTCTAGTGGTGTTATTATGATTGACTACGTAAAGTCAAGAGATAATATATCGGATCCGCTAACAAAAGGCCTATCTAGAGAGGTGGTTGAAAGATCATCTTTGGGAATGGGTTTAAGGCTAAGGACAAGTCATCATAGCGGTAACTCTACCTAGCAGACGGGAGATCCCAAGAGCTAGGTTCAAGGAGATCAAACAAAGTCGTGACTGATGGTTCGGCATTGTCAAATAACTAAATCCATTCTCATGATGAAGACAATGTTCAGGAATAAGGATAAAATGTTAAGGTTTTTTTTTAACAAGTAAATAAAAAGCTTAAGTTTATTTTTTAATCGTTTCTAAGTTTGGCAGGTTTGACCAAATAGTGTGTCTACACGATAACACATTTAGGAATCACCTATGTGAGTGTAAAGTGTAAGCCGCTTCAAAGAGAATGATTTTAATAAGCCCATTCTCTATACACTCATGAAACCAGGAGGTGTTCATGGCTGAAACGAACACAACCATAAGAACCATAGACTGTAAAGGATTGGTTGTGTGACATATGGTTGTCTAGGTATACACCAAAGCTCGAAGGTTCAAAGATATCAAATCTACCGATTGACCGAGTATATCCGACATATGTTCACTACGGAAAGTTCAAAGGGAAACCTACTTATGCAGATGCAATTAATCCTTGATTGTAAATTACACACTTGTCCATACATTCCTTTATCTTATAGCCTTTCCCCATTCATGTGGGGTATTTTTGGGTTTAAATGATAGATTGAATGAGAAATGGAGGGAGTTCCCTCTTGCTCTATAAAATAAGCATTTGTCTCTCATCGGTAGTGGAAAGAAAAGTTCTTCTACTTATAAGTAGAAGTACTCCTTCTTATTGCTAAAGGGTTATGAAGAGGGTCTCCCCTCACGCCGTTGTCGTCGCTCTGCTCGGCTTCGGCTTCGGCTTCGGCTTCGTATTCGGATTCGGATTCGGATTTGAATTTGGATTTGGATTTGGTCAAATGATCTGATTGATTGATAATCTTTTTGGACTAAATTTTCTTTAATTTTAATTATTGAATTAATTATTATTTAATTAAATTAATTAACTTATCCAATCCTACCCGTTAGTGACCCGGATCCGCGGGTCTGACTCGCGACCTGGCCGGATCCGCGTGTCTGACCCGCGACCCGATTTCTTTCCCATATTTAAATTTCCCACCAGTTTTTAGTGGTTGTTCAGAAAGGTTGCAAACCTTCAGAAATAGTACTTCCATGGCTATAAATACGTTTGATTCCTCAGAATTTTACTTACCAATTTTCTGAACTTCTTCTTCTTCTGCACAAATAAATTACAGTGTTGTGATTTACTGCTGTTGAGTGGTTCGCTGACACTGTAGTTCTAGGTACCGATACACCGGTGAGTAAGATCGTTCTATCTTGGAAGGATATATTCCACTAACCTCGGGTACTTGAGGGGAATAATTTCCTTAAGGACACACGGTGCATTCAGTGGGCTCAATTTTTTTTTTTAAATTCTTAAATATTTTTCAGAATCTGTTCTTATTTTTTTTTCAGAATCTATCCAGGTTTTTGTTTTCCGGTTTCAGAAATTAATTTTACTGCTTCATCGGTTTTGCAATACAGATTAATAACTTTTCAAATTGCTAAGTAAAATTCTGACGAATCAAACGAATTTATAGCCATGGAAGTACTGTTTCTGAAGATTTGCAACCCTTCGGAACATCCACTAAAAATTGGTGGGAAATTTAAATATGGGAAAGAAACCGGGTCGCGGGTCAAACACGCGGATCCGGGTCACTAACAGGTAGGATTGGATAAGTTAATTAATTTAATTAAATAATAATTAATTAAATAATGAAAATTAATGAAAATTTGGTCCAAAAAGATTATCAATAAATCAGATCACTTGACCAAATCCAAATCCAAATCTGAATCCGAATCCGAAGCCGAAGCCGAGCCGAGCGACGACGACGGCGCTAGGTGAGACCCTCTTCTTAACCCTTTAGCAACAAGAAGGAGTACTTCTACTTATAAGTAGAAGAACTTTTCTTTCCACTACCGATGAGAGACAAATGCTTATTTTATAGAGCAAGAGGGAACTCCCTCCATTTCTCATTCAATCTATCATTTAAACCCAAAAATACCCCACATGAATGGGGAAAGGCTATAAGATAAAGGAATGTATGGACAAGTGTGTAATTTACAATCAAGGATTAATTGCATCTGGATAAGTAGGTTTCCCTTTGAACTTCCCGTAGTGAACATATGTCGGATATACTCGGTCAATCGGTAGATTTGATATCTTTGAACCGTCGAGCTTTGGCGTATACCTAGACAACCAGATGTCACACAATCAATCCTTTACCGTCTATGGTTCTTTTGGTTGTGTTCGTTTCAGCCATGAACACCTCCTGGTTTCATGAGTGTATAGAGAATGGGCTTCTTACAATCATTATCTTTGAAGCGGCTTACACTTTACACTCACATAGGTGATTCCTAAACGTGTTATCGTGTAGATACACTATTTGTTCAAACATGCCAAACTTAGAAACCATTAAAAAACAAACTTAAGCTTTTTATTAACTTGTTAAAAAAACCCTAACATTTTATCCTTATTCCTGAACATTGTCTTCATCATGAGAATGGATTTAGTTATTTGACAATGCCGAACCGTCAGTCACGACTTTGTTTGATCTCCTTGAACCTAGCTCTTGGGATCTCCAGTCTGCTAGGTAAAGTTACCGCCATGATGACTTGTCCTTAGCCTTAAACCCATTCCCTTAGATGATCTTTCAACCGCTTCTCTAGATAGGCCTTTTGTTAGCGGATCCGATATGTTATCTCTTGACTTTACGTAGTCAATCGTAATAACACCACTAGAGAGTAGCTGTCTAACGGTATTGTGTCGCCGTCGAATGTGACGCGATTTTCTGTTATACATAACGCTCATTGCCCTACGTATTGTTACTTGGCTATCACAATGTATACATATAGGTGCCAAAGGATTGGGCCAAAATGGAATATCTTCCAAGAAATTTTATAGCCATTCAGCTTCTTCACCAGCCTTGTCTCAAGCTATAAACTCAGATTCCATCGTAGAACGAGCGATGCACGTCTGTTTGGATGATTTCCAAGACACTGATCCACCCCCAATTGTGAAAACATAACCACTCGTGGATTTAACTTCAGATGATCCGGTGATCCAATTTGCATCACAATATCCTTCTATCACGGCGGGATATTTGTTATAATGCAAAGCATAGTCTTGGGTATGTTTCAGATACCCCAAAACTCGTTTCATTGCCATCCAGTGAGTTTGATTGGGATTACTTGCAAACCGACTCAATTTACTAATAGCACATGCTATATCTGGTCGCGTACAATTCATGATATACATCAAACTTCCCAGCACTCTTGCATAATCCAATTGTGAGTCACTTTCACTTTTATTCTTCTGAAATGTATAGCTCATGTCAATTGGAGTCGTGGCAATATTGAAATTTAAATATTTAAACTTGTCAAGTACACTTTCAATATAATGAAACTGCGATAATGCTAGACCTTGTGGAGTTTTATGAATTCTGATGCCTAAGATCAAATCAGCAACTGCTAAGTCCTTCATATCAAATTTTCTAGCCAACATGCGCTTAGTAGCATTTATATCGGCAATATTTTTACTCATTATCAACATGTCATCAACATATAAACAAATAATTACTTCATGATTTGGAGTATTTTTAATGTAAATAGATTTGTCACACTCGTTGATTTTAAATCCAACATTGTTTGGTCAAATTTAGCATGCCATTGTTTGGGTGCTTGTTTTAGTCCATAAAGCGACTTAACAAGTTTGCACACTTTCCCTTCTTTACCAGGAACCACAAATCCCTCAGGTTGTTCCATGTAAATTTCTTCCTCCAATTCTCCATTTAAGAAAGCTATCTTAACATCCATTTGATGGATTTCAAGACCATGTACGGCTGCTAGTGCCACTAACAACCGAATAGATGTTATATTTGTTACCGGCGAGTATGTGTCAAAGTAATCAAGGCCTTCCTTTTGTCTATAACCTTTGACCACAAGTCTTGCCTTATATTTGTCAACAGTGCATTCAACTTTCATTTTCCTTTTAAAATCCATTTTGATCCTAAAGGATTATTTCCAGGAGGAAGATCAACTAATCCCATGTATGTTTGTTCAAATTTGATTCAATCTCACTATTGACTGCCTCTTTCCAAAATGATGAATCAGAAGATGACATCGCTGCTTTAAATGTTTGAGACTCATTTTCAAGCAAGAATGTCACAAAATCTGGTCAAAAGGAAGTAGATGTCCTTTGACGTTTGCTACACCTTGGATCCTCTTTACTTGGTGTACTTTCCTTTGGTTCTTCCCGCGGTCGTTTAGATCTTTCACTTGACGACTCACATTCAGTTTTATACGGATAAAAGTTTTCCAAGAATTTAGCATTATCTGATTCAATTATCGTATTAACATGAATTTCGGGATTGTCCGATTTGTCAACCAAAAACCGACAAGCTTTGTTGTTTGTAGCATAGCCAATAAAAATACAATTCATAGTTTTTGGTCCGATTTTTACCGTTTTAGGCAAAGGAACTTGGACCTTTGCTAAACACCCCCACACTTTGAAATATTTCAGGTTGGGTTTTCTTCCTTTCCATAGTTCATATGGAATAGATTGTGCTTTGCTGTGGGGCACCCTGTTGAGTATTCGGTTAGCTGTAAGGATAGCTTCCCCCCACAAGCTCTGCGGTAAACCAGAACTTATTAGTAAAGCTTTCATCATTTCCTTTAATGTTCGGTGTTTTCTTTCCGCAATTCCATTTGATTGTGGTGTGTATGGGGCAGTAGTTTGATGAATAATTCCATATTCTAAGCATATCTCTGCAAAAGGAGATTCGTATTCTCCACCCCTATCGCTTCTAATCATTTTTATCTTTTTATTCAATTGATTTTCCACTTCCTTCTTGTATTGCTTAAATGCATCAATTGTTTCATCCTTACTATTAAGCAAATACACATAGCAATATCGAGTGCAATCGTCAATAAAGGTTATAAAATACTTTTTCCCACCGCAAGATGGTATTGACTTCATATCACATATATCTGTGTGGATTAAGTCTAAAGGATTTGAATTCCTATCAATACACTTATATGGATGTTCAACAAACTTAGATTCAACACAGATTTCACATTTAAATTTATTACACTCGAATTTAGGCAATACTTCTAAATTAATCAATTTTCGCAAGGTTTTGTAGTTGACATGTCCTAAATGAACATGCCATAAATCATTTGACTCCAATAAGTAAGACGAAACTGAATTTTCATTAATACTGTCAACAACCATTACATTGAGTTTGAAAAGGCCCTCGGTGAGGTAGTCATTTCCTATGAACAAATCATTCTCACTTATTACAATTTTCTCACTGACCAACACGCACTTAAACCCGTTTTTGACGAGTAGTCCGGCTGAAACTAAATTCTTCCGAATTGTTGGTACGTGCAGAACATTGTTGAGAGTCAGGACTTTGCCGGAAGTCATCTTCAGAAGTATCTTCCCATATCCTTCAACCTTGGCTGTTGCAGTATTTCCCATTAACCGTACCTCTTCGGGTCCAGCGGGAGCATAGGTTACAAATGCTTCTTTTGAAGCGCAAACATTCGAGTGGCACCAGAATCAAGCCACCACTTCTTTAGGTTTCCAACCAAATTGCACTCTGACACCATTGCTCACAGATGATCCATATAATCATTCTTTTCCACCATATTGGCTTGTCCTTTTTCAGGAGACGACAATCTGGGGTTTTGTGGCCATCTTTCCCACAATTATAGCAGTTGCCCTTGAATTTTTTCCTGTTGGAATCCTTCCCCTTTCCATAAGGCCTCTTCCTTTTCTTGTTCTTTTTCAGAGCAGCATCTTCAACGATGTTTGCCCCTTCAATTGGTGAAGTCTTACAGTACCTCTTCTCAACGGTTTTGTTATCTTCCTCGATCTTGAGAAGAATCACAAGATCTTCCAACTTCATTTCCTTTCTTTTGTGCTTAAGATAATTCTTGAAATCTTTCCATGAGGGTGGCAACTTCTCAATCATTGCAGCCACTTGGAACGCTTCATTTACTACCATACCTTCAGCAATAAGGTCATGGAAGATAAGTTGAAGCTCTTGAACTTGGGTTCCAATGGTTTTTCCATCCACCATTTTGTAGTCTAGGAATTTGGCAACCACAAACTTCTTCAAGCAAGCATCTTCGGTTTTGTACTTCTTTTCAAGTTCACTCCATAGTTCTTTGGAAGTCTCTACTGCACTGTAGACGTTGTACAAGTTATCCTCTAAGGCACTCAAAATGTAGCCTTTGCACAAAAAATCAGCCTATTTCCAAGCCTCAGTAACCATGAACTGTTTGTTGTCAGGCATGTCGGCGGCAGGCACGGGAGGGTCCTCACTGGTAAACTTTTGTATACCAAAGGTGGTAAGCCAAAAGAACATTCTTTTGTGCCATCCTTTAAAGTTGGCACCGGTGAACTTCGCATGTTTCTCAGCCGGTGGTACAGGTTGTAGGAGTAACCGCTGGTGCAATATTCGGAGAGGAGATCCAGTCGCAGAGGGAGTTCCAGTCTCAATTGCCATCATTACTGTCAAATCGACAAACTGTTTTAGTTAATAAAACCAAAATAGCAATTAGATCACAAACTTAAACGATGAAATTTTATTTCTTCAAATCGCATTATAATTATGAACTTTGGTAGTCCAACGAAGTTTTTATATCTTCGAGTCAGAATACTAATATTCATATGGAGTAGAAAACTACATAAGTTTTAGTCTCCTTAAACAGAATACAGATTATAATATTATATGTCACGTAAACCTATGAAGATAACTCATCCAGAAACACATAAAGAATTGAGGCTTGTAGGGGCTACTTTGGTTCGAGGTCACACCCTAATTTGCCACCTCAATCACGACCTAATGCATCATTTCCTCCTGGTCATCCTAACTATTATCATAATTTTTTTAATTCCGATTCTGTTTTCTTTCAAGCTCCAAGTTCTCTTCCTCTGGGTAACACTCGGGTTTCTCGGCCACCAAGACTTTTTAGTCGGTGACGGTGAAACCGCTGCTGGAGGAACACATCCGGAATAGAGCAATCACCATCTATCGGTTCAGTTTGCTTTTGGAAAGGATCCGGTGAGGCTCTCGAAGCTTCACGGAGGAGATTCAGCTCACTCTCAAAAAGACACGGACACTTTACATCGAGCTCCACCACACGGTCAAAGACGGTGATGGCTCAATATCCGCTTCAAGGCACTGTAGAAAATATACAATCTACTAAAGGGGCTGATTCTATCTCGGGCGAGCTCAAGCATCCGGTATATTGTCATTGACCTCTCAGGCTCCCATTGAGTCTTTGACATCTCTAATTAAAGATAGTAGTGTAGATGCAGCAAGTGAAATGCTTGGTGGCCCGGACTCCACTGAAGATCAACAGAAAAAACAAAGTCGTGACTGACGGTTCGGTGGTGGATGGAAAAACCGTTGGAACCCAAGTTCAAGAGCTTCAACTTATCTTCCATGACCTTATTGTTGAAGGTATGGTAGTGAATGAAGCATTCCAAGTGACTGCAATGATTGAGAAGTCGCCGCCCTCATGGAAAGATTTCAAGAATTATCTTAAATACAAGCGCAAGGAAATGAAGTTAGAAGATCTTGTGATTCATCTACTCTCTAGTGGTGTTATTATGATTGACTACGTAAAGTCAAGAGATAACATATCGGATCCGCTAACAAAAGGCCTATCTAGAGAGGTGGTTGAAAGATCATCTAAGGGAATGGGTTTAAGGCTAAGGACAAGTCATCATGGCGGTAACTCTACCTAGCAGACGGGAGATCCCAAGAGCTAGGTTCAAGGAGATCAAACAAAGTCGTGACTGATGGTTCGGCATTGTCAAATAACTAAATCCATTCTCATGATGAAGACAATGTTCAGGAATAAGGATAAAATGTTAAGGTTTTTTTTTAACAAGTAAATAAAAAGCTTAAGTTTAGTTTTGAATGGTTTCTAAGTTTGGCATGTTTGACCAAATAGTGTGTCTAGACGATAACACATTTAGGAATCACCTATGTGAGTGTAAAGTGTAAGCCGCTTCAAAGAGAATGATTGTAAGAAGCCCATTCTCTATACACTCATGAAACCAGGAGATGTTCATGGCTGAAATGAACACAACCATAAGAACCATAGACGGTAAAGGATTGATTGTGTGACATATGGTTGTCTAGGTATACGCCAAAGCTCGAAGGTTCAAAGATATCAAATCTATCGATTGACCGAGTATATCCGACATATGTTCACTACGGAAAGTTCAAAGGAAAACCTACTTATCCAGATGCAATTAATCCTTGATTGTAAATTTCACACTTGTCCATACATTCCTTTATCTTATAGCCATTCCCCATTCATGTGGGGGATTATTGGGTTTAAATGATAGATTGAATGGGAAATGGAGGGAGTTCCCTCTTGCTTTATAAAATAAGCATTTGTCCCTCATCGGTAGTGAAAAGAAAAGTTCTTCTACTTATAAGTAGAAGTACTCCTTCTTGTTGCTAAAGGGTTAATAAGAGGGTCTCCCCTCGCGCCGTCGTCGTCGCTCGGCTCGGCTTCGGCTTCGGATTTGGATTTGTATTTGGATTTGGTTAAAAGATCTGATTGATTGATAATATTTTTGGATCAAATTTTCTTTAATTTTAATTATTTAATTAATTATTATTTAATTAAATTAATTAACTTATCCAATCCTACCCGTTAGTGACCCGGATCCGCGTGTCTGACCCCAGACCCGGCCGGATCCGCGTGTCTGACCTCCGACCCGGCCAGATCCGCGTGTCTGACCCCCGACCCGGCTGGATCAGCGTGTCTGACCACCGACCCGGCTGGATCCGCGTGTCTGACCACCGACCCGGCTGGATCCGCATGTCTGACCCGCGACCCGGCCGGATTCGCGTGTCTGACCCGCGACCCGGTTTCTTTCCCATATTTAAATTTCCCACCAGTTTTTAGTGGTTGTTCAGAAGGGTTGCAAACCTTCAGAAACAGTACTTCCATGGCTATAAATTCGTTTGATTCCTCAGAATCTTACTTACTAATTTTTCTGAACTTCTTCTTCTTCTGCACAAATAAATTCCAGTATTGTGATTTACTGCAGTTGAGTGGTTCGCTGACACCGTTGTTCTAGGTACCGATACACCGGTGAGTAAGATCGTTCTATTCTGGGAGGATATATTCCATTAACCTCGGGTACTTTAGGGGAATAATTTCCTTAAGGACACACTGTGCATTCAGTGGGCTCGATTTTTTTTTTAATTCTTAAATATTTTTCAGAATCTGTTCTTATTTTCTAGAATCTGTCCACGTTTTTGTTTTCTGGTTTCAGAAATTAATTTTACTGTTTCATCAGTTTTGCAATACAGATTAATAACAATCTGAAGGAAATTGCACAAATAAATTCCAGTGTTATGATTTACTGTTGTTGAGTGGTTTTCTGACACCGTTGTTCTACGTATCGATACACCGGTGAGTAAGATCGTTCTATCCTGGGAGGATATATTCCATTAACCTCGGGTACTTGATGGGAATAATTTCCTTAAGGACACACTGTGCATTCAGTGGGCTCGATTTTAAGATCCAATGAAGCAGTAAAATTAATTTCTCAAACCAGTAAATAAAAACCTGGACAGATTCTGGGAAAAAGAACAGATTCTGAAAAATATTTATGAATAAAAAAAAAATCGAGCCCACTGAATGCACAGTGCCCTCAAGTACCCGAGGTTAATGGACTATATCCTCTCAGGATATAACGATCGTACTCACTGGTGTATCGGTACCTAGAACAACGGTGTCAGCGAACCACTCAACAGCAGTAAATAACAACACTGGATTTTATTTGTGTAGAAGAAGAAGAAGTTCAGAAAATTAGTAAGTAAAATTATGAAGAATCAAAGGAATTTATAGCCATTGAAGTACTGTTTCTGAAGGTTTGCAACCCTTCTGAACAGCCACTAAAAACTGGGGGGAATTTAAATATGGGAAAGAAATCGGGTCGCGGGTCAGACACGCGGATCCATTTGGGTCGCGGGTCAAACACGCGGATCCGTCCGGGTCGCGGGTCAGACACACGCGGATCCGGGTCACTAACGGGTAGGATTGGATAAGTTAATTAATTTAATTAAATAATAATTAATTAAATAATTAAAATTAAATAAAATTTGGTCTAAAAAGATTATCAATCAATCAGATCATTTGACCGAATCTGAATCCGAATCCAAAGTCGAACCGAGCCGAAGCTGAAGGCGAGCCGAGCGACGACGACGGCGCGAGGGGAGACCCTCTTCTTAACCCTTTAGCAATAAGAAGAAGTACTTTTACTTATAAGTAGAAGAACTTTTCTTTCCACTACCGATGAGGGACAAATGCTTATTTTATAAAGCAAGAGGGAACTCCCTCCATTTCCCATTCAATCTATCATTTAAACCCAACAATACACCACATAAATGGGGAATGGCTCTAAGATAAAGGAATGTATGGACAAGTGTATAATTTACAATCAAGGATTAATTACATCTTGATAAGTAGGTTTCCCTTTGAACTTTCCGTAGTGAACATATGTCGGATATACTCGGTCAATCGGTAGATTTGATATCTTTGAACCGTCGAGCTTTGGCGTATACCTAGACAACCATATGTCACACAATCAATCCTTTACCGTCTATGGTTCTTATGGTTGTGTTCGTTTCAGCCATGAACACCTTCTGGTATCATGAGTGTATAGAGAATGGGCTTCTTACAATCATTCTCTTTGAAGCGGCTTACACTTTACACTCACATAGGTGATTCCTAAACGTGTTATCGTGTAGACACACTATTTGGTCAAACCTGCCAAACTTAGAAACTATTAAAAAATAGACTAAAGCTTTTTATTAACTTGTTAAAAAAAACCTTAACATTTTATCCTTATTCCTGAATATTGTTTTCATCATGAGAATGGATTTAGTTATTTGACAATGCCGAACCGTCAGTCACGACTTTGTTTGATCTCCTTGAACCTAGCTCTTGGGATCTCCAGTCTGCTAGGTAGAGTTACCGTCATGATGACTTGTTCTTAGCCTTAAACCCATTACCTTAGATGATCTTTCAACCGCCTCTCTAGATAGGCCTTTTGTTAGCGGATCCGATATGTTATCTCTTGACTTTACATAGTAAATCGTAATAACACCACTAGAGAGTAGCTGTCTAACAGTATTGTGTCGCCGTCGAACGTGACGCGATTTTCCGTTATACATAACGTTACCTGCCCTACCTATTGCTGCTTGGCTATCTTAATATATACATATAGGTGCCAAAGGTTTGGGCCAAACTAGATTATCTTCCAAGATATTTCGGAGCCATTC
This sequence comes from Anisodus tanguticus, assembly GCA_034509755.1. Lineage (NCBI taxonomy): Eukaryota > Viridiplantae > Streptophyta > Magnoliopsida > Solanales > Solanaceae > Anisodus > Anisodus tanguticus. Next base: position 32,020,972 of record CM067541.1, read on the forward strand.
AGCTTCTTCACCGACCTTGTCTAAAGCTATAAACTCAGATTCCATCGTAGAACGAGCGATGCACGTCTGTTTGGATGATTTCCAAGACACTGATCCACCCCCAATTGTGAAAACATAATCACTCGTGGATTTAACTTCAGATGATCCGGTGAATCAATTTGCATCACTATATCCTTCGATCACGACGGGATATTTGTTATAATGCAAAGCATAGTCTTGGGAATGTTTCAGATACCCCAAAACTCGTTTCATTGCCATCCAGTTTGATTGGGATTACTTGTAAACCGACTCAATTTACTAATAGCACATGATATATCTGGTCGCGTACAATTCATGATATACTTCAAACTTCCCAACACTCTTGCATAATCCAATTGAGAGTTACTTTAACCTTAATTTTTCTGAAATGTATAGCTCATGTCAATTGGAGTCTTGGCAATATTGAAATTTAAATACTTAAACTTGTCAAGTACTCTTTCAATATAATGAGACTGCGATAATGCTAGACCTTGTGGAGTTTTATGAATTCTGATGGCTAAGATCAAATCAGCAACTCCTAAGTCCTTCATATCAAATTTGCTAGCCAACATGCGCTTAGTAGCATTTATACCGGCAATATTTTTACTCATTATCAACATGTCATCAACATATAAACAAATAACGACTTCATGATTTGGAGTATTTTTAATGTAAACACATTTGTCACACTCATTAATCTTAAATCCATTTGCTAACATTGTTTGGTCAAATTTAGCATGCCATTGTTTGGGTGCTTGTTTAAGTCCATAAAGTGACTTAACAAGTTTGCACACTTTCCTTTCTTTACCAGGAACCACAAAACCCTCAGGTTGTTCCATGTAAATTTCTTCCTCCAATTCTTCATTTAAGAAAGCTGTATTGACATCCATTTGATGGATTTCAAGACCATATACGGCCGCCAGTACCACTAACACCCGAATAGATGTTATTCTTGTTAACGACGAGTATGTGTCAAAGTAATCAAGGCCTTCTTTTTGTCTATAACCTTTGACCACAAGTCTTGCCTTATATTTATCAATAGTGCCATCAACTTTCATTTTCCTTTTAAAAATCCATTTTGATCCTAAAGGTTTATTTCCAGGAGGAAGATCAACTAATTAAAATTTATGGTTGTTCAAAATTGAGTCAATCTCACTATTGACTGCCTCTTTTCAAAATGATGAATCAGAAGATGACATCGCTGCTTTAAATGTTTGAGGCTCATTTTCAAGCAAGAATGTCACAAAATCAGGTCCAAAGGAAGTAGATGTCCTTTGACGTTTGCTACGCCTTGGATCCTCTTTACTTGGTGTACTTTCCTTTGGTTCTTCCCGCGGTCGTTTAGATCTTTCACTTAATGACTCACATTCTGTTTTATACGGATAAATGTTTTCAAAGAATTCAGCATATCTGATTCAATTATCGTATTAACATGAATTTCGGGATTGTCAGACTTGTGAACCAAAAACCGACAAGCTTTGTTGATTGTAGCATAGCCAATAAAAATACAATCCACAGTTTTTGGTCCGATTTTTACCCTTTTGGGCAAAGGAACTTGGACCTTTGCTAAGCACCGCCACACTTTGAAATATTTCAAGTTGGGTTTTCTTCCTTTCCATAGTTCATATGGAATAGATTGTGCTTTGCTGTGGGGCACCCTGTTGAGTATTCGGTTAGCTGTAAGGATAGCTTCCCCTCACAAACTCTGCGGTAAACCAGAACTTATTAGTAAAGCATTCATCATTTCCTTTAATGTTCAGTTTTTTCTTTCCGCAATTCCATTTGATTGTGGTGTGTATGGGGCAGTAGTTTGATGAATAATTCCATATTCTAAGCATATCTCTGCAAAAGGAGATTCGTATTCTCCACCCCTATCGCTTCTAATCATTTTTATCTTTTTATTCAATTGATTTTCCATTTTGTTCTTGTATTGCTTAAATGCATCAATTGCTTCATCCATACTATTAAGCTAATACACATAGCAATATCGAGTGCAATCGTCCATAAAGGTTATAAAATACTTTTTCCCACCGCAAGATGGTATTGACTTCATATCACATATATCTGTGTGGATTAAGTCTAAAGGATTTGAATTCCTATCAATAGACTTATATGTATGTTTAACAAACTTAGATTCAACACAGATTCACATTTTGATTTATTACACTCAAATCTAGGCAATACTTCTAAATTAATCAATTTCCGCAAGGTTTTGAAGTTGACATGTCCTAAACGAACATGCCATAAATCATTTGACTCCAATAAGTAAGACGAAGCTGAATTCTTATTAATACTGTCAACAACTATTACATTGAGTTTGAAAAGGCCCTCGATGAGGTAGCCCTTTCCTATGAACATATCATTCTTACTTATTACAATTTTCTCACTAACCAGCACGCACTTAAACCCGTTTTTGACGAGTAGTCCGGCTGAAACTAAATTCTTCCTGATTGTGGGAACGTGCAAAACATTGTTGAGAGTCAGCACCTTGCCGGAAGTCATTTTCAGAAGTATCTTCCCATATCCTTCAACCTTGGCTGTTGCAGTATTTCCCATAAACAGTACCTCTTTGGGTCCAGCGGGAGCGTAGGTTGCAAATGCTTCTTTTACAACGCAAACATGTCGAGTGGCACCAAAATCAAGCCACCACACCTTTGGGTTTCCATCCAAATTGCACTCCGATAGCATTGCACACAGGTCATCCATATCATCATTCTTTTCCACCATATTGGCTTGTCCTTTTCCCTTGTTCTTTTTCGGGAGACGACAATCTGGGGCTTTGTGGCCTTCTTTTTCGGGAGACGACAATCTGGGGCTTTGTGGCCAGCTTTCCCATAATTAAAGAAGTTACCCTTGAACTTTTTCTTGGCTTGCTCCTTCTTTTGTCCAGTGAACTTCTTTCTTTTCTTACTTTTTGGCGCAGCCTCTTCAACAATATTTGCTCCCATAATCGTTGAATTCCCCCGCGACTTCTTCTCGGCTTTTTTGTTATCTTCCTCAATCTTGAGACGAATCACAAGATCTTCCAACTTCATTTCCTTGCGCTTGTGCTTAAGATAATTCTTGAAATCTTTCCAAGAGGGCGACAACTTCTCAATCATTGCAGCCACTGGGAATGCTTCATTCACTAACATTCCTTCAGCAATAAGGTCGTGGAAGATAAGTTGAAGCTCTTGAACTTGGGTTCCAACGGTTTTTCCATCCACCATTTTGTAGTCTAGGAATTTGGCAACCACAAACTTCTTCAAGAAAGCATCTTCGGTTTTGTACTTCTTGTCAAGTGCACTTCATAGTTCCTTGGAGGTCTCTACTGCACTGTAGACGTTGTACAAGTCATCTTCAAAGGCACTCAAAATGTAGCCTTTGCACAAAAAATAAGCTTGTTTCCAAGCCTCAGTAACCATGAACTTTTGGTTGTCAGGCATGTCGGCGGCAGGCACGGGAGGGTCCTCACTGGTGAACTTTTGCATACCAAAGGTGGTAAGTCAAAAGAACATTCTTTGCTGCCATCCTTTAAAGTTGGCACCGGTGAACTTCGCAGGTTTTTCAGCCGATGGCACAGCGGTACGGGTTGTAGGAGTAACCGCTGGTGCAATATTCGGAGAGGAAGATCCAGTCGCAGAGGGAGTTCCAGTCTCAATTGCCATCATTACTGTCAAATCGACAAAATGTTTTAGTTAATAAAAATAGAATAGCAATTAGATCACAAACTTAAACGATGAAGATTTTATTTCTTCAAATCGCATTACAATTATGAACATTGGTATTCCAATGAAGTTTTTATATCTTCAAGTTAGAATACTAACATTCATATGGAGTAGAAAACAACACAAGTTTTAATCTCCTTAAACAGAATACAGATTATAATATTAAAGATAATTTCCTTAAGATTGTTATTAATCCGTATTACAAAACCGATGAAGCAGTAAAATTAATTTCTGAAACCAGAAAACAAAAACCTGGACAGATTCTGGAAAATAAGAACAGATTCTGAAAAAATAAGAACAGATTTTGAAAAATATTTAAGAATTAAAAAAAAAATCGAGCCCACTGAATGCACAGTGTGTCCTTAAGGAAATTATTCCCCTCAAGTACCCGAGGTTAATGGAATATATCCTCCCAGCATAGAACGATCTTACTCACCGGTGTATCGCTACCTAGAACAATGGTGTCAGCGAACCACTCAACAGCAGTAAATCACAACACTGGAATTTATTTGTGCAGAAGAAGAAGAAGTTCAGAAAATTGGTAAGTAAAATTCTGAGGAATCAAACGAATTTATAGCCATGGAAGTACTGTTTCTTAAGGTTTGCAATCCTTCTGAACAGCCACTAAAAACTGGTGGAAAATTTAAATATGGGGAAGAAACCGGGTCGCGGGTCAGACACGCGGATCCGGGTCACTAACGGGTAGGATTGAATAAGTTAATTAATTTAATTAAATAATTAAAATTAAAGAAAATTTGGTCCAAAAAGATTATCAATCAATCAGATCATTTGACCAAATCCAAATCTGAATCTGAATCCGAATCCAAAGCCGAAGCCGAGCCGAGCGACGATGACGGTGCGAGGGGAGACCCTCTTCTTAACCCTTTAGCAATAAGAAGGAGTACTTCTACTTATAAGTAGAAGAACTTTTCTTTCCACTACCGATGAGGGACAAATACTTATTTTATAAAGCCTGGGGGAACTCCTTCCATTTCCCATTCAATCTATCATTTAAACCCAACAATCCCCCACATGAATGGGGAATGGCTATAAGATAAAGGAATGTATGGACAAGTGTGTAATTTACAATCAAGGATTAATTGCATCTGGATAAGTAGGTTTCCCTTTGAACTTTCCGTAGTGAACATATGTCGGATATACTCGGTCAATCGGTAGATTTGATATCTTTGAACCGTCGAGCTTTGGTGTATAGCTAGACAACCATATGTCACACAATCAATCATTTACCGTATATGGTTCTTATGGTTGTGTTCGTTTCAGCCATGAACACCTCCTGGTTTCATGAGTGTACATAGAATGGGCTTCTTACAATCATTCTCTTTGAAGCGGCTTACACATTACACTCACATAGGTGATTCCTAAACGTGTTATCGTGTAGACACACTATTTGGTCAAACCTGCCAAACTTAGAAACCATTAAAAAATAAACTTAAGCTTTTTATTAACTTGTTAAAAAAAACCTTAACATTTTATCCTTATTCCTGAACATTGTTTTCATCATGAGAATGGATTTAGTTATTTGACAATGCCGAGCCGTCAGTCACGACTTTGCTTGATCTCCTTGAACCTAGCTCTTGGGATCTCCAGTCTGCTAGGTAAAGTTACCGCCATGATGACTTGTCCTTAGCCTTAAACCCATTCCCTTAGATGATCTTTCAACCGCCTCTCTAGATAGGCTTTTTGTTAGCGGATCCGATATATTATCTCTTGACTTTACATAGTCAATCGTAATAACACCACTAGAGAGTAGTTGTCTAATGGTATTGTGTCGCCGTCGAATGTGACGCGATTTTCGTTATACATAACGTTACCTGCCCTACCTATTGTTGCTTGGCTATATCAATGTATACATATAGGTGCCAAAGGTTTGGTCCAAAATAGAATAAATTTCGGAGCCATTCAGCTTCTTCACCGGCCTTGTCTAAAGCTATAAACTCAGATTCCATCGTAGAACGAGCGATGCACGTCTGTTTGGATGATTTCCAAGACACTGATCCACCCCCAATTGTGAAAACATAACCACTCATGGATTTAACTTCAGATGATCCGGTGATCCAATTTGCATTACTATATCCTTCGATCACGGCGGGATATTTGTTATAATGCAAATCATAGTCTTGGGTATGTTTCAGATACCCCATAACTCGTTTCATTGCCATCCAGTGAGTTTGATTGGGATTACTTGTAAACTGACGCAATTTACTAATAGCACATGCTATATCTGGTCGCGTACAATTCATGATATACATCAAACTTCCCAACACTCTTGCATAATCCAATTGTGAGTCACTTTCACCTTTATTCTTCTGAAATGTATAGCTCATGTCAATTGGAGTCTTGGCAATATTGAAATTTAAATACTTAAACTTGTCAAGTACTCTTTCAATATAATGAGACTGCGATAATGCTAGACCTTGTGGAGTTTTATGAATTCTGATGCCTAAGATCAAATCAGCAACTCCTAAGACCTTTATATCAAATTTGCTAGCCAACATGCGCTTAGTAGCATTTATACCGGCAATATTTTTACTCATTATCAAGTTGGGTTTTTCTTCCTTTCCATAGTTCATATGGAATAGATTGTGCTTTGCTGTGGGGCACCCTGTTGAGTATTCGGTTAGCTGTAAGGATAGCTTCCCCTCACAAGCTCTACGGTAAACCAGAACTTATTAGTAAAGCATTCATCATTTCCTTTAATGTTCGGTGTTTTCTTTCCGCAATTCCATTTGATTGTGGTGTGTATGGGGCAGTAGTTTGATGAATAATTCCATATTCTAAGCATATCTCTGCAAAAGGAGATTCGTATTCTCCACCCCTATCGCTTCTAATCATTTTTATCTTTTTATTCAATTGATTTTCCACTTTGTTCTTGTATTGCTTAAATGCATCAATTGCTTCATCCTTACTATTAAGAAAATACACATAGCAATATCGAGTGCAATTGTCAATAAAGGTAATAAAATATTTTTTCCCACCGCGAGATGGTATTGACTTCATATAACATATATCTGTGTGGATTAAGTCTAAAGGATTTGAATTCCTATCTATAGACTTATATGTATGTTTAACAAACTTAGATTCAAGACAGATTCACATTTTGATTTATTACACTCGAATCTAGGCAATACTTCTAAATTAATCAATTTCCGCAAGGTTTTATAGTTGACATGTCCTAAACGAACGTGCCATAAATCATTTGACTCCAATAAGTAAGACGAAGCTGAATTCTTATTAATACTGTCAACAACCATTACATTGAGTTTGAAAAGGCCCTCGGTAAGGTAGCCCTTTCCTAAGATTGATTAAGGAAATTATATTTTTAGATTAATCTGTATTCTATTTTGGAGACTAAAACCTGTGTGGTTTTCTACTCCGTATGAAATTTCATATTCTGACTTGAAGACATAACAAACTTCATTGGAATATTAAAGTTCATACTTGTACAACGATTTGAAAAACATAAAAACTTCATCGTTGCTGTATTCTGGTTTGGAGATTAAAACTTGTGTAGTTTTCTATTCCCTATGAATATTAGTATTCTGACTCGAAGATATAAAAACTTCATTGGAATACTAAAGTTTTATAATTATACTGCGATTTGAAGAAATAAAATCTTCATCGTTTAAGTATGTGATTGAATTGAAATTCTGGTTTTATTAACTAAAACAGTTTGTCGATTTGATAGTGACAAACGAATAATGGCAATTGAGACTGGAACTACCTCTGCGAATACTGCACCAGCGGTTACTCCTACAACCCGTACCGCTGTGTCACCGGCTGAGAAACCTGCGAAGTTTACCAATGCCAACTTTAAAGGATGGCAGCAAAGAATGTTCTTTTGGCTTACTACCCTTGGTATGCAAAATTTCACCAGTGAGGACACTCCCGTGCCTGCCGCCGACATGCCTGACAACCAACAGTTCATGGTTACTGAGGCTTGGAAACAAGCTAATTTTTTGTGCAAAGGCTACATTTTGCGTGCCTTAGACGGTGACTTGTACAACGTCTACATGCGAGAGAGACTCCAAAGAACTATGGAGTGCACTTGAAAAGAAGTACAAAACCGAAGATGCTTGCTTGAAGAAGTTTGTGGTTGCCAAATTCCTAGACTACAAAATGGAGGATGGAAAAACCATTGGAACCCAAGTTCAAGAGCTTCAACTTATCTTCCATGACCTTATTGTTGATGCTATGGTAGTAAATGAAGTGTTCCAAGTGGCTGCAATGATTGAGAAGTTGCCGCCCTCATGGAAAGATTTTAAGAATTATCTTAAGCACAAAAGAAAGGAAATGAAGTTGGAAGATCTTGTGATTCGTCTCAACATCGAGGAAGATAACAAAATCGCTGAGAAGAGGTACTGTAAGACTTCACCAATTGAAGGGGCAAACATCGTTGAAGATGCTGCTCAAAAAAAGAACAAGAAAAGGAAGAGGCCTTCTGGAAAGGAGAAGGATTCCAACAAGAAAAAATTCAAGGGCAACTGATATAATTGTGGGAAAGCTGGCTACAAAGCCCCAGATTGTCGTCTCCCGAAAAAGGAAAAGGGAATAGAAAAATCCAATATGGTGGAAAAGAATGATGATATGGATCATCTGTGTGCAATGCTGTCAGAGTGCAATTTGGTTGGAAACCCAAAGGAGTGGTGGCTTGATTCTGGTGCCACTCGAATGTTTGCGCTACAAAAGAAGCATTTGAAACCTACGCTCCCGCTGGACCCGAAGAGGTATTGTTTATGGGAAATACTGCAACAGCCAAGGTTGAAGGATATGGGAAGATACTTCTGAAAATGACTTCCGGCAAGGTGTTGACTCTCAACAATGTTCTACACGTTCCCACAATCAGGAAGAATTTTGTTTCAGCCGGACTACTCGTCAAAAACGGGTTTAAGTGCGTGTTGGTCTGTGAGAAAATTGTAATAAGTAAAAATGATATGTTCATAGGAAAGAGCTACCTCACCGAGGGCCTTTTCAAACTCAGTGTAATGGTTGTTGACAGTATTAATAAGAATTCAGCTTCGTCTTACTTATTGGAGTCAAATGATTTATGGCATGTTCGTTTAGGACATGTCAACTACAAAACCTTGCGGAAATTGATTAATTTAGAAGTATTGCCTAGATTAGAGTGTAATAAATCAAAATGTGAAATCTGTGTTGAATCTAAGTTTGTTAAACATACATATAAGTCTATTGATAGGAATTCAAATCCTTTAGACTTAATCCATACAGATATATGTGATATAAAGTCAATACCATCTCGCGGTGAGAAAAAGTATTTTATAACCTTTATTGACGATTGCACTCGATATTGCTATGTATATTTGCTTAATAGTAAGGATGAAGCAATTGATGCATTTAAGCAATACAAGAATGAAGTGGAAAATCAATTGAATAAAAAGATAAAAATGATTAGAAGTGATAGGGGTGGAGAATACGAATCTCCTTTTGCAGAGATATGCTTAGAATATGGAATTATTCATCAAACTACTGCCCCTTACACACCACAATCAAATGAAATTGCGGAAAGAAAAAACCGAACATTAAAGGAAATGATGAATGCTTTACTAATAAGTTCCGATTTACCACAGAGCTTGTGGGGGGAAGCTATCCTTACAGCTAACCGAATACTCAACAGGGTGCCCCATAGCAAAACACAATATATTCCATATGAACTATGGAAAGGAAGAAAACCCAACTTGAAATATTTCAAAGTGTGGGGGTGCTTAGCAAAGGTCCAAGTTCCTTTGCCCAAAATGGTAAAAATCGGACCAAAAACTATGGATTGTGTTTTTATTATCTATGCTAAAACAGCAAAGCTTGTCGGTTTTTGGTTCACAAATCGGACAATCCTGAAATTCATGTTAATACGGTAATTGAATCAGATAATGTTGAATTCTTTGAAAACATTTATCCGTATAAAACTGAATGTGAGTCGTTAAGTGAAAGATCTAAACGATCGCGGGAAGAACCAAAGGAAAATAGAACAAGTAAAGAGGATGCAAAGCGTCGCAAACGTCAAAGGACATCTACTTTCTTTGGACCAGAGTTTGTGACATTCTTGCTTAAAATGAACCTCAAACATTTAAAGTAGCGATGTCGTCTTCTGATTCATCATTTTGGAAAGAGGCAGTCAATAGTGAGATTGAATCAATTTAGAACAACCATACATGAAAATTGGTTGATCTTCCTCCGGAAATAAACCTTTAGGATCAAAATGGATTTTTAAAAGTCAAATGAAAGTTGATGGCACTGTTGACAAATATAAGGCAAGACTTGTGGTCGAAGGTTATAGACAAAAAGAAGGCTTTGATTACTTTGACACATACTCGCCGGTAACAAGAATAACATCTATTCGGGTGTTAGTGGCACTAGCGACCGTATATGGTCTTGAAATCCATCAAATGGATGTCAAGACAGCTTTCTTAAATGGAGAATTGGAGGAAGAAATTTACATGGAACAACCTGAGGGTTTTGTGGTTCCTGGTAAAGAAAGGAAAGTGTGCAAACTTGTTAAGTCACTTTATGGACTTAAACAAGCACCAAAATAATGGCATGCGAAATTTGACCAAACAATGTTGGCAAATGGATTTAAGATTAATGAGTGTGACAAATGTGTTTACATTAAAAATACTCCAAATCATGAAGTCATTGTTTGTTTATATGTTGATGACATGTTGATAATGAGTAGAGATATTATCGATGTAAATGCTACGAAGCGTATGCTGGCTAGCAAATTTGATATGAAGGACTTAGGAGTTGCTGATTTGATCTTAGGCATCAGAATTCATAAAACTCCACAAGGTCTAGCATTATCGCAGTCTCATTATATTGAAAGAGTACTTGACAAGTTTAAGTATTTAAATTTCAATATTGCTAAGACTCCAATTGACATGAGCTATACAATTGGATTATGCAAGAGTGTTGGGAAGTTTGATGTATATCATGAATTGTACGCGACCAGATATAGCATGTGCAATTAGTAAATTGAGTCGGTTTACAAGTAATCCCAATCAAACTCACTGGATGGCAATGAAATGAGTTTTGGGGTATCTGAAACATACCCAAGACTATGCTTTGCATTATAACAAATATCCCGTCGTGATCGAAGGATATAGTGATGCAAATTGGATCACCGGATCATCTGAAGTTAAATCCACGAGTGGTTATGTTTTCACAATTGGGGGTGGATCAGTGTCTTGGAAATCATCCAAACAGACGTGCATCGCTCGTTCTACGATGGAATCTGAGTTTATAACTTTAGACAAGGCCGGTGAAGAAACTGAATGGCTCCGAAATTTCTTGGAAGATATTCCATTTTGGCCCAAACCTTTGGCACCTATATGTATACATTGTGATAGCCAAGCCGCAATAGGTAGGGCAGGGAGCGTTATGTATAACGGAAAATCGTGTCACATTCGACGGTGACACAATACCGTTAGACAGCTACTCTCTAGTGGAGTTATTACGATTGACTACGTAAAGTCAAGAGATAACATATCGGATCCGCTAACAAAAAGCCTATCTAGAGAGGCGGTTGAAAGATCATCTAAGGGAATAGGTTTAAGGCTAAGGACAAGTCATCATGGCGGTAACTCTACCTAGCAGACTGGAGATCCCAAGAGCTAGGTTCAAGGAGATCAAACAAAGTCGTGACTGACGGTTCGGCATTGTCAAATAACTAAATCCATTCTCATGATGAAGACAATGTTCAGGAATAAGGATAAAATGTTAAGGTTTTTTTTTAACAAGTTAATAAAAAGCTTAAGTTTATTTTTTAATGGTTTCTAAGTTTGGCAGGTTTGACCAAATAGTGTGTCTACACGATAACATGTTTAGGAATCACCTATGCGAGTGTAAAGTGTAAGCCGCTTCAAAGATAATGATTGTAAGAAGCCCATTCTCTATACACTCATGAAACCAGGAGGTGTTCATGGCTGAAATGAACACAACCATCATAACCATAGACGGTAAAGGATTGATTGTGAGACATATGGTTGTCTAGGTATACGCCAAAGCTCGACGGTTCAAAGATATCAAATCTACCGATTGACCGAGTATATCCGACATATGTTCACTACGGAAAGTTCAAAGGGAAACCTACTTATCCAGATGCAATTAATCCTTGATTGTAATTACACACTTGTCCATACATTCCTTTATCTTATAGCCATTTCCCATTCATGTGGGGGATTTTTGGGTTTAAATGATAGATTGAATGGGAAATGGAGGGAGTTCCCTCTTGCTTTATAAAATAAGCATTTTTCCCACATCGGTAGTGGAAAGAAAAGTTTTTCTACTTATAAGTAGAAGTACTCCTTCTTTTTTCTAAAGGGTTTAGAAGAGGGTCTCCCCTCGCGCCATCGTCGTCGCTCGTCTCGGCTTCTGATTCGGATTCGGATTCGGATTTGGGCAAATGATCTGATTGATTAATAATCTTTTTGGACCAAATTTTCTTTAATTTTAATTATTTAATTAATTATTATTTAATTAAATTAATTAACTTATCCAATCCTACCCGTTAGTGACCCGGATCCGCGTGTCTGACCCACGACACGGCCGGATCGGCGTGTTTGACACGCGACCCGGTTTCTTTCCCATATTTAAATTTTCCACCAGTTTTTAGTGGCTGTTCAGAAGGGTTGCAAACCTTCAGAAACAGTACTTCCATGGCTATAAATTCGTTTGATTCCTCAGAATTTTAGTTACCAATTTTCTGAACTTCTTCTTCTTCTGCACAAATAAATTCCAGTGTTGTGATTTACTGCTGTTGAGTGGTTCGTTGACACCGTTGTTCTAGGTACCGATACACCGGTGAGTAAGATCGTTCTATCCTAGGAGGATATATTCCATTAACCTCGGATACTTGAGGGGAATAATTTCCTTAAGGACACACTGTGCATTCAATGGGCTCGATTTTTTTTTAATTCTTAAATATTTTTCAGAATCTGTTCTTATTTTTTTTCCAGAATCTGTTATTATTTTCCAGAATCTCTCCAGGTTTTTGTTTTTTGGTTTCAGAAATTAATTTTACTACTTCATCGGTTTTGCAATATAGATTAATAACAATCATAAGAAAATTATTCATCAAATTTAATGCTGTTGAGTGGTTCGCTGACACCGTTTGTCGATTTGACAGTAATGATGGCAATTGAGACTGGAACTCCCTCTGCAACTGGATCTTCCTCTACGAATATTGCACCAGCGGTTACTCCTACAACCCGTACCACTGAGCCACCGGCTGAAAAACCTACTAAGTTCACTGGTGCCAACTTTAGAGGATGCCAACAAAGAATGTTCTTTTGGCTTACCACCCTTGGTATGCAAAAGTTCACCAGTGAGGACCCTCCCGTGCCTGCCGCCGACATGCCTGACAACCAAAAGTTCGTGGTTACTGAGGCTTGGAAATAGGCTGATTTTTTGTACAAAGGCTACATTTTGAGTGCCTTAGAATATGACTTGTACAACGTCTACAGTGCAGTAGAGACCTCCAAGGAACTATGGAGTGCACTTGAAAAGAAGTACAAAACTGAAGATGCTTGCTTGAAGAAGTTTATGGTTGCCAAATTCCTAGACTACAAAATAGTGGATGGAAAAACCGTTGAAACCCAAGTTCAAGAGCTTCAACTTATCTTCCATGACCTTATTGCTGAAGGTATGGTAATGAATGAAGCATTCCAAGTGGCTGTAATGATTGAGAAGTTGCCTCCCTCATGGAAAGATTTCAAGAATTATCTGAAGCACAAGCGCAAGGAAATGAAGTTGGAAGATCTTGTGATTCGTCTCAAGATTGAGGAAGATAACAAAACAGCCGAGAAGAAGACGCGGGGAAATTCAACGATTATGGGAGAAAATATTGTTGAAGAGGCTGCCCCAAAGAGTAAGAAAAGAAAGAAGTTCACTGGACAAAAGAAGGAGCAAGCCAAGAAAGAGTTCAAGGGCAACTGCTTTAATTATGGGAAAGCTGGCCACAAAGCCCCTTATTGTCGTCTCCCGAAAAAGAACAAGGGAAAAGGACAAGCCAATATGGTGGAAAAGAATGATGATATGGATGATTTGTGTGCAATGCTATCGGAGTGAAATTTGGTTGGAAACCCAAAGGAGTGGTGGCTTGATTCTGGTGCCACTCGACATGTTTGAGCTGTAAAAGAAGCATTTGCAACCTACGCTCCCGCTGGACCCGAAAAGGTATTGTTTATGGGAAATACTGCAACAGCCAAGGTTGAAGGATATGGGAAGATACTTCTGAAAATGACTTCCGGCAAGGTGTTCACTCTCAACAATGTTCTGCACGTTCCCACAATCAAGAAGAATTTAGTTTCAGTCGGACTACTCGTCAAAAATGGGTTTAAGTGTGTGCTGGTTAGTGAGAAAATTGTAATAAGTAAGAATGATATGTTCATAGGAAAGAGCTACCTCACCGAGGGCCTTTTCAAAGCTCGACGGTTCAAAGATATCAAATCTACCGATTGACCGAGTATATCCGACATATGTTCACTACGGAAAGTTCAAAGGGAAACATACTTATCCAGAAGCAATTAATCCTTGATTGTAAATTACACACTTGTCCATACATTCCTTTATCTTATAGCCATTCCCCATTCATGTAGGGGATTGTTGAGTTTAAATGATAGATTGAATGGGAAATGGAGGGAGTTCCCTCTTGCTTTATAAAATAAGCATTTGTCCCTCATCGGTAGTGAAAAGAAAAGTTCTTCTAATTATAAGTAGAAGTACTCCTTCTTGTTGCTAAAGGGTTAAGAAGAGGGTCTCCCTTAGCGTCGACGTCGTCGCTCGGCTCGGCTTCGACTTCGGCTTCGGATTCTGATTTGGATTCGGATTCGAATTCAGATTCGGATTCGGATTTGGTCAAATGATCTGATTGATTGATAATCTTTTTGTGGCTGTTCAGAAGGGCTGTAAACCTTCAGAAACAGTATTTCTATGGCTATAAATTCGTTTGATTCCTCATAATTTTACTTACCAATTTTCTGAACTTCTTCTTGTTCTGCACAAATAAATTCCAGTGTTGTGATATACTGCTGTTGAGTGGTTCGCTGACACCGTTGTTCTAGGTACCAATACACCGGTGAGTAAGATCGTTCTATCCTGGGAGGATATATTCCATTAACCTCGGGTACTTGAGGGGAATAATTTCCTTAAGGACACACTGTGCATTCAATGGGCTCGATTTTTTTTTAATTCTTAAATATTTTTCGAATCTGTTCTTATTTTTTCTGAATCTGTTCTTATTTTCCAGAATCTGTCTAGGTTTTTGTTTTCTGGTTTCTGAAATTAATTTTACTGCGTCATCGGTTTTGCAATACAGATTAATAACAATTAGAGTACTTGACAAGTTTAAGTATTTAAATTTCAATATTGCAAAGACTCCAATTGATGTAAGTTTTGCGCTTCAAAAGAATGAAGGTGAAAGTGACTCACAATTGGACTATGCACGAGTTTTGGGAAGTTTGATGTATATTTTGAATTGTACACGACCAGATATAGCATGTGCTATAAGCAAGCTGAGCCGATTCACGAGTAATCCCAATCAAACTCATTGGATGGCAATGAAACGAGTCTTGGGGTATTTAAAACACACCCAAACCTATGCTTTGCATTATAATAAATATCCCGCAGTAATTGAGGGATATAGTGATGCAAACTGGATCACCGGATCATCGAAGTTAAATCCACGAGTGGATATATTTTCACCGTTGGTGGAGGAGCAGTGTCTTGGAAATCATCAAAACAGACATGCATCGCTCTTACCAGAATAGTAGTACTACAAATTTAGGTAGCGGCGAACCACTCAACGGCAGTATATCACACAGAATTTATTTGGGCAGAAGAAGAAGAAGTTTTTTTTTGTTCAGAAAATTAGTTCAAACAGATTCTGAGGAATCAAACAAATTTATAGCGATGGAAGTACTGTTTCAGAAGGTTTGCAACCCTTCTGAACAGTCACAAATATGGTGGGAAATGGAATAACGCAGGGAATCACTAATTTAACTTTGGAACTGGAATTTCCGCGTCGGCACCGCGGTGCTTCATGAATTTCTCTTAATTAATTAATAATAATTAATTAACTAATTAAAATTAAAGAAAATTTGGTCCAAAAAGATTATCAATCAATCAGATCATTTGACCAAATCCAAATCCAAATCCAAATCCGAAACCGAGTCGAGCGAGCGACGACGACGGCGCGAGGGGTCCTTGCCCCCTCAACCCTTTTAGTGACTAGAGAAGGTGTAATGTAATATATACACCTCTCTTTTCCTTTCTTTTTCCGATGTGGGACAACTGGTTTACCCAAGGCAAAAGGGACATTTTACATTCCCTTCACTTTTCATCCCATCATTTCCCATTCACCAATATCAATATCCAACAATCCCCCACATGAATGGGAATGACTATAATATAAAAGAATGCGCGGACAAGTGTGATATACAAGCGAGGATTGACTGCATCTAGACAAGTAGGTTTCCCTTTGAACTTTCCGTAGTAAACTTATATTGGATATATTCGATCAATCGGTAGATTTGATATCTTTGAACCGTCGAAATTTGTTGTATACCCATGACAACATAAGTCACACAATCAACCCTCAACCATTTATGGTTCTCACGGTTGTGTTCGATTCAGCCATGAACACCTCCTGGTTTCATGAGTACATAGAGAATGGGCCTTCACTGTCATTCCCCTTAAAGCGGCTTACACTTAACACTCAAATAGGTGATTTCTAAACATGTGGTACTATAGCCACATTATATGGTCATACACTGCCAGATTTAGATAATCATTAAAAAACCTTAATGATTTATTAACTCATTAACAAGCCATAAGGTTTTATCCTTATTTCTGAACATTG
Source organism: Anisodus tanguticus (assembly GCA_034509755.1). Classification (NCBI taxonomy): domain Eukaryota; kingdom Viridiplantae; phylum Streptophyta; class Magnoliopsida; order Solanales; family Solanaceae; genus Anisodus; species Anisodus tanguticus. The sequence continues at coordinate 32,037,583 of CM067541.1, forward strand.
TCTTCATCCGAGAATAGGTTGAGTTATTTGACAATGTTGTACCGTCAGTCACAACTTTGTTTGATCTCCTTGAACCTAGCTCTTGGGATCTCCAGTCTCTAGGTAGAGTTACCGCTATGATGACTTGTCCTCGGCCTTAACCCCATTCCCATTGATGATCTACTAACTCCCTCTCTAGATAAGCCTTTTGTAAGCGGATCCGCCACGTTATCTCTTGACTTTACATAGTCAATCGTGATAACGTCACTAGAAAGGAGTTGTCTAACGGTATTGTGTCTTCGTCGTATTTGACGAGATTTTCCGTTGTCCATTACGCTCCCTGCCCTACCTATTGCTGCTTGACTATCACAATGTATACATATTGGAGCCAAAGGTTTGGGCTAGAATGGAATATCTTCTAAGAAATTTCGGAGCCATTCAGCTTCTTCACCGGCCTTGTCTAAAGCTATAAATTCAGATTCCATTATAGAGCGGGCGATGCATGTCTGTTTTGATGATTTCCAAGACATTGCTCTTCCACCAACGGTGAAAATATATCCACTCGTGGAATTAACTTCAGATGATCCGGTGATCCAGTTTGCATCACTATATCCCTCAATTACTGCGGGATATTTATTATAATGTAAAGCATAGGTTTGGGTGTGTTTTAAATACTCCAAGACTTGTTTCATTGCCATCCAATGAGTTTGATTGGGATTACTCGTGAATCGACTTAGCTTGCTTATAGCACATGCTATATCTGGTCGTGTACAATTCATAATATACATCAAACTTCCCAAAACTCGTGCATAGTCCAATTGTGAGTCACTTTCACCTTCATTCTTTTGAAGTGCAAAACTTACATCAATTGGAGTCTTTGCAACATTGAAATTTAAATACTTAAACTTATCAAGTACTCTTTCAATATAATGAGATTGCGATAATGCTAGACCTTGTGGAGTTTTATGAATTCTGATGCCTAAGATCAAATCAGCAACTCCTAAGTCCTTCATATCAAATTTGCTAGCCAGCATACGCTTCGTAGCATTTACATTGGTAATATCTCTACTCATTATCAATATGTCATCAACATATAAACAAACAATGACTTCATGATTTGGAGTATTTTTAATGTAAACACATTTGTCACACTCATTAATCTTAAATCCATTTGCCAACATTGTTTGGTCAAATTTCGCATGCTATTGTTTGGATGCTTGTTTAAGTCCATAAAGTGACTTAACAAGTTTGCACACTTTCCTTTCTTTACCAGGAACCACAAAACCCTCAGGTTGTTCCATGTAAATTTCTTCCTCCAATTCTCCATTTAAGAAAGCTGTCTTGACATCCATTTGATGGATTTCAAGACCATATACGGCCGCCAGTGCCACTAACACCCGAATAGATGTTATTCTTGTTACCGACGAGTATGTGTCAAAGTAATCAAGGCCTTCTTTTTGTCTATAACCTTTGACCACAAGTCTTGCCTTATATTTATCAATAGTGTCATCAGCTTTCATTTTCCTTTTAAAAATCCATTTTGATCCTAAAGGTTTATTTCCAAGAGGAAGATCAACCAATTCCCATGTATGGTTGTTCAAAATTGATTCAATCTCACTATTGACTGCCTCTTTCCAAAATGCTGAATCAGAAGAACACATCGCAGTTTTAAATGTTTGAGGCTCATTTTCAAGCAAGAATGTCACAAAATCTGGTCCAAAGGAAGTAGATGTCCTTTGACGTTTGCTACGCCTTGCATCCTCCTTTACTTGGTGTATTTTCCTTTGGTTCTTCCCGCGGTCGTTTAGATCTTTCACTTGACGACTCACATTCAGTTTTATACGGATAAATGTTTTCAAAGAATTTAGACTTATCTGATTCAATTACCGTATTAACATGAATTTCGGGACTGTCCGATTTGTGAACCAAAAACCGACAAGCTTTGCTGTTTGTAGAATAGCCAATAAAAACACAATCTACAGTTTTTTGTCTGATTTTTACCCTTTTGGGCAAAAGAACTTGGACCTTTGCTAAACACCCCCACACTTTGAAATATTTCAAGTTGGGTTTTCTTTCTTTCCATAGTTCATATGGAATAGATTGTGTTTTGCTATGGGGCACCCTGTTGAGTATTCGATTAGGCGTAAGGATAGCTTCCCCCCACAAGCTTTGCGGTAAACCGAAACTTATTAGTAAGGCATTCATCATTTCCTTTAATATTCGGTTTTTCCTTTCCGCAATTCCATTTGATTGTGGTGTGTAAGGGGCAGCTGTTTGATGAATAATTCCATATTCTAAACATATCTCTGCAAAAGGAGATTCGTACTCTCCCCCCCCTATCACTACTAATCATTTTTATCTTTTTATTCAATTGATTTTCCACTTCGTTCTTGTATTGCTAAAATGCATCAATTGCTTCATCCTTACTATTAAGCAAATACACATAACAATATCGAGTGCAATCGTCAATAAAAGTTATAAAATACTTTTCCCACCGCGAGATGGTATTGTCTTCATATCACATATATCTGTGTGAATTAAGTCTAAAGGATTTGAATTCCTATCAATAGACTTATATGGATGTTTAACAAACTTAGATTCAACACAGATTTCACATTTAGATTTATTACACTCGAATGTAGGCAATACTTCTAAATTAATCAATTTTCGCAAGGTTTTGTAGTTGACATGTCCTAAACGAACATGCCATGAATCATTTGACTCCAATAAGTAAGACGAAGTTGAATTTTCATTAATACTGTCAACAATCATTACACTGAGTTTGAAAAGGCCCTCGGTGAGGTAGTCCTTTCCTATGAACAAATCATTCTTACTTATTACAATTTTCTCACTAACCAACACGCACTTAAACCCATTTTTGACGAGTAGTCCGGCAGAAACTAAATTCTTCCGAATTGTTGGAAGGTGCAGAACATTGTTGAGAGTCAGGACCTTGCCGGAAGTCATCTTCAGAAGTATCTTCTCATATCCTTCAACCTTGGCTATTGCAGTATTTCCCATAAACAGTACCTCTTCGGGTCCAGCGGGAGCATAGGTTGCAAATGTTTCTTTTGTAGCGCAAACATGCCGAGTGGCACCAGAATCAAGACACCACTCCTTTGGATTTCCAACAAAATTGCACTCTGATAGCATTGCACACAGATGATCCATATCATCATTCTTTTCCACCATATTGGCTTGTCCTTTTCCCTTGTCCTTTTTCGGGAGACTACAATCTGGGGCTTTGTGGCCAACTTTCCCATAATTAAAGCAGTTGCCCTTGAACTTTTTCTTGGCTTGCTCCTTCTTTTTTCCAATGAACTTCTTTCTTTTCTTACTTTTTGGGGCAGCCTCTTCAACAATATTTGCTCCCATAACGTTGAATTCCCCCGCGACTTCTTCTCGGCTGTTTTGTTATCTTCCTCAATCTTGAGACGATCACAAGATCTTCCAACTTCATTTCCTTGCGCTTGTGCTTAAGATAATTCTTGAAATCTTTCCATGAGGGCGGCAACTTCTCAATCATTGCAGCCACTTGGAATGCTTCATTCACTACCATACCTTCAGTAATAAGGTCATGGAAGATAAGTTGAAGCTCTTGAACTTGGGTTCCAACGGTTTTTCCATCCACCATTTTTTAGTCTAGGAATTTGGCAACCACAAACTTCTTCAAGCAATCATCTTTGGTTTTGTACTTCTTTTCAAGTGCACTCCATAGTTCCTTAGAGGTCTCTACTGCACTGTAGACGTTGTACAAGTCATCTTCTAAGGCACTCAAAATGTAGCCTTTGCACAAAAAATCAGCCTGTTTCCAAGCCTCAATAACCATGAACTTTTGGTTGTCAGGCATGTCGGCGGCAGGCACGGGAGGGTCCTCACTGGTGAAATTTTGCATACCAAGGGTGGTAAGCCAAAAGAACATTCTTCGCTGCCATCTTTTAAAGTTGGCACCGGTGAACTTCGCAGGTTTTTCAGCCGGCAGGTTGTAGGAGTAACCGCTAGTGCAATATTAGGAGAGGAAGATCCAGTCGCAGAGGGAGTTCCAGTCTCAATTGCCATCATTACTGTTAAATCGACAAACTGTTTTAGTTAATAAAACCAAAATAGCAATTAGGTCACAAACTTAAACGATGAAGATTTTATTTCTTCAAATAGCAGTATAATTATGAACTTTGGTATTCCAACGAAGTTTTTATATCTTCGAGTCAGAATACTAATATTCATATGGAGTAGAAAACTACACAAGTTTTAATCTCCTTAAACAGAATACAGATTATAATATTATAGATAATTTCCTTAAGATTGTTATTAATTTGTATTGCAAAACCGATGAAGCAGTAAAATTAATTTCTGAAACCAGAAAATAAAAACCTAGACAGATTCTTGAAAATAAGAACAGATTCTGGAAAAAAAAATAAGAACAGATTCTGAAAAATATTTAAGAATTAAAAAAAAATCGAGCCCACTGAATGCACAGTGTGTCTTTAAGGAAATTATTCCCCTCAAGTACCCAAGGTTAATGGAATATATCCTCCCAGGATAGAACGATCTTACTCACCGGTGTATCGGTACCTAGAACAATGGTGTCAGCGAACCACTCAACAGCAGTAAATCACAACACTGGAATTTATTTGTCCAGAAGAAGAAGAATTTCAGAAAATTGGTAACTAAAATTCTGAGGAATCAAACGAATTTATAGCCATGGAAGTACTGTTTTTGAAAGTTTGCAACCCTTCTGAACAGCCACAAAAAACTGGTGGGAAATTTAAATATGGGAAAGAAATTGGGTCGCGGGTCAGACACGCAAATCCGGGTCACTAACGGGTAGGATTGGATAAGTTAATTAATTTAATTAAATAATAATTAATTAAATAATTAAAAAATTAAATAAAATTTGGTCCAAAAAGATTATCAATCAATCAGATCATTTGACCGAAGCGAAGCCGAAGCCGAAGCCGAACAACGACGACGGCGCGAGGGGAGACCCTCTTCTTAACCCTTTAGCAACAAGAAGGAGTACTTCTACTTATAAGTAGAAGAACTTTTCTTTCCATTACCGATGAGGGACAAATGCTTATTTTATAAAGCAAGAGGGAACTCCCTCCATTTCCCATTCAATCTATCATTTAAACCCAACATAACCACAGGAGGAACTTAATCTTATTAGGGCAGGAGAGCTTCCATATCCATGAGAAATCATCAGTTTTTAAGCAAGGCAGGTCAATGAATCAGCCTTGGAAAAAGGTAAGGGAAGAAGAATGGTATAGATATGTTGTAAAATTGTATAAGGTAAAACAAAAGATAAAGAATTAACCCTTTATCATTAGAGCTAAGGGGACCCTGAATACATTTTCTAAGGGTGTCTAGATTAGGAATCCATTTGGAGAACCAAATGTCAATGTTGGAGTTTAGTGATGGGCTCCAGCGGATGCATTTTGAACAAATTTCCCATGACTTTACAAATAAAAAAGATATGATTGATTGTATGCTTGGTGCTATATAGATTGGAAATAATTCTGCACCAAGATGATTGAGAAGTTTCCATGAAAGGCTACTAAGGATAGCTAGGTTTTTTGATTTGGCTTTCCTAATCCCTTGATCTCCACTAGACTTTTTTCCTAGTATCTGTAGTTCCCCATATGAAATTTCTCATTATCTTATCAATATTCTTAGTGAATATTGAAGGAAGCAAGTATATTGCATGTTACTACTCAGGAATAGCATCTAAGGTGGAGGTTGTAAGGGTAGTTCGTCCTGCTATGTTGAGAAAAATTATTTTTCAATTAGCTAAGCGGTTTCTAATTCTATCAAGGATAAAATGATAATCAGAAGGCTTCGGGGTGATGGCGGAGAATAGGGAAATCAAGATATTTACCAAAGTTATCACTAATTTTAATACCAAAGAAAAAAGATGTATCTCGTTTAATATTTTTCGGGCAATTTGAAGAGTAAATAATTTTTGATTTCCCATAGTTAATTGTTTGGTCAGAGAGGGTGCAAAAATTTTGGAGACATTTATGTTTGTACTCTATGGTACCTTATAAAGCAGTACGGGAAGTAAATAACTATTACAAGTATTCGAAAGGATGAACAAATATTCAATCTTCAGAAATTGAATCTTGTTGAACAAATATTCAATCTTCAGAAATTGAATCTTGTTGAACAAATAGGTCAATCTTCAAAACTGCCCCAAGCTTGTTGTGTCTTGAATGTTGATAACCTGAAATCAAGAAACAACTAAATCTGAATGGTTACAACGTTGTGTGTTGAGTCGAGGGATTGCCCTCTGTCCTTAAGACAAGATTGCCCAGTATATATGCTTTTACGTTAGCGGGCGATAGTCTCCCCAGATAAAACAACACTTTAATCTCAACGCTACAAAGCCAATAGTTTGAACCTGACGAAGAAAACAAATATGACTCGACTTGCTGAAGATATGGAATAGGAAGGAAGAGTTTCTCTTTACTCTTCTCTTTTGTCTCTGTGTATATAGTGTGTCTCTGTAGTGTATATCACACTATTTTTGTGGTATTTTCGTCACTGATTTTGCAGAAAAACAGTGACAGTTTTGTGTTGAAAATGCTTTTTTTCCTGGTCTGTTTTGCACTGTTTTCCCAGTGTGTTTGCTGACTTTTCCCGTCACTGAATTGAGCCAAAAAGGCTCAATATATAGCAAGGAAGAGGGGCTGCCCAACAGCCACAAATAAGGCTGTAATGGCCATTACGGGAGGCCATTAAAACAGCCAAGTAATGGCTGTTAATGGCCATTGAAAGAGGCTGCCCAACTGCCCAAGTAATGGGCTGTTAATGGAGGAATTAATCAGCCAAGTAATGGCTGATTAATGCCTCAAAAAAATAGTTCCGACAGAGGCAAAACCAACTTTCTAAAAACTCTGGGGACCAAACTGTAAATATTGAAACATCCGGGAACCAAACTGTACATATGAAAGAATTCTGGTCCAAACTGTACATATGAAATTTTAGGGATCAAACTGTACATCTGGCAGAGTTCTCTGGTCCAAAAAGATAATATCAGAAAGTCCCCACAGCCCACGACCCGTGACCCGAAACCTGAGCCCGAGACCGGACCGGACAGGACGGGCGGGCGGCGACGGCGCGCGTGTGTGCTTAGCCATGAACCTAAGCACATCTAGGTCTTCCCTCCTTTAAACACATGGGATACCCCTTGGGGTCCCAAACCCTTTACCTATTTGATACATATATAGAGAGCAATTCTTTCTATTCCCACCGATGTGGTAGATTTGTCCCACACCACATTTCCATGCCTTAAACACATTACTTCGTGGACTAATATCTCTTTCATTTCTCAACGAAATTTGATGATTCTTGGCCCTACGGTCATCTACTCACTTCGTAGATCATGTATGTGTAAAGAGACAAGGTCTCCAACATGCGGAACACTAGTGTTTAATTCATCAAAGATGGGTGGACGCATCTCCCCGCCAAAGGCAAATTTCCAACAATCCCCTCTATGAAAGAGAGATTGTGGCGCACACACAAAGTGCCTACATTTCAGCAATCTTTCCGCGAAAAGATATTGCATCAGGAGAGGTAGCTTTCGCTTTGAACCTTCCCTAGTTGAATACCATCGGACTTACTTACTGCGCGGTGAACGTGATGTCTTGAACCGTCAGTGTTTAGTGTAAGCCAAGACAATGATACCAACACAATAACTCTTCTTATTCATTTTCCTTCTTACGTTTCTGTCCGTTGTGGCCATGGACACACTTGGATTCTTAAGTGCGTTCATTTGAGGCGGCCATCCTCGCACTTAAATAGGTGATCTCCTACAAGGTATCCTGCTATACCTCACTTCTCAAGTGTTAGGAATCATTAAAAGTTTCCCCAACCTTAACCTCAACCGTTTGAGGATCTTTTAAAGGTTTGGAAGCTTAACCTTTACCCACCATGCAAGTAGCACTTTAATGTCTATCGCGGGAACAGCTTTGGATTCATGTTTCTCTACAGAAATCATCATCTGAGGTGCTCTTGCTTCCACCGAAGCACTCAACTGAACCTTTCGCCGCTTAGTTTTTCCATTGAACCACATTCTTGGGATCTCCAATCAGTATGGTTGTGTTTCCACCGCAAAGGTTCGTATTGTTTGGGTTTTAAGCCCATTCCCCTAGACATGCAGAACACTTGATCTCCAGGTAGTCCCTTAGTTAGTAAACAACGATGTGACACCCGTGATGATCAACTGCCATACAGTCTTATGTCTCCGACAGATCCTGACAAATATGTCCAGACGCCGTCATCCGTGTCCTTCCTGAAGCCGACTGGCTAGCCACAGTGTAGAACTACTGAAGGCACGGGTTTCTCCCAATAAGGGACGTCCTCTAAGGAGCCGTGAAGTTACTCAACTTTTTCATGCTTTGTATAAAGCGATAAACTCCGATTCCATCATGAATCGCCGATGCAAGTTTGCTTAGAGGATTTTCCAAGAACCACCATACACATTTACTTGTGGCTTTGGTGTTCTTCAGATCTGATGTCCAGTTTGCATCATTGTGTTCTCTCAAAACCGCTGGACATCCAGAATACTATAATCCGTAGATAAGCGAATAATTCAGCTATCGTCATATCCGACTTAACGCCTTCTACCGATCATGTATTAAAATCATCAGTGAACCTTAGTTCAACTGATCTGCTTTGTAGACCGATACCCGGTCGGTTGTAGTGTGTACAATACATTGAACTACACGTGACCTGAGCATATCGCTCCTTGTCTATGGGTGCACCATGATTCCAATCAGTTATATGATTCATATCCATTGGTAACTTCAACGAGACTACCAACTATCGACCAGTCCGTTAGATGTCTTAAAAATCCAATTCCTAAGATGTCATCTGTGATACCCATATCTTTCATATAACTTTTACTTTTAGACTGTTGATTCTCCAACTGTTGGCTTTCTAACTTCAGAGTCAATGTTTCTGTGGTCAGATTCATTGTTTCTGTTTTATCTGAAACTTTCAAGACCAAAATGTAAACATTTCAGGGACCAAAATGAAAGTTCAGGAAGAAGCCCAACAGTTCAGCAAACCAATTCTGATCCTCTTCTTCCAACTCTCCGGTTGGGAAGGTTGTTTCAACATCCGTAGGCTTAGTTGATTTTCAACTTCTGCTTTGTAGCGCTTATCCGTTTCAACAACTTCATCTTTGCTTTTCAACAAATAAAGGATTTCATACGTTGTACCATCATCAATGAAGGTCACAACGTACTTGTCTCCCCCCCTCTATTTTGTATAAACTTCAAATCACCCAAGTAGGGGTGACTAAGTTCTAGAGGAGCGGTGCTTCTTTCGCTATTCCCTTGACGGAATTTGGAAAGGTGATTTTGCCTCTTCATCTACCTCACATTTATTTTGAGGGTTTATGTCGACAGAAGGCAACAATCTCAACATCGTTAGCTTTTGAATGACTTGCTATTTAACGTGTCTTAATCTATGATTGCATAGATGCATGGATTACAAGTATATCATTCATTTGGCTACAGACATACTGTACCATTCTTAGTTATTACAGACTTGTTGGACTAGTCTCAAACCAGCTTGACCAACAACGTCTCTTAAACCAAGTTTGGGACATGTATCACCTCATCTTAGAGTGATCTCATTCCCTGAAGTCCTATTAGGACAACCTCTCCAACCCCTTCTACTTTAGAGGTGGCGTTGCTTCACATGAACAACATCTTACCCGTGGTTAGGGCGTAACCGGATCATATATGATCTAGATACTCTGGCCTACTCCAGTTGCTTTGGCAGACTGAGTGTCCAATTTCTTTTCTGCCTTTCTTTAGGCCTTCAGATCATTTAAGACCTGGAAACTCTGGCCCACCTTACTAGGTGTCCATTACTTTTCCTATGAAATGAATTCTGGCCCCACTCCAGTCGTCCGGAGGCTTTATATGACTGAGTGTCCAATATCATCATATCAAAGGAATTTTGGGCCACTCCAATCGCCCGGAGGCTTTGTATGACTAAGTGTCCAGTATCATCCTATGAAGGATCTTCTGCCAAATAGTATGACAGGCTCAACGTCTTTAGCTTTTAGACTTCTTCCGTTATTATTGGTGCCCAGATAGTTCTTGGCGCTTACTTAAGAGTGGTAACAGTTTTCGCACAATTAGTGGATCTCTCTCCATCGTATGTGCGAACATACTTTACACACTTTTAATCATTACACTTAAAAGAACGGATCTTTTTAAGTCGTTTACAAAATCCAATCTTTAAACGGGAAAGAAGAAGAGATTAAACTTCTGATTTTTAAAGCATAAGGAATATAAATTATTTAATCTTTATTTTTGACAAGTAAGAAAATTACTTATCCCAATTTTGGATTCTTTGTCTGGGACAGATATAGGCCTTCTACTGCAAGATAGAACCACATCTTCAGCCTTCTCCTCTTGTCCTAGTTGACATCCTCAGGCTGTCGTGAGCGCTTTTTCCCACCACTCTCGGGAGCGGTGACACCATGAATATGTTGAACTTCAAAATATCATCATCACTGTCTTCAAGTAGAAAACCACAGCCATATCTAGATTTGGTCACACAACCTTTGACCGACATCTTTCGAACACTAATAGTAATACAATACAATCTTGTCTTAAATTGTTGGTACTCTATGGTACTTTATAAAGTAGTACAAGATGTAAAAACTATTACAAGTATTCGAAAGGATGAACAAATATTCAATCTTCAGAAATTGAATCTTGTTGAACAAATAGGTCAATCTTCAAAACTGCCTTAAGCTTGTTGTGTCTTGAATGTTGATAACCTGAAATTAAGAAACAACTAAATCTGGATGGTTACAACGTTGTGTGTTGAGTCGAGGGATTGCCCTCTGTCCTTAAGACAAGATTGCCCCGTATATACGTTTTTACGTTAGCGGGCAATAGTCTCCCCAATAAAACAACACTTTAATCTCAACGCTACAAAGCCAATAGGTTGAGCCTGACGAAGAAAACAAATATGACTCGACTTGCTGAAGATATGGAATAGGAAGGAAGAGTTTCTCTTTACTCTTCTCTTTTGTCTCTGTGTATATAGTGTGTCTCTGTATTGTATATCTTGTGTATATCACACTATTTTTGTGGTATTTTTGTCACCGGTTTTGCAGAAAAACAGTGACTGTTTTGTGCTGAAAAGGTTGTTTTTCCTGGTCTGTTTTGCACTATTTTCCCAGTGTGTTTGCTGACTTTTCCCGTCACTGAATTGAGCCAAAGAAGGCTCAATATATAGCAAGGAAGAGGGGCTGCCCAATAGCCACAAACAAGGTTGTAATGGCCATTAAGTGATGCCATTAAAACAGCCAAGTAATGGTTGTTAATGGCCATTGAAAGAGGCTGCCCAACTGCCCAAATAATGGGTTGTTAATAGAGAAGTTAATCAGCCAAGTAATGGCTGATTAATGCCTCAAAAAAACAGTTTCAACGGAGGCAGAACCAACTTTCCAGAAACTCTGGGGACCAAACTGTAAATATTGAAACTTCAGGGACCAAACTATACATATGAAAGAATTCTGGTCCAAACTGTACATATAAAACTTTAGGGATCAAACTGTACATCTGGCAGAGTTCTCTGGTCCAAAAAGATTATATCAGAAAGTCCCCACAGCTCACAGCCCACGACCCGTGACCCGAAACCCGAGCCCGAGCCCGAGACCGGATCGGACAGGATGGGGGGCGGCGACGGCGCGCGTGTGGGCTTAGCCATGAATCCAAGCACATCTAGGTCTTCCCTCCTTTAAACACATGGGATACCCCTTGGGGTCCCAAACCCTTTACCTATTTGAGACATATATAGAGAGCAATTCTTCCTATTCCCACCGATGTGGTAGATTTGTCCCACACCACATTTCCATGCCTTAAACACATTACTTCGTGGACTAATATCTCTTTCATTTCTCAACGAAATTTGATGATTCTTGGCCCTACGGTCATCTACTCACTTCGTAGATCATGTATGTGTAAAGAGACAAGGTCTCCAACATGCGGAACACTAGTGTTTAATTCATCAAAGATGGGTGGACGCATCTCCCCGCCAAAGGCAAATTTCCAACAATCCCCTCTATGAAAGAGAGATTGTGGCGTACACACAAGGTGCCTACATTTCAGCAATCTTTCAGCGAAAAGATATTGCATCAGGAGAGGTAGCTTTCGCTTTGAACCTTCCCTAGTTGAATACCATCAAACTTACTTACTGCGCGGTGAACGTGATGTCTTGAACCGTCAGTGTTTAGTGTAAGCCAAGACAATGATACCAACACAATAACTCTTCTTATTCATTTTCCTTCTTACGTTTCTGTCCGTTGTGGCCATGGACACACTTGGATTCTTAAGTGCGTTCATTTGAGGCGGCCATCCTCGCACTTAAATAGGTGATCTCCTACAAGGTATCCTGCTATACCCCACTTCTCAAGTGTTAGGAATCATTAAAAGTTTCCCCAACCTTAACCTCAACTGTTTGAGGATCTTTTAAAGGTTTGGAAGCTTAACCTTTACCCACCATGCAGGTAGCACTTTAATGTCTATCGCGGGAACAACTTTGGATTCATGTTTCTCTACAGAAATCATCATCCGAGGTGCTCTTTCTTCCACCGAAGCGCTCAACTGAACCTTTTGCCACTTAGTTTTCCCATTGAACCACATTCTTGGGATCTCCAATCAGTATGGTTGGGTTTCTACCGCAAAGGTTCGTATTGTTTGGGTTTTAAGAGACAAGGTCTCCAACATGCGGAACACTAGTGTTTAATTCATCAAAGATGAGTGGAAGCATCTCCCCGCCAAAGGCAAATTTCCAACAATTTATGGATAGTGGAGCAACTCTTGCCATTAACGTTGGAAGCTAAAATGAGATCATCTGCAAAATAAATATGTGATACTTCCAGACTACGGGAATTAAAACTTATAGGATCCCATATTCTAATGTCAATTTGATAATTAATATAGACAGATTGTGTCACACGGGTTTTTATTATAAAAGGGTTTTTCCAATTAAAGTGAAGGTTTTAAATAGGGATTGATTATTTTGACAGAGTCGTCACTTGAAATTGAGTTTTGGTGTTCTAAGTCACCTTATGAATCAAAAGTAAATGACTCTTTAATATTGGTCTACGAAAATAAAAGATCGAGTAAGCAATTATGTTGACCGGGGAGAAGGTGTTAGGCATTTTCCGAGTAATGTGGTTCTAGCACGGTCTCTTTTATCTACTTATACGTAGCTTAAAACTATTTTTGGATAGATTATGTTCACATGCCTTGAATCACTCCTATTTTATTGCTGAACTTTATTAGTCTTAACCCAGATGTGTAAACGCATTCTGGATCTTGACATACACCGACTTAGAAGCGTAACCGCTTTCTTCGCTCGTATGTTGATCACCCAAAATCTTTGTCTATGCGTCTTGGTATAAATTAATAAGCTTTACTTATTAGAACAATTTAGCCAAGGTGTGTAACCTCACACGTGGCAAAAGTATACTTATTCTATGTCAAAGAGCGTAACCGCACATATGAGCTTTAAAATTAACGAAATGTAGACTAAGGATTGTAACCAACCACATGATTAATATTTTAGCGTGCCTATATTTGTGATTAATGCTTGATATATTCTATTACTCGCCTTTTGTTCTTTACTAAATATAGACGTGCTCAAAACGTTCCAAACGTTAAACAAGAAGTAAGATTAAAAATACGGATGGAATTAATGCTAAGTAATAAACTTCTTCCATATTTGTTTACCACCGTGAGCCAACTACCCAATAATCAATGCATTTTATCAATTACCAAAAAATATTTAATTTAATTAATCTAAACCCAAATATTACAGCTCATTAACAAGATGTTCAAATCTGTTTGGTCCATTCTTATTAGCATCCTAGAAGTTAAAAGAAATTCAAAAGCGAAAGTATTATAATCACTCATCCATGAAACATGAAATCAATTATCACAAGCATTTCAAAATAATTAATCAACGTAATTAAAGAGCAGTTAAAGGGAAAGATGGATCTTAAAATGGCAATATATTAAAATATTTGTGTATACTTGAAAGCTAGACTTGAAAATAAATCGTTGTGAACCTCGACTAGATCCAACTTCGAACTATGACCTCGACCTCTTCAAATCGAACCCAAGAAGGAGATATGGGACCCAAAATCGTAGTGGATTCAAGGTGCTCTGTTTTCATTCAGGTGGTCACGGGGATAAAATGGTGGAAACAGTGGTGTTTTGGGTGATGAAGATGGGTGGTGGTTCGACGATTTTCGGTGAAGGACACCGGAAAAGGAGCTGATTTGTTTCGATGGTGATTACATAGTGAATGTCGGCCATGACATATTTGAAAGAAATAATTTCTTGATTATTTTCATTAATGAATGAATATATATGCAATTTACAATTTTCATAATATGGAAAATCTTATTCTTATTCTACTCCAAAAACTCTATTCTATTTGTACAAAAATTCTACAATTATGATAAGTGTACAATGTTAATTAAATACAACAATATATTACAAAAACTATTGTAATATACACGGTCTCCTTATCTCCTTATTTGACTTGTGTTTTCGTAATATACACGGTATACATAGGGCAGTGTATATCCGTGTATATCACGGGTATATTTATTACACACCCGCAGTCATAGCGGGCGGTCTTCGCACGCTGAGACTGTCCCTAAAATCTTCAAATAGAACCGAGGGAAGACATTTAGTAAAGATGTCTGCAATTTGATACCTGAAAGGGACATGGCAGACGCGTACTTGTCCACGAACTACCTTTTCACGAATAAAGTGGATATCTATCTCGATGTGTTTAGTGCGTTGATGTTGAACCGGATTACCAGAAATATAGACTACAATAATATTATCACAATAAATCAAGTTAACTTTCTGAATGGATAATGAAGTTCCAAGAGAAGATTACGTAACCAACATTATTCAGATACTACATTGGCTACCCCTCGATACTCGGTCTCTGCACTAGAGCGTGATAATGTAGATTGTCGCTTTGCAGACCATGAGATCAAGTTATTACCAAGAAACATACAATAACCAGACATGGAGCGTCTGGTATCTGGACAACCACCCCAATCAGCATATGTATACGAGACAAGCGTAGAGGTCGACGACGGATATAGATGCAAGCCATAGTCAAGTGTTCTCTGAATTACTTATTATCATGATCATGTGACATACCACTTGTCCATAGCCTCATTAGACACACACAAGTTATTATTTTTCAATCACCGTCATCACACTTTTAAGTCCTAAATAATTTTGGTACTTCATTATTTTATATACTAAGCTCTTGATGTGCATACCTCAATATAACAAAATTTCATCGGCATCAGGTCTACTTGCACACGTCTAGTTGTTCAAACCATCGCCCAAAAGTACGGGGTGTTACACAATAATTTAGGAGGGATTTGGGAAAAGAAAGGATGCTCGTCCGAGAAGGGACGGTCGGAAATCCGAGAACAAATTTGGGAGAGGAGCGGAAGTATTTTAGTCCTAGACTTCTGATACCATGAAAGAAATAATCTCTTGATTATTTTCATTAATGAATGAGTATATATACAGTTTACAATCTCCATAATATGGAAAATCCTATTCCTATTCTACTCCAAAAAAACCTATTCTATTTGTACAAAAATTCTACAATTATGATAAGTGTACAATGCTACTTAAATACAACAATATATTATCAAAACTACCGTGATATACACGGTCTCCTTATCTCCTTATCTGGCTTGTGTTTCCATGATGTACACGATATACACAGGGCAATGTATATACTGTGTATATTATAATATTATTGTATTCTTGAGTGAGATCTCTTTCTAGGTTTTGAAGGAAAGAACTAAAGCTACAGTGAGGAAATTTTGAATTCCTTTAAGACGCGCAAGAATTCTCTTTTTTTTCTTAAAAATATCCCCAAAAGTCTCCTCTTTCCAAACTAGAATTTTCTGTTTAAAATTTTGCAGGGCAATCTCTAAACTATTATCAACCCAGCAATTTTTTTATAACATTAATGAAGTCTGGGTGTCTACACCAATAGGTTTCTAATCTAAAAGGCTTAGCATAGGGGATAGAGGGCCTGGGGATGAATTTAACTAGAATAGAATTATGATCTGAATGGATTTTTGGCAAATGTACCACAGAAGAATGAGGAAATAGTTCAAGCCATTTATCATTACAAAACATCCTATCTAAATGTTTCATAATAAGACCTTTATTCTTCTTTCTATGGTTTAACCAAGTAAATTGACAACCCTTAAAATCTAGATCCATCAGGTTGTATGCATTGATTTTTTTATCAAAGAAAATGAGTTCTTTTTCTATTAATAGAATTATCCCCCGAATTTATCTTGTGATCCTAAAACATCATTAAAATCACCTCCCATCAACCAAGGGCCATTATAATCGTTAGACAGTTTCTCTAGGTTATCCCACAAATTGTTCCTACTCGAAATATTAGTACTAGCATAGACTGAGGTAAATAACCAAGTAAAATTAGTAGGCATTACCTCTATAATCGCACTGATTTCTTGCTCCCTTCTTACAAAACTATGGACATTCACTCTATTTTGATCCCATAAAATAGCCATACCCCCGGATTGACCATTAGCAGGAACTTCTATCATCTCAGTGAAACCAAAATCATTAAGGAGCGGTAGATGGTTTTGCATGCGAGTTTCCAGTAAGGTGACCAAACAAGGGTGGTGAGTTTAGAGAAGATCACGAAAATTCTCATTGTTTCTACCCCTAATATTCCAGACCAAGAAGTTGTTGGATATAATTGCAGTATGGGAAGTAAATAAATATTACAAGTGTTCAAAAGGATAAACAAACAGCCAAGATTATAATTGCCTCAAGTTTGTTGAGTCTTGAATCTTGATAACCTGAAATCAAGAAACACTAAATCTGTATTGTTACAACCATGGCTGAGTCGAGAGATAGTTCTCTGTCTTTAAGACAAGATTGCCCCGTATATATGTTTTTACGTTAGCGGGCAATAGTCTCCCAAGATAAAAAAGCAACTAATCAACACTACAAAGCAAATAGGTTGATTCGTTTTGTTACTGTTTCTGCTCTTTCTTTTGGACTGTTTTTCTCTTTTTCGTGCTCCCTCCTACCTCAAATCTGTTTCAGACAATATATAGTGTTTAGGAGGAGGAGAGGTGATTAAGAGGTGTATTTTATAGTAAGTGCAAAACGTTTCAGAAGTTTAATATCATAAATTGGTGGCTTTCTGGCTGCTGACCACCATTTCTGAAACTCCATGGATCAAAAGATAATATCAGAAGTAGCACATGACCCATGACCCGAGCCAGGACGGTGGCGGCGCGCGTATGGGGCTAGCCTTGAACACAAGCACACCTAGGTCTTCCTCCTTCGAACACATGGGTTACCCCTTAGGGTACCAAACCCTTATCCATTTTTTAGGCTTATAAAGAGAACAATTCTTCATTTTCTCACCGATGTGAGAGATTTGACCCACGCCATATTTTCATGCATCAAACACCTTACTTCGTGGACCAATATATCTTTTATTTCTTAACGAAATTTGATGATCCTTGGCCCTACGGTCATCTACTCACTTAGTAGATTATGCACGTATGAAGAGACAAAGCCTCCAACATGCGGAACCCTAGTGTTTAAGTCATTAAATATTGGTGGACGCAACTTCTCCACCAAAGACAAATTTCCAACAGAAGTTAGTCTCACTATTTATATTGTTGGATTGGGGATGGAGAAACCCATTCTCCAGTGTAAGATTGGTGTTCACGTTCCTCCTGAGATGAGGAAGGAGTATCATAGCCTTGTTCCCCACTGTTGGGTTCTGGGGAGTACGAATATCCATCGAGCATTTGATTAAGTTTGGGGGAACGATGAGAACTTGCTTTTGGTCTTGCACTTGTTCAAATAGAAAGACTTTTACCTTGTCTAGGTTTGAGGTTTTCATGATTAAATCTTGGATAAGATTGATTGGGCTTTGTTGTTCCTCCATCATGTCTTGTTGGATATTTTGGTGTTCTGTTTCTTGTGGTTGGGCTGGAGGAATTATTGGAGCTTACTGAGTAGGGGTTCTGTTTGCTTGGGGATCCCACTGGAAGAAGATTGGAGTTGTGGTTGTGATGGATGTTGGTGGGCAGAAAGGAAGGGTTAGAGGGGGGTTGTTTGTTAGTGTAGTGGGACATAGTGAGGGGGAAGACTCCAGTGTCCCCGCATTGTCTCTACCAGGTTTTGATTCATAATCGGTGCAATAGGTTGAAGGATGTTGTTCAACCAAATGTGGTTCAAGTAGTTGATCATACCCATGTGCAAGATATTGGGCATTTTGGAGAACAATCACAGTCTCTCTCCCTTCTAAGATCATGGTGAGAGTTACTGCGTGTCCCGTTAGTGTCCCGGTGGAGGAGGAATTTGGTTGGGTAGAGGAGGTAAATTGTCCATTGTTGGGTTGAGGAGCTCGGATAATGTCTCCTCCGAATGGTTATAGGTATTCTCAGCATGGGGAGTTGATTGGAGAAGCACTATTGGGTGAGGAGGTAAATGATACAAGGCTGAATTTGCATGGAAGTAGAAGGATTGTGAGTGAAGAATGATCCCATAATCATTAAACTCTGTGGGAAGTTGAGGCAGCCTGATCCAAATAGTTGTTGTGCTTCATTGTACTGACAACAAGTGGGAAGTGTCCCTTTATGCAAAGCCTTCAACATATTTTCCTCTCGATTAGTGGGAACATCTCGGAGGGTTTCCATAGTACTAATATTTTCTTTTTTAGAATGTGGTGTAACAATCTTTTGACATGGAGTTTAATGATTACGGAAAATTTCCAGGTTTTGCTTGATTATATCAATACATTGTAGCGTGCCCCAATCTTTTCCTTTTAGATTTTATGCTCAACTTTATATTTATAGAATTATTCAATCTTACTATGATCGATATTTATTCAAAGAAATTATTTATCGTGCAAGTACCCAATAACATAAATAATCAGCACTTAAAAAGTCATTTATTATATTTATGGAAAATAAAATATTAACAATTGTTGCAGCTCATTTCGAAAATAATATTAAAATAAAAACAATAATTTATTTCATAATAAATAAATAAATAACATTTCGAATATATTATTTAATAATAGAATTCTCAAACAACAAACTAAAATTTAAAATAGAAAATATTTCTTAATCAGGTAAACCAAATAATGGAGTTAAAACTAATAGAATATGTTGAAAGATAAAATAAAATATAATTAGTCCATTTCATGTAATTCTAAAATAACAATTATTAGAAATATCTAATTATTTTATTTGTAATTCATAAATGACTTATCTATTAATATTTCAACAAAGTCAAGATCACAATTTGTTGAAACAAAATAATGGAAATTAAACTAAAAAGATATGTTGATAAAATAAAACGAAAATACAATTAGTTCATTGCAAGTAATTCTAGAATAAAAATTGTTAGAAATATCTAATTACTTTATTTCTAATTCATAAAATGTCTTATCTATTACTAATATTTGAACAAAGTCAAGATCACAATTTAGAATAAATATACGTTATCATTTGGATTATAGGTAAAACACTAAAGGTGAGAAGTTAACCAAAGTATCAAAATAGAAAAAATGATTGATGTGTGTGTATATATATGTAGTACTATTAGTTTTTGCCTTCTGCTTTTGACCTAACTATCTCTATTTTCTTGCTTTACGGAAACTAATACTTCAAAATATATTTTAGCTATTCACTAATCACATGATTCGATTCTTTTCCGTTCATAAATAGTTTATCTTGAGAACATAGCGTAGTATAAAAAATGACTATGAAATATTGTTGTATCTATTATATTTAATTTGCTTAATTAAATAAGATAATTTATTACGATAATAAAAAAAGTTGAGTTAGGCTGGAGGGCATACCAGCCCACCACGTAATATGTTAAGCTCTTTTATTATTTTCATCCATTACTGGGCCTTCAACAACTTCCGGACTCTATGAAAAATGTGGAGCTTCCCAACAGATTAAAACAGTCGCGACAAGGATGAGAAATGGGTCTGCCACGCCCAGGGGTATGCAAAGGAGGGGGGAACAAATGATTGAGTTAGGAAGTACCCAAAACTTATCAAATACAAAGTAAATAAACGAAATCTGATATAAAATTAAACACATATATACACACATCTCGTATTAACTATCATGGTCCAAAAATAAACTGACAGGTCCAAATACATTCAAATAAGTAGTGAGCCTCTATGCGCAGAAACAATAAGGCAGCCCCAACAATTATAATTGCCAGATTTAAAGGAAAGGTTCAGCCCAAAGACACAACAGCCCAATTATCACAGACTCGGATCCATAAATACACAAGCCCACATTTTAATATACACTTATAAAGGCTGGTAAACACAAGATATTCAAAGATACATGATATACTTGGACGGTAGGAGGACCAGGGTACGGACAGTAGGAGGAGACTCATAGCACTTTCTAGTGGTGATGGGGCCGCACCAGGGATCAGCTCTTAGCCCATTCTTATTTGCCTTGGTGATGAATGGACTGATGTGACAAATCCAAGGGGAGGTGCCATGGTGTATGTTATTCGCAGAAGACATATTCCTAATTGATGAGACTCGCAGCGGAATGAACGCTAAGCTGGAGGTTTGGAGACAGACTCTGGAATCTAAAGGATTCAGGCTGAGTAGGACCAAGACAGAATACTTGGAGTGCAAGTTCAGTAACGGGAGCGACCTTGAGACAAGCGTGGATGTGAGGTTTGGTACTCAGGTCATTCCAAATAAAGGAAGCTTCAAGTACCTCGGGTATATTATCCAAGGGATGGAGATATTGATGACGATGTCATATATCGTATTGGGGCAGAGTGGATGAAATGGAGGCTCGTATCTGGAGTCTTCTGCGACAAAAAGGTGCCACTAAAACTTAAAGGCAAGTTCTATAGGGCGGTGGTTAGACCGACTATGTTGTATATGGCGGAGTGTTGGCCAGTCAAGACTTCACATATCTAAAAAATGAAAGTTGCAGAGATGAGGATGATGAGATGTATGTGCGGGCATACAAAGAGGGATATGATTAGAAATGATGATATTCGAGACAGAGTGGGAGTGGCCTTGATGGAGGATAAGAAGCGGGAAGAAAAGTTGAGATGGTTTGGGCATGTGTAGAGGAGAGACACAAATGCCCCAATACGAAGGTGTGAGAGGTTGGCTATGGACGAGTTCAGGAGGGGTAAAGGTAGGCCGAAGAAGTATTGGGGAAAGGTGATTAGACGGGATATGGCGCAAGTGCAACTTACTGAGGACATGACCTTAGATAGGGGGTTGTGAAGACACGCATTAGGCTAGAAGGGTAGTAGGTAGTCAAGCGTAGTCCTACTTATGCTTACAAACTTGTAGTTGTAGTGTTATTATTGTAGGCCCGCCTAGCCTATCATACTAATAGGCGCGGTATTGCTTTATAGTCCCCTGTAGTTTGATTTCTGCTGCTATGTGTCCTTTATTGTACTTTGTTTAGCTTATTTACATGCGCTAGTTACTGCTTATTTTTTCAGAATGTGCTATCATGACTTATTCGCTTTTGATACTAGCAAATTCATACTGCTTTAATTTTTTTTTGACTGGGTCTGACCTTTGATCTTGCTTTGCTTTTGCTTTTGCTTTTGCTTATGCTTATGCTTATGCTTGAGCCAATGGTCTCTTGGAAACAGCCGCTCAACCTACCAAGGTAGAGGTAAGGTATGCGTACACTCTACCCTCTCCAGACCCCACGCTATTGGATTTCACTGGGTATGTTGTTGTTGTTGTACATGATATACTTGGAGGTATACAAGGATCTACAACCATGATATACACCTAGTGTATACCTTGAAATATATCATTGTATATGCATCTAAAGAAGTTAGTTAAGAAGTTAGTCAAGAAGTTAGTTAAGTAGTTAAAGAAGTTAGTTATAGTAGTTAATGTCTAACTAACTTAAAGAGAAAGTACAATCATGTAAGTGTATAAATATACATTGATAATCATTGTAAAATGGAGTTTTAATAAAGAATAACAATAAAATTTTCTCTCTACAAACTTACAATCTTCCCCTCTTCTCCCCTCTTGTTCTACATTGATACATCTTCAATTCATTCATGATTAAGAAGAGAATTTCATCAGAAGTTTATAACTGATGAATGCTCTTCTTTTTGGTGTTGAAAGATGAAGAAAATTTGGCATGTTAGGAAGTTCACTTTTTGTTGTAAATAACATAAATCTAATGGTTGTTGTGTGTTGGGTTTAAATGATAGATTGAATGGGAAATGGAGCATTTGTCCCACATCGGTAGTGGAAAGAAAAGTGGGAGTTCCCTCTTGCTGCATTTGTCCCACATCGGTAGTGGACAGAAAAGTGGGAGTTCCCTCTTGCTTTATAAAATAAGCATGTGTCCCACATCGGAAAGAGAAAGGAAAAAAGAGGTGTATATATTACATTACACCTTCTCCAGTCACTAAAAGGGTTGAGGGGGCAAGGACCCCTCGCGCCGCCGTCGTCGCTCGCTCGGCTCGGCTTCGGCTTCGGATTCGGATTCGGATTCGGTCAAATGATCTGATTGATTGATAATCTTTTTGGACCAAACTTTCTTTAATTTTAATTATTTAATTAATTATTATTAATTAAATTAATTAGCTTATCTAATCCTACCCGTTAGTGACCCGGATCCGCGTGTCTGACCCGCGACCCGGTTTCTTTCCCATATTTAAATTTCCCACCAGTTTTTAGTGGCTGTTCAGAAGGGTTGCAAACCTTCAGAAACAGTACTTCCATGGCTATAAATTCGTTTGATTCCTCAGAATTTTACTTACTAAATTTCTGAAACTACAAACTTCTTCTTCTTCTGCACAAATTATATTTTTAGATTAATCTGTATTCTGTTTTGGAGACTAAAACCTATGTGTTTTCTACTCCGTATGAAATTTCATATTCTGATTTGAAGACATAAAAACTTCGTTGGAATATTAAAGTTCATACTTGTACAACGAATTGAAGAACATAAAAACTTCATCGTTGTTGTATTTTGATTTGGAGATTAAAACTTGTGGTTTTCTACTCCATATGAATATTAGTATTCTGACTCGAAGATATAAAAACTTCGATGGAATACTAAAGTTTCATAATTATACTGCGATTTGAAGAAATAAATTTTTCATCGTTTAAGTCTGTGATTGAATTGCTATTCTGGTTTTATTAACTAAAACAGTTTGTTGATTTGACAGTGACAAACGAATAATGGCAATTGAGATTGGAACTACCTCTGCAAATAATGCACCATCGGTTACTTCTACAACCCGTACCGCTGTGCCACCGGCTGAGAAACCTGCGAAGTTCATCGGTGCCAACTTTAAAGGATGGCAGTAAAGAATGTTCTTTTGGCTTACCACCCTTGGTATGCAAAAGTTCACCAGTGAGGACCCTCCCGTGCCTGCCGCTGACATGCCTGACAACCAACAGTTCATGGTTACTGAGGCTTGGAAACATGCTTATTTTTTGTGCAAATGCTACATTTTGAGTGCCTTAGAAGATGACTTGTACAACGTCTACAATGCAGTAGAGACTTCCAAAGAACTATGGAGTGCACTTGAAAATAAGTACAAAACCGAAGATGCTTGCTTGAAGAAGTTTGTGGTTGCCAAATTCCTAGACTACAAAATGGTGGATGGAAAAATCGTTGGAACCCAAGTTCAAGAGATTCAACTTATCTTCCATGACCTTATTGCTGAAGGTATGGTAGTAAATGAAGCATTCCAAGTGGCTGCAATGATTGAGAAGTTGCCGCCCTCATGGAAAGATTTCAAGAATTATCTTAAGCACAAAAGAAAGGAAATGAAGTTGGAAGATCTTGTAATTCGTCTCAAGATTGAGGAAGATAACAAAACCGCTGAGAAGAGGTACCGTAAGACTTCACCAATTGAAGGGGCAAAAATCGTTGAAGATGCTGCTCTGAAAAAGAACAAGAAAATGAAGAGGCCTTCTGGAAAGGAGAAGGATTCTAACAAGAAAAATTTCAAGGGCAACTGCTTTAATTGTGGGAAAGCTGGCCACAAAGCCCCAGATTGTCGTCTCCCGAAAAAGAACAAGGGAAAAGGACAAGCCAATATGGTGGAAAAGAATGATGATATGGATGATCTGTGTGCAATGCTATCGGAGTGCAATTTGGTTGGAAACCCAAAGGAATGGTGGCTTGATTCTGGTGCCACTAGACATGTTTGCGCTACAAAAGAAGCATTTGCAACCTATGCTCCCGCTGGACCCGAAGAGGTACTGTTTATGATAAATACTGCAATAGCCAAGGTTGAAGGATATGGGAAGATACTTCTGAAGATGACTTTCGGCAAGGTCCTGACTCTCAACAATGTTATGCACGTTCCAACAATTTGGAAGAATTTAGTTTCAGCCGGACTACTCGTCAAAAATGGGTTTAAGTGCGTGTTGGTTAGTGAGAAAATTGTATTAAGTAAGAATGATTTGTTCATAGGAAAGGGCTACCTCACCGAGGGCCTTTTCAAACTCAATGTAATGGTTGTTGACAGTATTAATGAAAATTCAGCTTCGTCTTACTTATTGGAGTGAAATGATTTATGGCATGTTCGTTTAGGACATGTCAACTACAAAACCTTGCGAAAATTGATTAATTTAGAAGTATTGCCTAAATTCGAGTGTAATAAATCTAAATGTGAAATCTGTGTTGAATCTAAGTTTGTTAAACATCCATATAAGTCTATTGATAGGAATTCAAATCCTTTAGACTTAATTCACACGATATATGTGATATGAAGTCAATACCATCTCGCGGTGGGAAAAAGTATTTTATAACTTTTATTGACGATTGCACTCGATATTGTTATGTGTATTTGCTTAATAGTAAGGATGAAGCAATTGATGCATTTAAGCAATACAAGAACGAAGTGGAAAATCAATTGAATAAAAAGATAAAAATGATTAGAAGTGATAGGGGTGGAGAGTACGAATCTCCTTTTGCAGAGATATGTTTAGATTATGGAATTATTCATTAGACTACGGCCCCTTACACACCACAATCAAATGGAATTGCGGAAAGGAAAAACTGAACATTAAAGAAAATGATGAATGCCTTACTAATAAGTTCGGTTTACCGCAAAGCTTGTGGGGGAAGCTATCCTTACAACTAACCGAATACTCAACAGGTGCCCCACAAAGAAAACACAATCTATTCCATATGAACTATGGAAAGGAAGAAAACCCAACTTAAAATATTTCAAAGTGTGGGGGTGTTTAGCAAAGGTCCAAGTTCCTTTGCCCAAAAGGGTAAAAATCAGACCAAAAATTGTGGATTGTGTTTTTATTAGCTATGCTACAAACAGCAAAGCTTGTAGGTTTTTGGTTCACAAATCGGACAATTCCGAAATTCATGTTAATACGGTAATTGAATCAAGATAATGCTGAATTCTTTGAAAGCATTTATCCGTATAAAACTGAATGTGAGTCGTCAAGTGAAAGATCTAAACGACCGCGGGAAGAACCAAAGGAAAATACACCAAGTAAAAAGGATGCAAGGCGTAGCAAACGTCAAAGGACATCTACTTCCTTTGGACCGATTTTGTGACATTCTTGCTTGAAAATGAGCCTCAAACATTTAAAGCAAACGATGTCTTCTTCTCGATTCAAAGATTTTGGAAAGAGGCAGTCAATAGTGAGATTGAATCAATTTTGAACAACCATACATGAGAATTGATTGATCTTCCTCCTGAAAATAAACCTTTAGGATCAAAATGAATTTTTAAAAGGAAAATGAAAGTTGATGGCACTATTGACAAATATAAGGCAAGACTTGTGGTCAAAGGTTATAGACAAAAAGAAGGCCTTGATTACTCTGACACATACTTGCCGGTAACAAGAATAACATCTATTCGGGTGTTAGTGGCACTGGCGGCCGTATATGGTCTTGAAATCCATCAAATGGATGTCAAGACAGCTTTCTTAAATGGAGAATTGGAGGAAGAAATTTACATGGAACAACCTGAGGGTTTTGTGGTTCCTGGTAAAGAAAGGAAAGTGTGCAAACTTGTTAAGTCACTTTATGGACTTAAACAAGCACCTAAACAATGGCATGCGAAATTTGACCAAACAATGTTGGCAAATGGATTTAAGATTAATGAGTGTGACAAATGTGTTTACATTAAAAATACTCCAAATCATGAAGTCATTGTTTGTTTATATGTTGATGACATATTGATAATGAGTAGAGATATTATCGATGTAAATGCTACGAAGCGTATCTTTGGCTAGCAAATTTGATATGAAGGACTTAGGAGTTGCTGATTTGATCTTAGGCATCAGAATTCATAAAACTCCACAAGGTCTAGCATTATCGCAGTCTCATTATATTGAAAGAGTACTTGACAAGTTTAAGTATTTAAATTTCAATATTGCAAAGACTTCAATTGATGTAAGTTTTGCACTTCAAAAGAATGAAGGTGAAAGTGACTCACAATTGGACTATGCACGAGTTTTGGGAAGTTTGATGTATATTATGAATTGTACACGACCAGATATAGCATGTGCTATAAGCAAGCTGAGTCGATTCACGAGTAATCCCAATCAAACTCATTGGATGGCTATGAAACGAGTCTTGGGGTATTTAAAACACACCCAAACCTATGCTTTGCATTATAATAAATATCCCGCAGTAATTGAGGAATATAGTGATGCAAACTGGATCACCGGATCATCTGAAGTTAAATCCACGAGTGGATATATTTTCACCGTTGGTGGAGGAGCAGTGTCTTGGAAATCATCAAAACAGACATGCATCGCCCGCTCTACAATGGAATCTGAATTTATAGCTTTAGACAAGGCCGGTGAAGAAGTTTCGAATGGCTCCGAATTTCTTAGAAGATATTCCATTCTCGCCCAAACCTTTGGCTCCTATATGTATACATTGTGACAAATAAGCAAGAATAGGTAGGGCGGGGAGCGTAATGTACAACGGAAAATCTTGTCACATACGACGAAGACACTATACTGTTAGACAACTCCTCTCTAGTGGCGTTATCACGATTGACTATGTAAAGTCAAGAGATAACGTGGCGGATCTGCTTACAAAAGGCTTATCTAGAGAGGGAGTTAGTAGATCATCAATAGGAATGGGGTTAAGGCCGAGGACAAGTCATCGTGGCGGTAACTCTACCTAGCAGACTGGGGATCCCAATAGCTAGGTTCAAGGAGATCAAACAAAGTTGTGACTGACGTTTCAACATTGTCAAATAACTTAACCCATTCTCGGATGAAGACAATGTTCAAAAATAAGATAAAACCTTATGGCTTGTTAATGAGTTAATAAAGCATTAAGGTTCTTTAATGATTATCTAAATCTGGCAGTGTATGACCAGACAATGTGGCTATAGGACCACATATTTAGAAATCACCTATGTGAGTGTTAAGTGTAAGCTGCTTTAAAGGGGAATGACAGTGAAGGCCCATTCTCTATGCACTCATGAAACTAGGAGGTGTTCATGGCTGAAACGAACACAACCGTGAGAACCATAAATGGTTGAAGGTTGGTTGTGTGACTTATGTTGTCTAGGTATACAACAAAGTTCGACGGTTCAAAGATATCAAATCTACCGATTGATCGAATATATCCGATATAAGTTCACTACGGAAAGTTCAAAGGGAAACCTACTTATTCAGATGCAGTCAATCCTCGCTTGTATATCACACTTGTCTGCGCATTCTTTTATATTATAGTCATTCCCCATTCATGTGGGGGATTGTTGGGTTTAAATGATAGATTGAATGGGAAATGGAGCATTTGTCCCACATCGGTAGTGGAAAGAAAAGTGGGAGTTCCCTCTTCCTGCATTTGTCCCACATCGGTAGTGGAAAGAAAAGTGGGAGTTCCCTCTTGCTTAATAAAATAAGCATGTGTCCCACATCGGAAAGAGAAAGGAAAAGAGATGTGTTTATATTACATTACACCTTCTCCAGTCACTAAAAGGGTTGAGGGGGCAAGGACCCCTCGCGCCGTCGTCGTCGCTCGCTCGGCTTCGGATTCGGATTTGGATTTGGATTTGGATTTGGTCAAATGATCTGATTGATTGATAATCTTTTTGGACCAAATTTTCTTTAATTTTAATTATTTAATTAATTATTATTTAATTAAATTAATTAGCTTATCTAATCCTACCCGTTAGTGACCCGGATCCGCGTGTCTGACCCGCGACCCGGTTTCTTTCCCATATTTAAATTTCCCACCAATTTTTAGTGGCTGTTCAGAAGGGTTGCAAACCTTCAGAAACAGTACTTCCATGGCTATAAATTCGTTTGATTCCTCAGAATTTTACTTACTAAATTTCTGAAACTACAAACTTCTTCTTCTTCTTCTGCACAAATAAATTATGTGTGATATACTGCCGTTGAGTGGTTCGCCGCTACCTGAATTTGGAGTACTACTATTCTGGTAAGATAATCGTTCTATCCTGGGAGGGGATATTCCATCAACCTCGAGTACTGTGAGGGGAATAATTTCCTTAAGGACACACTTTGAACTAAGTGGGCTCGATTATATTCTGAAAAAATATTCTTATTTTTAAACACTGATTCTGTTTATTTTCAGTTAGTATTATTTACTGGTTTTTTTGGAATACAGATTGATAACATTGTGTTCTTGCTAGGTGAAGAAATTGAGCAATTTGGCGTGCTAATAGGTGCAATTTTTTTAGTTGTGTTCATTGTGTTTTTGTAGAATTATTCCATAAATAGTAAATTATATGATTTCTGGTTCACAAATCAGAAAAATTTGACATTCATATTAATACAGTGACAGAATCAGAGCACGTTGATTTATTGACATTATTGTATTATGTCAACCCCACGATATATGTTTTTTTGTGAATATTGATAAGGTGGTTAGTGAAATTTTCACATAACTTGTTCCATTTTGGTGAGACTAGTTGATCGAACTACTCATTTAATGGTTGATCATATGTCTTTTACTTAAAGGGTGTGTTATTTAATTTCGTTAAGAGATGTCACTTGAAATATAATGTTATGTCTTTCATGACCGGATGTCCCGTGATATAATGTTATGTTCTTTCGTGACCGGATGTCACTTGAACGGTTGTGACTTTTCGTGATAAGACGTGTTTATTGGAAGATAACCTTTGGTAAAGGCAAGACAACTTATTGAACGTATAAGTTCATTGGTCTATAAAGCGAAGAACCAACTAATTATAATGATAAAAATCTTCAATAGGTTGGATTTTCACATCAGTAAATGTGCTATTAATTGGGTGTCAAAGAAGTAGACTTATAAAATTAGAATGGTTATATATATAAACACTCCCGAAG
The DNA here is from genome assembly GCA_034509755.1 of Anisodus tanguticus. Taxonomy (NCBI): domain Eukaryota; kingdom Viridiplantae; phylum Streptophyta; class Magnoliopsida; order Solanales; family Solanaceae; genus Anisodus; species Anisodus tanguticus. The sequence goes on from CM067541.1 coordinate 32,066,983, forward strand.
ATCTAAAGGGGATAATAGACAAGGAAGGAATTGAAATATAAGAGATTAAAAAATTAAAAGATAAATGAGATATGCAGAATGTAAAGTAAGATTAACTTACAAATTACGGTTCCTTTTAAGAAATCCATAATTCAAATGATCCGCAAAAATTTAAATGAAATAGGCGGTAGAATCGATCAAGAATTTAAATAAGAATTTAATAGTGCAAGAATTTAAAAACACAAATTTAAAAGATTAGGAAGTAGCATATCATTTTTCTAGAATTTAAATGATATAAAAGATTAGGAGGTAGCATGCCATGAAAGACTCTTATAAAAGGAGTCCATCTCACCTAATAAGGAATCCATAATTTAAAGGTAATCTTACTTTACTTTCTGCATATCCCCTTTATCTTTTAATTTTTCAATCCCTTATATTTCAATTCATTCCTAGTCTATTATCCACTTAGTATCCTCGGGCGTGTTTTGGTAGCTCAACAGAAGATGAAAAAACAAATATACAATCAATTCTCGCAGAAAATAATTTTATAAATATTAATTTAAATATCATAGGAAAACAATCAGATAGAGTGGAAAAACATATAAAAAACCACCCTTTAGTAACTATAGATTCCCCAAAAACATCTAAAGAAATGAAATTAAAAAGCCCAATCTTTAAACCCCTTTCAGGTGTCCAAAAATAGTGTTAAAAACATCCAACAAAATAAGTCTGAATTTATTCAGGTTATACAAGATCAATTAAGTAGAATTGGGACATCCAATAGTTCTAATATAGAATCCATTATTCCAGATACCCTACAATCAAGTAATAAAATAACAACTTTAACATATAATTCTGATAACAGTGATACCTTAGAACAATTCTAAATTAAAGCATCCCTTGTTAATAAAATGGATTGAAAACAACCAGTACAACAATAATTACAAATAAATCCAGCCTCCAGACCTAGGAATAGTAAAACCCTTAGCTCAATCCCGATTTAACGCCTCTTTCATTTACGATTGGAATATAGATAGAATGACTGAATACAATGTCTGTAGCTTCCTCCAACAAATGACCATGACTGTAAATGCCTATAAAACACAAAATGGTGCACAAGATAAGGCCATAGCAGAACTGCTCATCGCAGGATTCTCTGGTCAATTAAAAGGATGGTGGGATAATTATCTCACTGACTAACAAAAATAAGACATCTTAAATTCCATAAAAACTGACGAAGAAGAAATATCAATCTTAGATGAACAAGGTGAACCCCTATAAGATGCAGTGACAACTTTAATACTGACAATCTCATTAAATTTCATAGGAGATTCTTCACATCTAAAGGATAAAAATGCCGAGTTAATTTCAAATGTAAAATGCAAAAAAACTAAGTGATTTCCAATGGTACAAAAATATGTTCTTAACCAAGGCAATGCTTAGAGAAGATTCCAACCAACCATTTTGGAAAGAAAAATTTCTAGCAGGATTACCTACTCTTCTAGAAGAAAAGGTTAGGAATAAAATTAAAGAAAATTATGAAAAATAAATAATACCTTATAATGAGTTTACATACGGACAACTAGTCAGTATAACTCAACAAGAAGGATTAAAAATTTGCCAAGACCTAAAATTACAAAAATACCTAAAATGAGAACTAAAAAGAACTAGGTGTGAACTAGGAACTTTTTATAAACAATTTGATACAAATTCCAAAAAGCCCTCTCTAAGTTGTACAAGAAACTGTAGTAAGACTTATAAACCATATAAAAAAATCAACAAAAGAATATAGAAAAAATATCTCAGGACTAGTGAAGAATATTATAAAAATTCCCGTTACAAAAATTCCAGAAATAAAACAAATCCTAAAAAGTATGAATCTAAATACAAAGATATAACATGTTATAAATGTAATAAAAAAGGACATACCTCGAAATACTGTAAAATGAATAAAAAATTACAAGAATTAAAAGTAGATGAAGAAGTAATCCAAAAATCTCTAATCTTCTAATAGATTCCTTTGATTCAAACACCGAGACAGAACCTGACAATTTTTCACTGTCTTCAGAAGGTATTAAACCCCTTCAAGTAGATGAATTGGTCACAACTAATTCATCTGAAAATTCTGAAAAGAATAAAGAAAAACGCATATGTGTATTAACTAAAGATCAAGAATGCATGTTAGATATGGTTAAACACATAGATACCCAACACCAAAAAGAATATTTAAATAAACTCCTAAAATCTTTTACGAAAGAGAAAAAAGAAATTAAAAATACAATTTTGCCAAATACTTCTAAAAATACTTATGACTTAACAAATATCCTAGGAAAAAGTAAAAAGATGAAAGAAAGCAAATAAATAACAGTTCAAGAACTGCAAAAAGAAATAAACACAAGTAAAACTAGAGATAAAGGATTTGAAAGAAAAAGAAAAACAAAAACAAAAACAAGATTCTGAACTAATAAAAATGATCCTTTCAAAAAATACCCAGGAAAGTTCTGAATCCGAAAATTCTTATTATGAAAATCCAAAAGAACCGGAAGAGGATTTTGAAAACCAAAATCTAGAAGAATTCCTTAGTGTCTTGAGACAAATCACGTCAAAAAAAATACCTAATAAAAATAATCCTTAAATTCTCAGACAATTTTAAAATCAAAACAATTGCTCTTTTTGACACATGAGCAAATTTAAATTGCATAAAATCATGAATAATACCAAAAAAGTTTCAAGAAAAAACTCATGAAATATTAGCAGCAGCTAATAATACTAAATTAGAAATTAAATATAAAACCACCGCGTCAGTTATAAATAAGAAAGTTTCTATAACAACATCATTTGTTTTAGTAAAAGATATACATAATATGTCATTCTAGGAACATTCTTTATGAACCTTATCACCCCTTACAAGGTAAATAATGATTTCGTATCTTTTAAATTCAATAACAGAAAATTAAAATTCTATTTTATCACAAAATAAAAAACAAGAGAACTTCACCTAATAAGGGCATGTTCGATCCATGAAGATAGCATAAGTGCAAAATTACAAAGAAAATCATATTATCTACAAGAATTAAGAAATGATTTTTCTTTCAAAAAATTAAATCCCCAATTGGAAAAATCGGTTATTACAAAAGCCTTTGACTTAGGGATTGAGCGTGTCTTGAGACAGAAATTGGGGGTGGGGGTGGGGGTGGGGGTGGAAGAGTATATAGTCCAGTATACTTCTGCCCATTTGATTACTATATTTTTATCATTATTTTATGCATGCAAAAGTTTTTACTAAATCAAAAAAATTGCAAAAAGATATTCAAAACTCCACAACAAAACACATTTTCTTACAATTATTACTTTATATTTTCTACTTTTATATTGATCTTTTTAAATGAGAAATAAATTTCATTCCAAATTCCCTAACCCATGAATTCTTCCAAAATAGAAACACAACTCCCTGATACTGGTCACGAAGTAGCAATGTCCTATCATTGTCCCAGACCCGAATGCTTGGGCTTCAAAGATAAGATATCACTTGCGGAAATCGGGACAGTACTGTAACCATGCAATGTGTGGAGCTTTACTCCAAAAAAGAAAGAAAGAAATCCCTCCTACAAATTCATCAGTTATTGCGCCCCAACAACAAACAAATACCATTGATTCCAAGCAACCCATAAATTCCTTTGCTACCAAAACTCTTGTTGAAAAACCTATGACATGGTACAATGCAGTAATGAAAGAAAAAAATGAAAACAAAAATAATGCACAGTCCGTGTCAAAAACACCAGAAAATCTCGTACAAGAAATAATTGCTGAAGACATTCCGCAACTCTTTACTAAATTCCCATAAATAAAAAAGGCATTGATGCAGTTACGAATTCCTAAACAGGAAATCGTCCAAAATTCAGGAGAGATTAAACCCTCTCAAAGTTTTGAAAAACCAGAGAAAGGAGAATCTTCAAAAATCCTTACTTAAAAATAATTTTAAATTCAGAACTTGTAGTATCACAAGTTCCAAAAAAATCTATTTCTGATTTTTTATAAAATCCTTTTTTCAAAATATTGTGACTATTGAAAAAGGATTCTTTGACAAAGATCCGTTTTTAGCAATTCAAAATTATTTTGGACAAGACTAATTTTACAAATCTTGGGATAACTTAAAAACTCCGTATTTTTATCGGGCTATTCTAGAGATGTCAGGATCAGCCACAATTTTTTTTAGAAAAAAAAATAACAAAGATCTTTCATACTTCATTTACAAAATACTAAAGGTAGTTGCTCCAAGTGATTGGGGAAATAAACTATCTCAACTTCTTAACTTTCCTGATAACTATAAAAAAATCCCATTTTTTGAAATACCATTTAATTATTGGGATTACCAACAAACTTCGTTCAATTCCTTTTTTGTTCAAAATACTAAGCAAAGCCATACCTGGCTTTTCCATTTTGATACCTCACATATTCCATCTCAATTCCCGACATGATGTAACTCATGGTGGGAACAGTTCGGATCCACCTTAGACATATTAAAACCACAAATTATTCAATCTTTTAACCTCTTTAAATCCCATTATAAACCTACAGATGAAGAAAAACGATTCATACCGCTACACCGATTTCACACCAGATTCCATTTGGCGTGGGTATTCGCATGGTTCGTGGACTATTCTGACAGTAAAAATCCAACAGTTAGAAGAATGTTCAAAATTCGATGGTAGGATAGCTATAAATTACTAGCAAGTCTGAACCCATCAAAAGTCCAGAAATGGTTAAATACCCAGAAACTCATTCATCAACCGGTACCACTACGACAAGTACCACTGCAAACACCGGAACACACTCAATTCGTTACACAAAAATCTCAAATGGCGTCAATGCTTGCAGCAGCCAAAATCCCGGAAGAAATGCAAGCAATAATTCTCAAGTTTGCACCATCTTCATCAAAATAAGGATCTTCATCACAGGAAGAAGAAGCAATAATTGATTCGGAAGATGATACAATGTTTGGCAATAGCAGATTTTGAAAAGATTGCCAATAGAAGACAAAATACCAAGATGAATAATCCAAACAAAATTCCGACAAAAGAAATACCACAAAAGATACTTTCAAAAAGAAAATAGTGAAAAAAAAATTCCAGCAATAATTCAAGAAAATGCCAAACGTGAATGATGTCATGTATGACATAATTCTCCACTCGGAGGCTATCATGAATAGTGTGGCCACTTTTTGTATTTACTAAAATGTCATGTAAGACTCCTATAAAAGGAGTCCATCTCCCCTCTATTAAGAACAAACTTTTCTTTGATAAATTTTTAGATTCTAGAGAGAAGTTTAAGATAGATAAATTCCCCTCATATGAAATTCCTCTCATCCCAAATACCTTATCCAAGATTCCCAAATTCCTTGTAAACTCCCAAAATCTCCTTGAGAACATTCAAGTATAAATCTTTGTAAGTTTTAATAATTTGAATAAATATGATTAGGGATAGTGCTACCTCCTAATCTTTTAAATTATGTTTTTAAATTCTTGCACTATTAAATTCTTGTTTAAATCCTTGGCCGGTTCTACCGCCTATTTCATTTAAATTCTTGCAGATCCTTTGAATTATGGATTCCTTAAAAGGAACTGTAATTTGTAAGTTAATCTTATTTTACTTTCTACATATCTCCTTTATCTTTTAATTTTTCAATCCCTTATATTTCAATTTCTTCCTTGTCTATTATCCCCTTTAGATCCTTGGGCGTGTTTTGATATATATATATATAGGTATATATATATGTATATATATATATATATATATATATATATATATATTTATATATATATATATATATATATATATTAAAGGTTGTGGTCACAACCGATGTCAATCATTCACGGGCATTGGTAAAACAATGTCACTTTAAGTAAGTTGTGTTTTGCACTACAAGAAATATCTCGCAATTATTAACTGGTATAATGAAGCAAATCGGATCACTGGATTAACAAAATTAAATCCACAAATGGATATGTTTTACCATTGGTGGAGGATAAGTGTTGAAAATCGTCCAAATAAACTTGTATCACCCGCTCCACAATGAAGTCTAAGTTCATAGCTTTAGACATGATAGGTGAAGAAGATGACTGACTCCAAAATTTCATGAAAGATATGTTATTTTGGCCCAAACTGTTAGCACCAATATGCATATTGCGATAGTCAAGCGGTAATTGGAAGGCATGGGAGCGTTATGTATAATGGTAAATATCGTCATATACGATGAAGACATAAAAACATTAGACAAATATTCTATAGGGGAATAATCACATCTGACTACATGAAGTCAAGCGATAATGTGTCGGATCAACTTACAAGAGGCCTAACTAGAGAGTTAGTTGAGAGATCATCGAAGGGAATGAGACTATGGTAGAGCCCAAGTCATCATGACACTAACTCTACCTAGAAGACTGGAGATCCCAAAATCTAGGTTTTAAGGAGATCAAACAAAGTTATGTATGGCAGTTCAACATTGTCAAAACAACCTTTTGGTCCATTCTCGTGACGAGACAATATTCAGTAACAAGGGTAAGTCATTGAAGTCTTTTAATGGTTTCTAAATTTGACAGGGGCATATCAATTAGTGGTGAGAGATCTAGTAGCTCAGTTGGTTGGCTACCTGAACTTTCACCTTGTTGGTGAGGGTTCAAATCCCCACGTGTAATCCCCTCTCCCATTTCCTCTCCCCTTACCCCCTATGTAATAAAAAAATATCAATTAGTGTATCCACGGGATGACACGTTTAGAAATTACCTATGTAAGTGTTAAGTGTTAGCCGCTTCAAGGAGAATTTTATAAGGCCAATGCTCTACGCACTTATGAAATCATGCGGAAATTCATGATTGAAACGAACACAACAATGAGAATCAAAGACGACTAAGAGTAGATTATGTGACGTATGTTGTCTAGGTATATACTAAAGATCGACGGTTCAAAAATATCAAATCTACTGATTGACCGAGTATATCCGATACACGTTCACTTCGAAAAGTTCAAAGAAAAACCTACTTATCCAGATGCGATTAATCCTTACAAGCGATCACACAGTTTTCATGCATGTTTTCATCATATAGTCATTCTTCATTCACGTGGGATTATTCAGATTTTATGAATGAGTGCGAATGGAAAATGGACCACTGCACCTTTCCATGGAAAAGGCTTCACACCTCTTCACTCCTTTACTTTGTTGGCTATAAATATTTATCATTTTCATCAGATTTTAAAAAGCGAAAATATTGAAATTGTCATCTCTTTATATATGCATTATTTTCAAATAAAAGCCAGTCAGTGTTGTGTGATTTTGCTGCCGTTTGAAAGTTTGCTGCACATCAACGTTTGAGATACCGCTACACCAGTGACACAGTAATGCGTTCTATCCTAGAAAAAAATAATTTGTAACCTCGGATACTTGGAGAATTAAGTTCCTTAAAGACACCATTTAAATTTAGTGGGCACGAACTGATTCATTGTTCATCTCTTTCTTTTTATTTCTGAATTTTCTATTTGAGATTATATTTCGAATACAATAAGTACGTTACTTATCTTCTAAAAGATGATGGTCACTGGTCAGTTAATGCTTAATAGGCCTCTTCTGACTTTAAAGAATTATTACTTGCACATGGCACATGGGTATGTGCTTCAAAATGCTGGCTACTCTGAAAAATATACACTAGAATTTAAAATTTGAACAGTAAATTGATTTTGAGTTTCTATTTGTGAAAATTGTAAAACTAATATTGTTAACGAAATAATGTTGAATAATTGTAAAAGTTTCAAAATAAAGGGAGTGATGTCAAACTACCAAGTTAAATTGGTGATAAAAATGAACTTGAAGATTCTTTAAGTGCATCAGCAAATTAAAGTGCCAAGTTCTATTTTATCCGTTAACCAATCCACACGTAAATAATTCCCTTCTTTTTTTTTTTAGAATAAATCCAATCTACGAGTATAAAACAGTTCCACAATTCACGGATACAAATGGGCATAAGAAAGAAACCCCAAAAAAGAAAAGAAAATCTGAAAAATTGGAAGAGAACAGTGGGTGTAGAGCCATGACTTTCCTTCCGGTCCAAGCAATTGTGAATGTGCGAATGCTATATGTGTTGATGGGAGTATGTTGTATTCTCATAGGAGTCAACGGTGGATGGGATGAGGAAGTTGGATTACTCAAAAGAGGAGGAGGATATCAGAGAGAGTTCGATTACTTTAAGCTATGTGTTCAATGGCCGGGCACCTATTGCCGCAGAACTCGCCATTGCTGCTCTAACAACGCCTGTTGCAGTCGGTATATCTCCTATTTCCTTTTCACACACCTTACTCTTCTCTATTTACCTCCAAATGGTCAATTAGTTTGTGATTGATGTTTTTATAAAATTACAACTATATGGGTCTTCATCGCTTTCGTTTAATGAACCAAATCTAGTATTCAAGTGGACATGGGTTTAAAGGGTTGGACAATTATCCACCGATTATTATAAACAAGCGGAAAAAAAGAATTTTAAGGGTGTGTTTGGTACAAGGACAAGTAGGTTTCTTACTTATTTTCTATGGTGGCAGATCCAAGATTTTCATTCAGGTAGAAAAAAACAACTTATGCCAATCAACATCGTTCGTTCTCTCCGCCCGGGAAGAACTTCACTCCCAAGACCTAACAAAAGCTAAATATAAAAAATAATATTGTTCCTGAGAATTGAACCTAGGATGTTGGATGCAAATTTGAACGCCTTGGACCACTTGTGTTAGCCTTTTGCATTTGTTCAGGGTAATTAAAAGTTAATATATGTACATAAACACAGAAAATCTAACTTATATATACAATGTAAAGTGTTCGAGTGAACATCCTCCCACCTCTAAATCTGCTCCTGATTTTTTAGTGTTTGGTAACTAAGCGAAAAATATTATCCTAAAAATATTATATGTAATCTAGGAATACACTATGAGCGATACAATATCGAATGCGGAAGAAAACAACAAGAAAGTAAAGATAGAATGTAGACACAAGAAATGGAATCAAAAGCAACCAAAAGCTATATTAAAGTTTAAGACCTCAATTGAATTAACCAAACAAGCACCTAAACATATAGATAGACACAAGAAAGGTACCAATTGAGAACTAAGGCTCTAGATTAGCTCAAACCCCCAATTGAGTATCCAAACAAGCACCTAACTCTTAGGAAGACCTCAAGAGAATTAGATTCTCAAACAATCCACCTCTCAACAACAATCAATTAACAAGAGCTTTACCAAAAGCCTCTCATAATCTCTCTTGAGAGAAACAACAATATCAATCTTCATCAAAATCTAAGCTAATGAAATAATTAGTCTAGTATTTATACTAACTAGGCTAAGAAGACTACTATAGCTATTATAAAAATATCCTTAATTAAATAAGGGTCTTCCTTGGTCTTCTTTATGGATGATGGCTTGTATTTAAAGAATAGCCTATTTGCATCAATAGTCCCCCTCCTCTCTACTTCGACTTCGGCATTGACATCTCTAGTTGATCTCATGCTTCTCTCCTTCAACTACTTGAGCTTCTTTGGATTCAAGTAGGTTGAATCCCTCAATTGCCTCCAAAACATGCTCCCGATTGTCCATCTTCATGCATATGCTTCGAAGGTCCTCAAGCTCCTTAGCTCGGCTTTGTGTGGGAAGCTTTGATGAAGCTTGGCTTGTATCATTCTCCCCTTCTTGAAAAGAATTTGTCCTCAAATTTAAGGAATTACCTACACCAAAAGAAATTACAAGCAAACGCCAACCACTAGAGCATACCACTAAGGTGAGGTTAGTCATGTCAATCTCAAAAGAAACACTCTTATGGTATAACCAAACATCAAGACTCTCAACAAAGAAAATGTCCATTAAGCAAAAGTCAATGTTGGTCTTTGAAGAAAATTCTTAAATTCGGAAAGAGGGTAAAACAAAGGGCGAGATAGGCTCAAGAAGCCACACATGCAAGCCCATATTGAATGTGGAACTCATAAAGCACAAATTACCTCTTGATCAAGACAACTATGAAATACCACATGGCTAAGTGCAAGATAATTATGAAGCTTTAACATTATAGTTAGCACACTAGACCAATTCCAAAAAGGTACTTTCATCAAGTCACAACAATTCAAAGCATCACCGGGGTCAAAGGGAAGAATATCCGCATATCTTGGTTAAGACAACAACTATCTACCCCATTAGGACCCCTCTCAACATAAGATGCACCCCCAACACAAGCATGAGCGTCATCATATGCAAATAGATAGTAAAGAAAGGTGTCACGCAAAACAACTTCATCTACGGTGTCCTCACAAGTAGCCTCGCTATTAGGTTCAAGAACAAGATCAAGTATGCTACTAAGATTTTGAACACACAAGGAAGAAGTAGCAATTTGTAAACAAGTATCACCTTCTTTTTCAAAAGACTCCTTCCCCACAAGTGTATTATCGTCCCCGAGGGGAAGATTTTCATCACATGGAAGAATGTCATCATTCCATAGTGGATTTTCAAACACCTTGTAGCCGCTAAAAGTGGCCATAGTTTCAACATTACAATACGTTCCATTAGGCATTTCGATTTCACAAGTCATGTTATTATCAAATAAGACATTATCTTTAAAGTTGAATAATCAATGAACAATGAGGAGTCAAAGCATGTAATTTCATTCTCAAAAAGACAAATGTCATCTTTCAAAGTACTTTCCTTCAGATGACTATCCACATGACACACATCACCATCACAATCGTGAGTCTCATCACATGACACTAGATAAAGAAACTCATTTTTATACGAAACATACAAGAATAGGATGTCACATTCACTCAAATGACCAACTTTATCAACATCATCACTAATTAGAGGTTCATTAAGCACATTACAAGATTACTCAAATGATACCAATTGATACAATAACGGATGCGGAAAACAAAGAAATCAACAAGAAAAGTAACGGATAGATAGAATGACACAAAGGAAGACACAATTTGGCATCTAAAGCTCTGATACCAATTGATACAATACCGAATGCGGAAGAAAACAACAAGAAAGTAAAGATAGAAGGTAGACACAAGAAATGGAATCAAAAGCAACCAAAAGCTATATTAAAGCTTAAGACCTCAATTAAATTAACCAAAACAAGCACCTAAACCCTAAGTTACTCGGACTCGGGTGCGGGTATCCGATACGGGTACGTATCCGAGTGTCGAATTTGGCAAAATCTAAATTTTAGGATTTGGGGATGCGTATCCAGGTATGGATACGGGTGCGGAAATTCGGCTAAGAAAATTCAAAATTATAAAAAGTAGAGCTATAAAGATATATCACTGCTACTGTCTACCATCCAAACTCAGAACATGACCTTGAATTCTTGGTTTCTTTAAAACACAAAGCAACAAAAATGAGACAAAAATACTATAATATTGAAGGTATGTCATTTCCCTTCTCTTAAATCCGTTTTATCTTTAATTTTAAGAAATTAAATCTCAATTTCCCCCCAAATTTTTGATGTACTCCGGTCAAAGTATCCGAAGTTGGTTGACCGTATTCGGGATGTATCTTGCACCCGTATCCTCGTATCCGGTACGGGGACGACACCCAAAACGAAGAGTCCGCGCAACTTAGCCTAAACCTATAGATAGACACAAGAAAGGTACCAATTGAGAACTAAGACTCTAGATTAGCCAAAACCTCCAATTGAGTATCCAAACAAGCACCTAACTCTTAGATTCCCAAGCAACCCACCTCTCAACAACAATCAATCAGCAAGAGCTTATCGAAAAGCCTCTCATAATCTCTCTCTAGAGAAACAACAATATCAATCTTCATCAAATTCTAAGCTTAAGAAGACTACTATAGCTATTACAAAAGTATCCTTAATGAAATAAGGGTCTTTCTTGGTCTTCTTTATGGATGATGGCTTGTATTTAAATAATCGCCTTTTTTCATCAATAAACACCCTCCTCTCTACTTCGACTTCGGCCTTGACATCTCTAGCCGATCCCATGCTTCTCTCCTTCAACTACTTGAACTTCTTTGGCTTCAAGTAGGTTGAATCCCTCAATTACCTCCAAAGCATGCTCCCGATTGTCCATCTTCATGCATATGCTTCGAAGGTCCTCAAGCTCCTTAGCTCGGCTTTATGTGGGAAGCTTTGATGAAGCTTTGCTTGTATCAATGGGAGTGGGATGGGGTGGGGATTCGGCGTTCAGGTAGTGGCGGATCCAGGATATTTACTCAGGGGGTTCGTAAAAAACAACAAAAGCTAAACATAAAAAATAATGGCATCCCTGAAAATCTAACTTAGGATGCTGGAGACAATTTTGAACACACTAGACCACTTGATCTAACCTTTTGCACTTGTTCAGGGTATTCAAAAGTTAATATATGTATATAAACACATAAAATCTACCCTATATATGCAATGTAATTTTTTACCGAGGGTGGTCAACACTCCCCATCCCCTAAATCTGCCCCTGCGTTCAGGGGTAGGAGGGCCAAAGGGTGGGGATTGGGGGCGTTGGATGGATGGAGAAGAGACGATGAACTTGGAGTGTCACTTATGACACTTGTTTTCCCTACTTCCATTAGGCAAATCATTTTCTTCATTTTTAAGGAACTTGTTTTCCTAGAGAAAATGTTTTCCAAAACATTTTGACCAACCAAACATGAGAAAATTGGAAAAGGAAAATGTTTTCCTCCATACCAAACACACCCTAAATATCTTTGTTTTGCCACAATTTCATTATATAGCATGTGTTTGAAAGTAGGAGCTTACCTGTGCTTTTTGTGTATTTTTTCAGCTCGAACTCGCCATCTGTATTCACAATTCGTAAGTCCTACTCCGGTTTGTAACTAATTTTCCATGTCATGAAAATGAATAAGGTTTGTTGTGCTATAGATGGACTTTGGGCAGAGTACAACGATGGAACCTGGCCTGCCTGCTGTTCTGGTCGCCCATTTGATGAAAGGGAGGTATGTTTGCTTATTACTTGTGAGCTATATGTAACTGGAATCCACAGGAGTTCGCAAAGATTTTTTTTCTTCGTTTTGTTGTGATACCGCTGGTGTCAGGTAGAAAGCACCTAGTTTTTTTCGCTAGGCCACACCCTTGGGTGCAGTTTTCTGACAAAGCTTAAGCATTGAAGAACTTAGGACTTCACAAAACTTTCACCTTCATATTGAGCAATACTTTTTGTGTGAACACTTATGCTTTGCTCTACTTGCAATGATCTTAACTTTTAATTATGAAGTGTGTGGTATAAGACCTTAAGTCTACTTATGAATTTAATTTCTCAGATCTTAATTCCTTCGAAATAATTTGACCAATCAAAAACAAAAAAAACTATGAAATAATTTGCACATTGACTTGCAACTTAGAGTATGCTGTGAGATTGTGTCACGTGTACCAAAGTATTTATGCAAATACAGATAGAGCGTTACCATCTTATGCTGTGAAGTGGCTTCAAGTAATTTTATTTCATATTAGCAGCTGCAAGCTTCTGTGAACTTTATTGGTTAGCTAAGATATTTGCAAATTCTGCAATGAGGTCATTGAGAAGCTTAGATTTCTTTAATCTTAGTGGTGCTTCCCTTCTTTTTTATTTCATAGATATGCTTAATCCTCATCACTGAGGTCAAATTTATTTGTTTATGAGCCCTGTACTATTTGTCATCTCAGATTTCAACATTGCTCGAGCCCTTGGGGAAGTATTGGCCTTCCTTAAGTTGTGGTTCCCCCAGATCTTGCCATCACAAAAAAGTACCATTCTGGGGTCATGAGGTGGTTTCACTGTTATCTTTACTCATTGATTGTTTGAATTTGATACAATTTAAGGAACTGACACATTCTCCTTGCATTCCTCTATGCTGACTCTGGAGATACTCAATTACAGTGGGGTAATTACCTTGCCTTATTCTATTTTTATATTAAATTAATCTTGCAAGATGATAACAGGTTAAGAGATTGCTATTTTTCAGAATTTAACTGAGATCAGGGTTTTATATTTACAGCAAGGAGCCAAAGATGTAAAAACCTATAAAATACTTGATTGTTGACATATCTTAACAAATAAGTGATTAGACATGTATTTCCTCGTGTACAGTTATTATTATTATTATAAATCTTTTTATTTCTTATCCTTCTAAGTTCTAAAACTGAGATAGAAGGCAGTTTATTCCTTTTGCTTTTGTCATGGAATCAATGAGTTGTCTCTGTATATGCACTTAAACTTGTGCACACCAACAGTATAACGATATTGTACCAACAAAGGGCTAAAAGACATTTTTTGTGTTTATTAGCTACCAAGTTTTGGAGTAACTTGGTAAAGTTGCTGCCATGTGACCCGGAGGTCACGGGTTCAAGCTGTGGAAACAACCTCTTGCAGAAATGCAAGGTAAGGTTGCGTGCAATAGACCCTTGTGGTCCGGCCCTTCCCCGGACCCCGTGCATAGCGGGAGCTTAGTGCACCGGCTGCCCTTTTTTTTTCTTAGCTACCAAGTTTTACATATAATTTTCGTCATCAAAATTTCACTTATAATTTAATTTTGATATTTGGAATCAGACAATTTGAGGAAGTATGAAAAGGATACTATACAAAGTTATCCTATTCTTTCCCTTGGATGTATCTCAACTTCAGTTGCCAATGCATTTTTTAGGGGTTTACATCAGCCATTCAGCGGTGGATTGTGAGGGATCATAATGTGACCAGATCTAGAGAGATTTGCAGAACTAGATTAGGGATGGGCTTTACTTGCCTACTTCTTACCAATCAAAAAAAGATTGTGGATGGGCTTGAATAACTCATATTCTGCATTTTGTTCATTGGATTGGGTCAGTGCTAGCAGTTGAGGAGTGTCTGAGGGAGTGCGGGGTTATTCGGGAGCGTTAGCCCCTCTACATTACACTGAGAATCCCATTCCTACTCCCAGTGGTTGTCCTATCACTTTGCAATACAATCTCTAAAAGAAATTATGTTCTTTCTTTAACCAACACCTCATAGTATTAAAGATGATGGGATATAATATCTTCTGGTTACCAAAAAAAAACACCTGGTTTTCAATAGGCAGGTATACAGAGATTAACATAAGGCCTTATCACCCTGCTAAAAAGCCACCTGATTATAGTACAGAAGGTGTGGTACACTTGTATGTGCTTTAAATATATTATAGGAACAAAAGTCAGATAGGATCTTCTTTAATTTATCATTTGCGACTATATTTTCATGCTTATTGATTGCAGAAAAACATGGGACGTGTGCCTATCCAGTTGTCCATAACGAACATGAGTTCTTTTTGACGACGTTGAATGTTTACTTCAAATATAATGTCACAGTAAGTGATTTTTCATACTATGTATTCTTGGTATGAATCTGATAACATATTTTGGAAGACTTAAATATTTTTTATCTTAGCAATTTCACGTCCTTTTCCTTCTTTTTGCTTGTACATTTTTTTGTTTGTTTTTGTTTTATTTTTTATGCTTGTTTGGATATTTTCGTTCTATGAAATTGTTTGATGATTTCAATTACAGAAGAAGATGTTGCATCTTGAATAATTTATATGTCAAAACTTACTCATGGATGTTTATTATACCTAGTTCTCGTTGATGCAAAATATACCAAGAGGAAAATCAGTTGTGACTATGTAATTAACAGAGGAAATGGTTGGGGGTTTGGTCCCCCCCCCTCTAAGACCCCCCAACCATTTCCTCTGTTAATTACATTATCTAACATATATGCTTGTAACTTATCGATTAATCAACTGTATCAAAACGTTTTTGATATTGTTTATGCAGTAAAAACTGTTTATATATAGATATCAATTGATTCATGTGAAAATGGTATTCTTCTTGATACAGTTCCTTTTTGATCCAGAATCTATTTTTGATGTACTAAATTCCTTATGAGAATTAAGGACTAGGAGCTTATTTTTTTGCTCAACTGGATGTAAATATGGGGGACTACACACCCTTTGTCTAGTTTGTTATTAATACACAAATATATTACCTGTTCAAACAAAAAAAACAATTTTTTCTTCAATGTCTATTGACTATCCATGTAGTGATTATGCCTTATAATTGCATACGAACATGCCATTTCTCATTGATTGGTCTCTACAGTTTCCTTCTGTATGCTGTTGAATATTTACAAGTTTTTCTTCACTGTTAGTCAACTAACTAAATGGTGATTATGTGGGGTACTTGACTAACATTAACGCACTCAAACACAATGCCAGGATGTTCTGTTTAAAGCTGGATATGTACCATCAAATTCCGAAAAGTATCCATTAGGAGGCATCATTTCAGCCATTGAAAATGCTTTTCATGCAACCCCAGAGGTTGCATGCTCAGGCGATGCCCTGGAGGAACTTCGTATATGCTTCTATAAGAATTTTGAGGTCGGTCGCCTCTCTGATCCTCTTACATAAATACTAGAATAGATGCTTTATGATCTCACATATAATGCTATGTAACAATGATGCAGATAGCATCAAATGAAAAAATATCGGACACTCTGTTGCCTCCGCAGAAATCTTTGTCAGTGCCTGATTAAAAAAAGAAATCTCTATCAGCATTGCTATCGTAGATATCACATGACCATAATGCAGAGCGGTTCATGACTTGATCGTTAAGGACATATTTCTTGTTCATATGTCAAGCGTTAACTAAGGTTTTGTGCATTGGCGAAAGGCCAACTTGATAAGACTAATGAACAGAAGAAAATCACCTTCCTTCTTTTTATTATCCAGTACCCCCTTGGTCGTCCCTTCATTCAATAGCCTAGAAGTCAAGAACCGGGGGATTAGGAAGAAGGCGGGCTTTTTTTGGTATTCTGATTTCATTAATCATACAAGTTACTGGAAAAATAATTCCATTTTTATTTTGAACCTCTATTATTAGTAGACTGTCATTCCCCCCTAATCTTCTCCACTACATTTAGAAGTGAATGATAAACATGTGTGTCAATATCATCCCTTTTACAGCCTCGAGACTGTGCACATGATACAAGCTCAAGAGGGTCATGTCCTCGGTACGTCAGCTTGCCAGCCCGTGGATCATGGGGTAAGTTCTCTTTGTTCTTTTTCTCCTTTTGGCTCCTACTTTCTTCTGTTTAGCTTAATTGATCTGAATGTGCTAAAAGTATTCTCCTACGTAACAAACTTGAAGTTTTAGGCGCCATTCTTACCATTGTTCCTAGTACCATACATAAGAAAAATATGACATGGTAGATGATGTACATACTGAGTAAAGTGCAGCAGAGAATGGAGTAGCTCCATCAGAGACATTGGAATAGGGCCAGTGAGCACACCTAGGCATTGATGTTCCACTTACCTTTCTCAAAAAGAGAGTACTCCTAGGCATTGATTTGATGGATTCCATCTTCATTAACCTATTTGCCAAGGTGAAACAGTGGACTTCATTTTCTTTGATATAAGAACATGCACAATAGTATAGGATTCCTCATTTTTATTTTTATGCATATTTCTTTTGGTTGGTTCACACAATAAACAATTTTCTAAGATGGTTTACAGTAATTGCTGCATTATTGATTACATGAAGTGAGAAACAGTTGTAAGCAACTTTTATATACAATGAGTAATAAATGCCCGTACTTGTAAAATTTTAATTCCTTCATAAATCACAAGTGCAATACTAGTCTGTCTTCAACCAGACGTTTAAACATTTATGATGACAGTGGTATTAAAACAAAGAAAAAAATAATGAAAGTTGACCCCTTACCCACCCTAGAAATTTGGTGGTATTTGCAGATCCCTTAAACATTCTGTACTTATGATATCTCAGAGTAATAGGAGACAAACTATCATTAAAGAGTAAATAAACATAACAAATGAATTTATTGTTTCTTCTCCTTTGTCCCCTTTTGGCTCTTGATGGCATAGTTTCTTTTCATTTGAGTTTGAGCTCTTTAAGAAAATTTTCTCTTGCATTAAAAGGAGATAATAAACATTTTGCTTGGCTCAGCTTAAAGCTCTGGTTTTCCATCTACTTGTTACAAATTTTTGTCCCTACTGGCTCAGCTTAAAGCTTTGGTTTGCCATCTACTTGCTAGATGCTGCTAATTTTTGTCCCTACTTGCTCCACAAGAAAGTAGCTGAACTTGCAAACTTGCTTTCAGCTAAAGAATAATTCACTATAGTTGAATTAGCATTGGTGTAGTTCTTAGTGTTTTCACCATGAGACCGAGTGACGGAGACCATTAAGGGGTGTGGAAAGTGGTGTGCCACTCCTGTTTGCGTTTTGGCATCATACCATATCAAATGTTTAGATACGTTACACTCTGTTTTCCTGTGGTCTTTTTATGGATCCACTATCCATTGTCATAGTGCATTCTCAATCATGTTCTTTGTTCATTCGCTAGGTCAAAGTTGCTAGAGAGATATGTACCTAGCAAAATGGGTACATATTGGTGTTCTCAATGTGATAAGTTTTTGTTTTGACTTTTGGTTTTACAGGGCTTAGAAGCAACACAACAGCAGCTTCTTAGTCTACAGAATAGTCTCTGGTTTCATCAGATAATTTGACAAGGGTGCCAAATGACCTTGGCTTTATTGCTGTATGGTGAAGCCTGTCAGACTACAAGGTTCAGCTTGGGATTGGTTAATCCTTTCTTGCGTGCAAATCTACAAGTGGATGAATAATGTTAATGTTTCATTCTATATGTTCCAGTCTGATCAATGTAACCTTATTAATTATGTTCCCTTTTCTGCTGTTCCAGTTTATAAAAGTAACTTTTCAACATGGTTTATACATACGGGTGCATGGATATAAAGAACTGTTGATTTTTTTTTCTGTTACTAATTTCAGTATTTACCAAGATATGAAACATTAAGTGTTGGTCAAAGGGTTCCCTTGTAGAATAGAATAGTAAGTTGGGGTGTTTAGAGTACCTTGAAGCTATGGTCATTTCATTTTTCTCAGACAAACCAATGGTCTTTTCATGTCAATATTTGTTCACTGCCAAAGAATGTAAATGGGGGCGGCCTGGAGGTAATGCTTTCAGTTCAAAGTAGCTAAAGCATAAGCTACGAGTTAATTGGATAGAGGATGAAACGCCTAAATGAGACATTTCAAAAAGACATCCATCTGTGTCTGTGCTTGCTTTATGTGAACGAGGTTATATTCATAGGAAAGGAAAAGCAGTACAAACTATGGGTGTGTTTGGTATGAAGGGAAATGTTTCTTGGAAGATAAGTTGGTTTCTTACTTATTTTCTAGTGTTTGGAAGTAAGAAAAAAAAAATTATCCCAAAAAACATTTATATGTAATCTAGCAAAACATTATGGGGTGAGATGGATTGGGGAGTGGGGTCCAGGAGTGGCGGGGTGGGATGGTCAAGCGGGGGGGGGGGGGGGGGGCATTGGATGGGTGGGAAGGAGACACTGAACTTGAAATGTCACTTAAGTCATTTTCCACATTGTCAAGGAAGTTGTTTTCCTAGAGAAAATGTTCTCCATAACGTTTTAACTAATCAAACATTAGAAAATTGAAAAGCATTTTCTGAAAAATGTTTTCCTCCGTACCAAACGCACCCTATGAGTTTTGTTGCTTTGTATAAACCAGGTTAAGTATTCAAAGTTAAAATTAGAAGAACTCTGTTGAGGTACCATACATTCTTGTCTAACTCTAATCTTGTTCCGAAGCAACAAAAAGAACTCTAATATCATGGTATCGACGATGACGAATATGTTTTTCGCTCACACCAACAGCATTGCAGTTCATACCAACAGATTCTACTTTTTTCAAATGTTTTGGCACCTGACTTTCCACTTCATAATATGTGAAGGCATTGTTTAGATTTAGCAAAAAAATAGGAAGTATAATGAACTCATATATTTATCATGCTCCCACTTGTAACTTTAACCTGCTAAAATAATAGGGTATTTTTATCATTTGTTACGTGGCTCGAATACTATAACCATGTTGTCGGTACGAAGAGCAAACAATCCAAGTATTATCCAAAGTATATTTATTTCACATTCTAGCTCACATAAATAATAGATGAATTTCCTCATTAATTTATACGGTATTACGTGTGAAGACTAGGAAAAAAACTAACCAAACAAAGATATATTTTGTGCTGAATTTTATACCGAATTTAATTCTTCGAACCATCCAAATAATATGTTACATTATGTTAGGTTTTATTAGGGTGGTTGGGGACGGGACGGGACAAGATTGGGTGATGGGGAAAGGGGGACTGGGGTAGAGGGGGATTGAGGAGCCAGGATTGGGGGAATTGTAGAGGGACCCATCCCATCCCACATCCCGCTACTTAGGGGGAACGGGTTTTGGGGGATGGGAAGGGGATCTGGGGGAAACTTTTTTAGGTATGTTTAAACACTTAGGGGTCGTTTGGTAGAGTGTATTAGAGAAAATAATGCAATGCATTAGCTTTGTGTATTATCAATACCTTGGTTGGTACACTTTTTCTTCCTATGTATAATTAATATAAGCATTAGTTATACACTATATTTGGTATTATCCTATGCATAACCAATAACCTAGCAAATCATGGTATTAGTAATGAAATTGATTTTAATGCACGCATTAGCATTGTTAAAGACACGATTGCCCATGAAGTTCCTCACAGAGTATGATATTGAGGGTATTTTTGTAAACAATCAATTATTTTTAGAAATTATACAATGCATGTTATTTCTATTACACAAAACCAAACAGTGTATAAAAAATAATCACTGCATAACTAATGTCAGGATTAATAATACCAGCATTACTAATGTCGGCATTACTAATATACTATTCAGCATTATTCTTATACAATCTACCAAGTGTATAGGAATAAAACAGACAAAAAGAATTTCAATGAAAAACAGGTAAAAATAATTTTAATCAAGCATAGAATTTGATGGGGCAATTTTGTTTTTAACTATGCTAATGCATGTATTAAAAATCTTGATATTACTAATACCATGATTTGCTATGTATTAACTATACACATGATAATATCAAATGGGATGTATAACTAATATTTGTATTAGTTATACACAGATTGAAAAAATGTACAAAACAAGTTTTACTAATACACAATACTAATGCATGCATTATTTTTTCTAATGCACTCTACCAAACAACCTCTTAATACATGAATAATAGAGTGAAAAATAATTCGAAGGTAAATAACATCTACTTTTTTTTACAATTTTGATTTTTTAATATAATTTCTAATATGCAACTTTGTTTTTTTAATTCAAAAGTTTCAAATTACATAGTAAAATTTTCATTATTCTCTTTTTACACATTCAACCGTATTTTTCTAAATTTCTTATGATTTCACGAGGTTCTTCAATTGAAATTGAATTTGTTGGTCAAATTCCTCAACGTCGTTTTCACCTCCTGCTGATAGGATCTCGTTATAACTGCAATAGTCTTCTTTGTTAACCTCTGGTTGGTCGTAGCTTTTCACGTTGCTTTGATTTTGATAGTGAATATATTCCATATATATTCACAATATCTTATGTACTCATTAGTTTAGTGTAATTAAGGTAAAATAGAGATCCTAATTCTATTAGAATTACAATTGTATACTACATATATATATATATATATTACATTAATAAGAGAACTCCATGAAGGAGAATTATACTATTCTACATGATATCAACAACAAAAAATCCCTCCATACCCTAACCCTAAATCGGTCGCCGTATACCTCTCCTCCGCCTTCCCTTTTTCCAGCGATAACCAGCAGTATACTATCATGTATACCACCGTCTCTTCATGATATACAATCAGTATACCCTGCTTCTACGTGATATACAAGACTTTTCTCTCACAATCTACTTGTATACCACATATAACCAGTGATATACAGACCTGTATACCATGTTACTCCCTGATATACTCCACTTCTTCTCAAACAAAATCTATATACCGCTGATATACAATGATATACATAGCACCCAACCCCCATATTCCCTACTTTGTAGCCCGTATATAGGAAATATACACCATCTGATACACTTATCACATAAGCAGCCGGGTATACCGCTGTTATACAACCGATATACGACAGCCTTTCCACCGAGATTCTTTCATGAATTTTCAGTAAACCACATGGATTCTCCCGCTTCCGCTTCCTCAACTCCTAACGTCACAAAATATCAGTCGCAGGCCCAATACCCGACTCAGTGGATCGAGCCACCGCCGCCCACTACACATTGGCCCAGCAACAACAATGGCCACTGCCGAGGCCCACTGCCCAGTAGCCCAACACACTGCCGAGGCCCACTGCCCAATGGCCCAGCATCACTGAGCCACTGCCCAGCCACCAGGCCCACTACACAACGGCCCAACAATAATATTGGCCCCTACCGAGGCCCACTGTCCAGCAGCCCAGTACGCAGCCGAGGCCCATTGCCCATCGGCTGAATGATACGTTGTATTTTGATACGGGCGCCACGTCTCATCTCACCAATAATTCGAGTATTCTTCCTCAACTGTGAAATTTAAATACTCTTCAATATATTATGGTAAAAAATGGTCATCACATTCCAATCCAAGGGTTTGTCCACACACTAACTCCACCACCGCATCCCCACTTCTCCTTTAAAAACGTTATGCTCCTAACATTATCAAGAACCTAATCTCTGTCAGAAAATTTTCCACCGATAATTATGTATCCATTAATTTTGACCCATTTGATTTTTTGTAACGGGCCTACGTACTGGGAAACTTCTTACGAGATGAAATAGTGAGGGACCTCTATCCTTTTCCACGTCCACTGCCAGTGTCAATCCTTTCACATCTCTAGCTTCCATCTCCTCCTCCACGTGGCATAATAGACTTGGTCATCCGGGAGCTCATGTTTTTTATTCTCTTAGAAACCTCAATTTAATCCAATGTAATAAACATAAACTTTCCCATAGTTGCTCCTCATGTCATCTAGGGAAATATGTTAGACTTCCATTTACGTCTTCATTAAGTATTACCTTCTCTCCATTTGATATTATTCATGCGGATTTATGGACATCTCCTATAATTAGCAACCTCGGTCATAAATACTATTTGGTATTTCTGGATGACTTTTCTCACTTCCTTTGGGTCTACCCGCTTAAACTTAAGTCTCAAGTTTACTCTAAATTCCTCGAATTTCGTACATTGGTTGAAACACAATTTGAAAAGACATCAAAATATTTAAATGTGATAATGATCGTGAGTTCAATAACTCCCTATTTCATATTTTTTGTGCGGCTAATGGCATGATTTTTCTTTTCTCCTGCCCCATACTTCCTATCAAAATGGTAAAGCCGAAAGAATTCTCTGCACCATTAACAATATGATTCGTACCCTCTTTTTCATGTGTCTCTCCCCCCTACATTTTGGGTTGAGGGTATACTCCTTCCTTCAAATTTGTTTCTGCCTCCGGCAGAGGGAAATATTCAAATCGATAGGCGATCGCCCCGAAGAGCGGCACTCACTTTTTTTGTCTGGGTGGAAGCTGGCGGGCAGTATCATTAGTTAAAAATTATGCAAAATGAACCTTGTTATCTAGTCATTGCACATTAGTATTAATATTAAATTAATCAATTTCATACATGTGAGTGAAATCAACAAAATGAGAATTACTAGATCCTGAGAGAACTTTCCCTTATCCTTTTTACCTCAAACCCCATGACAACTTTCAACTATTACTATAATCTATGCTCTTTTGTTTATTACTATTCGTGTCGCATACACTTACAGTGACAGAAAATTTGAGATCAAGACGAAGAAGAAGATGAGGGTCGTAAATGACCGGCCTAGGATCAGATGGGGGAGTTTGACCATGACTAGTGTGTTGGAGATTGGGAAGAAATTAACGGTTATGGGGGCTTGGGAGATTAGTGGGGATGCGGCATGTATCTGGGATAGGACAACTAGTTGTATTAGGGTAGTAGCTAGGGAGGTGATAGGGGTCTCGAGAGGTAGCCGTGGTGGGCATCGAGGGGACTGGTGGTGGAATAGAGAAGTTCAAGGGAAGGTGGAAGCAAAAAATGTGGCATATGCAAAGTTGGTAGAAATAAAGGATGACGTGGAGAAGTGGATGAATAGGGAACTATATAAAATGGCGAGGAATGAGGCGAACTTAGCAGTTTTGGCGGCAAAAATAACAGCTTTTGAATGCCTATATGTTGAACTAGAGGAAAAAGGCGGGGATAAGAAGTTGTTCAGGCTAGCCAAGGCAAGGGGGAGGAGGGCACATGATTTAGATTAAGTGAAGTGCGTCAAGGACGAAGATGACAAAGTATTGGTGGATGAAGCTCTCATTAGACGGAGATGACAGTCATACTTCCATAAACTCTTGAACGAAGAAGGGAACAGAGATATTGTGTTAGGAGATTTGAAACATTCTGAGAGGCGTCACAATTTTGGGCATTGTATGAGTATTAAGGTTGATGAGGTTAAAGGTGTTTTTCATAGGATGCGCAGGGGAAGAACAACTTGGCCTGACGAGATTCCTGGGGAATTTTTGAAGAGTGCAGGCATGACAGATCTGGAGTGGCTGACTAGGTTGCTCAACATCATCTTTAAGACGGTGGGGCTTCCCGAAGAATAGAGGTCGAGTGTAATGATTCATTTATACAAGAACAAGGGCGATATCCAGAGTTGCAACAACTATATAGGTATCAAGCTACTAATCCATACTTTAAAAGTGTGGGAAAGGGTGGTGGAGATGAGGGTGAGGAGAGGAGTGTCTAATTCAGAGAACCAATTCGGATTCATGTCGGAGCGCTCGAATACATAAGCCATTCATTTTGTAAGGAGACTGGTGGAGCAGTACAAGGAGAGGAAGAGGAACTTACACATGGTATTCATCGACCTAGAAAAGGCTTACGACAAAGTTCTAAGGGAGGTCCTATGGAGATGCTTGGAGTATAGATGTGTACCTATGGAGTACATTAGGGCGATCAAGTACATGTATGATGGAGTTAAAACCATGGTAAGGACAGTAGAAGGAGACTCGAAGCACTTTCTAGTTGTAATGGGGTTGCATCAAGGATCATTACTTAGCTCATTTTTATTTTCTTTGGTGATGGATGTATTGACGCGGAAAATTCAAGGTAAGGTTCCACGGTGTATGATTTTCTCGGATGACATAGTCCTGATCGAGGAGATTCGCAGCGGAGTTAACGCTAAACTGAAGGGCTGGAGATAAATTCTAGAGTCTAAAGGATTTAAGTTGAGAAGGACCAAGACATAGTACAAGTTCAGTGATGCACCACATTAGGCTGACATGGAAGTAAGGCTTGGTACCCAGGTTATCCAGAAGAAAAGTAGTTTCAAGTATCTTAGTTCTATTATACAAGGCAATAGGGAGATTGACGAGGATGTCACACAGTATTGGTGCAAGGTGGATGAAATGGAGGCTCATTTTCAGAGTGCTATGTGATAAGAAGGTTCCACCTAAACTAAGAACAAGTTCTACAAAGTGGTGGTTAGACCGACTATGTTGTATGGGTCGTAGTATTAGCCAGTTAAGATCTCTCATGTTCAAAAGATGAAAGTAGCAGAGATGAGAATGTTGCGATGGATGTGTGGGCACACTAGGAGAGATAGAATTAGGAATGAGGTTATTCGGGACAAGGTGGGAGTGACCTCGGTGGAGGGAAAGATGCGGGAAGCGAAATTGAGATGGTTTGGGTATGTGAAGAGGAGAGACATAGATTCACCAGTGCAGAGGTGTGAGAGGTTGGCTATAAACGATTTCAGAAAAGGTATGGGTAGGCCAAAGAAGTATTGGGAATAGATGATTATACAGGACACGGTGTAGTTACAGCTTACCGAGGACATGACCTTAGATAGGAGGTTATGGAGGACTCAAATTAGGGTAAAAGGCTAGTAGGTAGTCTCGCTTATCCTTTCATATTAGTAGTTGCAGTATTGTTCTATAGTTTCTTGTACTTTAATTTCTGCTACTATCTAGTATTTTTTGTGCTTCGATTATCCTATTTTATATGTGGTAGCTATTGTCTCATTTACAAACTGCTTTATCAGGGCTTAGTCACTTTTGTTATTTTCATTTCCATACTTTGAATTTCTCGTCATCCTTATCTGAACTCTTTTTATGTTTTCTCTTGAGCCGAGTGTCTTTCGGAAATAACCTCCCTATCTTGGTAGGGGTGAGGTCTGTGTACACTCTACCCTCCCCAGACCCCACGTTATGGGATTTCACTGGGTATGTGTGTTGTTGTTATCAGATAAGAAAGATCAATCTTGAATAAGCTTCAGCTGATTCTCATTATAATGTTTTTTGTAAGCAAAGAGCTATCTGTAGGAAGATAATTATCAGGTCAATCTAATATCGAAAAGAAGCTTGCTTACACCTTCCTTTATATTGAAAAAAGTCTTTCTCCTTGAGAAGATAATCCAAGTAACAAATAACAATGAATTAAAATTACATAAATTAAGTACGATAATTAAAATTTCAAATTAAAGATGAAATGAGTGTACCAAATACCGACTTGTTCAATCCTCAAGCTAGTTGTCAACTTCACTCCCAATTTTAAATTTTGATACAAATTAATAGTAAGAGCAATTTTAGAGAGAGAGAGAGAGTAGATAGTAGAAAAATTAGTGAGGAGGAGGAAGATCATTATTAGTCGTTCCCAACGACTAATTTTACAAAGTGGTCTCGTATCGGTGGTTCGGGTTTGAAAGTTATCGATTATCGATTTGTAGACATGTTAAACCGTTAAAGAACCGTTAAGATATCGGTTACTGAGTTATTGGTTAATCGGATGTTGATCCTTATCGATTCGGTTATCGGTTTAACCATTAAGATTTCACACAATTTTTTTCAAGAACAAAGAACTCATTTTGAAAACTTATGAGGTAATGAAAGAATCTATAATACCAATTTAATAACTGTGTGTTCCTAGAGCATATGCGTGGCTTGGGCTCCTGCTTTTGTAGTGCAGTACAATACAAGTTTCTTCATCCAATGTGCATTCAAATTATTTCTCAAACTTAAATGTATATACAAGCAAGTCTTTAAGTTGGCCTTATCCCAGTCACTCCAACAGATGGAGCAGAGTTGAAGAAACCGAAGAAGGAAAATAAAAATTAAGGCTTGAAATCGAGGAAGGAAAACAAAAATTAAGAAGAAAACGAAAGACTTACCTGAAAATCGAGTTGGAGAAATCACCGCTAGAGAGAGAGAGAGTGAAGTGAGAATGAAACCTAACCCTAAGTCTAGTCAAGTGACTTTATATAGGGAAGGGTGTAATTGTAATTAAATAAATAGTTATCGGGTTATCAGTTCATCCCTTAACAAAAGTGACAAAATCGAGACCCGAACCCAATAACTATATAACACCACCCAATACCAGAATCAGTAATCTATTAACCCGAATCATTAACCCAATAACTCAATTATCAGTTCGGGTTATTGGTTAAACTGTTAATTTGCACAGCCCTAGTTGGGGTAACAACTAGAAAGTGGTAGATTTTTTTTACTAAAAAAAAAGGAATTTAATAAAAGGTCTCGGACGGGATTGATTAGGATTGAGACCCAATCGAGCCACATGGTACCAGTCCATGCGGAACCCTGCCATCCCTCCCCGATCCCCATCCCCATCCCTCGCCCTCTACATGGATCGGAATCGTGACAACCCGATCCGTTGACTACCCCTAGTTCATATACATGGATTAACCTTCCTAAAACAACAATCGAACGACATCTTGGTTTGATTGGTATCTGTCTTATGTTATTGATAGCATAAGTTATGAATTTTTTTATGTATTATCTTATCAAAGATAAGCGAAAAAGAATAAGGTGATTAATAATTTGGAATAAAAAAGCCAAAATGAACAAAATAACCCTCATATCTTCATCATCTTTTATTTTAAAAGTAAACTAAATACTTTTAATCCCTACATTACGACTCTTGCATCACAATTCATGCATTACTAATCGCTGTATTACAATTCATATTATTACTGACCGTTATTACTTCTTACATAACTTGGAAAGAAACCAGACGGCCCATAAAATATTATCAAGACGTAAATAAGAACACTTGAAGACAAAACTATGCTTACAATAGGCAACCCTTAAATAACAATCCCAATATGTTCTCTTCACCATATAGCAATCCATTCATTTTTATTCTCCCTGTTATTTATTCTCCACATAACAATTCTTGTATTATTATTCACTGTGTAACAATCCATGCATTACAATTAGGGTGGGCATAAATACCGAAGAACCTAAAAAACGGACCGAAAACGACTAATTCAATTCTCCTGTTCGGTTTCGGTATTGATTTTTTCAAAATTTTGGTATTCGGTTAGATTCTCGATTTTAGGGTCTAACAGAAGAGCCGAAATATTCACTACACATCTGTAGTTGAAATTATTTTGATGATACACAGCACAAAACTATTAAATAGTAAGCCAAGAAACTAAGTTATGTGATATTCTCAATTTCTGATGATCTGTAAAAAATTATCTTTGACTCTCATGCATTTGATGAGATGTTGGATACAGAAGTTATGTTTTGGGTTTAGTTGAAATGCGGTTATAGGAACGCTGTTTTACAACATTAGTTGATATACTTGTGTACGTCCTTGCTCATTTTGTTCCTTTAGTTTATTAGGAGGAATTTTAAAGTTAATTTGGAAATTTAATAGCTTGTAGCGATCTTACCATTAGTTGATACACTTGTGGTCCATTTTTAAAGTGAAAATGACTTAGGTATCTACACTAATTATTACTAAATATTAAGGGTGGCCAGTGGGCCGGGACGGCCCGACCCCGACCCGACCTCGCCCCGGTCCCGCCCCAACCCCGCGAAAAAAAAAAAAAAAAAAATACGGTAGTGGAACTCGAACTCGGGACGGGACAATGTCTCGTCCCGCCAGACCCGAGCCCTCCCCAGGCCCGCTTGACCCGAGCCCGCCCCGAGCCCGTCCCGACCCCGATCCCGACCCCGCCCGATTTCTCCCCCTTTGCAAATATAACCGTTGCACCAACGACCATTTTAGATTTTGGCCGTTGGGCAACGGCCATTTTAGGCCTCCGCCCCTCCCTCAACCCCCCCCTACCCCTTAATATTTATTTTTAACCCATAAGTTATTATATTTACACTTTAACCCAATTTTCCAACTATAAATAACTCATTTTCTCTTCATCTTTCTCACAAATCTTCCTACAATCTCTCTAATCTCTCAATATATCTCTCTACAAGTCTACATTGTTTGCTAAATATTCAATTTTATTTATTCATTTGGGAATTGGGAGTGAAGTTGGCAACTAGCTTGAGGATCTTCCATCGAGCAAAGTTTCAATTTTCAACCTCTCGATTACACGTCGACGTTATGTCGGCGTTTGGTACATTCGTTCCTTCATTAAATTATTATTGTCTGTTTATTTTATTTAGCACACTTAATTTTATTATCTTTAATTATTTATTATCATAATTAAAATGGAAGGATTAAAAGGTATGTTTAAGGGTAAGGGTGCTTCTTCTAGTAGGGGCAACCAGGGCAAGGGTACTTCTTCTAGTCATCTTATTCCTACACAGGATGATTTTGTTGATACTCAACATTTTCCTACAATACGATTAGATTTAGACGAGGAGCTATTTTCTGGAACTCAAGAAGACTTTAATTTAGACGATGATCAAGATGATACACCCACTAATGTTGATGACAACACACCCACTAGTGCACCTTCAACTGAAATACCTCCTATTCCCCCTAGTATGAGACGAGGTCCAGCAAAACGACCATTAAAATCAGATGCATGGACATTTTTTGATAGGGACGTAGAGAATCAAGTAGCTATATATGTAAAATTTGTAAAAATGTTTTAAAATTTAAAACTGGAAAAGGTCACGGTGGGACGGGGGGTTTAATTAGACACGTAGTAAGTGCTCATCCAGCTAGGTATGCCCAATACCAGGCTTCAAAATCGGGTGCGCAAACGCCCGCTCCATCGGGACAAGGTTCACATACTAATACTTGTCCCGGACCAAGTACGGGTCAAATTAACCCTATGACGGGGGGGAATTGTAGACTCTAAATACAATAAACATAGAGATAGGGAAACAATATCAAAATTAGTTCTTTGTGGAGGGTTTGCCTTTTTCATTTCCTTCATCTCCCGGTTTTATTCATTACATTAGAGATATATATAATCCTGCTTTTAACGGTTTTCCTAGATCAACTGTTAAGAGATATGTATTTAAATTCGCGCATGAATATCAACAGTATTTACGTTTTTCATTATATCATTTTAATGGCAAAGTATCTATCACGTCTGATATAGGTCGTAGTACTAACGACCATGATTATTTAACTGTAACTTGTCATTGGATATATTATAAATGGTCTATGCAAAAATGTATTTTAGCGTATAGATATATAGATGATAGGCACACTGGTACTTTTATTGCAGATAATATTTATCAAGTGTGCCATTATTACGAAATAACTGATAAAATTATGACTATTACATTAGATAACGCTTCTTCTAACAATTACGCAATTACAGTTTTAAAAAACAGTTTAACTCCATCTTTTCCAGATCATTTTCATATAAAATGCGCGTGCCATATATATAACTTAATTGTAAAGGATGGTCTATCACATTTTGAAGACATTCTTAGTAAAATACAATTTGCTATAAACTTTATTTTTAAAAGTAATAAAGTACAACGTAGAAAAGAATATAAAAAAACTTGTCACGATTGTGGACTATCTTATAGAAAAATTCCACAAGAAGTATCCACTAGGTGGAATTCTTTATACGAGCAACTACTTGTTACTTATGACTATAGAATACCTATAACTTTATTTTTTAACTCTCATAATAAAAATTCAAATTTGATATTTTTTAGATAGTGATTGGGTAAAAATTTCCGAACTTATTGTATTTTTAGAGAAATTTTTTCAAGCAACAAAAGAATTTTCCGGTATATATTATCCTACTATTTCAACTATGTTGTTTTATATAACTCTAATATTTTTATTACTTAGTGAATATATGGAAAAACCAAATTATAAGGCGGATATTAAAAAAATGTTTGTCAAAATAAAAAAATATTTTATTCCTATTCCCACTATTTATATTATTGGTTCTGTATTAAATCCTACTATTAAAATAGACGGTACTAAATCACTAATTGAAACTATTTACGATTGTATAGAAGTACTACCACCTCCAAGTCCCAAAAATCTAAATCACCCACTACCTATTGAACAAACTAAAGAAGAAGTGTTGTTTAGCGTAGAACACCAATGCAAAAAAAATATATAGATTTTATCAACAAAAAAATGCTAGTAACTTACAGGCTTCCATACCATCTTCTTCATCTTCAACACAACCTCACAAAAGACATATTGTTTCTGCGGCTAGTATTGAAAGCCTCAGAAATAGAATGTGCGGCCGTACCTCTACTACTAACCAAATTAGCGAGTTGGATATTTTTGTTTTGCAGGGTTCTGTACCATATCAAGAAGTTATCAATGAAGATGGACATGAAGACTTGCTGAAATACTGGAGGGGGAATGAGAAGACCTTTCCGACACTTTCATTGATGGGCCGAGATGTTTTGAACATTCAAGCGTCATCAAATTGCGTCGAAAGCGCTTTTTCTGTGCGAGATATCAAATAGGAGACCACGAGACGCTCATTAGCCGGAGACAGCTTGGAAATTGCAGTATTATTCAGAGATCGGATACGAGCGGAGCGGAGAAGGTGCGGTCAACCGGAGATCAACGAAGAAGAAGATGAAAACTACAACGAAATCTTAACCAAAGGTAGTGGAAGCGACGTGGATCAATTTGACCAACAAATACCAATTCCAACAGTAGAACCACAGGAAATCATCAAGCAATTAGAACAAGTTTTTTTGAGAATGTAATTTTTTTAATTACAATTTTATTATGTAATTTGCAACTTTTGGACAACACCACAAAGTTGCAATTTAGATTTTAGACAATTGTATTTGTATTACAAAAAAATCATGTCTATTAAATAATATAAGTGGCACAAAAACAGCATTATGATGTTTTTATTACACTATCTTATCTTGTTTATTGAGTTTTTTTATACATATGTTATTTAAAAAAAAAAAAAGGAAAACCCGTCGGACCCCGCCCCGACCCCGACCCGATACCAACGGGATCGGGATCGGGACGGGACTGGAGCAAGTCCCGCCAAACCCGACCCCGACCCCTTCGCCCGTCCCGCCCCGACCCCGACCCCGCCAGACCCGTCCCGCCAGACCCGAGCCCGGCCCACTGGCCACCACTACTAAATATATAGATAGTTTTTCTTATTTACAAAACATAATGATAATATGTATTTGGGCTTCGCCCAATATTTTGGTTCATTTGCTAACCCGCCCAAAATTTCTCTATCTGCAGGTCTCTTTTCATCGCTTTTCTTGCTCTTGTTCTTCTCCATTCCATCTCCTCTTTTTCATTCCATTTTCACCATTGTTAAAGGTAATCTAGGGTTTGCAATTTCTTTAATTTCGATCATATATTGCTGTGTTTTAACTTCTTTTCAGTCGATTTCAGTTTTTTCAATCAATTTGAACGGTTAATTTAGGGTTTTCACTTCGTATTTCCAAATTTTTGTGTGTGCATCAATCTTTCCAACTTAAATTATTGTGATTCCAGTGCGAAAATGAATAAAAAAACTTTGAAAAATTCTCCTACCCATAAAATTTCTAGATTTGGGACTTCAATGCCCAAAATTAGGGCCGATTCCCATCTTCAATTTGCTCACTCAGACCCCGGAGAAGAAAGGAGGAAGTGAAAAAACAAGATTCAGATGATGATGGATTATTCTAGAATCCAGTACAAAATGAACTTAGGATGAAAGATCTAAACGATCCTTGTAATGTTAGTCCTGAAATAGTTAGAAGTCAAATCAAACCCCAGGAAAGATTCCAAAAGGAAGGGGAAAGAGACGTCAACTAGCAAGTCTAAAAAAGTCACTGACGACTCTGATTTTCGAAGAAGAAACTGAGTAAGCTAAAGCAAAAAAATCTAAGGTTAAGATTGGTGAAACATCAAAGAAGAAAGCCCAAATATCAAACAAGAAGAAACACAATCTAAAAAAGAAGGTATAAAAAAGCATTTACACTTTAGTCTATGAATATTTCGTTACTTGCATGTGTATGATTTGTGGTATAGAAAGGTATGGGGGTGGGGGTAGGGGGAGGTAAGAAAAAAATTCATATTTTTAATAATTTTTTATGAAAGTAACAAAAAAATATGAAATAGAAATTTGAGGATGGTGTGGGGGTGGAAGGGGGTAAGTGGGGAGGTAAGAAAAAAATTCATATTTTTTATAAAAGTAAAAAAAATGAAATAAAAATTTGAGGACGGGGGTAGGACAATGGAGTAGTGGTGGAGAGCGGAGGGGGGGATAGGTCAATGGGGGTAGGGAAATGTGGTCGGGTGGAAGGGGGTAGGTGTGGGTAGAGCGGGGGAGGTAAGAAAAAATTTCATATTTTTTATAAATTGTTTATAAAAGTAAAAAAATTATGAAATAGAAATTTGAAAATGGGGTAGGGCAAGTAGGGGTGGTGGTAGGGAAGGAGGTGGGTAGGGTGGTAGGTAGGTAGGTAGGGGTGGGTGGAGTAGGCAAGGTAGGGGTAGAGATGTGAGGGTGGTTCAATGCTTGGGTGGGGGTTGGTGTAGGGGAGGGGTAGGGTGAATGGATAGTGTGGTGGGTGATTGGGGTGCGTTGGTGTATTTTTTTTTGTTTTAAAATAATAAGGAATTTTTTAAATAATTATTTATAAATAAAAAATTTAATCTAGAGTGGAGCTCTAATCATTAAGATTGAGCATTTTTGTGGATCAAGTTTGTGCATCATTATGGGTTCATTTGGACTGCTGATTTATGATGGGTCAACTTGGGCTAGCTCGAACCAACCCATCATCAAAATCACTCTTGCCCAAACCCATGAAACCTTGGGTGGGTTAGTGGGTCATTTGGGTTTGAGCTAATTTTGCCATCCCTAAGTGCACTAGTTGGTGTGTCATCTAGATTATCGTCTAAATTAAAGTTTGATTCATCTACCTCATCATCTAATGGTATAGCATTTTTGTGGATCAACTTTGGGCATCATCATGGGTTCATTTGGACTGCTGATTTATGATGGGTCAACTTGGGCTAGCTCGAACCAACTCATCATCAAAATCACTCTTGCCCAAACCGATGAAACCTTGGGCGGGTTGGGTGGGTCATTTGGTTTTTGGGCTAATTTTGCCACCCCTAGGTGCACTAGTTGGTGTGTCATATAGATTATCGTCTAAATCAAAGTTTGGTTCATCTACCTCATCATTTAATGGTATATCATTAAAAAACAGTTTCATCTATATGAGTGAAATCAATGAAATCATCGGGACTAGAAATAAGATTACTAGAAGAAGTACTCCTGCCATTGTTACCCCTACTAGAAGAAGCACTATTACCCTTACCCTTAAACATACCTCTTAATCCTTCCATTTTAATTATGCAAATAAATAATTAAAGATAATAAAATTAAGTGCATTAATTAAAATAAAGTAACAATAGTAATTTAAAGAAGGAACGAAAGTATCAAACGTCGACGTAACATCGACGTGTAGTCGAGGTTGAAAATTAAAACTTTGCTCAATGGATGATCCTCAAGCTAGTTGTCAACTTCACTCCCAATTTTTTAACTTTGATATAAATGAGCAATTTTTTTTTAATATTTAGTAGGCAATGTAAAATTGTAGAAATAAATTGAAAGATTGTAGGAAGATTTGTGAGAAAAATGAAGAGGAAAATGAAGTATTTATAGTTGAGAAATAGAGTTAAAGTGTAAATATATTAACTTAGGGTTAAAAATAAATATTAAGGGGGTAGGGGGTTTATGTGGTGGGGGGAGATTTGGTCGTTGTTGCTACGGTTATTTTTCAAAGGGGACAGGATGGGACGTGGTGGGCCGGGTCGGGCTGACCCGGCCTACTGGACAGCCCTATTTCAGTCTATGTCATCCCTTTTCCCATAAAATCCGATACTATTGAAGAAGATGGGTATTATTATTGCCAATTTTGAACAATTTCTGTAACCGCACGAGTGTGTGCAACACCTCCCGAGAATGAATCATGGACATAAAAACAGTCAGCACCGTAAACATCTTCAATTGTGCATCATTTAGGCGCGCCTTAATTTCTGCCGGAGCATTCAAGTTGGTGTAAGAACACCAACTTGCGTCTGTTGTTTCTTCTTATTCTGAATATAATCAATAAGAGAACGTAACTAAAAAGAAAGCACTACAAAATTATAAAATGAGTCAAATCATCTAAATATGAGATATATCAAAGTTCATACATATTTTATTTTACACCTTAAAAAACTCGAGAATCTAATTATATGTCTATACACATTACATACACGTTCACAAAAAAGACACTCTATCATACACCATTATGATAGACTTGACATTCTATGGATGCCACTGCATAGGATTTTAAGAGAAGCGTAAATGAGAAAAAAAGCATGAAAACAAATTTGAGGACTTACTATTTTCCAAAATCCTTTAGTGGGCAATAATAATCATTACAACCATCAAACTGAAAATAGGGCCAACAATATTCAAATAAAAATCATGTAAAGGAAACACAATGCAAACTCCATAAACCACTTTCCATACATATTCGATACACCACCAACTCGTAAATCAAGTTATACACGATTAATAACATCAGGATAAAATAAGAGTGATATTAAAAAATCTCACATTCCATGCAGATTACATACACAAAAATGTTTAAAAAATGTTTAAGAAAAATCATACAGTCACACCACTTTACATACACCTCTGGAACTAAAAAAAGCATACGAAAAGATATGCCCTACCCCTCCTCAAATTTCTATTTTATATTTTTTTTACTTTTATAAAAAAATTATAAAAAATATGAAATTTTTTATTACCCCCAACCCCTTGCTCTCCCACACCACCCCTGAAATTTTTATTTTATATATTTATTTTACTTATATATATAATTTTATTAAAAAATGAGAAATTTTTCATACCCCATAACCCAACCCCCCACTACCCCCGCCCTCCCACCCCACCCCTAAATTTTTTATTTTATATATTTATTTTTATAAATTTTTTATAAAAAATGAGAAAAATTTGCTTACCCCACCCCCACCCGATGTTTTTACTTTATATATTTATTTTTACTTATACAATTTTTTTTATAAAAAATGAGAAACCTTTCTTACCCCACTACCTAAACCCCCCTCCCCTCACTACCCCTACCCTCCCATCCATTATTTTATATATTTATTTGCTTTTATAAAAAATGAAAAAATTCTTAAAAATAGCATTCTTATTTTAAAAATAAAGATATGGAAAAATCAAATATCATACAAAATAAAATAACATCATAGAAGGTAAGTTTGAAATTTGTAAAAGTAAAGAGTCAAGTTGGGTTATGACCCATCATTTAGTCCATCTTGACCCGCCCATCTTAGCCCATGTAAGCTTTGGGCGGGTTGGTCATTGGCCCATCTATTGATTCAGCCCATCTTGACACGCCTAACTTCAACCCAAACGACCCATCTTCCACCCCTAAGTGCACCTCAACCTCAGCTGAGTCTCACCGAAAATGAAATGCCTCATATTCTCCATAGTATGAGTCGAGGCTCCACACAACGGAAATTAAAACCAGTTGCATGACATTTTTTAATAGGGACGCCGATATTTATTATCATACTATTTCAAATATATTATTTTATATAACTCTAATATTTTTGTTACTTAATGAATATATGCAAAAATCAACTTATAAGGCATCTATTAAAAAAATATTTAAAAAATTAAATACTTTTTTCATATTCCCACTATTTGTATTATTGTTGCGGTATTAAATCCGACTATTAAAGTAGACAGTCGTAAAACACTTGTAGAAATGATTTATGATTGTATATAAGTACTTCCAACTAGGGATGACAGGTGGGTACAATTTTGCAGATTCTGCACCGTATCCGCCCCAGTTGGGGCGGGTATGGGTATAACTTTGGTGGGTAGTAGGCGGGTATGGGTAATGTACCCGCCACAGGTGGCGGGTAGTAGGCGGGTATGGGTAATGTACCCGCCACAGAACTGGACTATAGATGCCTTGCGTAATGGACACTGGAGCTCCAAAAGAAGATTTCGGAGCCAACAGATTTCAGCGACGACATTAGCAACTCCGCGATATTCTGCTTCAGCACTCGAATGGGACAGCGTGGCCTGCCGCTTGGCGGACCATGAGATAAGATTATCCCCAAGAAATACACAAGATGCCGGAGGTGGAGCGACGTGTGTCGGGGCATCCCGCCCAATCTGCATCCGTGTAGGCTAGCAATTTGGTTGGGGCGAGGGGGTATAGATGTAAGCCAAAGTCAAGTGTACCCTTAACATATCGATAATACGTTTGAGGGCGGCAAAATGGGACTCTCGGGGGTCGTGCATGAACAGACACACACTGTCTTGAATGGCATATGCAATATCGGGCCTAGTGAATGTAAGATATCGAAGAGCACCTGCTAGACTCGATATAGAGTGGGATCGAAACGGCGCACCGTCATTGGCACTAAGCTTGGATTTTGAGTCCACCGGAGTTGGCATAATTTTACAATTTGCCATCTTGGCCCCGTACACTATCTCTTCTGCATACTTTCGCCGACACAGAACATATTGGCGGCGGATCTAGTCACCGATATACCCAAAAAATAACTTAGCTTCCCCAAGTCGGTCATAGCAAATTCGGTTTTGAGTAGATCAATGATTTCATTCTTCAACCCGTCAGATGAGGCAGTAAGAACAATATCGTCGACATATAATAGCAAATATGCGGTCTTGCTACCTCGGTGAAAAGTGAAGAGAGAGGTATCACACCTGCTACATACAAAACCAATTTGCGAAGATACCCGCGAACCGATCATACCAAGCGCGGGGGCTGTTTCAATCCATACAATGACTTCCCGAGACGACACACAACCGTGGAGGCTGCCGGGATGAACAAAACCAGGAGGGTGATGCATGTACACGATCTCTTTCAAATCCCCATGAAGAAACGCATTTTTGACATCAAGTGATGAATCGGCCAATGCAAGTCCATAGCAATACGAGAACAGTCCGAATAGTGGCCGGTTTAACAACCGGCTGAATGTCTCACCACAATCAATACCCTCCCTGCTTGATTAGTGCCATTTGCAACTAGTCTTGCCTTATACCTCTCTAAGTCACCATTGTCTCTCGAACTTGTGACGAAATAGCCACATACACCGGATAACATTCACACCAAATGGTCTAGGTACCAAATCCCAAGTGTTCTCGCTTGGTTAAAGCGTTAAACTCTTCGCACATGGCCGCATTCCAATTGAGGTCCGGTTTAGCTAGTTTTGGATTCTTTGGAATGGGTGATAAGGTTTGTGTGGAGAGATTGAAGTGAACCTTGGGTTTGAAGATCCCGTGTTGTGCACGAGTCTCCATGCGGTGAGGGGGGCAGGTGGGAGGTCGGGACTAGTTCTTTGGACCGGTAGGCGGTGGGCTGCGGGGCCGGTGTCGGCGGTGTTCTTTGCGAAGCGAGAGACTCGACGGGGTGTTGGATTTGCTTCGGGCCCAGAGGCGCGTGTTGGTGGTGCATTAGACTCAACGGGGTGCGCATGGGTGGTGTGGGAGCTGGATCGGTGGTAGCATTGCTTTGCGGGAGGGTCGATGACACCGCTGGAGAGGCGACGATGGCGTCGAACAGGTGAGTTCTTCTTTGGTACAGATTTTGGATGACCGAAGACAAACTCGGTTCATCGAGAAAGATGTAATCGGTGGTCTGAAATTTCGGAGATTTGAAAACGGAAAGGTTGTCTCGTTAAAGGTAACGTGACGGAGACGATGATTTTGCGAGTAGCAATGTCATAGCACAAGTAGCCCCGATGATTAGGAGATAGACCAAGGAAGACACATGGAAGAGTGCGAGGGGCAAGTTTGTGGGGTGCGATGGAGGCTATGTTGGGGTAGCATAAGCATCCAAAAATACGTAGGTGATCATATGATGGCGCCTACGGTATAAGATTTCGTAGGGGTTTTGTTTTGGAGTGTGCTAGTTGGTAAAATATTTAGAAGGGATTCTACCATTTTGACAACATAGACCCAAAAAGGCGGTGGTAGGCGGGCATGAAACGAAGTGTGCGGACCATGTTATTGATGGTACGTATAATTCTTTCACCTTTCCGTTTTGGGAAGAAGTATAGGGACAAGAAAAACGGAAAACCATGCCTTGTTTAGAACAGAAATTGTGAAATGCCGAGTTATTAAATTCACGTCCATTATCACATTGGAATGATTTTATAGGTTTTTCAAATTGTGTCTTAATGAATTTTTGAAACTCGAGGAATTTTGCAAAAACTTCGATTTGAATTTCAAATGGGTAAATCCGGACAAAATGTGAAAAATCATCCAAGAATACTAGATAGAATTTATGACCCAAAGAGCTAGCAATCGGAGATGTCCATAAATCAAGGCATGAACAATATCAAAAGGAGAAAAAGTAACACTTTGTTTGATGACATAAAGGGAAGACGAGTATGTTTGCCTAGTGGACAAGAAAAACGGTGTTGGGCAATTTTCCCATTATTACGGTGAATACGCTTAGAAGTCCTAAGAAAAGTAAAAACCGGGTCTCCGGGGTGTCCGAGTCGGTTGTGCCAAGTTGAGGGAGAGATCGCCGCAAGGGATAGAGGTGCTTGCGGTCGACGGCGGAAGATTGAGTGAATGGGTAGAGGTCTCCCACACTATTGCGGCGTGTAAGAATTTTCCCCGTATTGAGTTCCTTCACGAGAAAAACCAAAAGGGACAAATTCGACGGACACGAATTATTGCTAGTGAATTTTCTAACGAGAGATTAAGTTTTTAATGATGTTAGGTGTGTATAGGACGTGGTTTAGGGAGAAAGGTGGATGTGGATGTTTGGTGTGTGTGTTACCGTAACCTTCAATTGGAATGCGATTACCATCGCCGACGGTAATAAATTGAGGACACTTTAGCCGACGTAGTTGGATAGGTTACACCGACGACGGGTGAGGTGAGATGTGGCTCCGGTGTCCATGTACCAATTGTCGTCGGGGCATTGAAGGTTCACGGTGGTGTATGCACAGCCCAAATCGGTCGGGGCCGGGGCTGGCTGGCTCTTTGCGGTGTCTTCTTCTTCTTTGGGCGCAATGGGCTGCTGCTGCGATTCTTCTTCTTCTTTGGGCAATCGGGTGGGCTCGCTCGCTGCTGGCCGGTGGGCTGCACAGTGGCCGGGGCAGGGCCCAACAGACCGATCGACCAAGGCTGCTTTGGGCCCAGGCCCCTGCGGTCGGGTACGGGCATGCGGCGAGGCCCGGTTCTGCTGGTTGGGCCTTCGCTGCTGGTTGGACCACTTCTTCTTCTTGTCCGATGGTGGCTTGTTGTCCGATCCACTGGTTGCGTTGGCCCTTTCCGCGGCCCTTGCCTTTGTTGTTGCGACCTCTGCCGCCACGACCTCCGCCGCTCTGTTGATGCTTTCTTCTGCTCTTTCTTTGGCTGCCGGTTCTTTGTTGGCCGCAGTGTTGCCATCCCGTCAACGGCTAACGCCTTTTGATTATGTTCCTCTTGTTTAGCACGTCTAGTTTCTTCCAACAATAGTTGTGAACGTGCCTTGTTGAAACTTGGGAGAGGGTCGGCTTGTTGAATCATTGTTGCGAGTGTGTCATATTCACCTTTCGGTAAACCCGCAACAAGTTGAAGCACCATCTTGGTTTCTGAAACAGGAGTCCCGACGTTGGATAGTTGATCGGTTATGAGTTTCATTGCTTACAATATTCGGACATGTTGTTAAAATTCTCGAGGCGGGTATTGTTGAATTGCTCTTCCAAATACACAGCCCGAGTATTTTTATTGTCCTGAAAGATTTCTTCTAGCCGGACCCAAAGTTCACGTGCCGTAGCACCTGTTTTCATGATAGTGCATAACAAATCTTTGGAGATGGTGCCGTAGATCCATTGTTTGACGATGGCGTCAAGACGACGCCAGATTGAGTCTGTAACATCGGTGGGACGAGGAACAGATTCGTCAATGTGATCGAGCACGTTGTATGCACATGCATGAATGTAGAATAGTTCCATCCACATGGAATATTGACAGTCTTCTTGGTCAAGAATTATAGGGATAAAATTCTTGATGTTGTTAACGGCGAATGCCGGATGAAAAGAAGTTACTGAACGTTGAGGGGGGTTTTCAAGTGTGCCAGTGGATAAAACGGAATTTGTGGGGGAAGACATGGTTGCCGCCTGTCGAGGGAAGGGAATTTTCTGGTTTGGCCGAAATATGGAGGAAGAAACCAGAATTTTTTTTTTTTTTTTCTGTGAAAGAAAAAAAATCTGATTTCGACCGGGAATGAGGATTTAGGTTTTAGGCTCTTGATACCATGAAAGATAGAATAATTTCCCTTGAGAATTTCTTTCATTATTCACAATATATATATAGCTGTACAAGGTTGATTCCTAATATGGTACGAATCCTAACTTACCTTACAAAGGTTGACTCCTAATACAATTAGAATCCTAAGTTACCTTAAATATACATTTATCATAATTACAAAATATACGACGAATATTCTGAGAATATTCGCTAATAAACTGGAACTAATTTCGCTATCATGACGGAACGCGATTGCCTCCATTTCTCTATCCTCAAATGTGATACATAAAGGAAACCTACTACTTATGCCTTATAGTGATAAAAATAAGCTTCTTTCGGGACCGAAACATGGAGACCAAAAAGTTTTGACTTACCGCCACACCTTACTTTTCCTTTATTACTATTACGTTCTACCCTTACAAGAAATCCTTATATTCTTTTTTATCTAAATATACCTGGACAACCATGTCGTTGTGTATGATCATTGGTAGGCATCTATCACTAGCAATGTATTCAATCATCATGGTTTGGAGTGTAATATCTATCCCCATTTGAGCAACAATTGCGTAAATCAATCCACTAAAATTTTAATTTGAATTGTATAGGATTCCTTCGATTTTGAAATCTAAATATCTACCTGTTATAGAACATTCATACATACTTCAATAAACAAATTTTGTCCGAACCAAATCACTTCTATTCTACAGAAACTACATTTATACCTATTCATACAACTTTTATATACTATACATACATACTTCAATAGATAAATTTTGTCTGAACCAAATCACTTTCATTCTCAGAAACAACATTAATACCACATTCATACAACTTTTATACACTATTCATCAATTTCAATAGATAAATTTTGTCTGAACCAGATCACTTCCATTCTATAGAAACTACATTTATATCACATTCATACAACTTTTATACACTATTCATACATACTTCAATATGAATGAAATATTTTCCGTAATGATTTCATTCCATAATGTCCTAATATATACAAGTGTACAAACCTTAATTTAGATTATAATTATGGTAGAACATACTACTAATTACTAATGATATTTACACCTAAATATAAATTATTTATATTGATTATATAGAATAATCAAAGATTATTTCCATAATCTATCATTCCCTCGCAGTCTTAGCGGGAGGTTTCCGTACGTTGAGACTGTCCCTGAAATCATTAAAGAGTATCTCGGAAGACCTTTTGTGAATATATCGACTATCTAATAGTGAGTCTGGACATGGAGAATACAGACTTGTCCACGTGCAACCTTTTCACGGACAAATAAAATATCCATCTCGATATATTTAGTGTGTTGATGTTGTACTGGGTTCCCTGACAGATATATCACACTCACATTATCACAATAAACCACAATTGCCTTTTTGATTGGACAATGAAGCTCCAATAGCAGATTATGGAGCCAACATGATTCAGAAACAACATTCGCTACCCCTCTATATTTAGCTTCAACACTAGACGGAGAGAGCGTGGATTGACGTTTGGACGACCACAAGATCAAATTGTCTCTAAGAAATACACAATATCCAGAGGTAGAGCGTCTGGTATCCGAGAATCCACCCCAATCAACATCGGTATAAGACGTGAGATCGGAGATGGCTGACTTGTACAGATGTAAGCCAAAATCAAGAGTACCCTAAATATACCGCAGTATTCGTTTGAGAGCACCCATATGTTCCTTCTTCGGGTCATGCATATTTAAACATACATGTTGAACATCATATAAGATATCCGGTCTCGTAAATGTGAGATACTGCAATGCCCCTGCTAAATTGCGGTAGTGTGTCAGATCACCATAGGGAGACCCTGAAAAATGACTCAACTTAGCCTTGGTATCCACCGGTGTTGGTGATAGCTTACATGAAGACATGTCGGCTCTGTCAATTATCTCCTCGGCATATTTTCTTTGTCAAAGAAATAGACCACTTGTATATTGAGTTATAACAATGCCCAAAAAATAGTTCAAAGGACCCAAATCCTTCATAGCAAATTCAGATGCAAGCAGGGAAATAATGGACTAGCGAAGAGAGACAAATGACATTGTGAGGATGATGTCATCCACAAAGAGAAGAAGGTACGCCATGCCATTCCCTTTCTGATAAATGAACAAAGACTGATCGAATTTGCTCTGTGAGAATCCCAACGTGGAAACAAATCTAACAAACTTGTTATACCATGCTCGAGAGGCTTGTTTGAGAGCATATAAAGATTTTTTCAACAAGCAAACATAATCAGAATTAATAGGATCTCGAAATCCCCACCGATTGGTGCATGTAAACTGTTTCTTGTAGGTGGCCATGTAAAAATGCATTCTTGACATCTAACTGATGAATGTACCATGATTTTGACAGAGCCAGGCTGAGAATTGTGGATAGTTATTTGTTTAACCACTGGGCTAAAAGTTTCATCACAATCTACTCCAACCTGCTGAGACATGCCATCACCAACGAGACGGACTTTGTGCCTCTCAAAGGAACCATCAGATTTCTTTTTATGACAAAAAATCCACATAAAGCGTATTATGTTTGCATT
This sequence comes from Anisodus tanguticus, assembly GCA_034509755.1. Taxonomy (NCBI): domain Eukaryota; kingdom Viridiplantae; phylum Streptophyta; class Magnoliopsida; order Solanales; family Solanaceae; genus Anisodus; species Anisodus tanguticus. The sequence goes on from CM067541.1 coordinate 32,110,998, forward strand.
AGAAGGACGGGGCACCAACTCCCACATCTTATTTTTAATAAGAGCACCGATTTCATCTAACATGACAGTTTTCCAATTCGGGTTTGATAGGGAAACTTTTGGATTTTTTTTGGAATCGGTGATGGTTGGACCGAGGATGTTAGATTAAAATGATGCTTAGGCCAAAAAATCTCATACATTGCACGAGTTTCAATAGACTGGGGTGGGGCCGAGACGGATGACTAGAAAATAGATTTTCAGGAACTGAATTGAGCCGAGAGGGACTGCTCGGATGGGCTTGAGGCATTGAGCCTATTATCTGGGTCGATAAAGAGGTGGAGAGAGTAGTGGGCTCTCTCATTTGGGCCGACTGATTTTGGTACATGGACTGGGCCGAGATTGATGATGAGGGAGCAGTGGGCTCCCTCATTTGGGCTGGTCCAGTCCGAGTTAGTGGCTGGACCAATAAGAATGGTGACCCCCTTTTGGGCTGGTACAGTTCGGTTCGATGGCTGGACCGATGGAAATGGAGAAAGAGCAGTGGGCCCCTTTGTTTGGGCATGTGGAGATGGGTTGTCTAAATGGTATTGCAATATTGGATGTAGCCTGTCGTCCAAAAAATCATATGAAGGTGGGGAAGACATGTGAACGTTAGCAAAAGGGAATGTGGACTAATCGAAAACAATGTGACGAGAGATGAGAATTTTCCTACTAGACATATCATAACACTTATAGCCCCTATGATTTGGTGGGTATCCCAAAAATACACACGGAGTGGAACGAGCCTGAAGTTTGTTCATGGTTGTGGAAGGAAACAACGGATAACACAAACACTCGAAAACCTTTAAATGTGTGTAGGAAGGAATACGATGATAAAGAATTTGTGTGGGTGATTGGTTTGAGAGTAGTTTGCTAGGGAGAATGTTAAAGAGATATATGGTCATTTGAAGAGCATGATGCCAAAATGATGGTGGTATGGACGAATGAGCAAGAAGTGTGCGAATTATATTATTGATTGTTCATATTTTTCTTTCGGCTTTCCCATTTTGAGGAGAGATATGCGGACATGAGAGACAAAATGACATGCCATTTTTGTGACAAAACTCCTCAAAATGGTCATTTATGAATTCTCTCCCATTGTCACATTGGAAGCATTTAATAGACTTCTCAAATTGGGTTTGGATGAAAGTACTAAATTACATTAAAATAGAGGAAACCTGCGATTTTTTCCAATGGGAAACGTCCATAGAAAATTAGAGTAATCATCCAAAATAAGCATGTAATACTTATGACCTGCCGAACTTACAACTGGGGTTGTCCATAAGTCACTATGCATGATATCAAATGGCATAATAGTGTTTGAAGTAGACAAATAGAAAGGTAGTTTAACATGTTTTCCAAAAATGCAAGACTGACAAACATGAGAACCCAACGATTGTTTACAAGTAATAAATTTATTCTTTCTAAGAGAATTTAACACAGGTGCTCCCGGGTGTCCCAAACGATTATGCCATAACATAGGAGAAAGAGCAACAAAGGTTGATGGAGTGGTGGCTTGGTTGTTTGTCGTGGTGGTGATGGGATACAGATCCCTAGTGTTAGTACATCTCATTAGTGGCATCCCCGTCTGAATGTCCTTCACAGAAAACTCAAAAGGATCAAATTCAACAGAAATATTGTTATCGGTGGTGAACCGACACACAAATACCAAATTTTTAATAAGTTTGGGTGCATGTAGGACATTATTTAACTATAAAGATGGGTAAGAGGGGGGGGGGAGTTTTAATTGCCCAATACCACAAATTAGAATTTCCTGCCCACTGCCAACCACAATATTTTTATTACTGCTCATATTAAAATAAGATGAGAGAGTACATAAGATGTCTTCATGTGTGAGGTTGCCCCGTGTCCATGTACCATGTATCATCGAGAACATTGAGAGTCATATTGTTCATGGCCTGCTCGATGTCCGTCGGAGCATAACTCGAAGACGATGGTCCATGGGCAGAAAATGCTTGTTGTGGATGGCTGCCGAGGACCCCGGGCTGCCGTGTTGGGGTGTTGTGCCTGGCCCACTAGGCTGTCAGGTTCGGGTAGAGAGGGGCCCACTGCTGCAGATTCCATCCCCAAGGCAAGCACTGGCCCCACTTCCCGCTGCCGACGTACTATTGCGGCTGCCAGTGGGGATAGTTCTAACCCTACTGCTCACGACCTCCTTCTCCACCGGAGTTGCTCCCGCCGCCATGGCCCCGCCCCGTTCCACCATTATTTTTTCCTTTGTTCTTGTTGAAATTTTGACCCCATTTTGGTCCATTGTTTTTGCGAGTAGAACCACTGCTCGAACCAGAATTTTGAGGGCTAAAATCATCCGCAGACGCGTTTGTGAAAAGGAGGGCGGTGCAGACATTGTTTGTCGTGGTCGCCGCCTGTTTTAATTTCTTGGTTTCTTCAAGAATCAACTTCGAATGAGCTTCATAAAATGGTGGTAACGGGTTACTTTATTGAATGAACGTAGCAACCCCATCATATTATTCATTCAAACCCGCAATTAATTGGAGAACCAACTTTTGATTTATCACCGGTGCATCAACGTTGGATAGTTGATCGACAAGCATTTTTAACTCTTGACAATATGTGGAGAAGTTAATGTTTGTGTTGTATGTTTACTTGATTCTCAGGTGTGTGGTCTCTACAAGTTGAATTTCTTCTTTTTTCCCTCCCCTGCTGTTGACCATGGATGTTTATGTTCTTTTTGTATCTCAGTTTATTACAGATGTGACCAAATTCATAAGTGGTTGTATGGCTTCACTCTCTGCTATGGTTCAACTTGAACTACCCCATGTTAACATTCTCTCAAAAATGGATCTCGTGACGAACAAAAAGGAAGTTGAGAAGTTAGTCCTATTATAACTATATTCTTTGTCTTTGTCACTCTCAACACATGCTCCTACAAAAAATCTTTGTTGTTTTAGAGTTTACTAAAATCTATTTTCCCTTCTAGTTACTTGAATCCAGAGCCTCATCTGTTCCTGGCAGAATTGAATCAGTGAATGGCTCCACAATTTCAAAAGCTTAACAAATCATTGATTGAAGTGGTAAGCTCTGATAGTTATGATATTCCAGTTTGTGTATTACTGAATCGACAATCATATGTTTTGTGTACCTCTATTAAACTCTTTGACATTGATACTTAATGACAACTTTACTTGAAGAGGCTCTTTCTCCTAAGTTAGATACAAGATTGTACAGGCTCGTAGAATATGCCTTGTGTGCCATTGATTCTGCTCTACTTGACTCATGGATTTCGAATGACAGATATAAGAAGAAACTGATCCGTAATAGCTGATATATTCTTGTGTACAGGTGGACCAGTACAGCATGGTGAGCTTTCTCCCTCATGACCTGAGGAAAGAGAGCAGGTAATATACTCAGGTGTTAATTTAAGTATTCTAGATAGAAGCAGAGGAATTTGTTCGGCCCGTAGATTGAATTTTAAAGCTTGATTTTACTGACGGAAAATGTGAATGTATTGATGTTTTTCGTGTCTCGATTAATCAGTATGCACCTGGTGCTCATGTTTTCGCTCCCTGCTTCCCTCTAATACTTTAGGGTTTTTGTAGCAACTGTTCTCAAATAAATAAAAAACCGAAGTTGACAACAGTGTGATATATGTGCTTTTAGTTTCCAGATATTAGTTTTTTCTTATAAATTGCTTGGTTGGTAAACTTATTGAGCACCAAGAACGTTCTGATAACTCGTTTGTGTATGTGTTTGTGTGCATAGACGTACAAAAGCACCTTTTGTGCTATGTAGTCTTAGTATTAAATTAAATGTTGTCTTCCGCTTCAATGACAAAGATCAACGTTCTCTACCATTTTGCAGCATACAGTACACCTTATCTCAGATTGACAATTGCATTCAGTATGGAAAGAATGCAATGCTGATGCAAAGGTTAAAGATTTTGACGAAGAGGAGGACGATTAAAAGTTAATTTTTCTTGACTCGTTCTAAAATCAAAAGGGGAGGAAATGCTGTGGTTGGTGGTGAAAATGTATTAACAAGTGTTTTTTGTGAGACTTACTTCATCTTCTCATTAAGTTGCTCCTGCATTATATTTACCCCCCCAAAACATGTTTGAGGTAAAAAGACATCCTATTCTCTGGAGTTTTCCTGGTAAAGCTTGTTGGACATGACGTTTATGCGAACTCATGAAGATTTCAAAGACTTGCATTATATTCCTCGTTACTTTTTTTCTTTGGGGGGGGGGGGGGGGGGGTGAATGGAAGGTATTACGGGGTATTTTTCTTTCTAGTGCGGAATGAATCCAATGAAATATGGTTATATATGCTCTTAGCTCCTTGAAAATTGTTAGATTTTACAGAAAATGAGTGGTGAGTAAACAGGAAATGAGGGTAGAAACCAAAACACTGGTGTGCCTCTAAATAAAGGTAAGCTTTATTGAGTGACGAAGAATGTTATATCTTGACGTAATTGGGATTCAAAGAATTAGATGGACCAAAAGCTCCTATATAAAGACCATGGAAGATATCGGTTCAATGTAGATTCTCCTTTTTCCTCTAGCAATATTTCATTTTTCTTAGTGAATGAAGGTGTAAGTCCCCTTGTACAGGGTGAATATTCACAAATATAATCATTCTCCTCTACTTTCGCAGTGGTTACTTACAAAGAGGATCTAAGCTAGAGTATGTCTGATAATGTCAAAATGTCATATCAACCTCCATTCTAATACTGTTTGCTTAAATTATATAAATATTTTTTGAATAACATTTTCGAATTACTTACGAGTTTGAAAAATCACTTATTTTTCATAAAAACATACTCTTTCCATACCCAAAGGGCTTTTGATCTAGTAGTTGAGTTATTCCTATAAAGACTTCGGCAGTGTTTGACTAGCAGCTCCATACTTGTGGATTTCTTGAAATAAAAAAGCTTAATTGCAACGACTTTCAGTCGTGTCCTCACTCAATACATGTTTGTTCTCGTTCGAAATGTTAACCGTTTTATCGGGTGACGAAATTGAATGACAAATTGATTCCTTAACTAAGCGATTTGGGCTGGAAGCGGAACTCTAACTTCCAGCAATGGGTTCCCCAACTACTCCAGAAAGCGTGAGGATGGTGATTGAGTAAACTAAGTGGTAAAAAACATAAATACAGTTAGAGTGCAATAAAGGCGATAAAGATAGAATGAAGATATGAAAGAAATCATATTTTTGATTGATTGGATATGTGCTTTTCTGTACAAATGATCCTATATTTATACTACAGGAAATAAAACGTGATCCCCTTATGTTAGCTACTAAATTACCCACTAAATTCACTAGCCAACTATGAGGAGTTGGTGCCAATTTTTGCTCATTGATTCCCTCTTGCACGATTAATGGCACTTCCTTCTAGCTGTTGCTGGTTGTTACCGTTTCTTGGGGTCTAGGATGCTCTTTGACTTGGTCTTCGAGACGTCCAAATGTGTGTGGGTCTTAATCATTCCTTGGAATTGTGACTCAGCTAGGCTACTGTAATAGCCGAGGAAGCTTTTTGAGCCGAAGGCTAGGACTAGTAGATTCGGCTATGAGTCAATTCAGTTATCGACTTAGCATTTTGTCACCAACTCATTTTGATGTTTTCACCTTCGGCTGCCACTTGATTCGGCTACACACTTGAAGGTATTTTTTGAGTGTTAACAATTTCCCCCTGTTGTTGAGTTGATGTATTAAAAAATAGCTGTCGTTTCGTGTGGCAGCTGCGGGTGTCGTTTCAATCACTCTTGTTCTAAATGTATGCAATGATGATTTTCTCTGAAAAGTTTCCTCCTTTTAACCGAGATGTCTCGGCTTCCAACTAAGTTTCACCGCACATTTGAAAGAAAGGAGTCCCAATGCGTGTCAGCCACATCTTCCAAAAAGAAAGGGGATATTTAAGGAGAGACGTCCCCTAGAGATTTCTCACTTAGTCATCAGTCGTTCCCAATTTTTCCAAAAAAAACCCTACTTTCTTAATCAGAGAACCATGTTTTCATCTTCATCTCTATCTTAGAGATCAGATAACGTCGATTTGGCTGCTGGTGGCCTAAACCCTACATTTGCCTTCATCGATGAACAGTTGGTTCTTGCTCCTTATGGTACATCTGAACAGGATGACCTCCTTCTTTCTTGGTATCTTAGCCCGGCAAATTATGACATTCCTATTACCTGTGATTGGTTCACGGTGACTGTTGTCCGGCTAGCCTGCGTACATGGCCGGCCAAGATTACCAACTATTCTGGTTGGTTGGAATGAGTGAAGTCGGCCGAGAGGCCGAATGGAGACGCATGAGTCTCTATGACGCCATTGCGCTATCGGAGTTTGACCTCCCCTGTAACATTGGTCTCATATATGCCTTCCTTGGTTATTGGTCGACTACTGCCAACGCCTTTGTTTTCCCTTGGGGGATGATGACCCCCACACTGCTCGATGTGACGACGGTACTTGGCCTTCCGATACTGGGAGCCGAAGCGCCTGTCTTAGGCGATATAGATGTTGCCGACTTAGGCATCAAGGTCTCAAAGACTTCTTCCGGCTATGGCCACTTCATGGCCAACAACAGCCGAGTACCGCCTCTCCCAGTCGATGATGCCGAGCATCATGCTTTCCTATTTTTTAGGTTTAACCAATATTTTGTCTGTACAGGGTCTTGTGCAGTCGTGAAGAAACTGGAAATTTATGCGGAGTTAACCATTTCGGGAGAAGATGTCAGCTGGCATCTCTCTTTCTGACTTATCTTTATATAGCTCTTGGCGATGTGCAGGCAAGGTTAAGGGACTCCATAAATCTAGATACCTTAGTCAGTCCCCTCTGGTTCCTTCAGTTGTGGATCACCCTGTATTTCCCAGAATTTATTCCTGATGATTTTGATGACCGTCGTTTTCCATTAAACCCGTCGGTGCTAGCCGATACTCTTCAAAAAACACTATTCGTTCCCCAGGATGCCTTCACTGTAGTCTCCACCCTGCATAGTCTGTCTCGAGACCATTACACAGATTGGCAATCGATCCTCGAGAGATGGGCCACCCCCGATTGGGTCCATCAAGTAGCCGATGATAACCTTACATTTTCTCAGCGGAGAACTATGACCCTCATATGGGGGTGCATTCTGACGGCAGGGGATCTATTGGGTGGCTTGAAGCCCACCTCTAGGAATAATAAGTTGACCACGGAGCCATATCGGCCAAACTTTGTGGCACGACAATTCGGTCTAACTCAGCACATACCATGGCCTCACAGCAGTATTGTTTGTTCAACCTAACGTTACATTCTTGATGAAAAACAGGCAAGGAAAATAGTCGATCGCAATCTTGATAGGCTCACCCTATTTGACTGGCAGTCGTTTCCCCTCGAGAGCAAATACCACTGTTGCTTTTGATGACTGGTGGAACACGGCCAAGGAGAAATTCTTCCAGTCTCCTCTAGATGTCTACTGTGATCGACTGGTCCTGTCAAAGAAGAAATAGACCCAAGAAACCCCAAAACCGCGGATGAAAGAGGCCCCTCTGAAAGCTTCTCTCCTTAGATCGGCTAGACCTGCTAGCCTCAATATCTTCCGTCAGATTGCGGCAAACGAAGAGAAAATGTAAATTGTCTTCTACATATGTGTTGGCCAGATTATTCTTGTGAACTTTTGGCTAACATCTTTTATGCGTCTTTCAACAACTCAATTCCTCCCAGTGTTTGTCGATTTGGAGACCACTTCCAACAACGAATCCCCGTCACCTAAGGAATATGTTCCCAAGCAACCCAGACGAAGCGGAGGGGTTGTCATCCGAGATCATAATGAGTAATAACCCCATAGAACCAGAGTTCCTGTTTTTGCCGAGGAAGAAGAGGAAATTGAGGTATATCCCTTGTCTAGCTTAAATACCTTCGCATCAGTTATCTTTCAATATTTATGTTTTCTGTTTTCCCTTTCAGGGACCACAACTCATAAAACGCAGACGGTCACAAACAACATTTGATGCCTCTCTTCATAATGTATTGTCCTCTTTGGCACATGCTTCCACGCATTTGCAGGATCCGTTATTAGCTGTCCTCAAGGCCAAAATTTCTCCTGTCGAGGTACCGAAGATTTTTATGTTGATGCAGCCGTAGAGGTATATCCTTTCTCTTATGCTTGGATCTTCGCTGTTTCCAAACCCTTGCCTCTATTCTGAACTTTCCCTTTTTCTGTATAGGAGATGGTTGGAGATAATCCCCCAATTGATAACTCAGAAGCGCCAGCCGAGATTATCCCTGAAGACGTGCTTCTGCATTATTTTGGCTCAGTCGATATTACACCTGCACCATCTTCGCATGTTAGCATTCATTAGGAACGAGTTGCGAGTCTCTTTGCCGGGGGATTCCGACCATCAAAGAAGAGTTACATGCTTTGAGAGCTTCTATGTTCGAATTGTCAAAAGAAACAAAGGGTTCCTCAGTTTTGGCAACCGCCTATAATGACATGGCCTTGGCTCTAAATGACTTATTTTCTTTACACAAAATGGCCAAAGATAGTCATGATGAGGCGGTCGCTGCTCTGCAACACTTGGGGTATATTCGGCAAGAGAAGAGCCACATTCCGACTTCTTTCAATGAGGTGAATGCAAAAAGGTAGCAGAATGTCAGTCGAAGGAATGACTTGCAGGAGCAACTGTCAAAACTGCGAACCGATCTGAAGAGGATCCATGCGAAGATAAAGGTTATTACTCCTGCTATATGTGCCTTAGAGTCGACTATTAAGGCCTAAAATACCTCACGCTCTTATTTGTTTCGGTAGGGCATTCATTTGGATAACAAGATCCGGGAACTTGGTAATCAACATGTAGTTTGGGAATTGGATCAGAAAATGGGCAGTGAACGACTGGCCCAACTGGAGAATGAGTGCACTGCGTGGAAAACATTCTTGCTCAAGCAACGCCAACACTCCATGCTAGTTTTTTCGAAGTGGTATCCAAGGAAACTTATTCTTCGATTACGACTACTTATTTGCCAGTTGATTTCGTTGCTCATTTGTTAGCCGACATCCTCATGGACTTGCAATCTAAGCCATTGCTATTTCTGTTACTCAAGAGGTATTGTCAGAAGCTGAACACCAGCCAGAGGACACTAGCGGCCGACACTCAAACTTTTATTGAGATCCCATTAGTGGCGGCGGCTTAGCCTTTGTTGGATGCGAAAAAGGGGTTTCCAGAAAAAGTAGGAGAGGATGAGGTAATAGCCGTTAATGCGGCTGAGGATGAGAAAGAGACTGCGGCTATCCAGGGAGACCTATGTGATTGATGATGTAGCGCAACCTCTAGCTAGTGACATGTCAACCAACTTGCCTTCCTAGTTTTATTGACCCAGAATCGAAGGGTCTATTTTTTGTGACCAAGTAGCCGGTTTGTGGCTGTTATTTACTCCTGCCTTCCCAAATCGAAGGGAAGTACTTTTCTGCCTTTTTATGTGACTATGACCAGGCCGCCGGTCTATAGCTATCATTCATTCATGTATTCCCAAAATTGAAGGGAATTATGTTCCTCTGTGCGGCCAGGCAGCCGGTCTATCACTGTTGTTTACTCGTGTATACCCCAAATCGAAGGGTAGTACTTCTTTAAGTATTTGTCATTTACGTTTCTGTCAAGCTCTCCATCATGCATATTTATTAGTCAATACGCATTGCCAGCAATTCGTTGGCTTACTACGAAGGGTCCTTCCCAATTTGGCGACCATTTGCTGAATTTACAATCTTTCATTCCAAGCGGCAACACGATTTTCCAAACCAAGTCTCCTTCGGTGAATCTCTTAGGCTTAACATGTATGTTATATGTTTTGGCCATTTTCTGTTTACCAGCTTCCATTCTCTCTAGGGACATCAGTCGATCTTCATATAGCTGATCTAACTCCATTAGCATGGCCTGCTGATATTCTTCTAAGCTTAAAGAATTCTGTTTGGCCACCCGTAATGACTTAACATTAATCTCTAAGGGCAATACTGCATCTTGGCCGTAGGTGAGCCGATAAGGTGTTGTCCCAGTAGCTGTAGACTTAGAGTTTCTGATTGCCCAAATAGCTTCATCCAAAGTGAGATGCCATACTGTCGGTCTATCCTCCATATTTTTACTGATTATGTCCACAATAAGCTTGTTAGCTGCCTCGACTTGTCCATTCGCCTGTGCATAATAAGGCGAGGATGTGATCATCTTGATCGGTTGTAATCGTCTCGGGATTACCATATCTATCGATGATCTGGTGTTGGATAAACTAAATGACATATGTCTGATGAACCCTCTTCATCGGATGTGCCTCTACCTATTTAGTGAAGTAATCGCTAGCCACAATAATGAAATTATGTCCTTTAGCCGATTATGGATGAATCTTGCCGATGAGGTCTATAGTCCGTCCTCTGAAAGGCCAGGGCTTCATGATCGGGTGCAACAACTCGGCTGGTACTCATTGGAGAAGTCAATGTCTCTGACACTCTTCACAACCTTTTACGTATTGAAAGCAACCGGCCGTGATGGTAGGCCAATAATAGCCATGACGATAAATCAACTACTTCATCGTTGGCCCGGCTCTGTGTGATCCACATATTCCTTTATGAACGTCTCCCATGACTCTTAAGGCCTCTGCCTTATCAATGCACTTGAGTAGCACTCCATTTACGCTCCTTTTGTAAAGATCATCATCAATGAGCACATACTTCAAGGCTCTCCTCTTAACCTTAAGGTCCTTGCAAGTGGAATGATCTTTTAAGTAGCCGATTAACACCTGCTTCCACGAGTCATCTGGTCCATGGCTAACACTTCGGCTGGCAACTCATCATACTCTAGAGTGAGTAGAGACTTCCTTAAGATAGAAGATTTTTGTGCTAAGTCATTAGACTCAACATTCATGCCCCTGGGAACATAATAAAACGAAGATGATGCGAACCTACTAAGTAACCTGCTAGCTGTCTCGTAACGGGCCAACAAATTTGGATATTTGCAGTCATATTCCCCAACCAGCTGCTTAATAACCAACTGAGAGTCTCCATGAATCTTGATGCACTTTGCTTTCATAGAGACTAGGAGTTTGAGTCCTGTGATGAGAGCATCATATTCAGCTTGGTTATTTGTCAAGTCAGAATCTAACCGATAAGAGAACCTCCACGTTTCATATCTTAGATCGGTTATCGTTATTCCGGCTCTGACTCCCTTCTGGGTTCTTGATCCATCAAAAGTTAACATCCAAGGGACGACGTCCATACATGAAATATAGGGGCACACGGGTCCTCCACATCTACACAAGGGTGGTCAGCCAAGAAATTGGCTACCACCTGACCTTTGACAGCCCTAAGTGGCCTATACTCGAGAGAAAACGCAGTGAGCTTGATTGCCCATTTTATTAGTCGTCCTTGCAAAACAGGTCTATTCAATAAGTACCGGATGATGTCAAACTTGCACAAAATGTGAACCACATGTGGCATTAAATAATGTTCAAGTTTTGTACAAGCATAGAATAAGGACAAACAAAGATTTCTATAGGGGTATGTCTAGTTTCATCTTCATTGAGTATCCAGCTAAGGTAGTAAACTGCCCTTTTGGTTCCATCATCGGCATCCTGTGCTAACATGCAACCGATGGACAAATCTGCAGCCGAGATGTACAATTTCAACGGTTTCCCTGGCATGGGAGGCACCAGTACATGAGGAGTTCCTAGGGCCTTTTTAATTTGGTCAAATGCCTCTTGCTGTTCTGGGCCCCATATTAGCTCTTCTGACCCTTTAAACCTAACCAAATGTGAAAAACCCTTCATTTTGCCAGCTGAATTAGATATGAACCTCCTTAGAAAGTTGATCTTCCCTAATAGGCTTTGTAATTCCTTCTTTGTCCTGGGTGGTGTGGATTCCATTACTGCCCAGGCTTTGTTATGATCTATCTCAATACATTTCTTATGTACCAAGAAACCAAGGAAGTTGTCAGCCGATACTCCGAACATGCACTTGGCTGGATTAATTTTAAGATTATGAATCGTCATTCTTTTTAGTGCTTGTTTAATATTGGCTAAGTGATCCTTGAAATCCTTAGAATTCACCACCACTTAATCAATGTAGACCTCCACAGTCTTGTCGATCAGATCATAGAAGATGGTGTTCATTGCCCTCTAATAAGTAGCACCAGCATTCTTCAAACCAAACGGCATAACTACCAACTCGTAAATGCCCAAGGCTCATGGACACCTAAAAGCAGTCTTGTGAATGTCCTCCTCGCTACTGCTATCTGATTATAGCTGGAGTATCTATCCATGAATGTCAGCACACCATTAGCGACTTCCGAATCGACTAGCATATCGACTACAGGCATGAAGTATTCATCTTTGAGAGTGGCTAGATTTAGGTTCCTGTAATCAATACATACCCGAACCTTGCCATTCTTCTTCTTGACTGGCACAATGTTTGCCAACCATTCCACATACCTAGCCTTTCTGATGAACCCGGCTTCAGCAGCCGTTCAATCTTATCTTTGATTTGAAGCATCAGCTGAGGGTGATATCTTCTGGGCAGTTGTTTATGAGGTGTGAAGCCCTCTTTAATTGGCAATCTATGCTCTACCAAAGTACATGCCAGCCCAGGCATCTCATGATAATCCCACGCGAAGCAGTCTTTATACTGCAGTAGAAGAGACGTCATGCTCTGTTTATCTTCCTCCTTCAGCGAGCCACTAATATGTGTTAGTCGAGTGATTTCCTTAGTACCCAAGTTGATATCTTCCAATGGATCCTGAGACTCAAAACTAGGCATAGCCCTTCTTATGGGTGATTCAAATTCCATCGGCAACTCAATGTCATCGGCTGCCAATGTTAGTTTGGCTATCCTTGCTGCAGAACTTAGAGCAGTCAGTCGATGCCACAGATCACGTGTTATTTGGGTCTCCTCAATTACCTAACTCTTCCAAGGTAAGCCGTGGTTTGGCTAATTATTTTATTTTAAAACCTCGTGAAGTTAGATTGTAGTATTCCCAAGATCCTTCTTCGTACTACTCCACGACAGCTATGGGAGCCACATATGGTGAATATAAGACAACCTTCAAGTTCTTAACCCCTGCTTGGAATGGGTTACATCGGCTGGGACGATTTCTATCTTGTCTCCTTCCTAGAAAATAAGCTTTTGATGCATGGTGGAAGGAAGGCATAGCCTGGTGTGAATCCAGTCTCTGCCCAACAAAATGGCATATGACGGCTTGCCATCTATTACAAAGAAGGCATACCTGACCATTTTAGGACCTACGGTGATTTCTGTTACTAAGATCCCCAAAGCTTCAGAGGTCTCTCCCACAAGCTAGCCATTTTCATGTTAGTTGGGATGAGATCCTCTCTGGTTTTGTTGAGGCTTTTCAAAGAAAGCAGTGGCATCACATTCAGCACAACCTCATTGTCGACGAACACTCGGCGATGGTTTTGCCGTTAATGTAAGCCTTAACATAAAGGGGTTTGAGGTGTTTAATCATCTCTTATGTAGGTGCCCCAAATATAGTGCTCAAAGTGTCCCTAGCCGTGGTATCAGCTATAGTCACTCATTCAGTGTCTTCCACACACACATCACCTTCTAGGTTATCCAGCGTAGAGCGGTCGGCCCAGAATTCACATGGAATCAAGCTGACCATTTCAATAGCTGCCCAAATCTCATCGGCTGAATCATGCTTAAATAAATCGAGGATGGAGTCTCACACCTCATCCAATTCAGTTGACAAGAAGCTAATATCTTTCATCTCATGGAGATATATATGAAATGGCTGAGGTTCTAATGCCTGGATCATTTACGCGATTTGTGGAACCATCTCGGCTAGGGATTCCTTTAGGATCGTAGTCTCCCATCGAGGTTCCTCTGTTGGGTCATCATCATGCTGTATATTCATTTTTGGTTGGTCCAAAGCTTCTCCTTCATGCGGCACCGTCTCTGAAAAGGTTGAGCCAAATTGCTTACTCGATAGCCTCAGCCACGGCAGACTCAGGAATTTCATGCTTATCGATTGCCTTAGGGATGGATATCATGTGCAACATTTGCTTCATCTTGCGCAAGGCTCTGGCGCGCTGCATCCTTCTTTTCTGAGTCCTAGATACGACACTCGGTGGTGCCTCTTTCTTTCCAGAAGCCTGATTGACAAACCATTTTCCTTCCTCTATATTGGTGGTTGGTTTAATCATCCTTCGGGGTTTTAGCTGACCTTCATCCCTCGCTGTGATACGCAAGGAAGAAACACATTCTCTTACGTTGAACTCAGCCATCCTCTGTTTATCTATGGGGAGTTGTTCTTCATCTATCTGGGGCACGCTTGGCTTATCATCGACTGGTATCCATGCTTGCACCACAAGCCTGCGCTTGAGGTCTGTTGGCCCTTTTTGAGTTTCGAGTACTATTTGTGAGGTTCTCGAGCAATGTGCTCTGATATATAAGGACGGCCACGAAAACTGCTTCCAACTGGCTACCTATTCGTATCCTCATACACGCGGCCTAGCCAATCAAACACAGAGGTCCTTGTGGCCTCTTCCTTACCAGCGGGCTTCTTTGGGATCCATATATTTTTCATCGATTGTTTCCCCTTAACATCTTTTGATTGATCTGGCTTAGCAAATGACACCATAGATTTCGGTACTGTGGAAAAGGGGTCAATATCAATAGATATTTCAACTATGCTTTTATCGGCTAGCTTGAATTTCCCCTCCTTGATGCCCTTTTGAATTGCCTTTCTGAATACCACACAATTAGAAGTAGTGTGGCTATATGAGTTGTGTCATTTACAGTACTTCTTATCCTTGAGCTCTTCGATAGGCGGAATCCTGTGGCCATCAAGCAGCCGAATCTATTTATCTTTAAGCAGATGATCAAAGATCTGATCTGCCTTTGTAATGTTAAACGAGTAACTTACTCTGTCATCAGTTGAACTCATCTTCTTGCCTTTCGTAGCTTTCAAAGTTGGGCAAGAATAAACCTTACCCTTGATAATCTCGGCTACCATTGTGTCTGCCGTGTAATCGACTGACTCTGAGTCAGACTCATCTGCCTCAATAATGGGTACTAAATGGGAGCCTCAGTTTCGGTTAGTTCTTCTCTTCTCATTCTCTTGGATATATTGCTCTATTTGGCTAGCCTTCTCGGCTAACTGGCTTAAGTCAGAGCAGGATTGTCCCACTAATTTCTCTTTTAGCTGAGGATGCATGTTGTTGATTATCATGTAGGCGCATTCCGACTCAGGGAAGTGTATAGTGCATTTTCCAACCTTCCTTCTGAATCTCTCGATATAATCGGTAGCAGACTCATCTACCTGTTGCTTGAGATTCGTCAAATCAGTTACAGTGACTTGAGGTTGGGGCCAATAAAATCTATCGTGGAAACAACACTCCATGTCAGCCCAGCTCTGTACAGAGTCGGGGTTCCAGGATGAGTACCAAGCAAATGATGTTCCGATTAGAGAAATGGGGAACAACTGCAGCTTGTGATACTAGTTCTGGCCAACCTCGCCACATTGGGCGGTAAATCTATCGATGTGCTCAATGGTAGATTTACCGTCATTATTCGATAAGGTGGCAAAATCAGGCATTTTGAAGCCTCTTGGCAATGGTGCTATTTGATCTACCTTATCAGGGTAGGGTTTCTTGTAAATAGGCATGTCCAAGGGTTTCAGTTGGATGCCAAAGCACCTCTTCATGGTATTCGCGATAGTTTCAGGGTTTATCAGTTGTGAAGTCCCCTGCCAATTCTCAGCTGGAACCGGCTGGTAGGCGTTCTAAACTAGAGGCCTCCATTTTATACCTTGTTGAGCAGGGTTTTGAAAGTTGTAGGTGTTCTACTAGCCATTACCAATATGTGGGTTATATCCCCACTGTTGATGTTGGGCATAACCACCAAAGCCTATAACCTGAGCTCTTGTAACAACCGACGGAGCCTGAGGATAAGGTGGAACAATGTTCCATGTCTGCTCTCTCCGGACATCAGTCATTCTTGGAAAGTTTGCACTTCTTGGGTGGTATGGAATGGGTACCGACTGTGACTGCTGGAATGGTGTCTCATCCAGGGGCCAACGGCTGCCAATTCGGCTGGCCAACATTGATCGTCTGCACCATAGGGCCATTGTAGGAGCGTACGACATAACGGGCAGCAACCCAAGGTGTCTGGATGCCTTAACTGGTCTCTGAGCCATATTGATCTGCCCATACTGCAGACTCGCTTGGTGGAGTGGCACAGCTTACCCCCCAGTATTTGGCGGCAACCATACAGTAGACTGGTTACCAAGTGATTGGGCTTGTGCTCCTAGATGTATTATCGGATGTACCTGAGTAGGTACTGACTAATACACATTCGGCTGAGGAACAACACTTGGAGTCACGGTTGCATTTGCACAACGCCACTCGTCAGAGGGATGATAGAACTAGCCAAACATTCTCCTGGATGCAGTCGGTTGGCTTCCAGTTCCCTCGCCTATTGAACCTCATTATGCACCACTGGCTTAACGATGTCAGCCAACTGTTTGGAAACCTGGTACATAATGTCGTGGATGCCTAAGTCAATCTGTTGTCTAATGAATGGCGTAGTCATAACTATTGGACCTTCAGGTTGGCTAAGTTCACCCACGACTTGGGTTGATAGAGGAAGTGGATAGGTATCAACTAGTGTAGGCATACCCGAGGAAAGTGGTGGCTCGTTGTTCCTTCTGGGAGGATTCTGTTTAGGATGTGGACTGGACTCTGGATTCATCTTCTTACCAGACCTTAGGCGCATACGCCAAGCATGATCCTGACCTGAAAAATCAAACTTCGCTATAAGGGCACATATGGTCCCACTGGGCGTGCCAAATTTGTTCCCGTCTAAAATGTTTGCCATTTTATCGGCTGACAAAATCGGATGACAAATTGATTCCTTAACTAAGCGATTTGGGATGAAAGCGGAACTCTAACCTCCAGCAATGGGTTCCCCAACTACTCCAGAAAGCATTAGGATGGTGATTGAGTAAACTAAGTGGTAAGAAACACAAATACAGCTAGAGTGCAATAAAGGCGATAAAGATAGAATGAAGATATGAAAAAATCAATTTTTTGATTGATTGGATGTGTGCTTTTCTGTAAAAATGATCCTATATTTATACTATAAGAAATAAAACGTGATCCCCCTATGTTAGCCACTAAATTACCCACTAAATCCACTAGCCAACTATGAGGAGGTGGTGCCGATTTTTGCTCCTTGATTCCCTCTTGCACGATTAATGGCACTTCCTTCTAGTTGTTGCTGGTTGTTACAGTTTCTTGGGGTCTAGGATGCTCTTTGACTTGGTCTTCGAGGCGTCCAAATTGTTAAATGTACATAGAATAAACATGTGTATATCCTATGTATATTTGGTCTAGGAATCTCGATTTTGTACATAGTGACATCCTACGGTTTGGGCATTGTTTTATGTAATATTGTTATAGTATTTTAGGATAAATATTACATTAATTAGTATTGTGCACTTGCCATAATTATAGGAGTCATGTACTACTAGAATAGGGTTTTAGGAGTAGAATAAGAATATGATTTTCCTATTATGGAAATATGTAAATTATATATATTCTCTTTCAATTAATGAAAATAATCAAGGGATTATTTCTTTCATGGTATCAGAAGTCTAGGTTCAATTTTCCTCTCCCAAATTCCTAGTGGCGTGCACTATTCCCGAGAACATACCTCAGATTTCGTGCCCACTTTCTTCCCCAAATTTTCTTCCCAATCTCTTTATCATGTCATTCGTTGCTAAGAACGTGTTTCACCCTGCCCTTACAGTTTCAAATATCAAGAATCATATCCCTCTTATTCTTGAGATTGAAAACGTCCAATATGCGATGTGGGCCGAACTGTTCAAGATTCATGCATGCTCGCATCAAGTCATTCATCACATCATCCCCGCGGCTCCTGAGGATATGGAGGTGCCAAAACGCGAGGATGATCCTAAGTTGTGGACGACTCTTGATGCCACCGTCCTTAAGTGGATTTACTCCACTATCTCTACCGACATGTTGCAGACGATTATTGAGTCTGACGCTATGGCGATGGCTGCTTGAGATAGACTGCGTGACATATTCCAAGATAATTGAAATTCCAGAGCTATTACTCTTGAGCAGTAATTTTCCCACATTAACATGGAAAATTTCCCGAACGTTTTAGCATATTGCAAACGGTTGAAAGAATTGGCGGACCAACTCCGCAACGTTGGTGCGCCTGTTAGCGACAATTGTCTTGTTCTCCAGATAGTTGCTGGCCTCTCCGAGGCCTATAGTGGCGTTGGAACCCTCCTTCATCAAAGTACTCCTCTCCCGAAGTTCTATCAAGCACGCTCCATGCTTACTTTGAAAAAAGCCGACTTGGCTAAAAAGGCGGCTACGAGTGCTAGTCCCATGGTCATGATGACGTCCTCCACTAATTATTCAAATTTTGGTGACCATTCAAACCAACACCGGTCTCAAGGGGGCGGCAAAAATAATCAGAAAAATAATGAAAAAAACCGCGGGGGCAAACGCAGCGGTTCCGACAGTGGTCAAGATGGCCGAAACAGTGGCAGTGGACTCCATCCTGGATACAGTGGGCCACCGACCCACTAGTCCCAGCCTTGGGCCCCTTGGTCGTGGGCTTCCCAATAGCCCTATCGGCCCAATGCCCACCGGACCAGTGGTTCCCGTAACAGTCCAATATCGGGGCAGCAACAAGGTGTTCTTGGTCCCCGACCTCCGTAAGCCCATCACGCAGCGGGCCCCACCCCGTCCGACATTCAAGTCGCTATGCACATAATTGGGTTAACTCCATCGCACCCAAATTGGTACATAGACACCGGAGCCACTACCTACATGACAGCCGATCAAGGTACTCTCTTGTCTTATTCCAATTTGAGCAATAGGCGTGGCATAATTGTTGGTAATGGTAATTCAATTCCGATTCGTGGTTATGGTCATAAAACTTTGTCCCCCATCATCTACCTCCTATCTTGATAAATACCATTCATGACCCGAAATTGATTAAAAATTTGGTGTCTGGCCGTAAATTTACCATTGATAATTTCGTTTCTGTTGAATTTGATCCGTTTGATTTTTTTGTGAAGGATTTCAAGACGAGGATTCCTCTCATGAGGTGTGACAGTAGGGAGATATTTATCCTATCACGCCAAGTTCTGGTCTCTCGAGTCAAGTCGTGCTATCCACTTTTGCAACCATTGCCCCTTCTTTGTGGCATGCTCGTCTAGGTCATCCGGGGTCATCAATTTTGTCTTCCTTAGATAAAAATAATTTCATTTCTTGTAAGGGTACACATAGTACTCCGAATTGTCAATCTTGTTCTTTAGGAAAAAATGTTAAATTGCCATTTGTAGACTCTAATTCTCATACTTTAATGTCATTCGATATTATTCATAGCGATTTATGGACATCTCCTGTTCTCAGTTCTTTGGGTCATCGTTATTATGTTCTATTTTTGGATGATTATTCTAATTTTTTATGAACTTTTCCGATATCGAAAAAATCTCAAGTTTTTTCCACTTTCTTAAAATTTAGAGCATTTATTAGAACTCAATTCGAATGAGAAATCAAAAATATTCAATGTGATAATGGCAAAGAATATGATAATTGGGTGTTTCGGAAGGTTTGTGCAAATAGTAGAATCAATTTTCATTTTTCTTGTCCTCATACGTGTTCACAAAATGGGAAAGCCAAACGAAAAATTTGTACCATTAATAACATTGTCCGCACTTTATTGATTCATGCTTCCGTACCCCCTTCGTTTTGGCATCATGCTCTACAAATGGCTACATATCTTCTTAACATTCTTCCTTCCAAAGGTTTGACATATTCACCCCCCCTCTTCAAATTTTATGTAATAAGACTCCTTCGTATTCACATCTTAGGGTCTTTGGGCGCTTATGTTATCCACTCTTTCTGTCCACCACAATTAACAAACTTCAGGCCCGGTCTACCCCTTGTGTGTTTTTGGGTTATCCACCAAATCATCATGGTTACAAATGTTTTGATTTATTATCGAATAAAATCATCATTAGTCGCCATGTAATTTTTTATGAATCCCAATTTCCGTTTACTAGGGTTAGTAATCCCGTGCCTAGTTCGTATAATTTTTTCGATGATGGTATATCCCCGTATATTATTCACTATTTTTAGGACGTATCCCGCACCCCAAACAGCCAGCGGGCCCACTGCCCGCTAGTTCTACAACACCGATACCCACTGCTCCCAGTCTCGCCACCGGCCGCTTTCGACGATTGGGCCGGGTCCCCGCCCAATACTAAAACGGTCCAGCTTCGATACATTGCTCGCTCCGGTTGCCGTTATTCGGGCGGCCCAGCCCACCGCCTTTGCGCGTCCGTCCCGTGTCCCAAAATTTCCCAAAATTCACTTAATTCTCCCCCGAGTCATAGACCAGTCACTCGAAGTCAATGGGGTGTTTTTAAACCAAAAAGACATTTTAATTTAAATTCTAATGTCCTTAGATCACCGCTACCCCATAATCCCGTGTCTGCTTTAAATGACCCAAATTAGAAAATTGCCATGACCGATGAATATAATGCTCTTATTGATAATAAGATGTGGGAGTTGGTGCCCCGTCCTTCTGGTGTTAATGTTATTAGGTCTATGTGGATTTTTGCTCATAAGGACACTTCTGACGGTTCTTTTGCGAGGCATAAGGCACGTCTTGTAGGTGATGGTAAGACTCAGCGGGTAGGTATGGATTGTGGTGAGACATTTAGTCCGGTAGTCAAGCCGGATACCATTCGCACTGTGCTCAGCTTGGCTCTTTCGAAAGCATGGCCCATTCATCAGTTAGATGTGAAGAATGTTTTTTTATATGGTGATCTCAAGGAGACGATCTATATGCATCAACTCTTGCCTTTGGGGTTTAGGGATCCCAAATATCCTCATCATGTCTGTTTGTTGAAGAAGTCATTGTATGGACTTAAGCAGTCCCCACGGGCTTGGTATAAGAGGTTTGCAGAATATGTTTCGACTATTGGTTCTCTCACAGCAAGTATGATAATTCATTGTTCATCTATCGTTGTGGTTCCTCCTTGGCGTATATACTTTTATATGTGGATGATATTATCTTGACTGCCTCTTCTGATGTATTATGCCAGTCTATCATGACAATGCTCACTTCTGAGTTTGCTATGAAAGACTTGGGGGCCTTGAGTTACTTTTTGGGGATTGTCGTCACTCGTCATGCAGGTGGGTTGTTCTTATCTCAAAGGACGTATGTAGCTGAGATCATTGAGAGGGCTGGGATGTCAATCTGTAAGTCCACGTCCACTCCGGTTGATACTAAACCTAAGTTGGATGTTGCAGTTGGCTCACCATATGAGGATCCAACCCGCTATCGCAATCTTGCAGGGGCCCTTCAGTATATTACCTTCACGAGACTAGTTATTATGTATGCCGTATAGTAGGTGTGTTTGTTTATGCATGATCCCAGTGTTGAGCACATGAATGCACTCAAACGCATTCTTTGATACATCCAGGGGACACTTGACTATAGCTTGCATTTGTATCCCTTCATCGACGTCTACACTTGTCTCGTATACAGATGTTGATTGGGGTAGCTATCCAGACATCAGACGGTATACGTCTGGCTATTGTGTGTTTCTTGGTAATAACTTGGTCTCTTGGTCTACAATGCGTCAGTCGACTTTATCACGCTCTAGTGCAGAGGCCAAGTATCGAGGGGTAGCCAATATGGTCTCTAAATCCTGTTGGTTACGTAATCTCCTATTAGAACTTCATTGTCCTATTCAGAAAGTTGTCTTGGTTTATTGTGATAATGTTAGTGTCATCTACCTTTCTGGTAATCCAGTTCCGCACCAGCGCACTAAACATATCACCAAGACGGAGCAAAATGGGAAAAAAGGACAAAACCTTTGGTCCGATATTGCTTATCTAGTCAATAAGTTGGCTAGGTTTACTCGTAATCCTGGAAATGATCACTGAAAAGCTTTAAATCGGATACTACGATATCTGAAATATTCGCAGACTTACGAATTATATTATTCAAGATATCCACCCGTATTGGAAGGATACAATAATGCAAACTGGATATCAGACATAAAGAACACCAAACCCACCAGTGGGTATGTTTTCACAATTGGTGGTGGGGTTGTGTCTTGGAAGTCCTCTAAGAAAATATGCATCACCCAATCCACGATGGAATAAGAATTTATTGCTTTGGATAAAGTAGGAGAAGAAGAAGAATGACTTCACGAATTCTTAGAGGATATCCTTTGTTGGGATAAACCCGTACCTTCGATGATGATTCACTATGACAGCCAATCGGCTTTGGGAAGGGCACAAAATAATATGTATAACGGCAAGTCTAGACATATTCGTCAGAGACATAAGACCGTTAGGCAGTTGATCACCACGGGTGTCATTTCCATTGATTACGTCAAATCAAAGGATAATATAGTGGATTCATTAACTAAAGGCCTACCCAAAGATCAAATATTCTGCATGTCTAGGGGAATGGGCTTAAAACCCAAACAATAAGAATCTTTATGGTGGTAACCCAACCTTACTGACTGGAGATCCCAAGAATTTGGTTCAATGTGACAACTAAATTGTAGAGGTTCAGTTTTAGCACTTCACTTGAAGTAAGAGAACTTCAGATTATTATTCGTTAAAGAAATATAATTCCAAAGTTGTTCCCGCGATAGACATTAAGTGCTACCTGCATAACGGGTAAATGATAAGTTTCTAAAATCTTTTAATGATTCCTAACATTTGCGAGTGGGGTATAGCAGGATACCTTATTGGATATCACCTATTTAAGTGCGAAGACATGCCGCTTCAAAATTACGCACTTAAGAATCTAAGAAGTTGTCCATGGCCACAAAGGACAAAACTATAAGAAGAAATGAATAATGGGAGGTATTGTGTTGATATCATTGTCTTGGATTACACTAAACACTGATGGTTCAAGACATCACGTTCACCGTGCAGTAAGTAAATCCGATGGTAATCGACTAAGGAAGGTTCAAAGCCAAAATCTACCTTTCCTGATGCAATATCTTTCCGCTGAAAGATTGCTTAACTTTGACACCCCGTGTGCACCAACTTTCTTTCAAGATGGGATTGTTAGAAATTTAACTATGCGGAATTGAGTTTTTCCCATCTTTAGTGACTTAAACACGTGAGCCCCGCATGTCGGAAACATCGTTTCTTCGCACATGCCTAATCTACTAAATGAGTAGATAATATTAGTATCAAGTATCGTCAAATTTCGTTAAGAAATGAAAGATATATTGGTAAACAAAGTAAGGTGTTTGAGACATGAATAGATGGATTGTTTTGGCCAAATAACAAATCTCCCACATAGGTAGAAGATGGAAGGATTGAACACTATATAAACTCTAGTTTTGAGTAAAGGTTTGGGACCCCAAGGGGTAACCCATGTGTTAAGAAGAGGGAGGACCTATGTGAGCTTGGGTTCGGGGCTAAGCCCCACACGCGCGCCGCTCGTCCTGTCCGGGTTCGGTCATGGGAATTTTCTTTTTGGTCCTTGAAATGTTTCTTATTTACATTTTGGTTCTGATAGTTTTGGAGATAATCAAACGTTGCAACGACTCTGAAACGTTGCAACTAATCTGACTTCAACAGTCAGAGACTGAAACGCTCTCCTCTTTCCTATTAATTAAACCCTTCTGTTTAGTTCGAATATACAGAAACACACACAGATATCCTCTCATCTTTAGCAGTCTATTCTATATTTATTTTCTTCGCTAGAATCAATCTTATTTGCTCTGTATTATTGATTGTTGTTGTTTTATCTTGGAAGACTATTGCCCATTACTATAAAAGCATATATACGAGATAATTTTGTCTTAAAGACAGAGAGCCATCTCTCGACTCAACTTTCTGTTTAACCTTTCTGACACCAACTACACCTACACTTTATCCCATAATCAGAAATTTTCTCTTCCAAAAGTGAAGAAGAGTTGATATGCTCAGATAACCATGTTGAGAGCATATGGGTGAAAAACCAAAAGCTCAATTATTACTTCGCAATTGATAGCTTGCAGAGTGCCAAGACTGCTCATTTCTTGAAGAAATTGGTTCATAAAACCTTAGCTCCATGGAAGAATATGTTACTGCTGAAACACGGAAGAATTGAAATCTTAGATCAAAATACTATGTATGGATGATATGAACTGCCTCAACAAGAATTCCTGAACAATAAACAACCAGTTCAGATATTCACGACCAAGAAGTACTGGATTCTCTTTCGGATATGCCCTGAAAGGAGAAAGAAGGCTGGAATGCCAACATGCGTCTATTATATTGAATTTACCCGATAGTCCCCATTTTGGGAACATCTAATGCCAAAGTCACTGAATGGGTAAGTCGCCAATCCCTCAAATATGTAATGTACTTTATCTGCTGGGTTACGGGCGGGCATTTTACCAAAGATGCACAAAGAGAAACGAAACTAAGGCACATCGAAGTCGTCCCATGGAGCATTTGGGTGTAATTGTTTGAACTCCCAGATAAAGGCTTTCAAATCATTGGCTATTGGGACGAGAAATCATTTTTTCCGCCTTGGCGAGGGATTAGGGGTCGCCCTCGTCCAAGAGAATATCGATTGCTCGCCCGACATCCGCCTCTTCACCCTATGTAAGCCATGTATCTGGGAGGAAGAACAATAAAAGAAGGGCTTTCGGTTTTTTGCACTTGGTCTTGCAGTTATTTTCAAAAAATATATAAGAATCCCTTTATTAGAAGAAATATTATATATATGTCCAATCTCAAACCGAATTCTTTCTGGTTAAAGAATCTCTTTCTAGTTGCTCTGGAACAATTAGGAGATTCTTTAGAAGAAATACAGGGTTCTGCTTCTGACGGCAACATGCTTGGTCCCGCTTATGGGGTCAAATCAATACGATTTACTTGAATGATGCTATAAATCTTTATCAAAGTGCTTGTTTTTTTATAATTGAACAAAAGTGAGTCTGAATGGGTATACTTAGTCATGGAGCATTCCGAGTCTTTGCTTTAGGGATCGTTCCTGCGCATCTCCTTACTTTATAACAGTTTTTCTCCGGTTCCAGAAGGTATAACTCTTGCCTCAGCTTTTTATTTTCAATCGGAGACTGTTCCAATTTACTACTAGTTATAAGAAAGGGTCATTAAACTTATCGAATTAACTTCTCATTGATGTATTCTTTCATCGAGATTTAATCCAAACCACGATGATATTTTCTTGTTCCTGAATGGGTCTGTTTCATCTTTTTAGGTTTATGCTCTACTCCAGGTAAAGATCCGCCCGATTTGGATTTGTACATATAGGACAAATGCTTCCAAGATTATTGGTTTTCTTGCTCCCGCTTCCTCATCTGCGGTCATCAAGCCAACTTTGCTCTTTGGGAGGTGAAAGAGCGGTTGAAGCGGACATTTCGAAATGATAGCCCCTACTGCAATCAGACAGTGGAAAAAGAATGATAACTTAGGCGCGACGACACCTAGAGTCGAGATTGCAGTCTTCACGTTGTCGAACAGTCAACATACTTTCTTTAGTTCAATTTGTAGTCAATATGTTTTATACAAAAAGGAAAGTGTGTTTTCCCGCAGTAGGGTAGGGGGAGATTCTTTCTCTTTACTAGAGCCAAGACTGTACGAGGAGAGAAAGACTTAAGTCGACCATTTCTTTTTGTATTTCTTTTTTTTTTTCAATTCATTTTATACAAGTATTTATTAGAGTTGAGTATAGAGTACGTAGAATTTTTATTTTTTTATTTTTCACTCGGTATTCGATATTTATGTTGGAGTCCGATTAAATCTAATTTCAGATAGAAAAGTTTCCACATTTGAGGTAAAATGTTCCTTAAATGTAGTGCTATCAGATCATGCATGTAAATGGATTATAAAGTATCAACTTCTTGGATATGTTAGAAAAGCTAATTGTACTTCTATCTCTATCTTGTGTCAAATAGGAGTGGAATCTTAATTTGTGTAAAATAGCAAGTTATTTTCAGTTTTATATATTGGTTCTCTACTTTATATTGAGTTTATAATTCTGTTATATTGAAATAGTACAAAGTGTATTATTGACCTAGTAATTTGAAATTAACTAGATTTATTTTGTCCATATAATTATAGGTTAAATATACTTTGTGCTTGTTGACTTTTGTACTAAATATATTTTTTCCATTAAATTCTATACAAAGTCAAAATGGATTTAACAGACTGATTTTGCTATCAATTATGTTTAGGGTATATTGTGATAAAATAAATATATTTTAGGAGAAACATCCGAAAAGTTACCTCAAATCTCAAATGCATCATACCCCAAAAAAAAGACAAAAAATCATAATATAAAAAATTGCATCAAGCACAAAAAATAGATAAAAACAAAAATATACTTCAGAAAATTACACCAGATTTTAAAATAGCAAAACTCACCTCCAAATGTGAGTTCGTATTAAATTACTTTATAAGGAAAATATCACAAACATTAAATAAAATACAAGTTGATAAATCAGCCAGTTCTTTCCCATATCTATGCTTCCCAAAGCTATGCTCAAAATAGTGTGAATGGTGGCTGGTTTAACCATTAGACTGAATGTCTCACCACAATCGACTCCCTCTTGTTGCCAGTTCCATTAGCCACAAGCCTCGCCTTATGGCGTTCAAACTCACCACTATCTCTGAATTTCTGACGATATAACCACATGCAATGAATCACATTCACCCCCTCTGGTCTCGAGACAAAATCCCAAGTGCGCTGTGTAGTGAGCGAATTAAATTCTTCACGCATGACCGCATTCCAATTGGGGTCAATCTTGGCTAGTTTTGGATTTTTAGGTATTGGTGAGATAGTTTGAGTGGATAGGTTAAAGAGGTATTCGATTTGAAAATCCAATGCTATGAAAGGGTTTCCATACGGTGGGTCGGAAGTGGGACTGGTTGGGTCACAGGCAGTGAGGTGGGTTGGGTTTTTGTCTCGGGAACTGTGGACTGGATGGGGAAGTAGGGTCACGGGATTTGGGGCAGTGAGGTCATGGGATTTACCATTACAAGATTTATCATTATGGGGCGGGGGGTGGGGCAGTGTCGACGGTGACAGGAACGACGAGGCTGAGACGGGTGCAGTGGGTCGGATGTCGGACGACGGGGTGGGTGAGGCATTCGACTGGGGTAGGGGAAGTGATATGACGGGATGGATTGCGTTTCTAATGAGAGAGGAGGTGTCCGAATCGTCAAGAAAGCTATAGTCGGTGATTTGGAATTTTTGGACGGTGGCAAAAGGGAAGACGTTCTCCTCAAACGTGACATGACGAGAGGCAAGGACTTTATTTGTGGACAAATCATAGCATAAGTACCTCCTATGATTTGACGGAAAACTCAAGAAGATGCACGAAGTAGTCCTAGGTGCTAATTTATGAGGAGACGTGGAGGCGAGATTAGGGTAGCAAAGACACCAAAAAACCTAAAGGTGATCATAAGAAGGGATCCGACGAATAGAATTTCGGTGGAGTTTTTATTTTGAAGTGTATGTGTAGGTAATATGTTAAGGAGGTAGGCAACCATGTGAGGTGCATAGACCCAAAAAAGAGGGGAATAGATGCATGAAAGAGCATGGTATGAATCATATTGTTAATGGTGCAGAGGATTCTTTCGGCTTTACCATTTTGAAGTGAGGTATGGGGGAACGAGAATCGAAACACCATTGGTTGTACAAAATTTATGAAAGGGGAATTGTTAAACTCACGACCATTGTCACATTGAAATATTTTAATGATCTTCTCAAATTGGGTCTTAAAGTCTTAACATAAGCTTGAAATTCAAGGAAAATTGAGTAAACTTGGGACTTATATTTTAGAGGATAAACCCAAAGAAAGAGAGAGAAATCATCTAAAAATACCAAATAATATTTGTGACCCAGTTGCTAGTAATGTGAGATGTCCATAAATTCGCATGAATAATATCAAAAGGAGAAAAAGTACACTCAAAGATGATTTAAACGTAAGTCGAACATGCTTCCCTAAAGGACACGAATGGAAATTTTGGGTCAATTTCCCATTATTACACTGAATGAAATTTTGATTTCTAAGAAAACTAAAAACTGGTGCTTTTGGGTGTCTAAGTCTACTGTGCTAGGTTCATGGAGAGATTGCAACTAGAGAGGTATGTGGAGTGACACGTGCAGCGAAATTGGATGAGAAAGGATAAAGGTCCCATACTATTGCATCTCGTAAGAGGTGTCCCCGTATATAGGTCCTTTATAGAAAAACCAAATAGGTCAAACTCAATAGATACAGAATTGTCACTAGCAAATTTCCTAACAGAGATTAAATTTTTAATAATGTGAGAGCATATAGGACATTTTTGAGTGAAAAACGAGGGTGAGGTGAAGGTGTATGAGTGGTGCCATAACCTTGAATTGGAATGTGATTGCCATTTTTGACCAAAATGTATTGAGGATTATGCAAATTAAATAGTTGAGAAAGATTACCAGAGGTGCGAGTGAGGTGGGATGTGGCGCCCGTGACCATAACATCGTCGGGATGTTGAAGATTCATAGTACTATAGGCCTGGGCTAATTCGGTAGGTGTGAGGAGGTCAAAATTTTACTATTGTTGTTGGGCCGGTGCGAGATGGGCCTGCTCTATGTGGTCTGTCTGACGGGTACTTGGGCGAGGGCCCAGTAGGATAGCCTATTTCCACTGGCCTGCTGCGTCGGATATGGGCAGTGAGGGGCAACCTAGTTTCCGTAATTTGCCCAAAGAAGTGGGCTGGCCCATGGTGCTGGGTATATGGCCTGTTATGTTGGGCCGATGGAATTGGATCATCCTCCACAACCCTTTCCTCTTCCGCCATGACCCATTTCCACGGCCACGTCCCCTACTGCCACCTCGGCCACCACGGTGGGATGAGTTGTCCGTGTGTGGCGGTGGTCTGGTGGGCGGAGTGGTGGTCGGCAGTATGTCGACCGCCAAAGCCTATTGATTATGCCCGTTTTGTTTGTTTCGTCTAGTCTCCTCCTATAATAATTATGATCGGGCCTTGTTAAATATATGGAGGGGATCGGCTTGTTGGATCACGTGGCAAGCGTATCGTACTCACATTTCGATAAACCATTGATGAGTTACAAAACTATCTTTGTTTCGGAAATCGGATTGCCAACATTAGACAATTGATCAGCCACTAATTTAAGGTATTTACAATAGTCTGACATGTTAGCAAAATTTTCAAGACAGGTGTTGTTGAATTGCTCCTCCAGATACACGACACGTTCATGTTTATTATCCCGAAAGATTTCCTATAGCCTTGACCATAGTTCATGAGCGGAAGCACCTGTCTTCATAATAGTATGAAGTAAGTCTTTAGTGCTATGTGTGTCGTATATCCATTGTTTGACGATTGTGTCGAGCCTTTTCCACGTTGGGGTGTCGACGTCGGGTGGACGGGGGTAGGTGGTATCAATGTGATCAAGCACGTTGTATGCACATCCATGAATTTGAAATAGTTCAACCCACGACGAGCATTTACCATCCTCTTGATCAAGAATTAAAGGAATGAAGTTCTTGATGTTTGTCACGACAAAGGCCAGATGGAAGGTGGTAAGAGGTGGGGTGGAGGGATTAGGATGTGTGTCGTGGGTGGAGGAGGAATAAGCGAGGGAATCCATGACAATAGGCTGCCGGCAGCGTGTAGAAAAAGAGAAGAGGGGTGTCGAAATTTTAGGGTTTTCTGAAGGTGAAAAAAGGAGGGGGGGGATGTTAGGGTTTTGGAAGGGGTAGAGTTTGGCTCTTGATACCATGTAGAATAGTGTAATTCTTCTTGATTGGAGTCTTCTCATTGATACAATATTTATAGGAGTTTATAATTGTAATCCTAATCGAATGAGAATATCTACTTTACATAATTAAACTAGGATACTAATTACATAATATATGGAAAGTATTTGTGTATTCTCTATCAGTTACTATACAGGAGCCTTAAACCTAAACGTTGAAAAGTATAATTTGAATTACAATATTGTTTTTATTAGCGAATATTCTCCTAATATTCTCTGTATATTTTGTAATTATGATAGATGTATATTTAAGGTAACTTAGGATTCTAATTGTATTAGGAATCAATCTTTGTAAGGTAAGTTAGAATTTGTACCATATTAGGAATCAACCTTTGTACAACTATATATATTGTGAATAATGAAAGGAATCCCTAAGGGAAATTATTTCATCTTTCATGGTATCAAAGCCTAAAACCTAAATCCCTTCTCTTCCTCATTCTCGGCCAAAATCAACATTTTTTTCTAGTTTCTTCCTCCCTTTCTCGGCCAAACCAGAAAATTCCCTTCCATCGGCAGGCAGCAATCATGTCTTCCCCCACAAATTCCGGTTCATCCACTGGCACACTTGACAATCCCTCTCAACGTTCAATATCTTCTTTTCATCCGACATTCGCCGTTAACAACATCAAGAATTTTATCCCTATAATTCTTGACCAAGAAAACTGTCAATATTCCATGTGGATGGAACTATTCTACATTCATGCATGTGCATACAACGTGCTCGATCATATTGACGAATCTGTTCCTCGTCCCACCGATGTTACAGACTCAATCTGGCATCGTCTTGACGCCATCGTCATACAATGGATCTACGGCACCATCTCCAAAGACCCGTTGTGCACTATCATGAAAACAGTGCTACGGCACGTGAACTTTGGGTCCGTCTAGAAGAAATCTTTCGACAATAAAAATACTCGGGCCGTATATTTGGAAGAGCAATTCAATAATACCCGCCTCGAGAATTTTAACAACATGTCTGAATATTGTAAGCAACTGAAACTTATAACCGATCGACTATCCAACGTCGGGACTTTTGTTTCAGAAACCAAGATGGTGCTTCAACTTGTTGCGGGTTTACCAAAAGGTGAATATGACACTCGCAACAATGATTCAATAAGCCGACCCTCTCCTAAGTTTCAACAAGTCACGTTCACAACTATTGTTGGAAGAAACCAGACGTGCTAAACAAGAGGAACATAATCAAAAGGCGTTAGCCGTTCATGGGATGGCAACACCTGCGGCCAGCAGCAACTAGCCATCACAACATGTCCAGCAGCAGCAGCAGGCCAGTGGCGGAGGTCGTGGCGGCATAGGTCGCAACAACAAAGGCAAGGGCCGCGTAAAAGGCCAACGCAACCATTGGCTCGGACAAGAAGAATCGCAAGAACATCATCGCGGTGGTCCAACCAGCCAGCGGCGGTGGCCCAACCAGGCGAATTGGGCCTCGCCCGCATGCCCGTACCCGACCGCAGGGCCCCGGCCTCCGGCAGCAGCCTTGGTCGATCGGCCTATTGGGGCTCGCCCGATCACCGTGCGAGTCCAAGCGGCGGCAATAAGAAACACCACCTGGTTGCAGTCCAACAGCCCAACGGCCTGGCCCCGACTGATTTGGGCCAGGCCTACACCGCCGTGAACCTTCAACAGCCTGACGACAATTGGTACATAGACACCGGAGCTACATCTCACCTCACCCGGTCGTCAGGTAACCTATCTCAACTACGTCGGTTATAGTGTCCTCAATTTATTACTATCGGCAATGGTCATCGCATTCCAATTGAAGGTTACGGTAACACACCCACCAAACATCCACACCCACCTTTCTCCCTAAACCACGTCCTATACACACCTAACATCATTAAAAACTTAATCTCTGTTAGAAAATTCACTAGCAATAATTTTGTGTCTGTCGAATTTGACCATTTTGGTTTTTCTGTAAAGGAACTCAATACGGGGAAAATTCTTACACGCTGAAATAGTGTGAGAGACCTCTACCCATTTACTCAATCTTCCGCTGTCAGACCGCAAACACCTCTATCCCTTGCGGCAATCTCTCCCTCCACTTGGCACAACAGACTCGGACACCCCAGAGACCCGTTTTTACTTTTCTTAGGACTTCTAAGCGTATTTAATGTAATAATGAGAAAATTGCCCAACACTATTTTCTTGTCCACTAGGCAAACATACTCATCTTCCATTTATGTCATCAAACAGTGTTACTTTTTCTCCCTTTGATATTGTTCATGTTGATTTGTGGACATCTCCGATTGTTAGCTCTTTAGGTCATAAATTCTATCTAGTATTCTTGGATGATTTTTCACATTTTGTCTGGATTTACCTACTGAAATTCAAATCTGAAGTTTTTACAAAATTCCTCGAGTTTCAAAAATTCATTAAAACACAATTTGAAAAATCTATCAAATCATTCCAATGTGATAATGGACGTGAATTTAATAACTCGGCATTTCACAATTTTTGTTCTAAACATGGCATGGTTTTCCATTTTTCTTGTCCCTATACTTCTTCCCAAAATGGAAAGGCTGAAAGAATTATAGGTACCATCAATAACATGGTTCACACACTTCTGTTTCATGCCTGCCTACCACCGCTTTTTTGGGTCTATGCTGTCAAAATGGTAGAACCCTTCTTAATATTTTACCAACTAGCACACTCCAAAACAAGACCCCTACCGAAATCTTATACCGTAGGCTACCATCATATGATCACCTACGTATTTTTTGATGCTTATGCTACCCCAACATGGCCTCCACTGCACCTCACAAACTTGCCCCTCGCACTCTGCCATATGTCTTCCTTGGTCTATCTCCTAATCATCAGGGCTACTTGTGCTATGGCATTGCTACTCGCAAAATCATCATCTCCCGTCACGTCACCTTTGACGAGACAACCTTTCATTTTTCAAATCTCCAGAAATTTCAGACCACCAATTACATCTTTCTCGATGAACCAAGTCTGTCCCCGGTCATCCAAAATCTATACCAACAGCAACCCCACTGTTCTGACAGTCTCGCCACTGTCCGGCACCACCCCAACAGCTCCCTGCTCACCCCTACAGCCCCCAGTCGAGTCACTTGCACCACCAGCGACACTGCTTCCCATCACTCCAAAGAACCGAGTCCCAAAGACACTGTCCGAAACCGGTCCGGTGACTGAATCGCGCCCACCGGTCCCGTAACCGGTGGACCAAAGAACCTCCCGGCCCCCCGACCCACCGCCACTGCCGTCTCATCGCATGGAGACTGGTGCACAACACGGGATATTCAAACCCAAGGTTCACTTCAATCTCTCTACACAAACCTTATCACCCATTCCAAAAAATCCAAAACTAGCAAAACTGGACCCAAATTGGAATGCGGCCATATTTTAACGCTTTAACCAAGCAGAACACTTGGGATTTAGTACCTAGACCCGAAGGTGTGAATGTTATCCGGTGTATGTGGCTATTTCGGCACAAGTTCAGAGATAGTGGTGACTTAGAGAGGTATAAGGAAAGACTAGTCGCCAATGACACTAATCAGCATGAGGGTATTGATTGTAGTGAGACATTCAATCCGGTTGATAAACTGGCCACTATTCGGAATGTTCTCAGTATTGCTATGGGCATGCATTGGCCGATTCATCAGCTTGATGTCAAGAATGCATTCCTTCATGGGGATTTGAAAGAGACTGTGTACATGCATCAGGCTCCTAGCTTTGTTCATCCGGTAGCTCCGCAATTTGTGTGTCGTCTCAGAAAGTCATTGTATGGATTGAAACAATCACCCCGTGCTTGGTATGATCGTTTTGCCATGTATCTTCTGCGGATTGGTTTTGTATGTAGCAGGTGTGATAACTCTCTCTTCACTTTTCACCGAGGTAGCAGCACTGCATATTTGCTATTATATGTCGATGACATTGTTCTTACTGCCTCATCTAACGGTTTGAAGAATGAAATCATTGCTCTACTCAAAACTGAATTTGCTATGACTGACTTGGGCAAGCTAACTTATTTTTTGGGTATATCGGTAACCAAATCTGGAGCCACTATGTTCCTGTGTCAGCGTAAGTATGCAGAAGAGATAGTGTACAGGGCCAAGATGGCAAATTGTAAAATTATGCTAACTCCGGTGGACTCCAAATCCAAGCTTAGTGTCAATGACGGTGCGCCAGTTTCTGATCCCACTCTATATCGGAGTCTAGCAGGTGCTCTTCGGTATCTTACATTCACTAGGCATGATATTGCATATGTCGTTCAGCAGGTGTGTCTGTTCATGCACAACCCCCGAGAGTCCCATTTTGCCGCCCTCAAACGTATTATCAGATACGTTAAAGGCACACTAGACTTTGGATTACACCTATACCCCTCTGCCCTAACCAAGTTACTTGCCTACACGGATGCAGATTGGGCAGGATGCCCAGACACACGTCGCTCCACCTCGTGGTACCGTGTATTTTTGGGGATAATCTTATCTCATGGTCCGCCAAGAGGCAGGCCACACTATCCCGTTCGAGTGCTGAAGCAGAATATCGCGGTGTTGCTAATGTAGTTGCTGAGATCTGTTGGCTCCGAAATCTTCTTTTGGAGCTCCAATGTCCACTCCACAAGGCGTCTATAGTCTATTGTGATAACATATCTGCCATCTATATGACTCATAATCCGGTCCAACATCAGCGGACTAAGCATATTGAGATGGATATCCACTTTGTGCGAGAGAAGGTTGCCCGTGGTCAGGTCAAAATATTACATGTGCCTTCCTCTTATCAGTATGCAGACATCTTCACAAAGGGACTACCGCGACAGCTCTTCACCGACTTCCGATCCAGCCTTAGCGTTCGGCCTCCTCCCGCTCCGTCTGAGGGGTAGTATTAGCGAATATTTTCCGAATATTCTCTGTATATTTTGTAATTATGATAGATGTATATTTAAGGTAACTTAGGTTTCTAATTGTATTAGGAATCAACCTTTGTAAGGTAAGTTAGGATTCGTACCATATTAGGAATCAACTTTTGTACAACTATATATATATTGTGAATAATGAAAGGAATCCCTAAGGGAAATTATTCCATCTTTCAGTTTTTGTTAAGAGTTTTAATTACCCTAATAATTCATGATTTTCACCTTTATGTTCGCATTAATTTTATGATCGCGCTTTAGTGCCTATGATATATTTCAGGCCAAAATATCTGATGTATATTTGATTTACTGCTTTTTACTACTTATTCTCCATGCAAGAAAATTAATAATGCCATTGAGAAATCACATGTTATTACGTGCTTATTTTTTTTTGTTTTTCAAGTTTGATTTTCAGATAAAAAATGTGAAGTCTGTGGGTAAAGCAAATATTGTCGGCGGATGTAAATTGCAGGACCTGTTATGCAGATAGCATGTAAATAAGGTACGAATGATTCTTATATTGAAACAAAAGAGTGTGTTGTTGGTTTGACATCACAGGGATGGACATGTTGGTTTTGGATCTGCCAGGTCGGAAGTCTGCTCGCAAGTGAAACTATAGCATTGAAGAGCGGGTAGGTCATTGTGCAAGTTGAACCTAAGGTATGTTGTCATCACTGTTTTTGGAATTTCACCAGTTCCCTTCATGAATTAATGTTATTCTACGTCCCAAGGGTACTCTATCTATTGTCGCTGATCTAATTACGACATCCTACTGTTCCATTTCAATTTTTTAGCCAGCATTGCTGCCAGGATTTCTAGCTAAAATGCTTATTCAACTGAATGTATAAAGACATAAAAAGCTACGTCATACAAATATCATCCTAATTTGTAAGTATGTGTTGCACATGTAAATCATCTTAGCAGCAAAAGTATAAATTAAATAAGACCAATTTGCCTGAAATAATTAATTTTTTATGATGTATTTCATATGTCAATATGAAGTAAATTGACCACATTATTTTAGGATGGTCCAAAACAGAAACTATGTGTTCAATAGTTTTGTTCGCTGCTAACTCCAAGAACCGTCGTTATGTTCCTATGAGAAAATAATAAGAACTGTTTGAAAAGACTATGCAATGTTTATTTGAAACAAAAAGCTGAACACATGTTTTTATTTTTCCTGATGAGGAAGTCGATATTTTCACTGCATGTATGAGTTTTTATTTATGCTATGTTAAAGCTGTAGATGAGTACTATTCTCTAATTTAAGTTTATCCTCTCAAAGAAGAAGCAAGCATATGATTTTCTTGAAAGCGTCTGAACTGAGGGAAAGATTATAAAAAAAGATGTACATTGCCAAGAGCAAAAGTGCGGCTTATGCTTGGCCAAGATTTATTTATATGAGAAAGGAGAGAAATAGAAGGTGCTTTGGAAGTAGTAGGTCGTGTGGTTGAACAAGCTTTAGATGATCTTCGTGTAACATCAACTAATGATGTGTTAGAATTAGTGATAGTACAAATTAGTTAATTATGTTGTACACCACAGAGTCGGTTAATGTGTTAGGAGTTAGTTATATAAAGCACTGTACAATTGTAACTTTCTTTTTCCTCAGTGAAAGCTTCTTCTCCACACCTTAGATATTTCTCTACTGCTCACATGACAACTCACAGATCTTAGTTTTAACATGGTATCAGAGATCGGTTCTCTTCAAATTGAACTGAGATTTGTTCGATTATTTGATCTTATTTTCTTCGTTTCTCAATTCGAAATTTCTTCTTCGAGAATTCATCTATGGCGATCGGATCTACAGAAAATACAACGGGATCTACACATGCAGTGACTCAACAAATCGATTGCAATGATCCACTCTATGCTCATTCCTCGGATAGCCCTGGAATCTCTCTAGTTCCACAATTGTTGACAGGGACAGAGAATTATGCAGAATGGAGTCGATCTATGCGATTATCGCTGCTAGTGAAGAACAAAATTGGTTTTATTGATGAAAAATGTACTCGAGAAAAGTACGAAAGTGATGAATTCAAGCTTCATCTGTGGGATCGGTGTAACACTATCGTGGATTCAAAGTTCCGTTTCGAAGGAATTACGTCAAGGAATTGTCTATTCTTCAACAGCACAGAAAGTTTGTCTTGGATTGAAAGAGCGATTTGATAAGGTGAATGCGGCAAAAATCTATCACATGAACAAAGAAATTGCAGGTTTAACACAAGGTACTTCAAGTGTGCCCGTGTATTACTCACGTCTAAATGACCTATGGGATGAATTTGAATATGTTATTCCAGTTCCTTGTGAGTGAAAAATCTAAAACTTTTATCGAGTATATGCATTTACAAAAGGTTATGGAGTTTTTGATGGGACTCAATGATACTTACTCTCCACAAAGGAAGCAAGTCTTAATGATGGATCCTATGCCTTCGTTGAACCAAGAGTATTATATGATAATTCATGAAGAAAATACAAAGGTTGGGTGGAAATTACCAAGTGCAACCTAGAATTCTTGGGAATGCACCAGTAGAAGGGGAAGCCGTGCTCTAATTGCAGCAAATTCATATTATTTTAGGGGTCTGCTATATCCTGTCGCGTTCCCGGTCCATCGGAAAAGGGGACCGGTCTTGTCGGGTCGGGGCGGGACAGGGTCAGGGCGGGATCGGGTTTTCCGTTTTTTTTTGCACTTAATTTTAAAAAATAACATATATAAACACCTCAATAATTGAACAAGATAGTGTAATAAAAACATCTCAAGGCTGTTTTTGTGCCTCTTATATTATTAATAGAAATATGATTTTTTTGTAATACCATTTCAAAATTGCAACTTTGTGGTGTTGAAAGTTGCAAATAACATAGTAAAATTACAATTTAAAAAATTACATATTTAAAAACACATTTTCTAGTTTCTTTATAATGTCTTGTGGTTCTTCGGTTGGAATTGGAATTTGTTGGTCAAATTGCTCAACATCGCTTCCACCTCCGTCGGATAAGATTTCGTTGTAGTTTTCGTCATCTTCTTCATTGATCTCCGGTTGACCGCACCTTCTATGCTCCGCTCGTATCCAATATCTGAATAATACTGCAATCTCCAAGCTGTCTCCCGCTAATGAGTGTCTGTGCTCTCCTATTTGAAATCTTCCGGCTGAAAAAACACTTTCAGACGCTGTTGATGACGCTTGAATATTCAACACATCTCGGGCCATCTTTAACAGTGTCGGAAAGGTTTTCTCATTCTCCATCCAGTATTTCAGCAAGTCTTCACGTCCTTCTTCATTGAGAACTGCTTGGTACGGTACAACACCCTGCAAAACAAAAACATCAAACTCGCTAACTTGATTAGTAGTGGTACCACTATACATTCTATGTCTAAGGCTTTCAATACTAGCCTCATAAACAACATGTCTTTTTTGAGGTTGTGTTGAAGAAGAAGAAGATGGTATGGAAGCCGGTTGGTTTCTAGCACTTTCTTGTTGATAATGCCTATATACGTTTTTGCATTCATATTGTATGCTAGACAACACTTCTTCTTTAGTTTGTTCCTTAGGTGGTGGGTCATTTGAATTTTTTGGAGTTGGAGGTGGAAGTACTGCTATACAATCATAAATAGTTTTAATAAGTGCTTTACAACCGTCTATTTTAATAGTCAGATGTAATACATTACCAATAATATAAATAGTGGGAATAGGAATAAAATATTTTTTTAATTTGATAAGCATTTTTTTAATAGGTGCCTTATAAACTGGTTTTTCCATATATTCACTAAGTAATAAAAATATTAGAGCTATATAAAATAACATAGTTGAAATAGTAGGATAATATATACCAGAAAATTCTTTTGTTGCTTGAAAAAATTTCTTTAGAAATACAATAAGTTCTGAATTTTATTCTCAATCGTTATCTACAACCATATTAGTTGGATTTCGATTATGGGCATTAAAAATAAAGTTATAGGTCTTCTATAATCATAAGCAACAAGTAGTTGTTCGTATAAAGAATTCCACCTAGTCGCTACTTCTTCGGGAATTTTTCTATAAGGTAGTCCACAATCGTGACAAGTTTTTTTATATTCTTTTTTTCTTTGTATTCTATTACTTTTAAAAATAAAGTTTATAGCAAATTGTACTGTATTAAGAATGTCTTCAAAAAGGGATAGACCATCCTTTACAACTAAATTATGAATATGGCACACACATTTTATATGAAAATGATTAGGAAAAGATGGAGTTAAAAGATTTATTAAAAGTCTAATAACATAATTATTAGAAGAAGCATTATCTAACGTAACATTCATTATTTTATCAGTTATACCATAATAATTGCAACTTTGATGAATATTTTCTGCAATAAAATTTTCAGTGTGCCTATCATCGATATCTCTATATGCTAAAATACGTTTTTGCATAGACCATTTATAATCTATCCAATGACATGTTACAATTAAATAATCATGGCCGTTAGTACTACGGCCTATATCAAACGTGATAGGTACTCTGCCAGGAAAATGATATAATGAATAACGTAAATATTGTGGATATTCATGTGCAAATTTAAAAATGTCTCTCCTAACAGTTGATCTAGGAAAACCGTTAAAAGCATGATTATACATATCTCTAATGTAATGAATAAAACCAGGAGAGGAAGGAAATGAAAAAGGCAAACCCTCCACCGCAACTAATTTTGCTATTGCTTCCCTATCTCTATGTTTATCGTATTTAGGACCTACAATTACCATCGGGACACTATGTGAACCTTGACCCGACTGAGAGCGCATTGACGCACCCGACTTTGTAGCCTCGTATTCATCCCACCTAGCTTTGTGAAAACTTTGTACATGTCTCAATAAACCTCCCGTCCCACCCTGACCTTTTTCCATTTTAAATTTATAAATATTTTTACAAATTTGGCATCTAACTCCTTGATTCTCTTGGTCCCTATCAAAAAAATCTCTGGCAACAGATTTTAATTTTTTTTGTGTGGGGCCTCGTCACATACTAGGGGGAATATGAGGCGTTCCAGTTTCAGTTTGAGGTGCACTAGTGAGTGTGTCATCTAGATTAGTGGGTATGTCATCTAGATTATCTTCTAAATTAAAATCTGGTTGAGTTGCAGAATATATCTCATCGTCTAATGGTATATCATTAAAAAATTCAGTTTCATCTATATGAGTGTAATCAACCAAATCATCCTGTCTAGGAATAGGATGACTAGAAGAAGTACCCCTGCCATTGTTACCCCTACTAGAAGAAGCACCCTTACCCTTACCCTTAAACATACCTCTTAATCCTTTCATTTTAATTATGCTAATAAATAATTAAAGATAATGAAATTAAGTGTGATAATTAAAATAAAGTAACAATAATAATTTAAAGAAGGAACGAAGGTACCAAACGCCGACGTAACGTCGACATGTAATAGAGGTTGAAAATTAAAATTTTGCTTGATGGATGATCCTCAAGCTAGTTGCCAACTTCAAACCAAATTTTTGAACTTTGAATACAATTATACAAATGAACAAATAAAATATAATATTTAGTAGGCAATGTAGACTTGTAGAGAGGTAGATTGAGAGATTAGAGAGATTGTAGGAAGATTTGTGAGAAAGATGAAGAGAAAATGAGGTATTTATAGTTGGAAAATTAGGTTAAAGTGTAAATATATTAACTTAGGGGTTAAAAATAAATATTAAGGGGGTAGGGGGAGGCCAAAAGTGGTCGTTGCATAACGGCCAAAAATGGTCGTTGCACAACAGACAAAATATAAAATGGTTGTTGTGCAACGGTCATTTTTTGAAAAGGGGAGGGGGCGGGCGGGACCGGGGCACGTCGGACGGGATCAGGCCTGGGGCGGGATGAGCCTAGGTCCCGTCCCGAGTTCGAGTTTTGTGTTCGTTTTTTTTAGGGGGGTTGGGGCAGGACTGGACAGCCCTATCATATCCGGGACATAGTGGGAATGGCCTTGGTGGAGGATAAGATGCGGGAAGCGAGGTTGAGATGGTTCGGGCATGTGCAGAGAAGTGGCACAAATGCCCCAGTGCGGAGGTGTGAGAGGTTGGCTATGGACGGGTTCATAAGGGGTAAAGGTAGGTCGAAGAAGTATTGGGGAGAGGTGATTAGACGGGATATGACACAAGTGCAACTTACTGAGGACATGACCTTAGATATGGGGTTGTGAGGACACGTATTAGG
The DNA here is from genome assembly GCA_034509755.1 of Anisodus tanguticus. Taxonomy (NCBI): domain Eukaryota; kingdom Viridiplantae; phylum Streptophyta; class Magnoliopsida; order Solanales; family Solanaceae; genus Anisodus; species Anisodus tanguticus. Next base: position 32,151,911 of record CM067541.1, read on the forward strand.
GTAGAAGGGTAGTAGGTAGTTGAGCATAGTCCTACTTATGTTTACTTACTGTGTTATTATTGTAGCCCTGCTTAGCATATCATACTAGTAGGCGCAGTATTGTTTTATAGTCTCATGTCCTTTGATTTCTGTTGTATGTTCTTTCGTGTACTTTGTTTATCCTATTTACCTGCGTTAGTTACTGCTTCTTTTTTCAGAATGTTTTATCATGGCTTATTCACTTTTGTTACTCTCATTTTCATTCTGCTTTATATTTCTTGTCTGTGTCTGACCGTTTCTCTTGCTTTGTTTGTGCTTATGCTTTGTCTTGAGCCGAGGGCTTTCGAAAACAGCATCTCTACGTACCAAGATAGAAGTAAGGTCTGAGTACACTCTACCCTCCCCAGACCCCACGTTGTGGGACTTCACTTGGTATGTTGTTGTACGTGTGATATTTATTACTCAGTAACTTATATTCAACTTAACTATATATTGGCTAGTTTGTTTTGTATAAAATAATATAATTGGTATCAACTCAATTTGAAAAATCAGTCGTTGTTTCATTCTTCTTACAAAATCTAAAAAAATAATGAGAGAAATTTTCTAAACCTGTCTATTTTTTCCTTATTTTTGTCCACCAACATAGATAGTTGAAATGATTTAACCCTTCCATTTAATTTTCACAATTATTTTTTCAATAAATTGCAACCTTTAATCAGTAATATCCTATAAATTAGAATCTCACTCTATTTTCTTTTGAATTTCAACGTCCCATTTTGCTTTACGGAACTTTATTAGAAATGTCATAGCTGATGGTATTAATATTATTATCTCAAAAAAAATATGCCATACATTGTTCATTCACTTAATTAGTGAAATTGTAAACGTTGTTTGTATTGACTTATGTGATCCTATTTAATTGGGTACATAATTTAAGAATGGGATATTTTTTAAAATTGATATGTTTGCTGGTGATCTTTTTGTTCAATCATAAAATCTCTTTTTTTTTTCAAGTTAAATATATAAATACAACTTCAATTTCAAATATATTTTTTCTACTTAACTTCAAATACTATTTTTATAAAGTTCAATTGCCTACTTAAAATCTCAAAAAATAACACGTATATGTGGATGATGTTTTGTTATTTTATTTTTATTAATTTTAAATGTCTAATGTTAGTCTGTAACTTTTATAATAAGAAACAGAATAGAAAATGTGAAGAAAACTTTGTGCGTGTGATAATCAAAGAGAGAAGAAGTGAAATAAATACCTACTCCATGAAAGACAATTTTTTCACTCGAAGTTCTTCTGCAAAACTTTTTTGGAAGACATTTCAATTAATTTTCATGCTTTCTACGAAATAGTAGTTCACAATAAAAATTACATAACAAAAATAGAAGATAAATATTATATATACGCGCAAAAATACAGATAGGGTCCAGCTGAGGTAGTACAAAGTTGGCTGTGTCTCTCTAACATCATTTGTTTTTGTTTTTTGTTTTTTTTTACTAAGCTTGTCCTCTTAACTTGCCAATAATTACCAAAATACATACATGCAATAAAAGAACAAACGCCAGGGTAAAACTTGTGGGGCTTACCCCGAATCCAAGCTCACCTAGGTCCTCACCCTTCTTAAAACTTGGGTCACCCCTTGGGGCCCAAACTCTTACTCAAAACTATAGTTAATATAGTCCTCAATTCTTCCATATTCAACCGATGTGGGAGTTCTATTATTTGGCCAAACCAATCCATCTATTTGTGTCTCAAACACCTTACTTTTTGCATCAATATCTCTTTCATTCCTCAACGAAATTTGACGATACTTGGCACTAATATCATCTACTCATTTAGTATATTAGGCATGTGCGAAGAAACGATGTTTCCGACATGCGGGGCCCATGTGTTTAAGTCATTAAAGATGGCAAAAACTCAATCTCATATAGTTAAATTTTCAACAATCCCTTCTTGAAAGAGAATTGGTGCACACGAGGTGCCAAAGTTCAGCAATCTTTCAGCGGAAAGATATTGTATCAGGAAAGGTAGCTTTCGGCTTTGAACCTTCCTTAGTCGATTACCATCGGACTTACTTACTGCGCGGTGATCGTGATGTCTTGAACCTGTCACGACCCGACCCGACGGGCCGCGACTAATCGCCCTAATGACGTCATTATACTAACCTATCACACATAATCCAATTAACACTTAATGAGTCTGAAATCCGGCAGTATAACGCTGCAATAACAACATATGCCAAGGTAGGCAAGCCGACAAGGCTGCCTTTACCCCCGAATGTACCTGCCTCCTGAGGAGTCACAACTAGCCAACACAATACAACAGGCAAGCCGACAAGGCTGCCACTAGATAATATCATATATACACGGGGACACCCCAACATAGAGTACAATAGCATGACTGACCAAAACAGAGTTATGACCCTTACATAAGTACAACCCACAACTGTCTACAGACCTCTACAAGAAGGATAACGACATATGACGGGACAGGGCCCCGTCGTGCCCCTATATATACAAAAGTCAAAATAATAGGGTTCTATACCCAAAATGACAAAGCTCTGAATCAAATGAGCTTCCCAACCTGCTGAGTAGGAACCTTGGCCTGAGGTTCACCAAACTGAAAACCTGTACCTGCGGGCATGAAACGCACCCCCCGAGGAAAGGGGGTCGACGAAATAATGTACTGAGTATGTAAAACCTGAAATGCTGTAAAATAGGTCATAAGTGGCCAACAGAAAATAGGAGATCAGTATAAAAATCAGGATCCAAATCCAATTGTGACATAAACAATAAAAGTCATCTATGCCTTATAAAAATGAGAGTCAAGTCAAGAAAAATGAGTGCATGTCCATAAACATATATATATATATATATATATATATATATATATATATTATATATATATATATATATATATATATATATTATGTAACGTAACCCGGCCCACTAGTGTGGGACTCGATGAAGTCATATCGTAACCCGGCCCATGGTGGGACTCGGTAAAATCATATATCATCTATGGATCCATCCTACGTAACCCGGCCCTCTAGTGAGGGTCTCGGTGAAAAATGCAAGGATGTGCACGAACATAACCCGGCCCGGGACTCGGTGAGGTGAAGTAGTAACACTTAGCACGAGTAGATATCATGAGTAACCATATGCAAGTAAAAATGATCATTTGACTCTCAATAAAATCATTATAATAATGTCATAATAAACTCTTTGCTGAAAAATCATAGGCACTTCTCATAACAATCCTCTTTAGGAAGTAAACTGTAGAAGAATCAAGTACGTCCGCCGTACTTTCATTAAATCATGCCAAAAGAAAGAAGTAAGGGTTTCACATACCTTTTAGACGAACTAATCCACACAATATTAGAATATGCCTCGTTATAGAACTTCAACCTATAATAATGGTAATACGTTCGTTAATTCTATGATTACTAACATACTTTATATCGAATAACGACTTCTTATTCTATAAAAATTCGGGCAGCACTTCCCCCGTTTATACATGTTTCCACAACTTCCAAACGAGGCTAATAACATAAATAACCAAGCACCAATTAAGGGCACAACCAAAACAACAATAAAGGGAATTTACACACCTACTTCTCATGTAAATTTAGCCTCTTAATCCACATTAAAAACAGCCCAAAAAACAGTCCATGTTCCAACAACAACGAGGGTAGAACGTGAAGCCTTTCTAAGCCTTTCTACACCTTTATTCCTTTAGGACTTACATTAGCAATTACCACACCTAAACATGCATAATGGTAACTAAATTTTCAGCATTATAACACCACAAAACAGTCCCTAAAATAGTCCATATACATCACAACATGTCCAACAATTTCATGCAAGTTCTTGGCCACAACATGTCATAATTCCATAACTCTTATCTTAATTCCTAAAATCCAATTTCGTATTTCAATACTTCCATATAACTAATTCCAACTAAATATCAACGTTTCCTTTCAATTTCATCATGAAATTAGTGACAATAATAACAACAATAACCAACGAATCCAATAACACCAAAATCTGTCCCAAATCGGCAACTAGCCCAAAATTGTCACATGCAACGCTTAAATTCCAATTTTTCCTTAACACAAATTCATTACCTTAATTCTAACAACATGCATTCCAATTATATCGTAGAAAGAAGAATTTTATACCTCAAATTCGTCCAAAACAGTCCACAATTTTTGCCCACTGCTTGTCCGAAAATCCCCACTGTTTTGTAATTTTTCTCCTTTTTTTGTTCACTTCTTCAACTCCAATTGACATGCAAGTGTTCTACAATGTTAAGCCATCATCTCTACACGTTTTTCTTCCAAAATTTCATCCAAAAATCTCGAAATTTCTGGGCTAAAGTCTCGGCCACCAGTGGTTATTTTTGCCACTGTTTTTGGTGCTGTTTTGCTTCTAATTTTTGGTGAAAAATGTAGCCTAGGAAGAGAAGATAAAAACCTCAAATTTGGCTATGGGGTTGGGGGGTTCTCGGCTGGGGTATGGGGGAGGAGAGGAGAGGAGAGTTTGTTTTAAGTTTTGAATGAAGAAGATGAAAGAATGTAGGTTAATTAAAAAAAATCTTGATTTTTAATATTACACTTTGGCCTCCAAATTCTTCAATTAATAAATCTTAAACCCACCTCTTTTAATTCCCGAGAATTTCATAAAGTCTCGTATCCTCAATGTCATAATTTTATAATACAATGCTATTCCATAACTCCATTGGAATAAATTCAACTACTAGGATTAATTCTCGTCGTCACATGTATATTACTAAAGAAAAACTATTCCGGGATAACATCCGTTTATACACTAATTTCCCGTATTAACATATGTAAGTGTTCCTTATATTCAATATCCGAATCTTAATTCCTTAATGATGTTCTTAATTATCGTCTTAATCTTACGAGGTGTAACAGAACCGTCAGTGTTTAGTGTAAACTAAGACAATGATATCAACACAATAACTCCCCTTATTAATTTCTTCTCATAGTTTTGTCTATTGTGTCCATGGACAACTCTTGGATTCTTAAGTGCGTACATTTGAAGCGGCCTGTCTTCACACTTAAATAGGTGATCTCCTTTAAGGTATCCTGCTATACCCAACTCGCAAGTGTTAGGAATCATTAAAATTTTTAGAAAGTTATCCTTTACCATTTATGCAGGTAGCACGTAATGTCTATCGCGGGGGAAGCGCTCTTACTTCCAGTGAAGCGCTAAAACTGAACCTCTACAATTTAGTTTTCCCATTGACCAAAATTCTTGGGATCTCCAGTCAGTAAGGTTGGGTTACCACCATAAAAATTCTTATTGTTTAGGTTTTAAGCCCATTCCCCTAGACAGACATAATATTTGATCTTTGGGTAGGCCTTTAATTAATGGATCCGCTATATTATCCTTTGATTTGACGTAATCAATGGAAATGACACCCGTAGTGATCAACTGCCTAATTATCTTATGTCTCCGATGAATATGTCTAGACTTGCCGTTGTACATACTATTATATGCCCTTCCTAAAGCCGATTGACTGTCACAGTGAATCATCACCGAAGGTACGGGTTTATCCCAACAAGGGATATCCTCTAAGAAGTCGTAAAGTCATTCTGCTTTTTCCCCTGCTTTATCCAAAGCAATAAACTCCGATTCCATCGTGGATCGGGCGATGCATGTTTGTTTAGAGGACTTCCAAGACAGATCCCCACCACCAATTGTAAAAATATACCCACTGGTGGATTTGATGTTCTTTATGTCCGATATTCAGTTTGCATCACTGTATCCTTCCAATACGGCTGAAGATCTAGAATAATGTAATTCGTAAGTCAACGAATATTTCAGATATCGTAGTATCCGATTTAACGCCTTCCAGTGATCAATTCCAGGATTACGAGTAAGCATAGCCAACTTATTTAAACTGCCAATGACCTGCGCATATCACTCTTGGGATACGGTGCACTACGATTCTTATCAATTCTATGATTCATATCCATTGGTGACTTCATAGGGGGACTGTCAAATACATCAAATTTCCTCAAAACATCTTCAATGTAATGAGATTGATATAAGACCAGCCCATCAGATGTCTTAGAAATCTTAATTTCTATGATTACATCTGCAATACCCATATATTTCATGTCGAAACATTGTTTCAACATATTCTTGATTTCCAGGATCAAGTCTAGACTACTTCCGGTGATGACCATGTCATCTACGTAAAGGCATATCACGACAAATGAGTCAGAGTTCCCTTTGATATAAATACATTTATCACATTCATTTATGGAGAAACCTTTTGATAATAAAGTATTATCAAACTTTTCATGCCATTGTTTCGGGGCTTGTTTGAGTTCGTACAGAGACTTAACAAGTCGACATACTTTCTTTTCTTGTCATGGAACCACATATCCCTCGGGTTGTTCCATGTATATTTCCTTTTCCAACTATCCATTTACGAAGGATGTCTTAACATCCATTTGATGTGTCTCAAGGTCACACAAAGCTGCAATGGCTATGAATACCCTCATGGACGTTAATCTAGACACAGAGGAGTATGTGTCGAAGTAATCAAGGCCTTTCTTTTAATTGTAACCTTTGACTACTAATCTGGCCTTATACTTGTCAATAGTTACATCTGCTTTGTACTTTCTTTTGAGTATCCACTTACAACCCAAAGGTTTGCTTCCCGGAGGAAGATCAACCATTCCCCAAGTATGGTTTTACATTATGCAATCTATTTCACTTTCTATAGCTTCTTTCTAAAGCGGTGCTTCTGGAGTTGACAAAGCTTCATTAATTGTCCTCGGTTCATTTTCAACCATATAGGTTAGAAAATCTTAACCAAAGGTTTTGTCCTTTTTGGCCCTTTTTCTCCGTCTTGGTTCAACCTCTGGAACCCTTAAGTTCTGTAGATCTGGAACATTAAGTTCCGGATAGTCAGTAACTTCTGAGTCCTGTAGATCTGGAACGTCTAGTTTCGGATAATCAGAAACTCCCGGGTCATGTTTATTTTGAGCATTTTGTTCATAACTTCATTTGCGCGAAATTATTTCTTTTTCCTTTCGAGGAAAGATCTATTCAAAGAATTCAGCATTCCTTGATTTCATGATCGTACCCTCGTGGATATCAGGTATCTCCGACTTATACACTTAGAAGCGATAAGGACTGCTGTTATATGCATATCTTATGAATAAGCAATCTACAGTCTTAGGTCTAATTTTGACCTATTTTGGTTTAGGTACTTCGACCTTTGCCAAACAGCCCCACTCTTTCAAATATTTGTAAGTGGGTTTCTTTTCTTTTCATGATTCATATGGAGTTTTATCCTTACGCTTATGTGGAACTCTATTGAGAATTATATTAGCGGTAAGAATCGCTTCGCCCTGCATGTTTTGAGCTAAACCGGAATTGATAAGTAAAACATTTATCATTTCCTTTAACGTATGATTTTTACTCTCGGCAATACCTTTAGACTGAGGCGAGTAAGGAGCGGTCGTTTGATGAACAATGCTGAATTGAGCACAGTATTCATCAAAGGGTGATACGTATTCTCCCCCTCTATCACTACGAATTGCCTTAATCCGTAGGTTTAGTTGATTTTCAACTTCTGCTTTGTAACATTTAAATGCTTCAAATACTTCATCTTTACTTTTCAACAAGTAAACATAACAATACCTTGTACTATTATCAATGAAAGTCACAAAGTACTTATTCCCCCTCTAGTTTGCACAAACTTTAAATCACATATGTCGGTGTGAATAAGTTCTAGATGAGCGGTGTTTCTTTCAACTGAATGGAAAGATGATTTGGTTAATTTTGCCTCTATGTACACCTCACATTTATGTTGAGGGTTTATGTCGAAGAAAGGCAACACTTCCAACTTTACTAACTTTTGAATGGATTTGTAGTTAACATGTCCTAATCTATGAGGCCATAAATTAGAGGATTCAAGCAAGTAGGTAGAAGGCCTTGTTTCATTAGATGAACGGATTATAGACATAGTATTCATTTTGAAGAGGACGTCACATGCAAAGCCCTTTCCTACAAATATATCATTCTTAGTTATTACAAATTTGTTGGACTAAAAAACTAGTCTAAAGCCAGCTTTGACCAACAGTGGCCCTGAAACCAAGTTCTTGCGGATGTCAGGAACGTGCATCACTTCCTTCAGAGTAAGCTCTTTGCCTGAAGTCATTTTGAGGACAACCTTTCTAACCCCTTACACTTCAGAGGTAGCGTTGTTGCCCATGAACAACTTTTTACCTGTGATTGGGCGTAAGAAGAGAATGCACTCTTGTCAGAGCATATGTGACAGGTTGCACCCGTGTCTGTCCACTATTTCCTTGGATTCTCCACCAGATTTGCCTCCAACACTACAATCGAGAAGTCCACAATTATGTTGTCAAGGTTCGAAGGACCACCCTCGTCTTGTACAACATTGGCTTTGGCCTTGCCTTTGTTCTTGGCATTTTCCTTCTGCTCTCGCTTAAGTTTGTGGCACTCTTTGATCACATGGCCAGGCTTTCCACAGTGATGGAAGTTTTCTTTGAACCTCTCCATCGGTTGGCTTTTGTCGTCTCCCTGAAACTTGCGCTTTTTGTTAGTGTTTCCTTTCGAATCAACCAGATTCATTTTTGCCTCAATTGGCTACTTTCCCTTAGATATAGCCCTTTTATTGTCCTCATGTATTTGCAGTTTGATCAGAAGGTCTTCAAACCCCATTTCTTTTGTCTTTAGTTTGAGATAACTCATGAACTCATTCCATGAAGGAGGCAATTTCTCAATCAAAGATGCAACCAGAAACTGCTCATTTGGCTTCATTCCTTCCAAATCCAGATGATGAAGAATTATTTATAACTCCTGGATTTGGGACATCATTGATTTACCATTTACCATCCACCATTTGAAATTTCAGAAACTTTCCAATGATGAATTTCTTAGTACCCGCATCCTGTGCGCTGTACTTTTTCTTGAGTTTTTCCCACAACTCATTTGTCGTCTTCACGATGCAATACACATTATAGAGTGTATCTGACAGACCGTTCAAAATGCAGCTTTTGCACATGAAATCACTATAATTCCAGGCATGTAGTGTTAACTTCAGGGCATTTGTGACCTGGATATCTTTGTCCACTTCAATCATTGTGTTAGACTGAGTGTCTATTGCATCCCTACCAGAATAAGGATCTTTTGTCAGAAAGTGTGACAGGTTCAACGTAGTAAGATAAAACAACGTTTTTTGTTGCCATCTCTTGAAATTGGTACCCATAAACTTTTCTAGGTGTTCTCTTTGGAAATTGGCCGGAGCAGAACCATTGTCAATGGTTGAAGAAGACATCTTTCGAACACTTAGAAATATATTTTGTCTTAAATTATAGGTAAAAGTGTATCAGAAAGGTTAATCAAGAAGGAAAAGTTGAGTCGAAAGATGTCTCTCTTTCTTTAAGACAAAATTTCCAAGTATAGATGATTTTACGGTATTGAACAATTGTCTCCCAAGATAAAACAACAACAACCAACAATACAATTTAAGAATGTTGATTCCGACGAAGAAAAAGAATATTGAACAGATTGCAAAGAGAAGAGAGGATTTGCTATTTTTTTCTATTTTTCGTGTGTTTGAACTGAACAGTAATGTTCAATTTATAGGTGAAGAAGAGAGCGAATTCTGACTGTTGAAGTCAGATCCGTTGGCTGGCGCCGTTTGGAGAAGATAGAGTCGTTGCAACATTTCCGAAATATTCAGGGACCAAAGTGTAAATAAGAAATATTTCAGGGACCAAAAGAGTTTTGGAAGAAAGCCCGTGACCCGATCGGGCGGGCGGCGGCGCGCATGCGGCTTAGCCCCGAACCCAAACTCACCTAGATCCTCCCCCTCCTTAAAACTTGGGTCACCCCTTGGGGCCCAAATCCTTACTCAAAACTATAGTTAATATAGTCCTCAATCCTTCCATATTCAACCGATGTGGGAGTTTTATTATTTGGCCAAACCAATCCATCTATTTGTGTCTCAAATACTTTACTTTGTGCATCAATATCTCTTTCATTCCTCAACGAAATTTGACGATACTTGACACTAATATCATCTACTCATTTAGTATATTAGGTATGTGCGAAGAAACGATATTTCCAATATGTGGGGCACATGTGTTTAAGTCATTAAATATGAGAAAAACTCAATCCCATATAATTAAATTTCCAACCATAGTATCTGACACATCTATCAGAAATTCTTATGTATCAGTTTTACTTTTGGGGCACTATACCAAAATTATTTTAGTTTATTCTAAAATTATGTAGACGATCATAACCTGAAATAAAAGTTCACTCTTTGAGTTCTACATATATCTCCAAAAAAATGATGTCGAAAATATACATTGGGCCCATGCTTAGCACGGGCAATGCTTTACTAGTATATTCAGAAGCTACAATGAACATTTTTTTTAGGCCAATCATCTTATTCCGTTTTAACTGAAATGACTAAATTGCCCCCGCAATCCTAATCATGCATGTTGACCTGCTGGCTGCTGTGTGCTTACTCCATCTTCTAATATAATAGAATAACTAGAAACTACAATTTAAAAATAAAATGATTATTGTAAATTATTGTGTTTGTAAAGATGAAGTACTTGATTTTAAGGGTGTATTTAAAGATGGGCAGCGCCAACAAAATGCTTCGACACGTTTATGAATACATATAAATAATGCTCATTTATTTTGAATCTTTTGAAGAAACATCTGATATAGTAGTTACATATAAAGCCATTTAGTTAACTTCTTCTGCGAGGAGAGTGACTTCTGAATGACTTAATTTAATGAGTATATATATACCATTTATAATTTCTATAATATGGTAAATCTTATTCTTATTCTATTCCCAAAACTCTATTCTATTTGTACAAGAATTCTATAATTATGGTAAGTGTACAATGTTAATTATATACAAAAAACCTATTACCATATACACGGTGTGTATACCGTGTATATCACGGTCTTCCAGTTGCCTTGGGTTTCCGTGATTTACACGGTATACACAAGAGAGTATACCGTGTATACAATGGTATATTTTCACACCCCCGCAGTCATAGCGGGCGATCTTCGTACGCTGAGACTATCCCGAAAATCTTCAAAGAGGACTGAGGGAAGACCCATAGTGAAGATGTCTGCAATTTGATACCTGGAAGGGACATGTAAGACGCGTCCTTGTCCACGAGCTACCTTTTCGCGAACAAAATGTATATCTATCTCAATATGTTTAATGCGCTGGTGTTGAACCGGATTCCCAGAAAGATATACGGCACTAATATTATCACAATATACCAAGGTAGATTTTTGAATGGGAAAGTGAAGCTCTAAGAGAAGATTGTGTAACCAACATGATTCAGAAACCACATTGGACATCTCTCGATACTCGGCCTCTGCACTAGAGCGTGATAATGTAGATTGTCGCTTTGCAGACCATGAGATCAAGTTATTACCAAGAAACATACAATAACCAGACGTGGAGCGTCTGGTCTCCGGACAGCCACCCCGATCAACATCGGTATACGAGACAAGTGTAGAGGCTGACGACGGATATAGATACAAACCATAGTCAAGAGTTCCCTGTATGTATCGGATAATGTGTTTGAGTGCATTCATGTGCTCCACCCATAGGATCATGCATAAACAGACACACCTGTTGTACGGCATACGTAATATCCGGTCTTGTGAAAGTAAGATACTGAAGAGCTCCTGCCAGACTGCGATAATGAGTAGGATCCTCGTAATGTGAGCCAGCCGCAGCACCTAGCTTGTGCTTGGTATCAACTGGAGTGAAAGTAGACTTACACGAAGACATACCAGCGTGCTCAATGATCTCAGCGGCATACTTCCGTTGGGAAAAGAATAACCCACCTGCATGACGAGTTACAGCAATTCCCAAAAAGTAACTCAATGGCCCCAAGTCTTTCATAGTAAACTCAGAACTGAGCATGGTCATGATAGACTTGCGCAAAAAATCAGAAGAGGTAGTCAAGATAATATCGTCCACATATAATAGAATATAAGCCTGGGAAGTACCACGACGATATATGAAGAATGAATTATCAGACCTGCTGTGAGAAAACTCAATAGACGAAACATAGTCTGCAAATCTCTTATACCAAGCCTGAGGGGCCTGCTTAAGCCCATACAAGGACTTCTTTAATAAACAGACATGATGAGGATATTTGTGGTCTCGAAAACCCAAGGGTTGATGCATGTAAACGGTCTCCTTAAGATCATCATGTAAGAAAGTATTATTCACATCTAACTGATGAATGGGCCATGACTTTGAAATATCCAAACTGAGAACAATGCGAATGGTAGCCGGTTTGACCACCGAACTAAATGTCTCACCACAATCCACGCCAACCTGCTGAGTCTTACCATCACCTACAAGATGAGTCTTATGTCTTGCAAAAGAGCCATCAGAATTATCTTTATGAGTAAAAATCCACATACACCGAATAATATTAACACCAGAAGGACGGGGGACCAACTCTCACGTCTTATTTTTAATAAGAGCATTATATTCATTGGTCATAACCAATTTCCAATTTGAGTCATTTAAGGCAGACACGGGGTTATGTGGTAGAGGGGATTTAGAGACATTAGAATGGAGATTAAAATGTTGTTTTGGTTTTAAAATTCCCCGTTGACTACGAGTGACTGGCCCATGACTCGAGGAGGAAGCATGTGGATTTTGGCCAGTGGGGTGGGGTGGTGACGGACTGGCCATCAGGCAGTGGGCCTGCTGGCCCAAAACTGGAAACAGTGGTTGGGTCAGGAGCAGAACGTGAAGCGGAAGCAGTTTCGGTATTGGGCTGGGCAACCGGCCCAATAGTAAAACTAGGGCAGAAACAGTGGGTCCAGCGGGCAGTGGGTCCAGCGGGCAGTGCGCCCGATGGTGGATAGTGGGTGCGGGACAAATCCAATAAATGATGGATAATATACGAGGAGACCTCATCGTCTAAAAAATTATACGAACTAGGCCTGTGACTTCTCACTTTAGCAAACGAAAATTGGGTTTCATAAAAAATAACAAGGGGACTAATTATGATTTTATTAGACGATAAATCAAAACATTTGTAACCACGATGATTAGATGGATAACCCAAAAATACAAAAGGGTAGAACGGGCTTGAAGTTTGTTAATTGTAGTTGACGGAAATAGTGGATAACATAAGCACCCAAAGACCCTAAGATGTGAATATGAATGAGTCTTATTATAGAGGAATTTAAGAGGGGATTAATATGGCAATCCTTTGGTAGGAAGTATGTTAAGAAGATAAGTAGTCATTTGTAGAGCATGATCCCAAAAGGAAGGGGGTACGGAAGCATGGATCAATAAAGTTCGAACGATATTATTAATGGTATGAGGACAAGAGAAACGAAAAACTATGTCATTAGCATCACAAAAATTCCGAAACAACCCATTATCATATTATTTGCCATTATCACATTGAATTTTTTTTTCCCGTTCAAATTGTGTACAGATGAATGCTCTAAACTGTAGGAATATGGAAAAAACTTGAGATTTTTTCACTAACGGAAAGGTCCATACAAAATTAGAATAATCATCCAAAAATAGAACATAATAACGATGGCCCACAAAACTTAAAATGGGAGAGGTCCATAAATCGCTATGAATAATATCAAATGACATTAAAGTACGAGAAGTAGAAGCTACAAATGGGAATCTAACATATTTTTCTAAAGGACATGAATGACAAATTGGAGTACTACGCGTACCCTTACAAGAAATAAAATTATTTTTATGCAAAGAAGAAACAATAGACGACCCAAGGTGACACAAACATGCATGACATAAGAAAGGAGCTAGAGCTGCAAAACTAGATGGAAAGGCTTGACTCGAGAGACTAGATGCGGGCGTGATAGGATAAATATCTCCCCTACTATTACATCTCATGAGAGGTATTCCCGTCTTGAAATCCTTCGCAGAAAACCCAAAAGGATCAAAATTAACAGAAACCCAATTATAAGTGGTGAATTTACGGATATACACCAAATTTTTAATTAAGTTAGGGGCATGAAGGGCATTTTTCAAAACAAGAGGTGGATGTGGGGGAGACAAAGTTGTATGACCGTAACCACGAATTGGAATTGAGTTGCCATTACCAATAATGATGCCACGATTTTTGCTCAAATTGAAATAAACCGAGAGAGTACCTTGGTCGGACGTCATGTGAGAAGTGGCACCGGTGTCCATGTACCAATTTACGTCTGGAGGATTTAATCCAAGTGTATGCATGGCGGCCTCAATATCAGTCGGAGTCGGGATCGGATTAGGGCCCGTAGCATGGAAAGCCTGCGGGGGTCGAGGCCAAAGCAGGCCTTTCCACTGTCCATGCCCAGCAGTGTGCCGAAATCTACTGGGTTGTGAAACATTGGGCCTGAAGGGCTGCTGAGAAGCCCACTGGCCTTCGTAGGCTAAAGTAGGAAAATAGGGGATGTGGGGCCACTGCCCACTGGCCTAGCCCCACTACCAGGGGGGCTATGGCTGGGACCATTTGGGTTGCGGCCCACTCTCAATGTGTTTAGGCCCACCGCCACCATTTTGGCAACCTCCACCACCGCCGGTACTACCACGATTGCCACCGCGATTTTTGCCATTATTTTTCTAATTCTTCTTGCCTCCACCGTGAGTACGGTTTTGGCCCGATTTATCAACAAAACCTTGAGAACTATCGGATGACATCATCATCACCACGAAACTAGCACCGATAGCCGCCTTTTTTGTCAAGCCGACTTCTTCTAACGTGAACATTGAACGGGCTTAATAAAAATGTGGAAGTGGATTACTTTGATGGAGGAGAGTCCCAATGCCATTAAAGGCCTCAGATAGGTATTCCGCCATTTGTAAAACAAGACGATTATTGGTAATAGGAGGTCTGATATTACGGAGTTGGTCTACTAATTCCTTGAGTCATTTACAATAAGCCGAAACATTTGGGAAATCTTTCATGCTAACTTGGGAGAATTCCTGCTCAAGGGTGACAGTACGAGAGTGTTGATTATCCTGGAATATATCACGCAATCTATTACAGGTAGCCATAGTCGTAGTGTCTAGTTCAATGATCGTCTGTAAAAGGTCGGTAGAAATAGTGGAGTAAATCCACTGAAGGACGGTAGCATCAAGAGTAATCCATAACTGAGGATCCTCCGCGGGAGTAGGGGTAGAGGGAGAAATTATGTGATGGAGGACTTGATGTGAGATTGCGTGAATTTTGAACAACTCTGCCCACGTCGCATACTGGACGTTTTCCATCTCAAGAACAATAGGGATGTGGTTCTTGATATTGGAAATAGTAAGGGCATGATGAAATACGTTCTTAGACATAATGAAAGAACAAATGGATTGAGAAGAAATTTGGGAAGAGATGAGGTAAAAGTGGCACGAAATCCGAGGATGGGCACGGATTCCAATGCATCTCACCCGAGAAGGGAAGATCAAAAAAATGAGAGAAATTGCGGAGTTGTGGTACCACAAGTTGCCATAAAACCCACTTCCGAATTTTTTATAAAACCTTTTTTTCAAAACATTGTGACTATTGAAAAATGATTTTTTGATAAAGATCCTTTTATGGCAATTCAAAAATATTTTGAACTACGATGATTTTATAAACCATGGGATATCCTCAAAACCCCCTATTTTTACCAATCTATCCTAGAAGTATCAGGATCAGCCATAATAAAAATATTTTTTATAAAGATAACAAGGATCCCTCATACTCCACGCGTAAAATAGTTAGAGTAATTGCCCCAAGTGGTTGGGAAAATGACCTCTCTCAATTTCTTAATTTTCCTAATACCTACAAAAACACCCCGTTCTTCGATGTTCCATTTAATTACTGGAATTACCAACAAGCTTGGTTTAATTCCTTCTTTGTTCAAAATGTCAAGCGAAGCCATACCTGACTCTTTTATTTTGATACCTCATGCATTCCATCCCAATTCCCAACATGATGGAATTCATGGTGGGAACAATTTGAATCCACCTTGGATATATTAAAACCACAAATTATTCAATCCTTTAACCTCTTTAAATCCCTCTATAAACCTACCGATGAAGAAAGAAGATTCATGCCCCTAATCTATTTCATACCATATTCCATCTGTCGTGGGTATTCGTATGGTTCGTAGATTACTCTGAAAATAAAACTCCGGCAATTCGAAGAAGGTTTAAAATAAGATGGTGGGACAACTTTAAAATACCACTAAGTTTAACCACATCAAAAGTCCAGGAATGGTTAAGTAATCAAAAAACCATTCATAAACAAATATCACTGCAAAACACCGGAGCACACCCAATTCCTTGCCCAGAAATCTCAAATGGCCTCAATGCTTACAACGGTCAAAAATCTGGAAGAAATGCAGTCGATAATTTTGAAATTTGCACAATTACCTTCATTAAAGCAAGACTCTTCATAAGAAGAACCGTTGATTGATTTGGAAGACGATGCAATTTTTGACAATAGTGAATTCTGAAAAGATTGCCAAAATAAGACAAAAATGCCGATAACATAAAGTGCCACAAAAAATACTTTCAAAAAGGTAATGATGAAAGTGGAAAAAATATGCAAAAAATTCCAGCAACAATGCAGGAAAATGCCAAACAATAACTTGCATTTGGATGATGTCATTGATGATGTATTTATTTTCCTTTCTATTTACAAGATTGCCATGTAAAATTCCTATAAAAGGATATCATTTCTCCTTCCATGGGCAAGCCAAGTTTTAGAGAGAAAAGGAGGAAATAATCTAGAAAGAGAAAAAACCTTATCCAAAAACTCACAAGATCTCCTCAAAATATTCAAGTCTAAATCTTTGTAAGTTTTGATATTTTTAATGCATTTGATTATGGATGATAATACCACCTAATCTTTTAAATTATTGCATTATGTTTAAATTTTTGTTATAAATTTGGTTGGTTCTACCGCCTATCTCATATATTCTTGCATTGTGTTTTTATTATAAATTTGGTCAGTTCTACCGCCTATCTCATAAATTCTTGCATATCCTTTTGAATTATGGATTCCCTCTTGGGAACCTTAATTTAAAAAAAGTTTAATTAATTTTATTCTATTTCACTTTCTGCATAAATATTAAATCAGAGATTTTCATTCTTTATAATTATTTTCCATTTGTTATCCCCTTAGATTCTAGGCAGTTGTTGGTATCAGAGCCAAGGGAGGGTAGAGATTATAGAAAAATTTGTTCAGATTTATAAAATTGTTGTCGAAAGATTTAGGCTCTTTAGAGTATTTTTGCCTAGGAAGGTCTGGGTAGTAAGTCCTTAGGGAAGGTAGTTAACCCCAGAAATAGCTTAGGATTGTAGAAAGAACTTAAATTTCAAAAATAAAATTTTATAAAAATGGATACGTTTTTCAATAGATCTACTTCTTCTAACTTTCAACATCTTCCATGGATTTCAAGAAGATAATAAATTATGAGGAAATAGTTATACAAGACTTTGAAAAATCGATAGATAATTGGAAAATACCGAGAGTAACTAGAGATCAAATTTACAAATATTCCAAATACCAATTTTTTAAAACATATTACACAATTAAAACAGAAGAAAGAGATATTTAATTAAGAAAACCCTTTGAAACAATCCAATCACTTTCTCAAGATTCATTGAAGAAACAAAAAGAAAGAAATTACAAGTACATCCATATTGGCTTAGTTCAAGTAGGGATAAAACCTTTAACAAAAGAAGGATTAAATACTTCAATTCTTGCGATCTTAAGAGATGCTAGATTCACTAACTTTGAAGACTTCTTATTAAGTTCTGTTGAATCTAGCCTCTGCACGAGGCCAATCTCTTTTGATTGTTATCCAAATTGTTCAGTATCTAATACTATAATACCAAGACTTATTAAATGGAAAGATATTACCCTTCAAGAAGAATGGATATTGGAAGGAGCCGTTAAACCTGAACCACTAGAAACTTTCCAACCAATACTCAACTTAAACAAGTAACCCAATACCAGGATGGTAGAGTTAGTCTATCATTCCTTAGAAAATCTACGAGTAATAGATACAATGATACATGTTCTATAGAGACCGTAGATTTAGGAAAAGTCTCACAAATTCCTTCGGTAATAAACACACCTTATAAAATAAAACCTAGACATTCTATGTCAGATTTACCCAATTTAAGAAATGTAGACTATACCAACGAAATACCTAGACCCGTATATGAAAATTCTATGCTAGAGAAAAATAGATGTTCAACAACCAGAGCAAGAACCTACTAGTCCAACATTTTCCTCAATAACAGAAAATATAGTAAACGAAATTGGAGTTTTAGAAAAAGAATTTCAAGTAGATAAAAAAATCCTACGTGAAGACTTTTATGGAAAACATAACTTAGAAAAAAGAACTTGGTTCTTTCAAAACATTTTAGATACTAGGAAACAAATACAAGAAAAATTCTATGAATTTATAGTTGAAGATAGAATAAACATTTTATTCTTCGATGGTTTGAAATATATTCTTCTCAAAATTCCATAGACTATCCTTTTTCAAAATCAGTATACCCTATTACAACTAGGAATAAAACACCAAAATGGGAGACCCTAGCCGATACTAGGAAAATCCAATCTATCCACCCTACTCTACAAGACATTAAGCTTAATATACATGGTCGCCCTGTAGAAGCAATTCCTTTTAAAAAATAGCAGAGGATGAGAAAACTAATATAAAATCCATTCTGGCGCAAAATAATTTTACAAATATTAATTTAAATTCTATAGGAAAACAATTAGATAGAATGAAAAAACACATACAAAAACAACCTTTAGTCACTATAAATTCCCCAGAAAAATCTATAGAACTGAAATTAAAAAGCCCAATTTTTAAACCATTTCAGGTATCTAAAGATAGTGTTAAAAACATTCAACAGAATAAGTCTGAAATTATTAAGGCTATACAAGATTAATTAAGTAGAATTGTGACATCTAGTAGTTCTAATACATAATATATTTCCCCAAATACACCACAATCAAGTCACAAAATACAAACTTTGACACATGATTCTGATAATAGTGAAGCCTTAGGATAATTCCAGAATACAACACCCTTAATTAATAAAATTAATTGGAAACAACCCACACAACAACAACTATATATAATTTCAGCTCCAGATCTAGAAATAGTAAAACCCTTAGCTCAATCCTGCTTTAATGCCTCTTCCATCTATGATTGGAACATAGATGGATGACTGAATATAATATCCTTAGCTTTCTCCAACAAATGCCTACAAAACACAAAATGGTGCTCAAGATAGGACCATAGCGGAACTGCTTATCGCAGAATTCTCTGGTCAGTTAAAAGGACGGTGGGATAACTATATCACTAGCCAACAACAAGAAGACATATTAAACTCCATAAAAATTGATGAAGAATGAACATCAATCTTAGACGAAGAAGGAGAACCCCTACAAGATGCAGTGTCAACCTTGATACTGACAATCTCATTAAACTTCATAGGTGATTCTTCTCATCTAAAAGATAAAAATACCGAATTACTTTCAAATATAAAATGTAAAAAACTAAGTGATTTTCAATGGTACAAAAATACGTTCTTAACTAGAGTAATGCTTAGAGAAGATTCCAACCAACCATTTTGGAAAGAAAAATTATTAGCATGATTGCCTACCCTTTTAGGAGAAAAGGTTAGGAATAAAATTAGGGAAATATGTGGAAAACAAATAATACCCTATAATGAATTCACATACGGACTAGTCAGTATAACCCAACAAGAAGGATTAAAAATATGCTAAGTTCTAAAATTACAAAAACACCTAAAATGGGAACTAAAAAGAACTAGGTTAGAGTTAGGTTTGTTTTGTCAACAATTTGATATAAATTTCCAAAAAACAACATTCTCTAGATTGTATCGGAAACTGTAGTAAAACTTATAGAAAACCATATAGGAAAACACAAAATGATAAAGGAAGAAAAAATTTAGATCTAATGAAGAATATTATAAAAACCTCTTTACAAAAAATCTAAATATGAAAGAAATCATAAGAAGTATGAATATAGGTACAAATATATTACATGTTACAGGTGTAATAAAAAGGGATATACTTCAAAATACTGCAAAAATGAATAAAAAATTACAAGAATTAAAACTAGATGAAAAAATAGTTCAAAAAATCTCTAATCTCTTAATAGATTTTTCTGATTCGAAAACACTGAAACAGAATCTAAAAGGTTTTCTTCTCTATCTTCGGAAGATAATGAACCTCTCCAAGTAGATGAATTAGTCACGACTAGTTCATCTGAATATTCCGGAAAAGAAAAAGAAAAACGTATATGTGTATTAACTAGAGACCAGGAATTCATGTTAGACTCACACATAGATACGCAACATCAAAAAGAATATTTAAATAGACTCTTAAAATCTTTTACGGAAGAAAAGAAAGAAGATAAAAATACTATTTTACCAAACACATCTAAAATACTTATGACTTAACTAACATCTTAGGAAAAGGAAAAAAGATAAAAGAACGTAAATAAGTAACAGTTCAAGAACTACAAAAGAAATCAAACAAGTAAAATCATAAATAAAAGAATTAAAAGAAAAACAAAAACAAGATTTTGATTTAATAAAAATAATCCTTTCAAAAACTATGCAGGAAAGCTCTGATTCTGAATATACCATAGAACCTGAAGAAGATATTGAAAAATAAATAAAAAATCTAGAAGTCCCCGAAGACTTTCTTAGTGTATTAAGACAAATTACATCTAAGAAATACCTAATAAAAATAACTCTTAAATTCTCAGAAAATTTTAAATATAAAATAGTTGCCCTTTTTGATACAGGAGCAGATTTGAATTGCATAAAAACAGGTATAGTACCAAAAAATCTTTAGGAAGAAACTCATGAAAAATTAGCAGCCGCTAATAATTCTAAAGTAGAAATTAAATCTAAGACTAGTGAAACAATTATAAATGATGGAGTTTCTATAGCAACGTTGTTTGTCTTAGTGAAAGATATACATAATTCAGTCATTCTAGAAACACCTTTAATGAATCTTATCACTCCATATAAGGTAGATAATAATTTTATATCTTTTAAATTCAATAACAAGAAATTAAAATTTTATTTTATAACAAACCAAAAACTAGAGACCTTAATCTAATAAGAGCATGTTCAATCCATGAAAAAAATATAAATGCAAAAATACAAGACAAATTCAAGATCTTGAAATGAATAGTAATCTGGAAGAACATTGCAGAAAAGAAATTCAAGATCTTGAAAATAAAAAAACTAATTTCCAAATCTAGATCCCCTTGAAGTTGTGATGCTTTCTATGTAAACAAAAATTCTAAAATAGAAAGAGGAACTCCTACATTAGTAATTAATTATAAGCCTTTAAATACAGCCCTAAAATGGATTAGATGCCCAATCCCGAATAAAAAAGATTTATTACAAAAAATGCATTCTGCTTTAATATTCTCAAAGTTTGATATGAAATCCGATTTTGGCAAGTTCAAATTTATACAAAAGATCGTTACAAAACCGTTTTTACGGTCCCATTTGGACAATATGAGTGGAATGTAATGCCTTTTCGTTTAAACAATGCCCCTTCAGAATTCCAGCGAATAATGAATGATATATTTAATGGTTATTACAAATTCTGTATAGTTTATATTGATGATGTTTTAATCTTCTCAAATTCTATAGAATAATACTTCAAACATCTTAAAACCATCCTTTATGTTACAAAGAAAAACGGTTTAGTAGTTTCTGAAAGGGAGCTACGGATCAAATAAAAACAAGATGAACAGAATTCAATAGACTACTACAATTTTCGAATGTCGACAATAATGTCGTCCGACACCAGTGACAACACTTAGTAAAACAGTAACTTTAAAGAGTAAATGCAGCGGAATTTAAATAACACAAAGAATTAAATTTTCATAAGTTATATATATATATTATATAACTTATGATGGTCAATGACCAAATGTATTGTATATATATTATATACAAATATACAAATTCCTTTCTTTACAGATTTACAAGATAAAACAGAAAGGAACTAAAATTTGAAGTCGCAGATGACTTATGCCTGAAAAATCTAACTAAGTAGAAATGGACAACCTCTCATTACAATCGCTCCATACAAAATTAATCTAGAATCTAAACAGTAATTGTAATGTTGGAAAGAATGTTGTCGACACACTCAGTCAACACTTGTGATTCGGATTTCTGAGATGAAATCCCGAGAGCTATCTTGGTATTTTTACATTTGGACTCTGGATATCGATACACTATTGTGGCCTCTCTATTTATAGTAGAGAGTCTTCCTTGAAAAGCTCATCGATTGGTTGTGGATGTTGAGGGAAAGGTGGGCAACTGGTGTGTTTGTTGGAGAAGATCATGGAGTCGAAATCTCAACAACTTTGACTTGTTCTTCACTTGACTTTTTCCCCAAGCTTTGACTCTTTCTCCCACGTTTTACACAATTCCAATTCACCACGCCTAAGTTATTTTTATCTCACAATAAAATATTACTGCTTACCGTGAAGTAAGGTAAAATTATTCTAAAAATTGTTGGTCCGAATGTTGTGACATTTGTCCCAACATTTTTATGCATTCAAATCAGTACTTCAGAAGATATGTTGGGTCAAATGTCACAACATCAAATCCAACATTAACAATCTCCCCCTTTTTGCCTTTATTCACAAATCTCATTACAAACCTAAACTAACTTGGGATATTGAGACAAATGTTTGTCCGACATTTGTGATCAATAATATCAATGTTATGCTCCCATTTAACCTGTGATGGCTTTCAAGTAATCATGCGTGTACCGATTCATAGGATTAGAAAAGAAGAAAGATGTTAGCGCATATATACATATCATCCACTTATATAGATTTATATACATACCATAAAAAGAAATATTTCATTGTCCACATAAATCAATATCCATCATGTCGAACAGTTAACTGCTCAGATTGAGCAACATTTACGACCTTCATACAATATCAACCAGTAGCAACAACTCCTCCTAACTCATCATATAGTAGCAGCAGCTTGCAACAACTTTCTACTCCTACATAACTGCATCTCTGCACATAACAATAACTTCCAACCTTCTTCCTCAGCTCCCCTGCATCGGCACTTCCTCTGCTTCCTTCAGCATCAGCAACATCATTTTCTCCCCCTTTTTGTGAAGAAAGCAGCAGTATGTAATGGTCTCTGGCTTGAATCAGAGAATTCCTACAACATCAACCTCAAAGATTTGTTGGTTGATCTTTGCAATTTGATTCACAAGCCATTCAGTATACATTGGAGACTGTCTAGGACCAGTGTTGCCAAGAATGTTGGTGACATTCCTGTCAACATCAGCACTATTTCCTTCCATTTTCCATGGTAGATCGATGACTCTGTCTCTGCTCTTCAAAACTGCTTTGTTTACTATGTACAGTTCAGGAGCCTTCCCTAATGTTTCCTCTATCTTAGGCTTAAGACCTTGAGTAGTTAAAACTTTGTTTATCAGAGAGGGATAAGGGAGGATTAAGGTTGATTCTTTTTGTACCAAGTTGGCAACTTGATGAAAGATTATCTTGGCTAGATTAACTCTCAAACCTTTCCCAATTTTATACAGCAAAGTGGCTTGTTCTGTAATTACAATTGACTCATTCATTGAAGGAAGCCAATTGTGTATAGCAATTTTGTGAAGGGTGGCAAACAGGGCAGTTAATTTAGAGGCTGGACATCTAGAGATCCACTTATGTATTATACCTCATGTGAGGTACTCAATTACTTCATCTCTATTGTCCACTGCAGGGTCTGCTTCTCTAACATTCTCCTCAGCATTTAATCACATACATTGGTTTATAACAGCAGGTGTGAAAAAATATACTTTGTTATAGAGATATACCTTCCCAAATTTCTTCAAGGAGGTATCCTCTATAGCAGAACTCAAATTAGCATAAAATAACCTGACTATTTTATGAACATATGGTCCTTTCTCAGTAACAGATCCTAGGAGCTGTCTTTCTTTTAAGAACTCTACCAAACCATATTCTGAACATAAGGCAATATCTAATACTTTTTCAGACCTAATAACTTTATTCTTGTACTAGTCCCAATTATTAGAATTAGTTTTAGAATAGAATTTATCTGAGTAGATAGTTACCTCAAGGTCTGAATCAGATTCGGTTTTGCTGGAGGATATTGGTGTTTGTGTCTCTTCTGATGTTGGCTGAAATATTTTCTGAGATGTTGTGGCATCAGTAGCAACATTCGGTGCAACACTCGATTTGTCATATATGGGAATTCCGTTTGGAAAGAATTTCTTCAGTGGAGTTTCATCAGGAACTTCCTCATTTTCTTGAGACACATTTTGCGGAACAAAAGCAGTTGGTTCTTCTTCACTCTCTTCAGTTGAGAGCACAAAGTTTGTGTCGTCACCATCACTACTCGATCAAGCAAGTATAGATGTATCAAATCTGGACCTTTTGTTGCTCGGCTCTTCACGAACAGTTCTCTCAAACATTCTACTCGATCGACGAGTAGGGAACGTGGAGGATCTTGGTCTTTTACTCAATGTTGAAATATCAGATGTTTCATCAACATCTATTGGATTGTTGTCATCACCTGGGTAGCTAATGTCTAAAGGTTCATCTAAACCTTTAAATACTATAGCTTTGGACAAGTCCTTTGTCGATGGTGAAGAAGATAACCAGTAGGGTTGCTGCGGTTCATTTTGCTTAGACAATTCAGTGTTCATATGAGGATTTGTACTCATTGGGGTGTTGGTCGGAGTGTTGGCTGACATTGGTGTTGACATTGGAGAAGTTTCCATCGGTGAATATTTTGGAGAAAGTTTTGAGAATTTAGGGTTTGAGATTGAGAATGGAGTTTGATTTGGTGAGTCTATCGGGTAAGAGAATGTATACCTGATGTGATTTCGCCCCATTTTTTTTTTTTTTTTTTTTTTTTATTTTTAAGGGAAAATTAAAAAAAATGATAAAATGATAGCAAATAAGAGGAATATTTATATACATGGCTAACATTTCTTAGCAACAAAAATCCCTTAGTTTTAGGAGTTTCAGATTTATCTAACAACTTACACGTAAAATTTTGGGATAAAAAGATGATCTCACGGTAGGAATTCAATTTAATCTTATCATTTTAAAGTTTGAAATTCCTATTAAAATAAGGCATAAAAATAGGGAGAAAATCTGATTTTTCTGAAATCAGTTAAGAACAACATCCCAACAAATATCACAATTTGAAAATGTCAACAACAATATTGACAATATTTTGGACAACACAAGTATTTTGATCCCTCAAGAATTTTTCATTTTGACAACATATCAAGACACGTTTTATACATATTTTTATGAGTTTGACCATTGGACCAATATAATATTTTTTCATCGTGTCCTTGATCTAATCATATAACATATACAAAAGATTTTTTCGTGTAAAAATAAGAATACTTATATAGTATTCTCAAAATCCTTTTGAAGCATTTGATACTCCTATAGAATAGGAACGGTATCTTTTCAAGGGCTTTGCCCATTTTGCACAGTTACCAAATATTTGTATAGGCTTTGTCTATTTTGATACTCCCTTTTTATGATATATATGTATTTATATATCATTGTAGAGAACGGTATCACGTTGGAGTCACATTCTTATTGAAGGGTCATGCTTGTGTGACCAAAAGTTATGCACTGTACAACAACAATAATCAGTTAATGATATAACATAGGTAAATGTCACCCGAAATGTTAGACAACGTTTCAGCCGTCATTCACCAAAAATGCCTTCTTTTTATAGATTACAAAGACCAAGAGATTTCTTCAAACTAGAAAATATCTCATGGTCCAAAGCTTTTGTAAAAATATGAATTAGTTGATGAAGAGTGTCAACATGTTCAATTTTAACTAGCTGTTTTTCAACTAAATCTCTTAAAAAGTGATGTCTAATATCAATATGTTTTGTACGTGAGTGCTGAACTGGATTTTTAGAAATATTTATAGCACTCAAATTATCACAATACAAAATTAAAATGTTGCTATTAAATCCATAGTCGTATAACATGTGTCTTAGCCATATTAATTGAGAGCAACAACTTCCAGCTGCTACATATTCAGATTCAGCAATTGAAAGTGAGACACAATTTTGTTTACGACTATACCATGAAACAAGATTATTGCCAAGATAAAAACATCCTCCACTTGAACTTTTTCGATCATCCACATCTCCAGCCCAATCCGAGTCACTGAATCCTATTAAGTTAGGATTAGTGTCTTTGGAATACCAAATTACAAACTCACATGTGCTAACAACATATCGAATAATACGTTTCACGACATTTAAGTGAGATATTTTGGGACATGCTTGAAAACTTGCATAAACACAAACACTAAACATAATATCTGGGTGACTAGCAGTAAGATAAAGAAGGCTACCTATCATAGATCGATATAATGTTGGGTAGACAATTTCACCAACATTATCCTTACATACATTCTGCGATGAACCCATTGACGTCTTCATTTGTTTAGCGTTCTCCAAACCAAATATCTTAACTAGATTCTTGGCATATTTACTCTGTGAGATGAAAATTACATCATCACTTTGCTTTATCTGCAAGCTTAAGAAAAACGTTATTTCCCCAATCATGCTCATTTCAAATGTCGATGACATAGATTCAAAAAATGACTTTAGATAAGATCGTGAGGTCGAACCACAGACTATGTCATCTACGTAGATTTGAGCAATAATAATATCTACACCGTGACGCTTAATGAATAAAGTATGATCAGCTTCACCACGGTTAAAACCAAATTCAAGAAGAAAGTTAGTTAAACGACCATACCATGCACGAGAGGCTTGTTTCAACCCATACAAAGCCATTTTGAGCTTGTACACATAGTGTGGATGGTAATGATCTTCAAATCCTTTTGGTTGTTTAATATAGATTTGCTTATCTAGATAACCATTTAAGAATTCACCTTTCATATCCATTTGGTGTAAAATAATTTTCAGACAACAAGCAATAACAAGTAAAAGTCTAATTGACTCAATTCTAGCCACATGTGCGAAGGTTACGCCATAATCGATTCCTTCAACCTGAGTATAGCCTTGTGCAACTATACAAGCTTTGTTTCTAACAACTGTTCCCGATTCGTCTGATTTATTTTTAAAAATCCACTTAGTTCCAATTCTATTTGTATTATTTGGACGTGGAACTAAGTCCCAGACTTCATTTCGAGAAAATTGTTCAAGCTCTTCTTGCATTGCTTGAATCCAAATATTATCCTTGAGTGCTTCTAAGACATTTTCTGGTTCTGAAGTAGATATAAAACAAGAATTACTAACCTTTTGGTATATGGTAGACATACACACATACCTTACCATTTCTCCGTAGTTAAGTGGTTCTTTCTCTCTTGTTTTAATTCCTTCAAAAACTCCCCCTATCACTTGGCATGTTGGATGATTCTTCCTAATCCTGGATCAAGGGTCCCTTCGAACTTGATCTAACAATTCAGCACTTGACTCCTCATCTGGACTCTGTGGTCCCTATTTCAGGTTCAGATGTTGCTTCGGGGTGTGGCAACATTTGGGAAAACATTTGATTCTTCACCAGTCTGCGCATTTTCCACTTTTAGACAATCTTCACAGACAATTTTACCTTTATGGCTAAGTTTGGGTAAGCCTTTAACCGCTTCATATGAGACCAATTTCTCTAAATTGCGGTAGTTGACATTCCCCAACGTTTGATGCCATAGTGTTGTGTCATCGACCTTGGCATTATTGCATGTTTCTTGTCTTACAACAAGATAGCAATTGTCACATGTTCTAGTACTTGTCATGACACATACATTGGCTTCATTCGTAAGCACACAAGCACTCTTATTGAATTTTACCGCAAGATTGTCATCACACAGTTGGCTGATACTAAGCAAATTAGCCATTAAGCCCTCAACGTGTAATACATTTCTTAAGGCTGGAACATTAGGGACATTCAAGATCCCTTTTCCAATTATCTTGCTTTTACTGCCACCTCCAAAAGTCACGTTTCCTCCATTGAATGACTCATAATTCTTCAAAAAACCTTTAGTACCTATCATGTGGCGAGAACATCCACTATCAAAGTACTAAGAACCTGAAATGTTAGTTCTTAATGCAGTTATACAGACATTACAAGTTAAATCCATTTTAGGAACCCAAACTCTCTTAAAACATTATTTACCTTTTGGCTCAGAAATGTTGCTTCGATTGTTATCCAAAATGTTGGACAACATTTTAGGCAACATTTTGCTCTCAGAATGTTGAAGATTGTAACAATATGGTTTTAAGTGTCCATGGGAGTTACAATAACTGCACACAAATTTCAGATTTATTCTTTGATGTGTATGAGAAACTCTTATGCATCCCCTTTTCTTTTACAAAACATATTTTCTTATTATTATCAAAGAATTTAGAGCAGACAGTTTTAAGAGTGTTTTTGTACCCAAATCCTGCATGTGAAGTTTTACTAAAGTTAAGAATTTCATTCAATTTTGAAGTCCCCGTGTTGAACTTATGAAAGGTAGCTTCGGCTAAATCCAGTTTTGCACTATTCTTACCAAATTCAATATCATTTTTGGTAAGTGCACCCTCTAGTCAGGTTATTGTGCCTTTTAAATCTACATTCTGACGAGTTAAAGATTTTACCTTTGTGTCAAGTTGCTTGGATTCTATGATTAAGGTTGTACAAAGATTTTGTAATTCGTTAATTATATCATCTTTGGAGTCAACTTGATCCACATAATCAGTCTCACTAATAGAAATAAAACCACTAAAGCAATTAACATCAGAATAGTTAAAGAATTCGTACCACTCGGATGTCGCTGGGGATGTAGATGTCGTTGCTGATGTTGAGGAAAATATTGTGACATTTGAGACAACATTGTCAATGACATCTTCATCGTCTGATAGAGACTGTTCGAAAATAGTAGCCAGCATTGCTTGTGATTCGACTTCTTGATCTCATTCCTCTTCTCCTTCGTCGTCACTAAGAGAAACCCATAGATTCTTACCAAATTTTCTAAGCATATTTGCACATTCATTAGCATAATGCCCCCAACCCGAACATGCATGACATTGCACGGACTCAAACTGTTTGGGATCAAATTTGGTACGATCCGAGTTGGTTTCCTTTTTGTACATTTGAAGGAAATCTAGTGGACTTTTGATTGAAGGCTTGGTTTGGTGCTCTTTAGATTTAGATTGATTTCTCATTGTTGAACTTCCTCACCATCGAATTGTATTTTCGAGTGAGTAAGGCAACATTTGCACCTTCACCAATTTCTTTAAGATTCTCATCCTCTTTTTCGATTTGACTCTCCGAAGATTGAACTTGAAGTGCCATATTCTTGCTTTTATACAATTCCTTTTGATTCTCAATGTTCATCTCATAAGTTTTGAGTATGCTCATCAAGGTATGAAGGTCCATTGTGGCAAAGATTGTGAGCTTCTTCAATAGCACAAATCTTTAAATTGAACTTTTCTAAAAGAGAACGGAGAGCCTTTTTAACAAGTTGAGTGTTGGTTAATGGTTTACCAAGCACTTGACATTTATTTGAGATGTCAATCAACTTTTCAAAATAAGATTTAATATCATCCGCTTCTTCCATCCTTAAACGTTCATATTTACTCATGAGTATGCGTAGTTTTATTCGACGAACACTTGAGCTCCATTCACAATGAATTTGTAAAGTATCCCAAGTGTCCTTGGCCGTGGGGCAGTTTGAATGAGTTTGAACATGTAAAGATCAACACATCCAAAAATTGCATTTAAGGCCTTTTCGTTAAAGCTTGCATTATTGGTTTCTTCCACGGTCCATTCGGATTCAGGCATAACAAGAATGTCACATTCCTCATCCGGTGGTAATATTGGAACAACATACCCATTAGTTATAGATCTCTATGCCCTAACATCAATTGATTTGATATAAGAACGTAGGCGAATCTTCCAATAGGCATAGTTTGAACCATCTAAAATGGGAAGCCTACTAATAGTTGGATTTGCCGGATCTATAGCTTGAAATAACATGACCAAGCACTTATTGTGTTAAGTGTTGGCTCTGATACCACTTGAAAGGGAGCTACAGATCAAATAAAAATAAGATGAATAGAATTCAATCGACTACAAGTACAGTTTCCGAATGTCGGCAATAATGTCGTCCGACACTAGTGACAACACTTAGTAAAACAGTAACTTTAAAGAGTAAATGCAGCGGAATTTAAAGAACACAAAGAATTAAATTTTCATAAGTTATATATATTATATAACTTATGATGGTCAATGACCAAATGTATTGTATATATATTATATACAAATATACAAATTCATTTCGTTACATATTTACAAGATAAAACAGAAAGGAACTACAATTTGAAGTCGCAGATGACTTATGCCTGAAAAATCTAACTAAGTAGAAATGGACAACCTCTCATTACAATCGCTCCATACAAAATTAATCTAGAATCTAAACAGTAATTGTAATGTTGGACAGAATGTTGTCGACACACTCAGGCAACACTTGTGATTCAGATTTCTGAGATGAAATCCCGAGAGCTCTCTTGATATTTTAATATTTTGATTCTGGATATCGATACACTATTGTGGCCTCTCTATTTATAGTAGAAGTCTTCCTTAAAAAGCTCATCGATTGGTTGTGGGGTTGAGGAAAAGGTGGGTAGCTGGTGTGTTTGTTGGAGAAGATCAAGGAGTCGAAATCTCAACAACTTTGACTTGTTCTTCACTTGACTTCTTCCCCCAAGCTTTGACTCTTTCTCCCAAATTTTACACAATTTCAATTCACCATGCCTAAGTCATTTTTACCTCACAGTAAAATATTAATGCTTACCGTGAAATAAGGAAAAACTGTTCTAAAAAATATTGGTCCAAATGTTGTGACATTTGCCCCAATATTTTTATGCATTCAAATCAGTACTTCAGAAGATATGTTGGGTCAAATGTCACAACACCAAACCCAACATTAACAGTTTTCAAATAAAATGAGTCTATTACAAACTAAGATAAGATTTCTAGGACATTATATATCCCAATGTACGATCACCCATATAGAAAAGTCCTTAGAATTCGCAAATAAATTTCTGATAAAATCCATGATAAAACTCAAATAAAAAAGATTCTTAGGAAGCTTAAACTATGTTTTAGATTTTTGTCCAGAGATAAATAGAATGGCAAAACAACTTTATGATAGACTAAAGAAAAACCTGCTCCATGGACCGCTAACCATACTATATGTGTCCAGACATATAGCGTTGGGAGTAAACGCTTGAATAACAACTGATTACAGACATATAGCTTTACTTAAAGAGACTCATGAC
Organism: Anisodus tanguticus; assembly: GCA_034509755.1. Classification (NCBI taxonomy): domain Eukaryota; kingdom Viridiplantae; phylum Streptophyta; class Magnoliopsida; order Solanales; family Solanaceae; genus Anisodus; species Anisodus tanguticus. The sequence goes on from CM067541.1 coordinate 32,183,349, forward strand.
ACTTGCAACATGGAACTAGTACACTTGGACGCTACAACCTTCATGGTTTACATAAGAAGCAAATGTCGTATATTGTGCCATAGTGGCAAGTCAATAAAATAGCCTTACATACCTTTAACTTCTGCTCTCGGATACCAATGAAGAACTCATCCTCCTTTTACCACTAACTACAATAAGGAAACAATACTACTATTAACAACTAGAAACACAAGAACTAACCGACGAATGACAAACTAAGCTATACAAGCTTCTATAACATATATCTTCACCTAGCTCCCTTCCAATCCTTGAAACTTCCTAAATCAACATAGAAACACATACATAAACATCTCCAGCCCATTTATATAACAAAACCACCCAACTTTACCACCAAACCAGTCCCAACACACTATATAGCACAATCAACACTTCAACCACATTATCTAATCATTCAACTTACAACTTGTATCTTCTAAGCATATTTAAATCATCAAACTAACTTATATAAAACATGTTAATACTTTCAGCACCTGCACCCACCAAAAACAATCCCAATATGTTATACCACACATCTAGTAACTCAACTACATCAATCAATCTCAACTTACAAACTAGTTAATGAGCGACAAGCTCGTTTTATGATAAATCGGACAACATCTCCCTTGTTTATTTTACTTTCCTCAAGTTCAAAACAACAACAACAACTATATCTCCAACACCTTTATACAATCAAATTAGCCCCACATACCACGAAATTAGTTCCAACATGTTATACGACATCACTAGCAACACCACTATCTCATTCAACTATCAATGACAAGTTCATCTTACAATCAAACGGGCAGCATCTCCCCCATTTCTTAAAGCTAACATAATTTTTCTAGGACATTATACATCCCAGGGTATGATCATCCCTATAGAAAGGTCCTTAGAATTCGCAAATAAATTTCCTGATAAAATCCTTGATAAAACTCAATTATAAAGATTCTTAGGAAGCTTAAACTTTGCCTTAGATTTTTGTCCAGAGATAAATAGAATGGCAAAATCATTTCATGATAGACTAAAAAAAACCTGCTCCATGGACCGATAACCATACTATCTGTGTCCAGAAGATGAAAAAGCAAGTGCTAGAAATCTCATGTCTTCATATAGAAGACCCTCATCTACCTAAAATAGCAGAGACAAATGCCTCTAACTTCGGATATGGGGGTATCTTGAAGTAGAAATCAGTGGGGAGAGAATGTATGGTCCAGTATACTTCTACCTATTGGAATGACACCCAGAAAAATTATTCTACCATTAAAAAGGAAATTTTGAGCATTGTTTATGCATATAAAATTTTCAAAGTGATTTACTAAATAATTTTTTTTACTTAGAATTGATTGCAAAAGTGCCAAAGAAATTTTACAAACAGATGTTCAAAATCTTGCATCAAAACAGATTTTTGCACGATGGCAAACAATCATTAGCATTTTTTATTTCGATGTTGAATATATTAAAGGAGAAACAAATTCTATTTCAGAAAATGCAAGAAAATGCCAAACAACAACTTGCACTTGGATGGTGTCATTGATGATGTATTTTTCCACTTGCACCTAGATGATGTCATTGATGATGTATTTATTTTCTTTTCTATTTACAAGATTGTCATGTAAAATTCCTATAAAGGAAGACCATTTCTCCTTCCATGGGTAAGCCAAGTTTTAGAGAGAAAAGGAGGGAAAATCTAGAAAGAGAAAAATCTTATCCAAAAACTCCCAAGATCTCCTCAAAATATTCAAGTCTAAATCTTTGTAAGTTTTGATATTTTTAATGCATTTGATTATGGATGATAATACCACCTAATCTTTTAAATTCTAGCATTATGTTTAAATTATTATTATTATAAATATGGCTTATTCTACCGCCTATCTCATAAATTCTTGCAAATCCTTTTGAATTATGGATTCCCTCTTGGGAACATTAATTTTTAAAAAATTAATTTTAATTTAATTTTAATTTTATTCTATTTTACTTTTTGCATAAATATTAAATCAGAGATTTTCATTCTTTATAATTATTTTCTATTTGTTATCCCCTTAGATCCTCGGCGGTTGTTGATATCAGAGCCATCCTTGCAAAGTTGGCTGACACATTTTTCTATAAATAGGAAGTGGAGTTCGACTGCAATTATAGATCAGATGAGATCAAATTAAACCCAATATTCAATTTTGTTCTTTTTTATTTTTCTTTCCTTGTATTTATTTCTTCTTTATTAGGAATAGTATTTTTCTTTTTAGTTTGTATACTTTCTCTATAATTGAGTGATTTATTTGGTTAGGATACTACATGAAGCTTGATAAAGTTATTATAACAAATATCTTAATTTTATTATCTTCTTATGTTGAGATTTTCTCTTTATTATTTTTATACATCAAGGTATTTGATATTAATTATATCTATTATCGGATATAATTATGTCTATTTATGAAACATTCTTATCTTGTTATTTTATTTATTATTCGGGAGAAGAGAATGATTTAAACAAGTTTATTGATTTAGCAAGGGCTAATCGAAAGAGGCTTTTGTTCACTTGATGCACTTAATTAAGATAATTCTTGTTTGAACCCATTACTTTAATTGACTAATTATACTGATTAAAAGAACTGTTATTAATCAATGATTATTTAATAGCACTAATTCTTATTAGTATAAACGAGAGTGGTGTTATTACTATATTGTAGTTATGTGGAGTGGTTGTATTGGAAATAAACAATCATTCTTTAAACAATGTCTTTGTTTTACTGTCAATCGATTAACTACACTAATCGAAATAGGTGTTATTAATTGGTTACTTTAACGTGATTTGATTGTATTAGAAATAAACTATCATTTCATCAAACAAAGAGTTAAATAATAAAATCTTGATTTTATTATAATGATTTTATCTTACAAATTCAAAATATCCCAACCTTCATCTTTTATTAGAAAATTCAAAAAATATTTCTCGTTTTGTTATGTTAATTTGATTCTATCAAATAGTAACAAAGACAATATAAATTTGTAGCTTAGATGGTTCCAGTCTCAGTGGAACGTTATTTTAAACTTTACTATAATTTGACAGAGTACGAGTAGAAGAACATCTACGCCCGCCCACAGCTCATCAATTGCCTCAAATTAGAACACATTAATCTGAAGTTGACCGCCCATCAGAAGGATATCCTGCCCAATCTGCATTAAAATACCCAACAATGTGAGTGTGTCTCTTGTCTTCATACAATAAATCTTGTCATGGAGATCTTTTGATATATCGCAGAATGCGAATCACTGCATTCCAGTGACTATCACAAGGTGATTGCAGAAACTGACTAACTACACTAATACCAAATAAGATGTATGATCGTGTGATCGTAAGGTAGTTGAGTTTGCCAACAAGTCTCTAATATCTGCTAGGATATTTTAGAGACTCTCTCTATTCTGGAATAAGCTTAATATTTGCAATTCAACATACCAGCATCTTTCAAAATGTCCAAGGCATATTTTCGTTGTGTAATAGCAATACCATTGCCAGACTGTACCACTTCAATGCCTAGAAAGCATTTCAACTACCTAAATCCTAAGTCTGAAATTGACTTGAAAGGTGTTGTTTGAGTTGAGCAATACCTTCATGATCATCACATGTGATTACAATATCATTAACATAACAATTAAAAAGATACATTTTTCATGAAATGAATATGCCTATAGAATACAGAGTAATCAACTTCTGTTCAGATAATTTCAAACTATCGGAGAACAGCTCGAAAATGATTAAACCTTGCTTTAGGAGACTTCTTGAAACTATAAAGGGATCTACGAAATCTACATACTAGTCCAGACTCCTCACGAACAATAAATTCTCATGGTTGCTCCACATAAACCTCTTCAGCAAATTCTCCATGAAGGAATGTGTTTTTTATGTCCAGCTAAAAAAGGGGTTAATGATTCATTGCTCACATGACGGAATGTGTTTTATGTCCAGTTAAAAAAGGGCTAATGATTCATTGCTGTCGTATATATGAGAAGACGAACATAAGTCATCTTAGCAATATCTCTATAATCAATGTCATAAATCTGGTGTATCCCTTAACAACCAATCTCGCTTTGAGACGATCAATAGCTCTATCCGATCTTACCTTAATTGTGAATACTCAACGACGATCAACAATGATTATGCCTTCAGGTAAAGGAACAAGCTCTCAAGTACCATTACCATGCAAAGTAGTCATCTTCTCAACCATAGCCTGACGCAACTTGAATAAACTAATGTTTCTACTACAGTCTTGAAAACTTTGACAACGGATAAGCTAGTAATGAAGGCATGATATGAAGGTGACATACGATGATAACTTAAATAAGTATAAATGGGAGTTTGATTGACAGTAGTTCTAGTACCTTTGTGAAGAGAAATGGAAAGATCATCTGATAAGTGGTTGACCGAACCAAGAGAAGTTGTTGGAGCATGTAATGAGTCACCAAGAGTGCTTTGTGTACATGTATCGGAGTTGGAAACACTAACTAGATTAGCAGACTCATAATGAGGTTGAGGTCATCGAGAATAGACCTTAAGAGACGGAGGTGGAGCTAGTGGTAAAACAGATAAAATTGGAAGGACTACTGATATGGTCTTCTTATTTGATATATTAGGAGAAAACTATGGAGAAGTCTCGAATAAGGTAACATATGCAGAGATCAAGTACTTATTTGTAGGGGATCAATGCATTTGTAACCTTTTGTAGACGAGAATACCCATGAAAGACACATTTAAAAGCATTGTCCTGAAGTTTGTCTTTTCTAGGGTAAGGTTATGAACAAAACAGGTGCAACCAAACACACGTGGAGGAAGGGGGAATAAATTCTAGTCTGAATAGAGGATTGAGAGTGGACTCTTGTAATGCAAAACATAGATAAAGGCACACGATTGATTAAATAACAAACAGTAATAATGGCATCACCCAAAAACGTAAAAGAACATGATTGTGAATGAGCAATGTTTGAGTTGTATCAATTAAATATTGGTTCTTTCGCTCAGCAACTCTATTTTATTGAGGAGTATGTGCACAAGAAAATAAGTGTAATATGCCCTAGGATGACATAAAAAAGATATAGAAGTAGAGAAATATTCTCGGGCATTATCATTGATTAACTTCTTAATGAAAATATTAAATTGTTTGCGAATTTCAGCAAAATATTTCTGAAAGATAGAGTATAACTCAAATTTATTTTTCATCACTGAGAATAGTCATCAATAAAAGTCACTAAATAATGAAAGTCTAAGGAAGAACTGACATGACTTGGACCCATATGTACGAATGAATAATTTCAAACATAAAGGTGGCTCTATTATTGACACGTTTTGAAAAAGAGGCACGAGTGTGCTTCCCAAAGGAGTAATAAATGACAATGTGGAACCTGGATTTATCAAAGCATTCACATCAAGGGAAACAATGAATAATATACCTGTAACAACGTCCGGAGATGACTCAAGGTCATGTCGACCCGACAATGCATAAATGCAGTTCTGATGATCGACTCCTGCCTCTACCTCTACCGACAGACGTCTGCGTACCTTGCCCAAGAAGGTGTACTAATGAAGAAGAAGCTGCTACAGATCCTGTTGGTTGGGCCATACCGCCCCCGCCTCTCATCGAATAAAATCTCATAATATGATCGGGTTGCCCGCACGAATAGCACACATCTGAAACATGACGACACTGCCTAGAATGAGCTCTACGACACCGATCACAATAGGGCAACGAAGGTCTCACTTGACTAGAATCGCCTCTATACTGCGGGCATGATATTCATGAACTCTGACCCTGACTAAAATAGGTGGTTTGATCATGGCGCTAACCCTAAAACTACGGTGGTGCACTGACTTTCGAGTAAGATGGGCGCCTAGAGAACTGTGGCCTGAACCCACCTCTGAAGTCTTATGTATCACCCTCGGATCAAGCCCTCTTATGCTGACCCATATCCCACTCTCGATTGACCCACTACTTCCTCTTACGATTCTCCAAGTATTGTGCGTAGGCTTGAATGCAAGCTATATCCATATTTGAATTCAAAGAAGTTGTAGTACATTCATTAACTAAGTATGGTCCCAAACCACCCACATATCGATATACTTGGTAACTCATCTCAGCCATAACTATAGGAGCATATTTCGCCAAGGAGTTAAACTACATACTATACTCTCGGACGCTCATGTTACCCTACTCCAATCATAGAAACCTATCCTTCCTAGACTAGCGAAGCTCAATAGGCAAATATTGTTGCAAAAATGCCTCAAAAAACTCCCTCCATCCTGCTGGTGGGGCACGAGGCCCTCTATACTGCTCCCAGGTCTCATACAAAGTGGCGACAATATCCTGCAATATATAAGAAGCAAACTCCACTGACTCAACGTCAGTGGCATGCATAACTCGTAAATTCTACTGCATCTGATCCAAAAAATTCTGCGGGTCCACATCTGGATCAATCCATGTGAATATCGGAGGGTCCAAGTTGATAAAATCCCGAACTCTCGTACTAATAGCTCTATCGGCAGTATCGGGGGTCTGACGTTGGGCCTGGGAGGCCACTAATTGAGTTAGTAGTTGTACAATACTCCACATATCTAAATCCTGATCGGGAACAATCGGAGGAGGAACTGGAGGTACATCAGCTCCTTTATTCCCCTCTGGGGGTGGTGTGGATGCTACTCCGAAAGCTTGAGAATCAACCTTGAGGCTCATACTGATCTACATTAGCGGGTGTCGCCTAACTGGTGCCTTCTCTAGCCGCATGTCGTCTAGTGGTATTAGGCATCACTGAGAAGGTAAACAAAATAAGGTTAGCAATAAACACTTATGACTCAGATCTATTACCGATCTAGGTCAAGAATAAAGGTAATCATCCTAAATGTCATGTAGCCTTCTGCTTATAAGTGTGGTGCACAACACACTCATAAATAAGACTCTACTAGACACGGCTTGCAGACTTTCTAGGACTGACCTGCTCTGATACCAAGTTTGTCACTCCCCAACCTTAGTAGGTGGCCGACACTCGGCAACCGAAGGCCCAAGCGAACCAACTATAGTACATGATATCTTTGACGCATAACCTGGGCCGATAAGGTCTCCAAATAATAATAACATGACAAGAATATAACAACCTACAAGCAAAAGAGACCAAAAAATTAGTATATATACATAACTGAGGCCGACAAGTCTATAACAAAAGTATCGTCACTAACAAGAAGTCTACCAAAGCCAAACAAAATGAATACATATTGATACTGGTCTGCAAGCCTCTAAGAGTACAATAAGACAACAATTGGTTGGGATACAGCCCCGCCGTACTCAAAATGCCAAAATGTATTATCTATCGACTTTGAACAGCAACTCCGAAGAAGTAGAGTGTGACTACCAACAGCTGGAGACAAGTACCCTACTGGAGAGGTAGGTCGGCATGTCTATCCATACATGCGGGCATGAACACAACGCCCCAAAAATAAACATCAATACGAAAGATGTATTGAATATGTAAGACAGGTAACATATGTAAATAAGAGATGTAATACAAGAAAGAAGGGCAAAAAAGTCAATTTGAAACTTAAAAAAGGGTTCTTGAGGGCATACAACTACTACAACCATGAATATATGTATATGTAAGTAAAATCGGGCCACTCTATGTGGCCATATAGTATAATATCAAATCCCTTTGTAGGGTGAGCTCATAATAAACTGCCCAGCCATATAAGACTCGATAATATCTGCCCAGCTGATCAATGGTATGCACATATAAGTGCCTACCCGGCCGACTATAGTACATCGCCATAAGAAAATAAATACATATATATAAGTGCAATGCAAGACAGATCTCAAGAGATACCATGAACAGAGTCGGAGTGACCTATGGTCGTTATCCTCCAACTATCATTATTGTCGCTACGTTCTTCAACCTTAAGATAATCATTCTGAGACATATGAAACGCGAATAATGCTACTGATAAGGAATATACAAGGGATATGATCAATTGTTGGAAATTTACTAAATGTGTAAATAAGTATATCCCATTAATTTATGACTCGAACAATTGGGCCCACACGTCGGAAATGTCGTTTCCACACACGTGCACACGTAGTGCCAAGTATCGTAAATTTCATTAGTGAAAGAGATATTGGTACGTATGTAATACATTTGAGACATAGAATTATGGACGGTTATTGGCCAAATGACAAAGTATTCCACGCTGGTAAATGAAGGAAGAAGTGTACAAAGTGAAATGAAACGAGTCGAAAATTGCAACGCAGCCGTGAAGGGTCGCGGCGCCACACCGTCGGAGCTGTCGCGCCCATTTTTAACCCGAACCCGCGCGAGATAGAGTGGAGCACAAACGTATCCGGTGATTCCTGGGTCATTGGATTGAGGAGTCGCCACCTAATTATTCTAAGGTGAATTAGGGCACCAAAATGTTGACTATAAATGCTGCAAAATAACTCCAATTTTAAGGTCTGCGAAACTAGTGAGATTCTAGGTAAGGGTTCTTTATTATCCTAAAGGGAAGGGGTTAGGCATCCTTTAAGATCCGCTAACTTGCGGTTATCCGATCAAACTCAGGTTAATTATTGCTAAGAAAAATGCATGTTTAACGGTATATAAAGGTGAAAAGATGTTTTGCAAATATTGCGTAAAGAATGCATTTTGTACAAGTATGCATTTGTATGATATTAAAGAAAAATACATGTAAAGTTGAGAAAATATGCATTTGTAACAATTAATAGTAAGGAGGAAAACGAATAATTTATAATGCCAAAGAAGTAAACTTTTTGGAAATCATTGATTTTGCAAATTGAAAAAAGATAAACTTATTTGTAAGATTAATAAAGCGAATAAAAGATGACCAAAGTTGTTTTGGAAATTTTGAGTATGCATGACGAGCCTAAAAAATAAATAACTAGCGGAGGATTTCTAAGTTTGAATTAACCGAGCCTACAAGTAAATAAGCTAGCGACGGGTTTCCAATTTTAGACTACCATATTAATTAATTCTAAGTTTGCCTATTATAAGCATTTCAATAATTACATAAGTACAATAAACAATATTACAATACAGAGCGAGATAAAACTGAATTAAAGAAAGTAAAAATAACAAAATAAAATAAACTCCGAAGAGTGCCTGCCTTCATTGACTTTGTTCCTTGCAAGCTATCAAGAACAAACGGTTAGAAATAGTTAAATACAAATAACTTCGGATCTGTATCCAAAACAGTGAATGTTTTGATCACGGAGGGCTCAGACTTAAATTTTGAAAAGGTCATTCCAATCACGTTGTGGCTGCAAACATATGACTCGGTGGTCATTTTAATTGCCTCGCCTACTAAACATGTTGGTCTCTCGGATGGAAAAGAAAAGATCATTATAATCACGTCGTGGCTGCGAACATATAACTTGTTGGTTATTTTAGTCGCCTCGCCTACTAAACATGTTGATCTCTCGGATGAAATAAAAAGGTTTAAGTCTCATCCTTGCCCTGAAGTTATATTTTCGTCTTTACGACTGTAGAGGCCTCAAAATCGACGGATATTTTTCATCGGCCAGTGTAGTATCGTGTTCAAATCAGCAAAATTAAATCAAAGCAGTAAGCACAAAAAACAGAGAGGCAATTTCCGAAAAGACGCGATGTTTAGTTTAAAATAGTAAAATAGTAAATATCCGTTGCACGGATATTTAAATGCTAAAACAGTGGACTGAAACAGGAAAGCAATGCACAAAAGGTGCGGTCTCGAATTCAATTTCATTGGCCTAAATGCGGTATTTGGTTCAAAACAGTAAAACAGTAAAACAGTAAGATATTTGTTGCACGGATGTTTAAAACAGTAAACTGAAAATAGAGAAAAGAAAAAAAAGCGCGGCCTCAAATTCAATTTCATCGGCCTAATTGCGGTATTTAGTTAAAAATAGTAAAACAAATACCGAAATAGAAATCAGTAAATTATCAAAGCAACAAAACTGAAACAGAGAATCAATTGCTGAAACAGAAAAATGAAAAAAAAGTGTGGCCTCGAATTCAATTTCATCGGCCTAAATGTTGTATTAAATCAGTAAAATAAAACAGTAATCTGAAACCGAGAAACGATTTCCGAAGAGAATGCAGTGTTAGATCAAATCGATATAATAACAAAGAGAATGCAGTATTAGTTTAATCAATAAAATAATAACAATGCCAAAATAACAAACAGTAAGCAATTAAAATATTTGACCCGAATTCTGAAATTTCGAACCGAAACAGATTAGGAAATGTTTATGAAAGATAGAATAGGTTCTGAACAGTGACTCGAATGGGTGATTCAATTATGAAAATAGACCCGGATAAACGTCTCGAGAAATGCAACCCGAAGTAGTGACCGGAATCGGAATCAAAATTTAGAGTTTTCAGACAACCAACAAATGAGATATAAAATGCAAGAATCTGAAAAATATCCAAACCGGGTCGACCCGACCCGAATCATAGATTCAAACCAAAAATCAAATTATTCTCAGATTTTCAGATAACCAACATACAAGATATAAAATGCAAGAATCTAGAAAATATCCAAATCGAGTCGACCCGACCCGGGTCAGTGACCCGACCCGGGTCAGTGACCCGACCAGAATCAGGGATTCAAACCCAAATCGATTTTCTCAAGCTTTCAGATAACCAACAACAGAATTTAAATACAAAATTTATTCGTCGGAACAGTAACCCGAATCGGCAGAACCCGAAAACAGTAAAGAATAACAACCAAAAATAGATTTTCGGAGTAGGGTTCACGAAGCAAATAGAGGTATTTTAATCCCAAACTTTAAGAACAAAACTCACCCCTTTTCCTTCGGATTTTTGGACTTGTTTCGGACTTATTTCTTGAATAACAATGAAAGCAAATGCTAAAAATCAAGAATACAACAAGTATTTTTTCTTTTCTTTTCGATCTCCGTCCCCCATTAACAGTGAACAAAGGGGGGGTTTATAGGTGGATTCGAACTCTCCAACGTTCACCCCCATACCCCCTTTCAACGAGTTTGAATTTTAAAAATAAAGTGATGATTTTGGGACGGATTTGAGGGGATATGGTCGGTGTGAAGTGATGGGGTAGGGTTCAGCGGTGTCAGGGATAACAAAGGGGTTGGTGGTGGCAGGCGGCGGTGGCGGCGACTGGTGGTGTCAGGCGTAGGGTGCGGCGACGTAGGGGCAGGGGTGTAGGGGTGTGCGGCGAGTTTGGGGAGGGGAGGGGGTAGGGTGTTTTTTAACATTTTTAGGGTTTTTTTTGTTTTTGAGGGGGGGGTGTTTGGTTTTAAGGGTGTCGGGTCGGGGCCGACGGGTATTGGGTTTGCGGGTTGGCCGATAGTGGGTTGTTACAGGTTGGGCTCGGTAGCCGATTGGGCTTGGGATTTCGCTTGGGCCAAAAAATAAAGGGGGAAATAGGTGTTTGGTCGAGTGGGCTTGGGTTTTGGGAGACGAATTTCGGGTGGGCCGAAATAAGAGAAGGGGGAGTTGAATTGTTTTGGGTTGAGTAGAAATTATTTTGGGTAGAAATTGTTTTGGGTTGGGAAATGAATGGGTTATGGGTTAAAAAATTTAAAAATGCATTGAAGAAAAAAAATGTAAATTACTAAAAAAATAAGAATATAATGACGTGATAATAATAAAAATATAATATTTGCGATATGCTTAATGCTTAATAAAAAATGGGAATGCGATGCAATTTTGCGAAAATAAATAACATAGAATATTATGGATAAAACTATGATCATGATTTAAAAAGGCAAATGATAGTAAAACATGCGAATAATAAGAATAATAATAATAGTAAATAATGATATTAAAAATAATAATAAATAAATAAATATATATATATATATATGCCTATATTAAAATTGTTTTTGAGGCCATGCCCAAAAATATTTAAAATTGCGAATAAATAGGAAATGACGGGACAAAATTGGGTGTCAACAGATGCCCCTCTTTGGCCGGAGATGATGAAAGAGTTTTCGGACAAAGAAGTTGACTGAGTAGCCAATTTTGTCCTGACCATCAGGCTCTGAACGAGGAGTAGGGATGCGTGGGATGAAATAGAATCCCGAGAGACGTTGCAAAAGATTGTGCAGATTCAAGCACATTGCCCCAGTGTCGAGTTATGATGACATTGGTTGCAGATGTGGAAAAATTATTGGGGAAGGAGTGGAACGATGTTCGCAACAGAATGCTGACCGAAATTGCCTCAGTTTGCTGCAAGAATTATTCTCACGTTGAAGCTCCTGCAAATTAACGCGCCCTGTAGACTAAAGCTTAAGATAAAATTAGTGCATAATTGTTAAGCCAGAAATAGCAGAGAATGAGTACATAAAAAATGCGACCCTGTGAGTCGAAATGATGCCCTTGAACAAACGTAGTGCGATGACGTTGTTATAAGGATGCAATGTTGATGATGTCGTTGTATGGGCGCATTGTTGATGTCGTCATTGTCGGACGTTGCTGATGACGTCGTTGTATGGACGTAATGCTGATGTCGTCGTTGTATGGACGTTGCTGATGTCGTCATTGTATGGACGTTGTTGATGTCGTCATTGTATGGATGTTGCTGATGTCATCATTATATGGACATTGCTTGATGTCATCATTGTATGGACATTACTGATGTCGTCGTTGTATAGACATTGATTGATGTCATCGTTGTATGGACGTTGCTGATGTCGTCGTTGTATGGACGTTGCTAATGTCGTCGTTGTATGGACATTATCGATGACATCATTGTATGGATATTGCCGATGTCATCATTGTATGGACATTTGCTGATGTCGTCGTTGTATGGATATTGCTGATATCATCGTTGTATGGACGTTGCTGATGTCGTCGTTGTATGGACGTTGCTGACATCGTCATTGTATCGACGTTACTGACGTCATCGTTGTATGGACGTTGCTTGATATCGTCGTTGTATGGACGTTGCTGATGTCATCATTGTATGGAAGTTGTTGATGTCGTCATTGTATGGACGTTGCTGATGTCGTCATTTTATGGATATTGCTGATGACGCCGTTGTATGGGCATGTTGATGTCATCATTGCTGATGTCGTCGTTGTATAGACGTTACTGACATTGTCGTTGTATGGACGTTACTGATCTCGTCATTATATAGACATTGTTGTAATGTTGTTTGTTGTTACGCTGAACATGTCGTTGTAATGCTATTGACGTCGTTGAGATGCTGCTTTACTGTAAAAGATAGTTGATGTGCTGAAGACGTCGTTATTATTGACGTCGTTGTAGTGCTGTTTTACTGTAAATGATAGTTAATGTGCTGAAGACGTCGTTGTAGTGCTGTTTTGCTGTAAGAGATAGTTGTTGAGCTGAAGACGCCGTTGCTGTTGACGTCGTTGTAATGTTGTTTTGCTGTAAATGATAGTTGTTGTGCTGAAGACATCGTTGCTATTGACGTCATTGAGATGCTGCTTTACTGTAAAAGATAGTTGTTGTGCTGAAGACGTCGTTGATATTGACGTCGTTGTAATACTGCTTTGCTGTAAAATATAGTTGATGTGCTGAAGACGTCGTTGTTGTTGACGTCGTTGTAATGCTATTTTGTTATAAATGATAGTTGTTGTGCTGAAGACGTCGTTGTTGTTGATGTCGTTGTAATGCTGTTTTACTGTAAACGATAATTGTCGTGCTGAAGACGTCATTGTTGTTGACTTCATTGAGATGCTGCTTTGCTGTAAAAGATAGTTAATGTGCTGAAGACGTCGTTGTTGTTGACGTCGTTGTAATGCTGCTTTGCTATAAAATATAGTTGTTGTGCTGAAGACGTCATTGCTGTTGACGTCATTGTAATGTTATTTTGTTGTAAACGATAGTTGATGCGCCGAAGACATCGTTGTAATATTATTGACGTTGTTGAGATGTTGTAAAAGATAGCTGTTGCGCTGAAGACGTCATTGTAATGTTATTGACATCGTTGAGATACTATAAAAGATAGTTGTTGCGCTGAAGACGTCGTTGTGATGCTATTGACGTCGTTGAGATGCTACTTTAGATAGCTCCACGTCGTGTTGAATGTTCTGCCGATTCGAACTCCTGCGGACTGTGAATTGAAATGTCGCCCTTGCACAGATGAAAATGTGATGCAACGTCCTTGTCGTCGTTTGATGTAAATGACGTTCTTGCCATCAATTTGTTGTAATAGATGGTTTCACGTCGGTTTGCTGTGTTTAAGCTTCCTGTGATTCGAAATAAAATCCTCGTGCAGACATAATGGTTGGGCCCCATGTAGGTCAAGAGATGTCTTTTTATATATGCAAAACAGGAGTGTGATCCTTGCGGTGAGTCGTGATGCGGAAATTCTTTGTGAAGTTGATCATAAGTGATGTGGCTTCCCTGCTTCTTTCAACCTGAAGAACATGTACTCAAAGAAAATTTGTGAGTTTGGGGGAGGGGCGGTTGATTCGCATTGACTTTGTAGCTTCGGCTCTTGATAGTTGCATATCCTGCTGATTCGGACCTGTAGCCCCTGTCTGGTTCCCAGTCTTGGCTAACCGTTAATGAAAATATTTGTTGAAAACAATTTGTTTATAAGAAAGTATGCATTTATGTAAATGTCTGTCGAGCAGTGACATGCAGTGAAACAAAGCAAACGTCTTATCCAAATCCTTCTTCTGGGGAAGACTTAGTTGGCCGACACTTTTCCATGTTTATCGGCGTCCTCTGGCAGTGATCCCTTAAAATTCGCCCCCAGTTTTCGATATGTGAGGATGCTGAACTTTCAACTGGACCAAGTCGAGTCTTGTGTGGATTGCTTGCCTATCCTATCAGGGTGATCAGATGGGTGCATTTTGTCATATGCGAGATAGATGAGAAAAGATTTCCTAATGGTGGGACCGAGACCGATTTAGGTCGCCTACGTATCCCCATGAGGGAATCAGGTTATAACGTAGTTCATTACAAGCAAAAGGGGATTGTAAGGGTTTTCAGAAAATGGGACTGAAGTCGATGTGGCCACCTACGTATCCCGCCGAGGGAATCAATTCATGACGTAGTTCATGTTTTGGTCATTCTATTTTGATAAAGTTACCCCGGACAAACTGTGTTCATCTGCTTTTCATCAATCAACCTCCTTGTACATGATTTTGTATCCACTTGACTGTGAAAGATATATCATTGCCCCAGTAGAAGTCCGGATTATAGTGCGGTAGCCCAAGAGTACAAAGGGCAAACGCTCGTGCCAATGCTTATAATTATCAACCATCACGATGTTTCATCCAAATCCGGCTTTGGCTTGTTCTAAAACATGCTCCAATTTTCTATTAATTCTTCTGGCTGTGAATCTTCCTCGTTTTCTTCGAAACCATGTTTGTTGTTTGGGACCTTGTTTGCTTGTTACATTATATGTCAAATATTATCGACAAATTAGTTTGCATGATGAAAGAGAAAAGAAAATTATTTAAACAAAACGAATTTTAAAATATCAAAAGCAATGCGGGTTTGTCATTTTTGAGCTTTCAAAAGGTTAAGGCAAAACACATTAAATACGTAGATGTGATTCAGGCCTCAATCTGAATCGCATTGTTTTCATTAAATATTAATGCAATTAACTAGTTTCCGGGAGAAATAAGGCGGGGCACAGGTCCAATTTTCCCAAAGAATTTTCTCGCTCTGCATCCCAAATGGTTAAGTCTCTAGCATAATCATCGAGAATGACATTGCATTTTGATTCTTCTTTGGCAATGAAAAATCTTTTGAATCCCTTCACGAGGTTGGTTGCATTGTCCTCCTTTGATTCCTAATTGGCGCATGCTTGGATAAATGACTGACCTAGAGGCGGAACAGGCTTTGGTAAATGATTATCTCTCTTCTTTTGGAGATGGGTTGACAAGACTTTTCCAAGAACAGATGGTGCCATGGTCCGCGGCTTTGGAGGAAGTACTTCTACTCCAAACAATGCCTTCACTTAGACTGTAATCATAGGGGTAATAAAGGTCGATGATTCAACCTTTTCCTTTCTCTGGACTGGCACAATAGTCCCTTCCAAATTGTGCTCTTCATCAACCGTAATCATGTTCAGATTGGCATTGCCATGATTTGGCAAAGGGTTATTGTTTACATTGGGGGAAGGTCCCTTCAGTTGGATAACTCCTTCTTTGATTAATGCTTCAATTTTGTCTCTGAGGGCATAGCAATTTCCAGTGTCGTGTCCAGGGATTTCCGAGTGGTATGCGCAATGCTTAGTCTCATCATGCCATTTGGGAACAGGATTGGGGACATTTCCTTGGATGGGCTGGAGTATTCCTGCAGTTCTCAGTCGTTCATACAACTGGGCTCGAGGTTCGTCTAAAGGTGTATAGGTTTTTACTAGCTTTCTTTCGTGCTTTGCACGAGGTCTGGGTGCGTTTGGTAGATGGACTTGTGGCTGAGGTAAGTATGCGGGCTGGTATTGTGGGGGATTTGGATAGGCAGGTGCTCGAGGCAGGCTATATTATGGCTGGATATGGTAAGCAGGGTAGGGAGCAGGTGGGTGTTGATAATAAGGTTGAGGGTTTTAGGCGTATGGGCTATAATAGGAAAGCTGAGAACTTTGGTTGTTTTGATTGTAGTGGGAGGCTGAGGTGATGGCATTTGGTAGGTTGACATTTGATTTGGCCTATGTTTCCGAACCGCCATGACAAGGGACACTCCGTTTCTCTTCCTCTTTACTGCTCCATCAAATGAGTCCGACTGAATTGTCTCACTCGTAGCCTGCAATGCTACAAAGTTTGTAATTCTTCCAGTTCTGATTCCCTCTTCTATGAAATCTCCCATCCTTACAACTTCAGAGAGACTCCGTTCTATGACGCTTATCATTCTTTCATAGTAGGTTGCATCTTTCAAAGATTGTACAAAGAGAGTGGCCATCTCACTTTATGCTATCGGGGGTTGAACTTTTGCTGCTTCTGCCCTACATCTCATGGCATATTCTCTGAAGGTCTCTGTAGATTTTTTTCTCCAATTTCATTAAATAAAATCTATCTAAGACTGTGTCGGTGTTAAATCTGAACCTATCCACAAAATCCTATGCCATTATGCGCCAGTTATGCCATTTTTGCGGGTTTTGGCTTGTGTACCAGTCGAGTGTTTCTCCTGTTAAACTCCTTACGAACAGTTTCATTATGATGGCCTGGTCTTTACCTACCCTAACCAGTTTGTCGCAGTACGATCTTAAATGAGAGTGAGGGTTTCTTTTCCCATCAAACAAGTCAAATTTTGGAACTTTGTATCCGACAGGCAATTCAATGTCGGGATGCATGCAGAGATCTTCATACTTGAGTCCTTCATGTTCCTTGCTGGTTTGGATGTTCTTGAATGCATCTTTTAGGCTATGAATTTCTCTCGCCACACTTTCATCGGTTCTGATCCTTACCTGCCTGTACATCTCTTCACACTGGCCATTTTCCTGAAGAGCCATATTTGGTATTGCGGTAGTAAAAGGTTGGGCTTCCGTTGCATATACTGGTGGAACACATTGTTCATTGTGTTGGATTGTCCATTGATTTTGTGTGAGAGGGGTGTTTTGGATGATTGGGGTAATTTGGGTAAGTGGAGCTTGGGGTGCATTTAGAGTCGTGAAGGACACTGGATCATTTTGTAGCGGGCTTTGTTGTAGACTAGCTTGTGGGTTGATAGGTTGTGGGTTAGTGTGCTGCAGATTGGTTTCGCTTTGCGGCGAATTTTCGGGGAGGTTTTGGGGATATAGCGTTTCAGGAAATAAAAAGGTTTGTGGTGCAGTTGCATTCGTCCCTTGTTCAGGGAGTGGGGTATTAACGCTAATGGGCAGGTTGGTAAGATTTTGGAGCCGCTCAATCTCAGTCTGCATGGTTGTCATCTGTTGTAACAGTTGGGTGATGTATTTTTTTTGGATGGTAGTGTCTCCCCTTTCTGAAGCTTCTGGTTCATCTCTCGGAAGAGCGATAGGTCCCAGGCCAGTCCGTTCGGATGCATCTGAATCAGTCATTTTGCCGAATGATTGTGCCTTTGATCTCGTGAAGTAAGGGTGTTCCGCCAGTTTTAGTCAACGCAAATCAACCTTTGGGAAAAACAATTTAGGCAAAATAAACCTTCCGAAAAATGAAGAAACCAAGTTAGTATAAGGCAAGTAATTATTACTTCAAATAATATGCGCAAAGTGGGAAGTAGCAAAAAATAACAAGCAGATCATATGAAAATTAAATGCACGTCCTAATATGCATGGGGCCTCTCTTATGCCAGAGGTAGGCCTAAACGCCAAATATGCGAGATTACGATAGATTGATCCAAGCTGTTAAACTGTAATGCTTTTGTCGGAAATGAATGTACATTTTCCAATTTCGGCATGTCATGATTAGGCTTGGATTTGTCTATCATTATCACGCTATACATAATATGCTGGTTGGTTGTTGGGTTGTGGGACCCATTGACAATTTTGGTGGATTTCTTAATTGTGGAGTCGACACCAATGATCGACCCACCTAAGGTGTATACATGCATGACTTAAGATAAAAGGGTGGTATAGCTCTATCCTAAATTTTCTAAGATTTGGCTGACTAGACTCAAGGTTCCCGAGCGGACTGCTCGAGTGAGAAGGCTACGCGGCCAACCGGATGGTCCGGACGCTCCGCGCATATACCAACTCTCCTAAAAATTTGGAAATTTGAAAGAAGTTTACGGGTGCGCAAAACACACCTCGCGTGTAATGTGTGATAGTGTCAATTTTCCAGAGTGGAAGAAATATGAGCGAAATGCCAATTTAAGGATAGCAGTAAGAGAATAGAGCAATTAAAGCAGTTATGCATACAAAATTTCAAAAAGGAAACAATTTGAAGCAGTAGAACAACTAAGAAGCAAAATAAAGCGCAATAATAATTGACCTGAATTTGCTATGGTTAAGAACCTGAAATCCCCAGCGGAGTCGCCATGCTGTCGCGCCCGTTTTTAACCCGACCTGCGAGGTCAGAGCGGAGCACAAACGTATCCGGTGATTCCTGGGTCATCGGATTGAGGAGTCGCCACCTAATTATTCTAAGGTGCATTAGGGCACCTAAATGTTGACTATAAATGCTGCAAAATAACTCCAATTTTAAGGTCTGCGAAACTAGTGAGATTCTAGGTAAGGGTTCTTTATTATCCTAAAGAGAAGGGGTTAGGCATCCTTTAAGATCCGCTAACTTGCGGTTATCCGATCAAACTCAGGTTAATTATTGCTAAGAAACATGCATGTTTAACGGTATATAAAGTTGAAAAGATGTTTTGCAAATATTGCGTAAAGAATGCATTTTGTACAAGTATGCATTTGTATGATATTAAAGAAAAATACATGTAAAGTTGAGAAAATATGCATTTGTAACAATTAATAGTAAGGAGGAAAACGAATAATTTATAATGCCAAAGAAGTAAACTTTTTGGAAATCATTGATTTTGCAAATTGAAAAAAGGTAAACTTATTTGTAAGATTAATAAAGCGAATAAAAGATAACCAAAGTTGTTTTGAAAATTTTGAGTATGCATGACGAGCCTAAAAAATAAATAACTAGCGGAGGGTTTCTAAGTTTGAATTAACCGAGCCTACAAGTAAATAAGCTAGCGACTGGTTTCCAGTTTTAGACTACCCTATTAATTAATTCTAAGTTTGCCTATTCTAAGCATTTCAATAATTACATAAGTACAATAAACAATATTACAATACAGAGCGAGATAAAGCTGAATTAAAGAAAGTAAAAACAACAAAATAAAATAAACTCCGAAGAGTGTCTTCCTTCATTGACTTTGTTCCTTGCAAGCTATCAAGAACAAACGGTTAGAAACAGTTAAATACAAATAACTTCGGATCCGTATCCAAAACAGTGAATGTTTTGATCACGGAGGCCTCAGACTTAAATTTTGAAAAGGTCATTGCAATCACGTCGTGGCTGCAAACATATGACTCGGTGGTCATTTTAAGTGCCTCGCTTACTAAACATGTTGGTCTCTCGGATGGAAAAGAAAAGATCATTATAATCACGTCGTGACTGCGAACACATAACTTGTTGGTTATTTTAGTCGCCTCGCCTACTAAACATGTTGATCTTTCGGATGAAATAAAAAGGTTTAAGTCTCATCCTTGCCCTGAAGTTATATTTCCATCTTTACGACTGTGGAGGCCTCAAAATCGATGGATTTTTTTCATCGACCAGTGTAGTATCGTGTTCAAATGAGCAAAATTAAATCAAAGCAGTAAGCGGAAAAAACAGAGAGGCAATTTTGGAAAAGACGTGATGTTGAGTTTAAAACAGTAAAACAGTAAATATCCGTTGCACGGATAATTAAATGCTAAAACAGTGGACTGAAATAGGAAAGCAATGCCCGAAAGGTGCGGCCTCGAATTCAATTTCATTGGCCTAAATGCGGTATTTGGTTCAAAACAGTAAGATATCAGTTACACGGAAGTTTAAAACAGTAAACTGAAAACAGAGAAACGAAAAAAAAAAGCGTGGCCTCAAATTCAATTTCATTGGCCTAATTGCGGTATTTAGTTAAAAACAGTAAAACAAATACCGAAACAGAAATTAGCAAATTATCAAAACAGCAAAACTGAAACAGGGCAAACTAAAACAGAGAATCAATTGCTGAAACGAAAAAACGAAAAAAAAAAGTGGGGCCTCGAATTCAATTTCATTGGCCTAAATGCGGTATTAAATCAGTAAAATAAAATAGTAATCTAAAACCGAGAAACGATTTCTGAAGAGAATGCAGTGTTGGTTCAAATCGATAGAATAACAAAGAGAATGCGGTATTAGTTTAATCAATAAAATAATAACACTGCCAAAATAACAAACAGTAAGCAATTAAAATTTTTGACCCGAATTCCGAAATTTCAGAACCGAAACAGGATTAGGAAATATTTATAAAAGATAGAACAGGTTCTGAACAGTGACCCGAATGGGTGATTCAATTCTAAAAACAGACCCGGATAAACGTCCCGAGAAATGCAACCGAAGTAGTGACCGGAATCGGAATCAAAATTTAGATTTTTCAAACAACCAACACAGGAGATACAAAATGAAAGAATCTGGAAAATATCCAAACCGGATCGACCCGACCCGAATCAGAGATTCAAACCCGAAATCAAATTCTTCTCAGATTTTCAGATAACCAACATACAAGATATAAAATGCAAGAAGCTAGAAAATATCCAAACCGGATCGACCCGACCAAGGTCAGTGGCCCGACCCGAATAAGAGATTCAAACCCAAATCGATTTTCTCAAGCTTTCAGATAACCAACAACAGAATATAAACACAAAATTTATTCGTCGGAACAGTAACCCGAATCGGCAAAACCCGAAAATAATGAAGAATAACAACCAAAAGTAGATTTTCGGAGTAAGGTTCACGAAGCAAATAAAGGTATTATAACCCCAAACTTTAAGAACAAAACTCACTCCTTTTCCTTCGGATTTTTGGACTTGTTTCGGACTTATTTCTTGAATAACAATGAAAGCAAATGCTAAAAATCAAGAATACAACAAGTATTTTTTCTTTTCTTTTCGATCTCTGTCCCCCATTAACAGTGAACAAAGGGGGGGGTTTATAGGTGGATTCGAACTCTCCAACGTTCACCCCCATACCCTCTTTCAACGAGTTTGAATTTCAAAAATAAAGTGACGATTTTGGGACGGATTTGAAGGGATATGGTAGGTGTGAAGTGATGGGGTAGGGTTCGGCGGTGGCAGGCGGCGGTGTCGGAGACTAGTGGTGTCGGGCGTAGGGTGCGGTGACGTAGGGGCAGGAGTATAGGGGTGTGCGGCGAGTTTGGGGGGGGTAGGGTGTTTTTTAAAATTTTTAGGGTTTTTTTTGTTTTTGAGAGGGGGGTGTTTGGTTTTAAGGGGTGTCGGGTCGGGGCCGACGGGTATTGGGTTTGCGGGTTGGCCGATAGTGGGCTGTTACGGGTTGGGCTCGGTAGCCGATTGGGCTTGGGATTTCGCTTGGGCCAAAAAATAAAGGGGGAAATAGGTGTTTGGTCGAGTGGGCTTGGGTTTTGGGAGACGAATTTTGGGTGGGCCGAAATAAGAGAAGGGGGAGTTGAATTGTTTTGGGTTGAGTAGAAATTATTTTGGGTTGGGAAATGAATGGGTTATGGGTTAGAAAAATTAAAAATGCATTGAAGAAAAAAAATGTAAATTACTAAAAAAATAAGAATATAATGATGTGATAATAATAAAAATATAATATTTGCGATATGCTTAATGCTTAATAAAAAATGGGAATGCGATGCAATTTTGCGAAAATAAATAACATAGAATATTATGTATAAAACTATGATCATGATTTAAAAAGGCAAATGATAGGAAAATATGTGAATAATAAGAATAATAACAATAGTAAATAATGATATAAAAAATAATAATAAATATATATATATATGCCTATATTAAAATTGTTTTTGAGGCCATGCCCAAAAATATTTAAAATTGCGAATATATAGGAAAAGACGGGACAAAATTGGGTGTCAACAGGAGCCACGACGCCTCCCGAGGGGCACGCCACGGCGCAAAATGGCTGGTCAGCAACTGGAGCCACGGCGTTTTGGAGGCAGAATGCTGCGATGGGAAGTTGGAAAAATCTGACGTTT
This sequence comes from Anisodus tanguticus, assembly GCA_034509755.1. NCBI lineage: Eukaryota > Viridiplantae > Streptophyta > Magnoliopsida > Solanales > Solanaceae > Anisodus > Anisodus tanguticus. The sequence goes on from CM067541.1 coordinate 32,205,981, forward strand.
GGGCTTGTTTTGGAGCATTGATTCTCCATTACTTGCCACATGAATTCAGGCATTACTTGGCTGAATGTAACCCCTCAATCAAGTGCAATTACATGGCTATTGAAGGCCATTTGTTGGCTAGTTGAGGTGTCTTCTACTTACACTATAAATTGAGGCATTTGACTCAATTGTAACACACTACACTCAACACTTAGAAAATACTCCAGAATTTTCAGAGTTCATATTCTTCCTCTCTAGCAAAGTTACTATACTCAAGGTTCTTCAAGAGTAACACTTGAGTTTCCTTTGCTCACTTGTTAAAGTTGTTGTTGTATCTTGGGAGACTATTGCTTAATACCATAAAAGGAGATATACGGGGCAATCTTGTCTTAAAGACAGAGTGTCATCACTCGACTCAGCAAATTACACAAGCAATTTGTTAAGGTTTTGATTTTCAGTTTTATTGTAATAGTTTGTTTATTATTTCTACTATTGTAATAGTTACTTACTTTCCGTTCCCTACAACAATTGTATCCTAACAATTTTAAGACAAGATTGTGTTGTAAGTAAGTTAGAAAGATGATTGGTATAAATCAAACTGCTTCTGATTCTGCTGCTGCTGCTCAAGGCAATCCCTCTGCCTTCCCCACTGCTCAAGGCACTCCTAATGACTTTTCGGTTGCTCAATGCTCATCCAACGCCTTTGCTGCCACTCAAGGGAATGTTGTCGCTCCTCCACCCGTTGGATTTCACCATGAGCGCCCTGAAAAGTTCATAGGGTCAAACTTCAAAAGATGCTCTTCTATCTGACTGTTATGGGAATGACACGTTTCCTAACAGAAGATTCTCCATAAGCGTGGAGATAAAATGCACCCTTCGTCTTCTGAAACGGGTGAAGGGGGCCTAGGTATCCATGTCATTAATGGCATGAAGATGGTTCTTGATACATGGAGTCATAGTAATTTCATGTGTAAGAATTACATATTGAACTGCTTGTCAGACCATCTCTACACAATGTATTGCACCATTGGCACCACCAAAGAGTTGTGGGAGAAGCTACAAAAGAAGTACAACGCACAAGATGCAGGTACTAAGAAATTCATCGTTGGGAAATTTCTGAAATTTCAAATGGTGGATAGTAAGACAGTGATGTCCCAAGCCCAGGAATTCCAAATGATTTTACATCACCGGGATTTGGAAGGTATGAAGCTAAACGAGCAGTTTTTGGTTGCATCACTGATTAAAAAGTTACCTCTTTCGTGGAATGAGTTTATGAGTTACTTAAAGCTCAAGACAAAGGAAATAACCTTTGAAGAACTTATTATCAAACTCTAAATTCAGGAAGATAATAAGAAGGCATTGCCTAGGGGTAAACAACCTGCTGAGGCAAAGGCAAATCTGGCTGAGGCCAAAGGGAACGTAAGCAAGAAGCGCAAGTTCCAGAAAGACGGCAAGACCCAAGCAGCAGAGAAGTTCAAAGAAAACTGTCACCACTGTGGGAAACCTGGTCATATGATCAAGGACTACCACAAGCTCAAGAATGAGCAACAAGAGAAGGCCAAGGCTAAGGACAAGGACCAGTTTCTGGATGACATGATTGAGGAGTTCTCAGCGGTGGTGCTAGAAGCAAACCTGGTTGAGAATCCCATGCAATAGTGGATGGACACAGGTGCTACAAGACACATCTATTCCAACAGAGATGCCTTCTCTACTTATACACCGGTTACAAACAAGAAGTTGTTCATGGGCAACAACGCTTCCTCTGACGTTTTGGGGGTAGGAAAGGTAGTCCTGAAGATGACTTCTGGAAATGAGCCCACTCTGAAGGAAGTGATTCATGTTCCTGAGATTAGAAGAAATTTAATTTCAGGCCCTTTATTGGTTAATGCTGGTTTTAGGCTAGTATTTGAGTCCAATAAATTTGTAGTCACTAAGAATGGAACGTTTGTAGGAAGAGGATTCGTCTGTGAATGCCTCTCCAAAGTAAACACCATGTATGTATTACCTAAAAGCAATAATATTGAAGCCTCTTCATCTTACTTGCTTGAGTCCTCTAATTTATGGCATCATAGATTAGGACATGTCAACTACAAATCCATTAAAAGGTTGGTAAAGTTGGAGTTGTTGCCATCTATCGACGTAAACCCTCAACATAAGTGTGAGGTGTGCGTACAGGCAAAACTCACAAAGCTTCCTTTTTGATATGTCGAAAGGAATACCGCTCCTCTAGAACTTATTCACACAGATATATGTGATTTGAAGTTTGCACAAACTAGAGGGTGGAACAAGTACTTTGTGAAATTCATTGATGATAGCACAAGGTATTGTTACCTTTACTTATTGAAAAGTAAGGATGAAGCCTTTGAAGCGTTCCGACGTTACAAAGCAGAAGTTGAGAACCAACTAAGCATGCGGATTAAATCCATTCGTAGCGATAGAGGGGGAGAATATGTAGCGCTATTTGAGGAATATTATGCCAAGAAGGCATTGTTTATCAAACGATGGCTTCATACTCACCTCAATCGAACGGTGTGGCGGAACGTAAGAACCACATATTGAAGGAAATGATGAATGCCTTGCTCATCAATTCCGATCTTCCCCAAAATATGTGGGGAGAAGTTGTCCTTACCGCTAATACGATTCTTAACAGAGTCTCACATAAGGGTAAGGACAAAACTCCATATGAATCATGGAACGAAAAGAAACCCACCTATAAATATTTAAAGGTGTGGGGTTGTCTGGCAAAGGTTAAAGTACCCAAGCCAAAGCAAGATTGGGCCTAAGACTGTAGATTGCATATTCATTGGATATGCAAATAACAGTAGTGCTTATCGCTTTTTAGTGCATAAGTCAGATATTCCAGATATCAACGGGGGTACAATCATGGAATCAAGGAATGCTTAATTCTTTGAAGGTACCTTTTCTAGAAAGGAAAAATACATAACCTCTCGTAAACGAAGTTATGAACAAAACTCTCAGGAATCGGGAGTCGTTGGCGGCCCAGATCTAGATGGTTTAGATCTAGAGGATCTCAAGGTGGCTGAATATCCGGAATCTAGTGTTCCAGATTCTCAGAACTTGGAGACTTCTGAGATGGAACTAAGGCGAAGTAAAAGGGCCAGGAAGGATAAATCCTTCGGTCCTGACTTTGTAGCTTAAATGGTTGATGATGAACCAAGGACAATTGCTGAAGCATTGTCAACTCTAGAGGCACCGCTCTGGAAAGAAGCTATTAAGAGTGAAATAGGCTTCATTCTGCATAACCATACTTGGGAGTTGGTTGATCTTCCTCTGGGAAATAAATTGTTGGGTTGTAAATGGATACTCAAATGGAAGTATAACGCAGATGGGTCTATAGATAAGTACAAGGTCAGGTTGGTAGTCAAGAGCTATCAGCAGAAAGAAGGTATTGACTACATTGAAACGTACTCCCCGGTATCTCGAATGACGTCCATACGGGTATTCATTGTGATCGCAGCGTTGCGTGACCTTGAAATACATCAAATGGATGTAAAGACAACCTTCCTAAATGGTGATTTGGAAGAAGAAATTTATATGGACCAACCCGAGGGGTATGTGGTTCAAGGGCAAGAAAAGAAAGTCTGTCGGCTTGTCAAATCTCTATACGGGCTGAAATAAGCCCCGAAGTAATGGCACGAAAAAATTGATAGTACTCTACTATCGAAGGGTTTCTCCATTAATGAGTGTGACAAATGTGTCTACATGAAAGGTAACTCTGACTCGTTTGTTATGATATGCTTGTATGTAGACGACATGTTGATCACATGCAGCAATCCTATCATAATTCTAGAGATTAAGAACATGTTGAAACAATGTTTCGACATGAAGGATATGGGTATCGCATATGTCATCTTAGGGATAAAAATCTCTGAGACATCCGACGGACTGGTCTTATCTCAATCTCACTACATCGAGGATGCTTTGAGAAAGTTTGAGATGTTAGACAGTTCGCTTATAAAGTCACCAATGGATAGAAATAAAAAACTTGATAAAAATCGTGGTGCACCCATATGCCAGAAGCGATATGCACATGTGATCGGTAGTTTGATGTACATAACAAACTGCACCCGGCCTGATATTGCTTATGCAGTCAACAAGTTGTCTAGGTTTACCCGTAATCCGAGTGATGATCACTGGAAGGCGTTGAATCAGGTACTTCAATACCTGAAATACACGCTAACTTACATGTTGCATTATTCGAGATATCCAGCTGTACTAGAGGGGTACAGTGATGTAAACTGGATATCTGATATAGAGAACACCAAGTCCACCAGTGGGTATGTATTTACAATTGGTGGTGGGGCTCTGTCTTGGAAATGCTCTAAGCAAACTTGCATCGCCCGATCCACGATGGAATCAGAGTTTATCGCTTTAGACAAAGCAGGAGAAGAAGTTGAGTGGCTTCATGACTTCTTAGAGGATGTTCCTTGTTGGAACAAACCCGTACCTTCTGTAATGATCCACTGCCATAGCCAGTCGGCTCTAGGAAGGGCACAAAATTCTATGTACAATGGCAAGTCTCGTCATATTCGACGGAGACATAAAATCGTTAGGCAGCTGATCACTACGGGTATAATATCCATTTATTACATAAAATCAAAGGATAACATAGCTGACCCACTGACAAAGGGCTTACCTAAGGATCAGATGTTCTGCCTGTCTAGGAGAATGGGATTAAAACCCAAAGTATAAGGACCAATACGGTGGTAACCCAACCTTACTGACTGGAGATCCCAGGAATTAGGTTCAATGAGAAAACTAAGTTGTAAAGGTTCAGTTGATCGCTTCGGTAGAAGCATGAGCACTTCGGATAGTGATTTCTGTGAAGGAACACCAAATCCAAAGTCGTTCCCACGATAGACTATAAGTTCTATCTGCAGTGTGGGTGAAGGTTAAGTTTCCAAAACCTTTAATGATCCTCACCGGTTGAGGTTAGGTTTGGGGAATTTTTAATAGTTCCTAACACTTGTAAAGTGGGGTATAGCAGGATACCTTGTAGGAGACCACCTATTTAAATGCGAGGACCGGCCGCCTCAAATGAACGCACTTAAGAAACCAAGAAGTGTCCACGGCCACAACAGATAAAACATTACGAAGAACTGAGTAGAGGAAGTTGTTTTGTTGGTACCGTTGACTTGGCTTACACTAAACACTGACGGTTCAAGACATCACGTTCACCGCGCAGTAAGTCCAATGGTATTCAACTATGGAAGGTTCAAAGCGTATGCTACCTCTCCAGATGCAACATCGGTTCGCTGAAAGATTGCTAAAAAGACACCATGTGTGTGCGACAAAATCTCTTTCAAGAGGGGATTGTTGGAAATTTACTAAATGTGGAAATAAGTATATCCCATTAATTTATGACTCGAACAACTGGACCCGCACGTCGGAAACGTCGTTTCCACACACATACACACGTAGTGCCAAGTATCGCAAATTTCATTAGTCAAAGAGATATTGGTACGTATGTAATACGTTTGAGACATAGAATTATGGACGGTTATTGGCCAAATGACAAATTATTCCACGTTGGTAAATGAAGGAAGAAGTGTACAAAGTGTAAAATAAAATGAGTCAGAAATCGCCACCACGGAGCCGTGAAGGGCCGCGGTGCCACACCATCAGAGCCGCGGCGCCTCCCAGGCTACGCCGCGGCTCAAAATGGCTGATTAGCTACTGGAGCCGCGACGCTTCAGAGGTAGAATGCTGCGACGGGAAGTTGGAAAAATCTTACGTTTGGGCTAGTTTTGGAGCATTGATTCTCCATTACTTGCCACATGAATTCAGCCATTACTTAGCTGAATGTAACCCCTCAATCAAATGCAATTACATGGCTATTGAAGGCCATTAGTTGGCTAGTTGAGGGGTCTTCTACTTACACTATAAATTGAGGCCTTTGGCTCAATTGAAACACACCACACTCAACACTTAGAAAATACTCCAGATTTTCAGAGTTCATATTCTTCCTCTCTAGCAAAGTTACTATACTCAAAGTTCTTCAAGAGTAACACTTGAGCTTCCTTTGCTCACTTGTTAAAGTTGTTGTTGTATCTTGGGAGACTATTGCTCAATACCGTCAAAAGGAGATATACAGGGCAATCTTGTCTTAAAGACAGAGTGCCATCACTCGTCTCAAAGAAATCACACGCAAGCGGTTTGTTAAGGTTTTGATTTCCAGTTTTATTGTAATAGTTTGTTTATCCTTTCTACTGTTGTAATAGTTACTTACTTCCCGTTTCCTACAACAATTGTATCCCAACATCAATTTCATCAAGAGAGGCATATGATTATTCAAGTTAACGAGAGGAGAATCATTTCAAAGAAGTGTTTATACCAAGCCATGCCAAAGAAGGAAATTAGCCCTACATACCTTTGTCGTCAAAACTATTAAAGTTTTCTGAGTCCTCGTAAGCTTTACGAATAATTATCTTTAGATGAAAAGAACTAATTCCCCTTTCTCCTTACTTTAGCATGAAAAAACCTTCAATTTGCTATAATGAGGAGAACAATCAATGCTAGAATCATGGAATGGACGTGGATATAATTCCTGAGTCGTCCCTCATATTCGTTTTATTAATTGAACAAATAATTGGAAAATAAAAAAAGCAAGTACAAAAATGAGTAATAACCCCCAGTAGAGACTGGTACGATGAAATTCAACATTTTGTTCCTTCGGGTTTGATTGTGTCGTAGCTCTATAATTCAGATGTTGTTTATCGTTGGATGAACTGCTGATATTGATCCCAAAAAAAAGACGGTAGGTACAGCTAGGCCGTGAACAACTAACCATCGTACTGTAAAAATTGGATAGGTTCGATCTATAGTCATTAGGGCCTCCTAAAACGATATACTAAATTCATCGAGTTGTTCCAAAGGATCAAAATGACCAGTTATTAATGGAATTCCTTGTCGGCTCTCTATAAAATATTCGTTTGGTCGAGGGCTTCCAAACACATCGTAAGCTAAACCGGTGCTGACAAATAACCAACCCGCAATGAATAGGGAAGGTATAGTAATGCTATGAATGACCCAATATCGAATACTTGTAATAATATCTGCAAACGAATGTTCTCCTGTGCTTCCAAACATGCTGAGCTCCACATATTCTTGTCTTGTATAGTCAAAGCAAAGAGGATCGATTCCATAAAAGATGAGATCGAAAAATGACAATTCACCGAAATTGCATCTTTGTGAGATCGTCAATATTGTACCAAGGGCGTCTTGAGAGTATACCGAATCGGTAGTGTTCCTGTCTGCTTTTTCTTTTTTGATTTTATGACCGAGGAAAACTTTTTGTTATATGCCCTATACCCACCCAATTTCTTATGTACACAATAAGGATCATACGCCCAATTCGCTGGTATATTCTCCTAGGCGGAAGAAGACAAAAAAGAGTTTGTTAATTATATACCATATTTTGATGGTTGAGTGACGAAGAAGAAGAGGCTGGCAAAGAAAATGGCCACTCCTACGACTTCGGGTGAGGTGGTGAAACTGCCTTTACGCGCTTTGGAAGTGATTTTCTCATAGAAAGGTACTTAAAAGAAAGATTCAAAATTAGTATTCCTTGGTGGATGGTGGGATCTACTACTTAATTCATTTTTTATGCTCATGACAATGACTCTTGTCCCACACGTGTACACCAACAGATCCTCTATATAACATTACATTACTATGCAGGACCCGCGTGGAAATGCTAATCCAAATACTCATCCATTTTGTTTTTTAATTACACCACTTTGATTCCCATTAAAATTGATAATTAGTTCCTTATTTTAATTCACTTAAATAGTAATTACTTTTAACAAATTTCATATACTCATTATGAGGATATATGATATAATACCAGTTCATAGCCTATTTTGGCACACACAACATATTATTTTCAACAATCATCGTCACATTTTTAAGTCAAAAATTATTTCAGGAGTTCAGCTTTTTATATATCGCGCTCTTTATTTGCATATTTGAATGTGACCACAATTCTTCGGGGCCCCGGGTCTATTTACATATGTCGAACGGTTCATACCATTGCTCGAAAGTACGGGTTATTACATTGACGAAACTTATTCTCACTTTCCGAGCTTACGTCGACTAACTTACGTCGCAACTCAACGTATAAAAATAAGATACGTAACACTCCGATCCTGCACTAAAACATAATCATCAAGGAAGGTTACAACACAATTCAGGTTTTTGGTTAATTTGCTAACGGAAATAAGATTATATGGACATTCAAGTGCAAGAATAAATTAATTTCAAGGTATGAAAGGCAGAGGGTGAGATATACCTATCTCTTTTACAATATTCTTTGATCCGTTAGTCAAAGTAATGGTAGAGAGGGTAGAAGGGATAATAAGAATAGATAGAGTATTTTTGTTACCACATATATGGTCGGAAGCATCGTAATTAGAATCCATTGTTTCTGAGATCCTAAGATGAAGACTATTCGACATAATCAAAGGAGCTACCAAGTTGCATTGTGTAAGCAACTGATGAAGTTGATATGATTGTTGCTTTGATGGTTGGTACTGAAGGTAGTCATTATAGTCTGCTCCAGTTAAAAATAATAGATTGAAATGATCCATCCTTGACATCAGGTGTGGGTAGAATACCACTCCATTATGAGCCACATTTGTTGTGTTTTGAAGGCGATCATTATTTATCGTGGTTGTTGGTTGATATTAGTATGGTCAAATTTATAAAAATAAAAAAACATAGAGTACAATTTGAAAAAGGAAAAACAAAAGCAAGGGTCAAAAATTGAAAGTGAAAATAGTGAAATAAGGTTTTGATTGTTTCTAAATTTCAAATACAATTTTAAGTTATATTCGGATTTTTTATTGCTAAACGCTAATTTTAAAAAGAAGTGATTTTTCTTTTCGGGAAAAAGTAAAAAATTGTCTAGACATTTTCTTTGCAAACAAGGGAGGACCGAAACGGCGAGCACAAAGACAGAAAAGCCTTTGGGGTCTGTACTAGGAGGAGGGCAATAGCCGTAAGGGCAATAAGGTCAAAATACATCAGCGGGATCGATGAACTAGGGTTTGTTGTTTAGGTATTTGAGGTTTGGGCTGAGAGCAGTATTTGTTGTCTTCACAAACAGCTTCCCCTCATTTCCCCGCCGCCGGAGGAACAATGGTAACATTCGCCGTCGATGCTTTTGTTCTATATTGTTACCGAGATTTGTTGTCTTCTCTACTCCGATGTTTACCATTTATGTGCTGTAACTTCTGTTTGATAAATAAATATCAATTTTGGTGTTATGAATCTGTGGTTTTGTTGCCTGTTTAAATATTACACATACTGTATATTTAGTCTGTTCATATGTATGTGGCTGTGTTCCTCAAGATTATGTGTCTGTCAGGAACTATTGGTCCTTATTGACACAAATAATTTTCTTTTTCTTGATTAGTCTCTTTGGAGCTTGAAATTGATGGTACTAGTCTCATTTGAAACTAAAACACATTATTTTGTAGTTTGTTCTGGATGGATGTTTAATGGTTATGCAATTGTTTGAATACACTTCCCTATAAAATGTTAGGTAGAAGGTTTATTTTTCCTTATCCCATCTCTATTGCCTTACTGTCCAACACCGTCCGCTATAAACATTTCTCAACTGATACCTTTAAGCTTCTTGTTGATGCTTACCAAAAATTTTGTGCAGGCATTCATCAAAGTCCAGAAGACTAGGGCTTACTTTAAGCGTTTCCAGGTTAAATTCAAGAGAAGGAGAGGTGTGTAGTTTACTTTTCTTTATCCCTTTATATTTTCAATATCAAACCCTTTTTTCTCTGCGGCTTATCAACTTTCTCTACTGTGCAGAGGGAAAGACTGACTACAGAGCAAGGAATCGCCTGATAAATCAGGACAAAACAAGTACAACACTCCAAAATATCGTTTTGTTGTCCGATTTGTATCCTAAATATCCCCTCTATCTTTAAAAGCATCAACTTTGATCTATGGTGCTTGCTTCAGTTGTGCTATATTGCTTTATTTACCTTAACGTTCTTTCAGACTAATAAGGACATAATAGCCCAAATTGTGTCTGCTAGCATTGCTGGTGACATGATTCTTGCCTCTGCATATGCTCGTGAGCTGCCTCAATTTGGCCTTGAAGTTGGACTGACAAATTATGCTGCTGGTATTTACATAACTTGTTCTTGTTGGGTCATGTCACCTGAAATTTGCAACTCTTCTCTGATGAGTGCTAATTCATTCAATTTTAATTTAGCTTACTGTACTGGACTTCTCTTGGCAAGACGAGTTCTCAAAAAGCTCGAAATGGATGAGGAGTATCAAGGGAACCCTGAGGTAAGTGGCAGTTGCGATATCAAGGTTTACTGGTGCATGCTCTCTTGTTGTCTGTAGTACCCACTTTTATGAAGTAATGGGTATTATCAATCTTTACAGGCCAGTGGGGAGGATTACTCAGTTGAACCTGCTGAAAGCAGAAGGCCTTTCCGTGCTCTCTTGGATGTGGGCCTTATTAGAACTACTACTGGAAATCGTGTTTTTGGTGCTCTCAAGGTATAATACTCTACTTTTTTGCTGTTCATTGTCTTTTACTCTGCTATAGTCTAAATTGCATTACAGTTATGACTTGGAAAGCTTTTTGATGCAACAGCCTCTTTTTTATTTCTTTCAACCTTCTTCGACCTTCAATGAATGGCTTCCACTTGTCATAACCCCCCGAAATGACATTACAAATAATGGTTGCCACTGTCTGAGGAAATTAAAGGGTGGTTGTTTCGTCTATTAAAATATTGCTGGTTAGTTGGTCCGTTTGATGTGACTGACGGATGGCCTTTAAATACAAGTCTTCTTTCCTCGTGTAGTGGCCCTGTCTCTGAAGGATTTGTCATGCCATATGACTGATTTATTGATTCTATACACATTTACTATTCTCTGCTTCTGTCTAGGGTGCATTGGATGGTGGACTTGATATTCCTCATGGCGAGAAGAGGTTTGCTGGATTCAGCAAGGACTCCAAGCAACTTGATGCTGATGTTCACCGCAAGTACATCTATGGCGGCCATATTGCAACATATATGAAGGTGAGACAGAAAGGACTATATTTGAATCTTTTTTCAGTTACAAAATGCATGGACAAATTTGTGTTAATCTGGGTATTGATGTTCCTCTTTGATGGTTTTGGCATCTTTGTATTGTCCTTCTCTAAAATGTGGAGGAACCTCTGTGTGTTTTCAGACTTTGATAGAAGATGAACCTGAGAAATATCAGTCCCACTTTAGTGAGTACATTAAGCGGGGTCTTGAGGCTGATAATCTCGAAGATACGTACAAGAAGGTTCATGCTGCCATACGTGCTGACCCAAGCCCAAAGAAAGCTAAGAAGCAGCCTCCCAAGCAGCACAAGAGGTCTGATCTTATTTAGTTTGTTTAACCCTATGAGCCATTATGTTTTGTTTAAAATGAGTAAAAAGAAGTTTAAGTTGCACTTGTAAAAAATGTATTTAAGTGCGCAAAGGTGAGTGTTTGGTTTTTATGTCCTCAAGCACATCAGTTTTGTTTCCTGTGTGCATGAAGGCTCTATACTTCTTATTTATGTTATGTGAACATGAGACTTAACTTCTTTGGGCCCCAAGGGTGTGGCCTAGTGGTCAATGAAGTGAGCTGAGAACCATGAAGCCTCAAGTTCAAATCCTAGCAGAGATCATGAGACTTCTTTTTGATTTGGTGGATCTTAATTTTGTAGTGCCATTTCATGTTTACTGACCAGACCAATTAAAATGCTCTATGATCATCGGTGTTCCAAGTATATATAATGTTTGCTGACCAGACTAATTAGATGCTGCGATTATCAATCTTTTAAATAATTCACACTATGCTATCTCTTCTGTATTTTATGCTCGTCTAGCTCATCTCATTCTTTGGGCTTCTTCTACTGCAGGTACAATCTGAAGAAGCTGACTTATGAGGAAAGGAAGGCTAAGCTGATTGAAAGATTGAATGCTTTGAATTCAGCTGCTGGAAATGACGATGATGAGGATGATGATGAGTGAACGACACTAGAATTATGAAATTCTGTACTTATGGTTGTGATATTGTCGTTTCTTCCTAGACAGAAATCTCAATTTTGCATGCTTTAGTAGAATTGCTCTTCCTGTTTGACAATGTGTGGTTAGATTTGCCAAGTGCACAAATTCCATTAAGTACTATTGAGTAGCCATTAGTAATTTTGGAACCTTGACTCATGATCTACAAATGCAGTGGGAAATGTTTTTTGAATATTTTTTATTTTATGAAATCGCTGGTTTCTTTATGATGAAAATTAAGCATTTATGAAGTGTGCATCATTTTATGTTGTGAAAGTTAAACTGTGCCATAATATGTCGTTTTAGCATCTGGTATTTCTCAGATTATTGTTTGTCATTTGTTTGTCCTGCTAATGAAATTTGGATTAGGTTGTCTTTGGATTTGCTCTTCAGTCCTCAATCTTAGCCTATATTTACTTGCTTCTGTTTTTCAGTAAACAATTTGATCAAGGCGAGTTAGAGCGGATGTTAGTAAATTCCGATCCTGCTATGGGAAGGAGGCAAGAGAAGCTTGATACAAGGGCTTTATTTTCTCTCCTTGCGTAATACAAACTCCAGATCAATTTTCTAACTAGCGCCATTCTGATAAATGATAATTTTATCACGTCGCCCAAAATGGAAAAACTAATACTAGTAACTTTCCGTGGGTTTTAAGATTCTAAGAGGGCCAGTTGTGCTGCCTGAAACGGGAGGGCATGAATGGATAATGTTGATAGGTTGGAGGAGGGGTGTAGTCACAAAGCACAAAATGGGTTTGAGTGTTACTATACATAAAAAGGAAATCTTAGCCCTTTAAGGACTTAAGGGTAGAAATTTTGATATACTGGATCTAGGGTGATAAAATTAGCCCAAACCCAAATGATCCGTCCAAGGTTTCATGGGTTTGGGCATGAGTGATTTTGATGATGGGTTGGTTTGGACTAGTTCAAGTTGACCCATCGTAAATCAACAATCCAAATGAACCATGATGATGCCTAAACTTGACACATGAAAATTCTCAATCTTAACGATTAAAAATATACTCTAGATTAAGATTTTTATTTATAAATAATTATTTAAAAAATTCTTTTACTATTTCGGAACAATAAAAATACACCAACGCACCCTAACCACCCACCACACTATCCATCCACCCTACCCCTCCCCTACACCAACCCCTGCCCAAGCACTGAACCACCCTCACAGCTCTGCCCCCTACCGTGCCTACTTTTATAAACTTTTTATAAAAAATGAGAAAATGTGCTTACCCCATCCCCCACTCTAGCCCCAAAGTTTTTACTTTATATATTTATTTTACTTATACAATTTTTTTATAAAAAATGAGAAATTTTTCTTAGCCCACTACCCAGCCCCCCACCCCCCCCGCCCCATTACCCCCGGCCCTCCTACCCATTATTTTATATATTTATTTTGCTTTTATAAAAAATGAAAAAATTCTTTAAAATATTATTCTTATTTTAAAAATAAAGATATGAAAAAATCAAATATTATATTAAAAAAAAACATCATAGAGGTAAGTTAGAAATTTGTAAAAGTAATGGGTCAAGTTGGACAAATTGGGTTATGACCCATATTGACCCGCCCATCTTAGCCCATGTAAGTTTTGGACGGGTTGGACATTGGCCTATCTATTGATGCAGCTCATCTTGACCCGCTCAACTTCACTCCAAACGGCCTATTGATCGAATTAGCAAATAGCAAGAAAAATCATGGTCCGATACACCTTTCTTTATATAAATAGATTTCATCCTATTATCGACTCAGAAGCAGACAAATGCGAAAAAGAGTTAAAAACTGTTTGATAGTAAACTTCCTTCAAGCATTTTACCATGCTGATGCTGCATTGCACTGTACATTTTATGAGAAAATACATCATTACCTCTATGAAGTAGGAACTTTTTTTTTCAAAAAAAAACATTTGAACTTTGAGGGTTTCTATTACCCGTAAACAATTTTAAACTGATATAATCATCTCCTTTTTCGTCCAATCCCAATTTTTTAAAAGTAGGTGTTAACCACACACCTAAAAAAATACCTTTAAGTGTGTAGCCGAATCAAGTGACAGCCGAAGGGGTGGCCAGTGGGCCGGGCTTGGGAGACCGGCGGGCCGAGTTTGGCGGGATCGGGTCGGGCAGGGCAGGGCGGGGCGGGTCAGGCGGGATCGGAATAGGCGGGATTTTCCGAAGTCCCGCCCCGATCCCGTCGGAATCGGGATCCCGGGCGTTTTTTTTTTTTTTTTTTTGCACTTAATTTAGAAAATAACATATATATAAAAAAACTCAATAATTAAACAAGATAGTGTAATAAAAATATCCCAATGCTGTTTTTGTGCCTCTTATATTATTTAATAGACATATGATTTTTTTGTAATACAAATACAATTGTCAAAATTGCAACTTTGTGGTTATGTTCAAAAGTTGCAAATTACATAGTAAATTGCAATTAAAAAAATTACATTCTGAAAAAAATCTGTTCTAGTTTCTTGATAATTTCCTGTGGTTCTTCGGTTGGAATTGATATTTGTTGGTCAAATTGATCCACGTCGCTTCCACCACCTTCAGATAAGATTTCGTTGTAGTTTTCGTCTTCTTCTTCGTTAATCTCCGGTTGACCGCACCTTCTCTGCTCCGCTCGTATCCAATCTCTGAATAATACTACAATCTCCAAGCTGTCTCCGGCTAATGAGTATATGTGCTCTCCTATTTGATATCTGCAGGAGAAAAAACTGTTCAAACGCAGTTGATGACGCTTGAATGTTCAAAACATCTCAGGCCATCATTGAAAGTGTCGGAAAGGTCTTCTCATTCCCCCTCCAGTATTTCAGCAAGTCTTCACGTTCTTCTTCATTGAGAACTACTTGGTACGGTACAGAACCCTGCAAAACAAAATAACAAACTCACTAATTTGGTTAGTAGCGGTACGGCCGCAAATTCTATTTCTGAGGCTTTCAATACTAGCCGCAGAAACAACATGTCTTTTGTGACGTTGTGTTGAAGAAGAAGAAGATGGTATGGAAGCCGGTAGGTTACTAGCACTTTCTTGTTGGTAAAACCTATATACATTTTTGCATTGGTCTTCTACGCTAGACAACACTTCTTCTTTAGTTTGTTCAATAGGTGGTGGGTGATTTGGATTTTTGGGACTTGGAGGTGGTAGTACTTCTATACAATCGTAAATAATTTCAATAAGTGATTTAGTACCGTCTATTTTAATAGTCGGATTTAATACAGCACTAATAATATAAATAGTGGAAATATGAATAAAGTATTTTTTTATTTTGATAAACATTTTTTAATAGCTGCCATATAAGATGTGTTTTCATATATTCACTAAGTAATAAAAAAATTAGAGCTATATAAAACAACATAGTTGAAATAGTAGGATAATATATATCGGAAAATTCTTTTGTTGCTTGAAAAAATTTCTCTAAAAATACAATAAGTTAGGAAATTTTTACCCAATCGCTATCTACAACCATATCAGTTGGATTTTGATTTTGATAGTTAAAAAAACAAAGTTATAAGTTTTCTATAGTCATAAGCAACAAGTAGTTGCTTGTATAAAGAATTTCACATAGTGGGTACTTCTTCTAAAATTTTTCTATAAGGTAGTTGACAATCGTGACAAGTTATTCTTTTCTTCGTTGTATTCTATTATTTTTAAAAATAAAGTTTATAGCAAATTGTATTTTACTAAGAATGTCTTCAAAAAGTGATAGACCATCCTTTACAATTAAGTTATATATATGGCACACGCTTTATATGAAAATGATCTGGAAAAGATGGAGTTAAACTATTTTTTAAAATTGTAATAGCGTAATTGTTAAAAGAAGTGTTATCTAATGTAATAGTCATAATTTTATCAGTTATTCCGTATAATCGCACACTTGATAAATATTTTCTGCAATAAAAGTACCAGTGTGCCTATTATCTATATATCTATACGCTAAGATACGTTTTTGCATAGACCATTTATAATCTATCCAATGACAAGTTACCGTTAAATAATCATGGCCGTTAGTACTACGGCCTATATCAAAAGTGATAGCCACTTTGCCATTAAAATGATATAATGAATAACATAAATATTGTTGATATTCATGTGCGAATTTAAATACATCTCTCTTAACAGTTGATCAGGAAAACCGTTAAAAGTAGGATTATACATATCTCTAATATAATGAATAAAATCGGGAGATGAAGGAAATGAAAAAGGCAAACCCTCCACAACAACTAATTTTGCTATTGCTTCCCTATCTCTATGTTTATTGTATTTAGGGCCTACAATTCCCCCCGTCATAAGGTTAATTTGACCATGTACTTGGTCCGGGACAGTATCAGTATGTGAACCTTGTCCCAATGGAGCGGCCATTTGCGCACCCAGTTTTGAAGCCTCGTATTGGTCATACCTAGCTGGATGAGCCCTTACTACGTGTCTCATTAAACCCCCCATCCCACCGTGACCTTTTCCAGTTTTAAATTTTAAAACATCTTTACAAATTTTACATCTAGCTATTTGATTCTCTACGTCCCTATAAAAAAATATCCATGCATCTGATTTTAATGGTTGTTTTGCTGTACCTCGTCTCATAGGCATTTCAGTTGAAGGTGCACTAGTGGGTGTGTTGTCATCTATATTAGTGGGTGTATCATCGTCTAAATTAAAGTCTTCTTGAGTTTCAGAAAATAGCTCCTCGTCTAAATCTAATGGTATTGTAGGAAAATGTTCAGTATCAACAAAATCATCCTGTGTAGGAATAAATTTCTATCTAGAAATAGGACCCTTGTCCTTGTTGCCCCTACTAGAAGAAGCATGACCCCTACCCGTAAGCATACATTTAAATCCTTCCATTATAAATTTATAATTATACTAATAAATAATTAAAGTAAATGAAACTAAGTGCACTAAATAAAATAAACATACAATAATAATTTAATAAATGAACGAATGTATCAAACGCCGACGTAATGTCGACGTGTAATCGAGAGGTTGAAAATTGAAACTTTGCTCGATGGAAGATCCTCAAGCTAGTTGCCAACTTCACTCCCAATTCCCAAATGAATAAATAAAATTGAATATTCAGTAGACAATGTAGACTTGTAGAGAGATAGATTGAGAGATTAGATAGAATGTAGGAAGATTTGTGAGAAAGATGAAGAGAAAATGAGGTATTTATAGTTGAAAAATTTGGTTAAAGTGTAAATATAATAACTTATGGGTTAAAAATAAATATTAAGGGGGTAGGGGGTAGGGGGAGGCCAAAAATGGCCGTTGCACAACGATCAAAATATAAAATGGCCGTTGGTGCAACGATTATTTTTGCAAAAGGGAGGGTTTCTGACGGGACCGGGTCGGGATCGGGCCTGGCGAGCCTGGGGCGGGTCGGGATGATATCTTGTCCCATCCCGGTTCGAGTCCCGATACCACAATTTTTTTTTTAAATACGCCACTTAGCAGACGACAGAATGCTAAGTCGATAGCCGAACTGACTCGTAGCCGAATCTACTAGTCCTAGCCTTCGGCTCAAAAAGCTTCATCGGCTATTATAATAGCTTAGCCGAGTGATAATTCTGAGGAACGATTAAGACCCACACACATTTGTGAAAGAAATAATCCTTTGATTATTTTCATTAATTGAAAAAGAATATACACAATTTACATATTTTCATAATAGGAAAATCATATTCCTATTCTACTCCTAAAACCCTATTCTAATAGTACAAGACTCCTATAATTATGGTAAGTGTACAATACTAATAAATGTAATATTTACCCTAAAATACTATAACAATATTACACAAAACAGTGCCCAAACCGTGGGCTGCCACTATGTACAAAACCGAGATTCCTAGACCAAATATACATAGGATATACACATGTATATCGTGTATATTCTATATACATTTAACACACCCCCGCAGTCACAACGGGCGGTCTTCATACACTGAGACTGTCCCTAAAATCTTCAAAAAGGACCGAGGGAAGACCCTTTGTAAGAATGTCTACAATTTGAAACCTGGAAGGGACACGGCAGATGCGTACTTATCCACGAACTATCTTTTCGCGAACAAAGTGAATGTACAACCTATGGAACCCCTAAGTTCTGTAGATCTGGAATATTAAGTTCCGGATAGTCAGTAACTTTTGAGTCCTATAGATCTGGAACATCTAGTTTCAGATAATTAGAAACTCCCGGGTCTTGTTGATTTTGAGCATTTTGTTCATAACTTCGTTTGCGCGAAATTATTTCTTTTTCCTTTCGAGGAAAGATATGTTTAAAGAATTCAGCATTACTTGATTTCATGATCGTACCCTCGTGGATATCAGGTATCTTCGACTTATACACTAAGAAGTGATAAGCACTACTATTATTTGCATATCCGATGAATAAGCAATCTACAGTCTTAGGTCCAATTTTGACCTATTTTGGTTTAGGTACTTCGACCTTTGTCAAATAGTCCCACACTTTCAAATATTTGTAAGTGGGTTTCTTTCCTTTCAATGATTCATAAGGAGTTTTATCCTTACGCTTATGCGGAACTCTATTGAGAATTGTATTAGCGGTAAGAATCGCTTCGCCCCACATGTTTTGAGCTAAACCGGAATTGATATGTGTAAAGCATTCATCATTTTCTTTAACGTACGGTTTTTGTGCTAGGCAATACCGTTAGACTGAGGCGAGTAAGGAGCGGTCGTTTGATGAACAATGCCGAATTGAGCACAGTATTCTTCAAACGGTGCTACGTATTCTCCCCCTCTATCACTACGAATTGCCTTAATCCGTAGGTTTAGTTAATTTTCAACTTTTGCTTTGTAACGTTTAAATGCTTCAAACGCTTCATCTTTATTTTTCAACAAGTAAACATAACAATACATTATACTATCATCAATGAAAGTCACAAAGTACTTGTTCCCCCTCTAGTTTGCACAAACTTTAAATCACATATGTCGATATGAATAAGTTCTAGAGGAGCGGTGTTTCTTTCGACTGAATGGAAAGATGATTTGGTTAATTTTGCCTTTACGCACACTTCACATTTATGTTGAGGGTTTATGTCGAAGCAAGGCAACAATTCCAACTTTACTAACTTTTGAATGGATTTGTAGTTAACGTGTCCTAATCTATGATGCCGTAAATTAGATGATTCAAGCAAGTAGGTAGAAGGCTTTCTTTCATTAGATGAACGGATTACAGACATAGTATTCATTTTGAAGAGGTCGTCACACGCGAAGCCCCTTCCTACAAATATACCATTCTTAGTTATTACAAATGTGTTGGACTCAAAAATTAGTCTAAGTCAGCCTTGACCAATAGTGGCCCTGAAACCATATTTTTGCGGATGTCAGGGACGTGCATCACTTCCTTCAGAGTAAGCTCTTTGCCTGAAGTCATTTTTAGGACAACCTTTCCAACCCTTTGCACTTCATAGGTAGCGTCGTTTTCCATGAACAACTCTTTTCCCGAGATTGGGGCGTTAGAGGAGAATGCACTTTTTCAGAGCAGATGTGACGGGTTTCACCCGTGTCTATCCACCATTGCCTTGGATTCTCCACTAGATTTGCCTCCAACACTACAGTCGAGAAATCCACAATCATGTCGTCAAGGTTCGAAGGATCATCCTTGTCTTGCACAACGTTAGCCTTGGCCTTGACTTTGTTCTTGGCTTTCTCCTTCTGCTCTCGCTTCAGTTTGCGGCACTCTTTGATCATATGGTCAGGCTTTCCACAATGATTGCAGTTTCCTTTGAACTTATCCATCGTTTGGCTTTGTGTACCAATATATCTTTCATTTCTTAACGAAATCTGACGATACTTGGCACTAATATCATCTACTCATTTAGTAGATCAGGCATGTGCGAAGAAATGGTATCTCCAATATGCGGGGCCCACATGTTTAAGCCACTAAAGATGGAAAAAACTATAGCTGGCCGGAGGGCCGGGACAGCCCGACCCCGACCCGAGCCCGTCCCGAGCCCGCCCCGGTCCCGCCCCTACCCCGCCAAAAAAAAAAAAAAAATTACGGGGGCGAGACTCGAACTCGGGACGGGACAAGGTCTCGTCCCGCGAGACCCGAGCCCGCCCCAGGCCCGCGAGACCCGAGCCCGCCCCGAGCCCGCCCCGACCCCGCCTTTGCAAAAATGACCGTTGCACCAACGACCATTTTAGATTATGGCCGTTGGCCAACGACCATTTTAGCCCCCCCCCCCCAACCCCCTACCCCTTAATATTTATTTTTAACCCATAAGTTATTATATTTACACTTTAACCCAATTTTTCAACTATAAATAACTCATTTTCTCTTCATCTTTCTCACAAATCTTCCTACAATCTCTCTAATTTCTCAATATATCTCTACAATTCTACATTGTTTGCTAAATATTCAATTTTATTTATTCATTTGGGAATTGGTAGTGAAGTTGGCAACTAGCTTGAGGATCTTCCATCGAGCAAAGTTCAATTTTCAATCTCTCGATTACACGTCGACGTTACGTCGGCGTTTGGTACATTCGTTCCTTCATTAAATTATTATTGTCTCGTTTATTTAGTTTAGATCACTTAATTTTATTGTCTTTAATTATTTATTTATTATCATAATTAAAATGGAAGGATTAAAAGGTATGTTTAAGGGTAAAGGTAAGGGTGCTTCTTCTAGTAGGGGCAACCGGGCAAGGGTACTTCTTCTAGTCATCTTATTCCTACACAGGATGATTTTGTTGATACTCAACATTTTCCTACAATACCATTAGATTTAGACCAGGAGCTATTTTCTCGGAACTCAAGAAGACTTTAATTTAGACGATGATCTAGATGATATACCCACTAATGTTGATGACAACACACCCACTAGTGCACCTTCAACCGAAATACCTCCTATTCCCCCTAGTATGAGACGAGGTCCAAGAAAACGACCATTAAAATCGATGCATGGACATTTTTTGATAGGGACGTAGAGAATCAAGTAGCCATATGTAAAATTTGTAAAAATGTTTTAAAATTTAAAACTGGAAAAGGTCACGGTGGGACGGGGGTTTAATTAGACACGTAGTAAGTGCTCATCCAGCTAGGTATGCCCAATACCAGGCTTCAAAACCGGGTGCGCAAACGCCCGCTCCATCGGGACAAGGTTCACATACCGATACGTCCCGACCAAGTCACGGGGTCAAAATAACCCTATGACGGGGGGAATTGTAGGCTCTAAATACAATAAACATAGAGATAGGGAAGCAATATCAAAATTAGTTGTTGTGGAGGGTTTGCCTTTTTCATTTCCTTCATCTCCCGGTTTTATTCATTACATTAGAGATATATATAATCCTCGCTTTTAACGGTTTTCCTAGATCAACTGTTAAGAGAGATGTATTTAAATTCACGCATGAATATCAACAATATTTACGTTTTTCATTATATCATTTTAATGGCAAAGTATCCATCACGTCCGATATAGGTCGTAGTACTAACGGCCATGATTATTTAACCGTAACTTGTCATTGGATAGATTATAAATGGTCTATGCAAAAACGTATTTTAGCGTATAGATATATAGATGATAGGCACACCGGTACTTTTATTGCGAAAATATTTATCAAGTGTGCGATTATTACGGAATTACCGATAAAATTATGACTATTACATTAGATAACGCTTCTAGTAACAATTACGCAATTACAATTTTAAAAAATAGTTTAACTCCGTTTTTCCGACCATTTTCATATAAAATGCGCGTGCCATATATATAACTTAATTGTAAAGGATGGTCTATCACTTTTTGAAGACATTCTTAGTAAAATACAATTTGCTATAAACTTTATTTTTAAAAGTAATAAAGTACAACGTAGAAAAGAATATAAAAAAATTTGTCATGATTGTGGACTACCTTTTAGAAAAATTCCACAAGAAGTATCCACAAGGTGGAATTCTTTATACGAGCAACTACTTGTTGCTTATGACTATAAATTACCTATAACTTTATTTTTTAACTCTCATAATAAAAAGCCAGCTGATATGATTTTAGATAGTGATTGGGAAAAAATTTCCGAACTTATTTTATTTTTAGAGAAATTTTTTCAAGCAACAAAAGAATTTTCCGGTATATATTATCCTACTATTTCAACTATGTTATTTTATATAACTCTAATATTTTTATTACTTAGTGAATATATGGAAAAACCAAATTATAAGGCAGCTATTAAAAAAATGTTTCTCAAAATAAAAAAATATTTTATTCCTATTCCCTCTATTTATATTATTGGTTCTGGATATTTTTGTTTTGCAGGGTTCTGTACCGTATCAAGAAGTTATCAATGAAGATGGACATGAAGACTTGTTTGAAATACGGAGGGGGAATGAGAAGACCTTTCCGACACTTTCAATGATGGCTCGAGATATTTTGAACATTCAAGCGTCGTCGTCAACCGCGTCTCGAAAGCGCTTTTTCTGCGAGCGAGATATCAAATAGGAGACCACGACACTCATTAGCCGGAGACGACTTGGAAATTGCGTATTATTCGAGATTGGATACGAGCGGAGCGGAGAAGGTGCGGTCAACCGGAGATCAACGAAGAAGATGATGAAAACTACAACGAAATCTTAACCGAAGGTAGTGGAAGCGACGTGGATCAATTTGACCAACAAATACCAATTCCAACCGAAGAACTACATGAAATCATCAAGCAATTAGAACAGTTTTTTTGAGAATGTAATTTTTTTAATTGTAATTTTATTATGTAATTTGTAACTTTTGGACAACACCACAAAGTTGCAATTTAGATTTTAGACAATTGTATTTGTATTACAAAAAAATCATATGTCTATTAAATAATATAAGAGGCACAAAAACGACCTTGGGATGTTTTTATTACACTATCTTGTTTTGTTTATTGAGTTTTTTTTATACATATGTTATTTTTTTTTTTTTAAAAAAAAAAACCCGCCGTATCCCGACCCGAGCCCGACCCCGCCCGAGCCCGCCCGACCCGAGCCCGACGGGATCGGATCGGGACGGGACTTGCTCCGGTCCCGCCGGACCCGACCCCGCCGAGACCGCCGGACCCGACCCCGCCCCTTCTCCCGTCCCGCCCCGACCCCGACACCGCCAAACCCGGCCCGCCAGACCCGAGCCCGGCCCACTGGCCACTCCTAGAAAAAACTCAATCTCACATAGTTAAATTTTCAACATAAAGCGCTTCTGATTTTCGGTGTATTCAATACATCCCATCTTCAAATTAAAATTTATTAACAATCTTGCAATTTTCTTTATCCTGAATAACAAAATCGTCCGGCTCTTAAGCATTCCAGCAAAAATATTCAAGTGAAAATTAATTAATACCTTCTTTATATGCACTTATTAATTTCAAGATAGTACATATAGGTATGGTATAGCAAGATGGTACTCTATTTGTAATGTAAGTGGTTAAAGGCCTAAATAGTCAACGTTATAGCTAGTAGCTCCAAAAGCGATAGTAAATCTACACGTTCTTATTTGTATTAAAGAACTTGCATAGAAGCATAAATTACAAATGTTAGCTGTTCGTCGGTTTATTTAGTTTAGTGATTCTTTTCATTTTTTTCCCAACCATTCAACTAGTACGTTGGCTTCATTCATACACAACTCTCCAGTCGAATCTTTTTCCTTTTTTAACGTTAGGATTAATTGTAATGAAAAAACAGTTATCACTTTCACATTTTTAGTAACTAATAAAGGTAAAAGGAACATTTTCTCCAATTTCTTGTCTCTTTTTCCAGGGAACGAATTTGAGTAGTCCATAACAATTGTGTATTGCAAGTTTGCAACAAAAGCATAGGATCTAACTTATTTGCATCCACTGATTTACAGAAACAGGAAATCCTTCCTATACCAACTATATTTACATGCTAGCCCAACTAACTACTTAAGTAAATCAACATCAAATCACAAAACTAGATAATATAAAAGAAAAATTAACTAAGATAAACAAATGGAGTCCTAACAATCCCAAAGGAACTAATCTTGATGCACATTTCCAGAGGAATAACCTTGACTAGTTTATTATGCTTATCCAAGTAATCAACAGGATCTCAACTTCAGTAAACTCAGAGAAGCATGTATCTCATGATTTATTTGGCAAGGGTGGTCGAGGCGGAAGGATTAATCTGGCAAGCTCGTCATTTAGCTTTACAGGGAGGGGTGGCATCTGCTTCATTAATTCGGGCATATCATTCAAGCTGCAAGAAATGGTTTTCTTAGAATGCAGTGAAAAGACACACAAAAATCAAGTAGATTTATAGTAAAGGCTACAAAAAGACTTTGTCAAATATTGTTGTCCGCATATCCTTAAGGAGACACATATCGAAGCAAACATTTCAGTTGAGGAAGATCAAGAAATCATGCATAAAAACATCCTGTTTAACTTTAGCATAGAGTTAAAGTAGATACTTGAATAGCAAAAAACCTATTTTTGTATAAGATTTCAAGGATTAATATCTTTCAGGTTAAACTATGAGAATAAGAAGTTTCTTAAGTCATCACATATGTATTTTCAATTATAATATGCAAGGCATGGCTCAAATTTTCAATAATTTAGAAATTTTTCATTTTAATTTTTAACCCAAGCTGAAACAAAACAAATTAGCTAATATGGAGAATCAACAGGAGTCAAAATACATCCACGAATTGCTAAATGCACATAACAATTACTTATACGTTCCAATTTATGTGATACAATTTGCTGAGCAGGGAGTTCAAGAAAGAAAGACTTTTGAAACTTATGGTTTAAAACAACCTATAAATATTTGTGTGGGTATAAATCATCTTATTAAAGGTAAAATTAGAAGTTTAAAGTAGAAATTCCTTCTAAATATAGAAAGGCATCATTCTTTTGAGACACCAAAAAGGAAAGTGCATCATGTAAATTAGGACAAAGGAAGTACAAGTCCAAGCCTATATTGCTCGGACTTCAAAAATGTCGACCGTTGCGTGTCGGATCCTCCAAAAGTAGTGCATTTTTGGAGGATCCGACATGGGTGCGGCAGCATTTTCCGAGAGTCCGAGCAACATAGGTCTAAGCCATACACAATGCAAATAAATTACATAAGTTTAAGCAAAATTAGATAAATGAGTCCGCAAGCAAAAGTATCACTTAATAAAAGCATATATTTCCTGCAAATAGGATTCCTTTATATGCCAAAGAGGTGGCATAAGATTCACTGCAAATAAAAGCATGCACACAAACATCTACAATGAGAAGGGAAAGGATAATCCACAACATACTCCTTTAAGATGCTGAGGATATTGTTTCGAGATTGAGTGAGCAGGTTAATGTTTTCTTGGATCTGCATGGAAACAGAAATAAAAGAAAGATGTTAATACTACCAATAACCAAAGGACAAATGATGCTTCGCATTGCAAATTATGAGGAACAATCCATCCACATAGATTTAACACAGAATACAACTGACTTGACCTTGGCACAGCATAAAAGGAGTAATTACATACTATGCAGTGGGTGCATGAGATAAAGAGAGTGACCTCGCTAGCAAATATTTAAAAAGAGAGGGATGTAGCACACCCAATAAACTTACAGAGAGGGAATTATAGGAACGGTGTTTACTGATAATACTGCTGACATTTACAGGAAACAGTAACAGATAAAATCAGAGAAAGAACAAGGAAGGGATACGAGAGAGAGAGCGCAAACATACGGGGAAGGAAAATTCTAACAGATTTGGCTGCCTACAAAGTGCTACCACTATACTATTTAACTATCCCCGCCTCTTTATCCATTTACCACCCAGGCACCAAGCCCATCAACCTGTGTCCCATAGAAAGTACAACAATCTTTGTGATCGTCTCTTCTCTTTTTGCTTCTCCTCAACAACTATTCTGGCCAATAATTTTCTTCTACAGCTAGCCCATCATAGCTTGCAATCCTTCTCCATTTTCTGTCATGACAATACCCTCACGTCCCAAATAAGAACCTTATCATCAAGTTTTTTTTTTTTTTTTTTTTTTTTTTTTGGTAAAGCAATCTGCTCACTATCCTGGAGCTGCAATGGTGTAATTTGATGATCTGGTGTTCCAACATCTTTGTACCATGGAACCATGATAATTCGAGCCTCATCTGGTAAATCCAGTTCATAAGCCACGTCTCCAATTCGCTTAAGAACCTTAAATGGACCAAAGTAACGTCTTCCAAACTTATGGTAGTGTTGCAACCAATAGAGTGCTGTCTATATGTATTTAAGTTCACAAACACCCATCTCCTACTTTAAACTCGACATGGTGTCGCCTCTTACTAGCAAATTAATTCATCCTTAGATGAGCTTTAACAAGATTGTGCTTTCGCAAATCCATCACCGCATTACGTTGAAGCATATACCGCTCCACCAGTTCACTGGCACTATTGCTCATGACATGTTGAGAAATAGTAGGAGGCTCTCTACCATAAAGGGTCTGGAAAGGTGCAATCTTCGCAACTGGCTGGTATGTTGTATTGTACCAAAACTCGGTCCAAGGTATAGGTGCCCATTCACGCGGGTTATCAGCCATGAAACACCGCAAATACTGCTCACCGCACTTATTTGGAGCTTCAGATTGACCATCCATTTGCAGATGATATGTAGTGCTCATAGATAGTGTTTTTCCTTGGGAGTCGGTGAAATTCTTACAAAAGAGAGTCCATAAGTTTGGATCGCGGTCTGTGACAATGACCTGGATGCCCATGTAGCCTAATAATTTCAGAAGCAAATGAAGAAGCCGTGGTTTGAGCTGTGATGGTAGAAGGAAAGGCGGTTGCCCATATTTGGATAACCTGTCAACCACTGTCAAGATTGTTGTGTTTCCCTTCGAGCCCGAAAGGCAAATAATAAAATCCATTGGTACCTCTTCAGACACGAGGACTGACACAGTAGAGGTTGTAAAACCCATGTTGGCTGCTTGAGCAAATCTTTCATTTGTTGACGTATTTTGCAAGAAGCAACAATGTCTGAACATCCCCGCGCATTCCTTTCCAAAGAAATTGAATGAGATGCGATGGAAGGTGCGCGACACACCGGCACGGCCACCAAAAGGGGTAGAGAGGAACTAATGGAGTAGTTGTAAGGTTAGGGACAAATCTCAAGGAAGAACCAAGTGTCCCCTGAAAATAGCAACCTATCATTGTACAGGAGGTCACTGGCCTTCTAGGATAAAATTGTGTACACTGTTGCAATTCAAGTAGTTCTATATCAAAGTTTTTAAAAGCGAAAAACACAAAACGACGGCTTGAAGCGAAATGTGAAATGAAGCGCATAATTACAGAAAATTAAAAAATGCAAAACATGAATTTAGTACTATAGTAATCAAATTAATACCTAATTCCAAGATTCAATTTACAATGATGCTTCTATTAATCCGACTCCTCAAAGTTGAGATTTAAATAACCGACCGCTTTTCATTTGGATCACTATGTGGGTTATTTTTTGCAGCGCACATTTCTCGGGAGCGCATGGCCTCACCTATGAGGCGATAACCCATCACTTTTCATCGTTTTAAACGGCAGAGCAATGATTTTTAATAACACTGTTCTTCTGAATGGGCCTTGTTAGCTTCTCAAAGGTCCACCACCAGATCAAAGGTGCTCGCAGTAATAGCATATAAAGATGATCAGGGTGCGTCATAGGGCATCCACACTAGATTATGACGCCGCGACTTGTAAAGGTTCGCGAAGTTGTATCCAACCAACTTGCTTAATCCTCAAGGTTACTATGGAGAGAATAGTATACTTCACGAATGTGTCCAAGTCTATTACAATAACTACACCTAGCGAAATCTTCCAAGACGACCTCGTCCTTGTCGCTTCTTCATGGACTGTGATGTGCGATTTTCTAATCTCCTCCTTGAGGGTTTTGAAGTAATCATGGGACTTGAACTTTCAATTTCCGTGCTTTTGGAGTTAAACATATCAAAACCGAGAGACGTAGCGAAATTTGACTTGAAAGATGGATGGAATCTGACGAACATAACACAAGAAGAAAATCACCGAGATCTGGCTGGAAAAAGGTGCATACGCGGTGCGTGGATCTAGCCGAAAAAAGGTGCATGTGCGGCGCGTGGATCTGACGCGCTAGCCGGAGCTGGCACTTCAAGCGGCACGTGAGTGGGTATTTGTCGGAGCCACTGACTGGATTTTGGTCGTAAGAGACTGATCTACCGCGTGGTGGTGTTGGAATTTGTGCAACACTACCCGAAAGTAATTTTGTAGCGGACAACTATGTTGTCATCGAAAATATTACACTGTGACTGATTTGCTTTCCTGGAAATTATTGGAAATTTGCACAACAATTAGTCTCACTAGCTTGAACCTAATCTATGTTGTGGTGGTGTCGGATTCTGCACAACACCACTGGATAGAGATGTGACGCTAGCAATCACTAGAAAAATTATGCGCGGTTGTGATATTTTTTTTCCGAATCTATGCTGGAATATTGCACAACGGATACTTTTTTACTAATGCTCGGGAAGAGAAGGACGCAAAACAATCGCCGAAATTGAGGCACGGGACTATGATAGCATTTTATGGGTAGGATCGAAATGATGGCACGACCCTACGGGACGCAAAACAGTTGCTAGAATTGAGGCACACGACTGTGATGGTATTGTGGGTAGGATCGCAATGATGGCACGATCCTACGGGAAAAGAAATTATGCCAGAAAAGTTGTCGAACCTCCAAGAAACTGGTATGGGTAAGCTCGAAATTTCTATCCAATTCTGACAGTAAAAACAATTTTTAAAAGAATGTCCCGAGACGGCGTGGATTCACTGGAACTCTAGTTCCGACGATTGGAATCTGGTAACTGTTCACGCTGAAATTACTATTCACGTCGGGAAACCACTGTTCACGCGGCATTGTTCACGCCTACTTTTGTTTAGAGAATATTTTATTTATAAATATCTTAAAGTTCTCTACAATCTTCACTCTACCATTATCTTTGGCCAGACGGACGACACATTGGCTAGTGATGTACGCCGGCATCAGAAGCTCTTTGATTTTCTACCAAAATCGTAGAAGCTCTGATACCATGTGAGAAAATATGAGAGAATTTTATTATTGAATTATTGTATCTACATGATTATATTGCGCTCTATTTATAGACATTTCATTACAATCATTTTCCTAATATGATACAATCCTATTCCTACTCTAACAACTTGAATCTTGGTCGGATCTGTTTCCTATTCTAACTACATGATTCCTCTGCTACTGCCGACTAGATGGTGTTCACAAAACAATTGGAGAACCATTGCCAGATACA
The DNA here is from genome assembly GCA_034509755.1 of Anisodus tanguticus. Classification (NCBI taxonomy): domain Eukaryota; kingdom Viridiplantae; phylum Streptophyta; class Magnoliopsida; order Solanales; family Solanaceae; genus Anisodus; species Anisodus tanguticus. Next base: position 32,235,308 of record CM067541.1, read on the forward strand.
CTAGATGCAACTCTCACAAATCATCGTATATCAATATATCACATAAATAATGCGAGAACAGATCTCCAGATGTATGCATGAAAATTGTGTTCATGGTGGCTTGGGAAGTAGATGGTGCATTGGATAGGCTAAATGGCTTTCATGCATACGAAAAACTAATTTAGCCACGTCTTCTGGGCGGATCCGTATTTGATGGTAACAGAGAGCACATCCACTTTGGGAAATGTTTGGCCCCTTCATCAAAGAGCTCATCAATAATCGAATGGGAAATCAATCCCTTACAATGATGGCGTTAAGAGCTCGAAAAACCATACAAAAGCATAACGTTCCATCCTCCTTTTCGCACCAAAACACAAGTGAGGAAAAGCGACATGTACTGAGGCGAATAACGCCCTCTTGAAGCATCTCCGAGTTATTTGATAACTTCTTTTTTGAAGTATAAAAAATGAGGAGAATTTTGGTTGAAAAGTTCACACTTGAGAGCCCATGGAGCATCAAAGTCTTTATGACATCTCATGGTACAGGAGGAAACATATTCGATTGTATTGGAACAAATTTGAGTCTAGCATTGGTTTTCTACTTGGATAGGTTTGATAAAGGTGCAATTGTGGATGTGCTAGGGTTAGCAAAAATGGTTGTTTTTTAGGTAAGCGGATTTAGAATTGAGCCCTTCTCGAAGTTAATACATTGCTCTTGCAAATGGAAACAATTATATTGCTTCCTTCAATGACTTGGGTATATGAACCAAAACCAATTGTTTTTAGTATCAAAGCGATGCCCATAAATGAAACATTAGACTAGAAATTTTATGTTAAGGCCAGTTTTCATTTGGTACCGCTAAAATGCGTTTAATAGACAACAATCACAGAAGACTGTCAGAGCTTAGCCAACTGGTCGTTCAGTGCCTCCAGGGCCATATTTTTAAGGACACAATAGTTTCTCAACAAAATAGTCCCAATCTACTAGTTATTTATTGCGATAAAGCCATCAGTACCATTCCAAGGAGTCACCACCGAGATGAAAAGAGGCCAATAGCAGCTTGTGATCGTCGGAAAATGGAGTTGAAGTCGAAATATTCTCTGCTTGAAAAAACCAAGCCTCGGGGTTGACCAAACCATCTTAATTCCACTATAGTCGCTTAAAATGCAACGTGGAATGAGAGAAGACAGTAGTAGGCAGTGCTGAGAGGACACCATTTGAGATTAAAAAAAGAGACCACTAATAATTTGTGATCGTCGAAAATAGAGTTGAAGTTGAAATCTATGTTGCTCGGACTCTTCACTTTTGGTGCCGCACCCGTGTCGACACGACATAGGTGTGGAATCCGTACCCAATTTGGTAAACTGATTTTTGGGTACTCTGACCAAAATCAACGGAGAAATTCCGGTCAGATGCAACAATTTCTTTAATCAAAACAAAAGCTAATGTGAAACTGAAGGAAACAGAGTACCACCTCGTATATAGAAAGTTCTATGTCACTCCTTTTCCTTTTATCTCCTTCCGGGATTCTCCTCTCGATCAATATTTTCTCATTAATTTTTTCACATAATACCTCATAATTTAGGTTTTATAACTCCATTTTTAGATATTTGAATTGTTTTTAGCTTAATCCCCGTACACGTATCCATACCTGGATCCGTATCCCCGAATCTTAAAATTTAAATCACGAAGGATCCGATAGTTACCAGTTTCAAAAAAAATCATGAAGGATCTGACCTCTAGATCCGCACCTGTATCAGACACCCACACCCACACCCGAGTCCAAGCAACTTAGGTCAAAATATTTTTCACATGAAAAACCCAAGCCTCGGGGTTGACCAAACTGTCCTAGTTCCACTACAACCGCCTTGTGACGTAACGTGGGATGAGAGAAGCTAGTAGCAAGATGAGGCAAGAGTGCTTGGTGCAACAAGTATGAGAAGAATCCACCATGGAGGACAAAGGTGAGACGCCAATGTGGCCATATGGAACGTCTTGTATCACTTGTCAATTGGTCTCCATAGAAATTCAAAATTATGCCAATTCGCAAGAAAATCCAGATTGGATTTCACGATCTAACTGCAGAGGGTCATCGAGGGAGGGCTCTCAGTGTCCACCATGGTGGAAAAATCAATAAAAGCACCAAATGTAACACACCCAATAATAAATAAACACAAAGAGAATTACAGGAACGGGTTCATTGATCATACTTTAGGCTTTACCGACTCTGGTAACATATAACAACAGAGAAAGTGAGAACATGGAAGGGATAAAAGAGAAAGAGAGCACAGGTGGGAAGGTAGATTCTAATAGATTTGCATGCCTACAAAATACTGCCACTATACTATTTCACTATTCCTATTTATTACACATTTACACACCCAAGCCTATCAACTTGTGTCTCATACAGTCCAATAATCTTATCATCCCTTGCAATCCCGTCTCCATTTTTTGTCATATCAAGGGATCTCACTAGCTAATATTAAAAAGGGGATAACGGAATGAAGCTCAATGTGTTCAAAATCTTTATCAATCTTGATCGTAGCTAAAAGGTCGAGAAAGGTATTGTTCAGTATCTTTATTAGTGATACAAATCTCTGGATTTGAATTCAAGGAAAGATTTATTTCTCATGAATTCTAGTGCCCTAACTACACATTGGGCTCCCATAAGTCAAAAGCAATCAAAGAAAGCATGTAGACCATAGTTTCTGATTTCTTATCAAGAAAAGGACCTCAAGAATTGAACAAAATGAATACAACAATATTTCTTTAGGAACTAAACCTTGCCACTGCACGAGACAAGAATAAGACGGAGATGTCTTTCTTACCTCAATTCCTCCTGTTGGAGGCAAAGCTTACGTAAGCTGGTTTTCCTTATACTTAGATTTGCCCCCGTAAAAATAATCCAAGTTCATGTTCACAAAAAATGAGATAGAGGTAAATATTTTCAGTTTTTCGTATTTTTTATGACACTTGCTATTACATCTCAAAATGTTTGACATGATTAATGCAGCTCTTATTTCTTTCAAAATTCAAATTCATTTGAACAATTCAACTTATAATGATTGACTCTCCACCATCTTAATAACTTTAACAGTTATTTTTAAGAATTTCTTGTTCTTTTGCTAATGTGATATAAAAGTCAAATTGCCTCAAAACTCCATTCCAATTCAAACTACATCACATATAATCAAAGGGAGTAAAAGCAAAAACAGCAAATGACTATTATGGCTTGTTCACGTATTTGATCTGATACCATTTGGTCACCTCTTACAAAGAAAAGAAGGTGAGGCAGGTGGGAATAAAATTGTCAGAAGCATCAGCTGACCTTAAAAACAGCAAAATTTGCAGATATTTGATCCAAGGCCTGCGCGTTTTGCTCAAGAAGCTGTCCGGTGGTACCACCAATGGCTGCAAAAATTACAAGATATACTCATATTCCTCAGAAATTCCAGCCAAAAAATAGAAGAGAAAGGAAAGAGAACTCAGAAAATAACACGGTTACTTTACGGTTTCATATCACGTCAGAAATACTGATTGCTCTTTTTACCTCCATATTCCATTTTGAATCTAGTAGTTATCATAAGTGCACAGGGGAAAGAGTATTCCTTGATTAATCCATGGAAAAGGACAGCAGATATTCTCCATGTTACATGACATCCTCTCCATACTACATGATATCTTCTATGCTATGTTCCTCTTTACTGTATATCAAACTTCCATAAGAACAGAGAAAATCCTTTTCTTATTATTCTACGGACCAAAAGAAATCTTCTATGTAATCACTGAAGGACTAGCTCTTTCAAAGTCATAAGCAGCAAGCCAAATTATTCCAATGTTATATACTTCTAAAAATCATGACTTGGCTTTTCAAAGCACACAAGTTCAACCATAATAAGAAGTTAAATCCTCAATAAAAGAAGTTAGAAGGAAGGGGAGCGAAGTCTCTAGTAGCAACACTTATTCTTCATGAATTTCCTCAACAGGCATGATAGAGAACTGGCTGCAGTTTTTGAGCAACTATTGGAAAAATAAGAACGGAGGACCGTAGCACTTGTTTTTTTCAGAAACTGGTACTGTTGTATTCCTCAGCATTAAGGATATGCTGAAGACCTCCAAAAAGAACAGGAACGGAGGACGGCAGCACTTAAAGGAGATGTCGTTTAAACTTTTCACTGGCATAAAATAGATTCCCGCTGTTTAATCCATGTGAGAACAATTTGATTACCTTTGTTAAGTCCTATAGATTAGCACAACAGAAGTTCAGAGGACTCCCCTAGCCCTAGATCTCGGAGTTCAAAGTACTTGATTCAGAAATACTAAATTGGCTGATAATCAGACATGTCAATAGAAATTTCGTACTTTCACTAGGAAAACAGATGAAAATTAGATGATTGAGCTGATTGGTTTTCACATCTCAAATATTCTAGCTTTGAGCCTTCGCTTTATGTGCCTATTTTCAACATTAGACAAATCCCTGAACATTTGTAACCTCAATAAAAGCATACCTTATGGGAAGAAAGAGAAATTAGCTTCTAATGTCTAAAAGACCATGTATATTCACCAAGCAGTCATGCACAACTAATGCCACAAATGATGATCTCAGATTATGCATGTCGCAGAGACATAAGTTGATGTGCTAATCATCCTCTCTATCTATTTCATCTTTCCAATTACATAAACTTTCCTCTACATTCAATTCCAAGCATGTCTATCTAGACTCACACACAAAAACAAGACTCCCAGCAACATGGTTCCTTTGATATTTAGTTCTCAAATTTCACTCAACATTTTAAATGTGAACTCAGAAGAGTAAATAAGGACCAACCTTTGTAGGAAATTCCGTCATCGCTGTCCATTGACATCACAGACTGAGCATACAGGGGACCATTTGCACGGTTAGCAACATGAGTAGATTTTGGCATCGAATCTGTAACTTTTTCCTAAAACCAAAAAACAAGGGAAGTATGACAAATAAGTTATCATTTGACAAAAGTACCGAACAGGAGTGTCATTAAAATGCTGCCAAATAAGCACGATTTTCTCCAACAAGTTGTAACTCAATTGCAAATAAATCTTTTTTCCTCAGTTGTTTGAAAAACTTCGGATGACCCACAAGTAATTTGAGCAAAGATTTCAAATAATGTCAACTAAGCTAAGAGAATCTGGACTTGAAAATAAATCATGGACGAACACCAGTTCAAAGATGTGCATAAGCCCATAGCATTCAATGAGAACTTAAGAATCTGGAATTGAAATAAACCATAGATGCATAGGAGTCCAAGAAGGCGCATAAACTCTTTTGCATTCAATCAGAACTTAGCTAAAACTGTAACAGTCATTTCTCCCTAAAAAATTAAGACTACAACATTTAAAACCCTCAGATTTTGGGCCGTTCAATCTAACGAAAGCTTAATAATATCCCTAACAAGCACTGAAGCACCAGAGTTTCGTATATCAAGAAAGACAAAATTGGCAACAGCCTTCCATTTGTCCTCAGTCATCAAAACTTACAAACTGCAGTCCACCGAAGAGGAAAGGGTCATGATTGTACTTGTAGATGAAAACTTGCACCACAAGTATATATGCATATGAGCATGATTTTGTACATTTGAAAAGTAGCCTCTTATCTTTTAATTACCTTTTAGGTGCACCAATGAGATTGTTATTTGTGTTGAAGGATGGATGCCTTTTGCAAAAAATTATTCATTCTTGTAGGTTCTCAATTTTTGGTATACCTCTTGTATATGTGAGTTTCTCCCATTATTAATGATAATATTCCTTGACAAAGAAAAAGTAGCAGACTGATTGATTAACCAAAATTGTAAATTACAGAAAATGCAGTCAACTCAATCTACTCTAAACTCTAAGAGAATATCCTTTTCTTATGACAGGTTACTCTAAAGAACTATCTGCACACTCGCGGCAATTTTCTAAGCTAAGAAAATAAAAAACCGCAAAAATTTTACAGCCCCTCGTCTCAATTTACTTATGAGTTACCATTTTACTCTATTCCAAATTACTTGACCACTCTCCCTAAAACTGGTAAAGTTACTTATCGACAAGGAAATGAGAATAATATAAACCATAATACCCTGTACTATTGGTTTTGATATTTCTTTGACACACTATCACAGTTTCATAAGCTCAATTAGTTTTGAACACTTTCAGACCAACACCAACATAGTAAACCATTCAGCCATGAGTTTTCATACTAAATGGTTCTCATGTTACTGATAGTTTCTCTCTATATGTGCCCACCAAATCTACATACAACAGATGCAAGTATTGAGTACATAATAGCATTCTCCTGAGAGCAAAAAAGAATTTAGGTGTGTTTGCATGCATAGTTATGTTTGTGCAAGAGAGAGAGTTCGTGTGTCTGTACAGTTATTTGCGCCCTAAGTTCCTATACATATCGAGTTCTTTTCAAATGAGATCGATCCAACAGGAAAAGGAGAAATTTGATTAAAAGTTGAAGGTGGAGAAGGCCTCTGTCACCAGGGAGTGTGAGAAGAAAGGGGTGTGTGTGTGGGGGGGGGGGGGGGGGGGGGGGCTTTCGGTGAGATACTAGTCTGGAAGAAGGACTAAATCTCTATATGCAACTACTATTACCATTCTCAAAAAAATTACAAATATACAACTGGATTTGTGTCTTAATTGCACTTGTCACTTCTGCTCCTATTTTTAGAGGGATAGCACAAGATTGGCAGGTGGAGTCCATTATCTCCTTTTTTCCAATTTATGCAAGTCACTGCATAGCTTGAGCCTTGAGGAGCTGACAATCCTGCTTAGTCGGAAGACATCGCATTGGCTTATAGTCTGAGTCTTACTATCATGCCCTTAGCAGCACAGAGCCACAGACGAGGCAGGGAAGAGAGAGTTTGTGTCTGTGGGTGTGTGTCTGTACAGTTATTTGAGCCCTAAGTTCCTACACATATCGAGTTCTTTTCAAATGAGATCGATCCAACATGAAAAGGAGAAATTTGATTAAAAGTTGAAGGATAAAAGGCGAAGAAGGTCTTACTATCATGCCCTTAGCAGCACAGACGAGGCACCCTTTCGTTTGAAAATAATTTGGAAAGATAAAGGACGAAGAAAGGATCTTTCTTTGATTATTTTTTTTGTTTTTCGCTTTAGTAGCTCCCCTTACAGGTGACAACGTTGGGGAGAGGAAAAGAATTAGTGCTCATGCTGTTCTGCAAGAGGGCTGCAGAAATAGTGAACCGTCTCTCCTTCATTATGGCTGGTTTTCTGAGATTTAGATCCTATTTTTTTCTTCATTCTCTGTGCGATGATCAGATGGGTTGTGCCTATGTCTGGATGAATTGAGGCACATCTTGAGCACTATTATTTTGCTGGCAGAAGAGGTAGATTTCAAGTGCTATTCTTATGCATTTGGACGGAAGAGAATAAGAACATCACTAATAAAGGGGACGGATTTTTGGCTCAAGTCCAATGTTATTTCCACATTTCATTTTTGTTAGGGGGAGAACCTTCCAGCTGGTCATGATATTTTGCGATTCTTTTGCATTCTGAAACTTGGTATCTTGAGACAGACCTACAAAACCTAAACTTGTACCCATTCCAGAACTAAATGACCTTTACTCACTAAGCAGCATTTAAGTAGAAAGTAATTAGGAGATTCCGCTTTTGACTTTGCATGTTTTCTTGCGTCAACTTGAAGCAAAAATTGGCAAGGGAGATCAACAAATAAGATTATTCCTTTTCACCCTCTACTTATGCATCCACAAGGTCTACCATGTAGCACATTAGTGTTTCAACAGGCTGCAAATTTTCCATTTTGTCCTCTACTCCTAAATATTGCACAGCAGATAACAGATTTTCGTGTTGATACCTTAGTCCTACAAAGCCACATGATAACCACATATTTGAAACAAAGAAACAGAAAGACTAGGACCTCTATTACATCGTCTCTCCATCCCGATTCCAGTGACCTACTTCAGTAGAGCATAGGTATTAAGGTAACAGGGTTATTGTGTTTAAAACTTTAAACAGAAGTGGGTCAAATGTGAAGATAAAGATGACTTTTGACTTACTTTAATATTAAATGGGGAACCAACGAACGCTTATAATACAACATCTAAAGGTATTGAAGAACCTTGGGATGAGCTTCCCCACAGAAAAGCTGACAAAATTGTGACAAGTATAAAGTGGGATAATTCATTGGATGGCAGGAGTGTATAATTAGCGCTCCAAGAAATTATCCCATTAAGGGGATGACTAGGTCAGCTAAATAGAAGAGAATTGCAGATTGCTCACCATAAAAGCAGCATGCACAATATCAGGAAGCAATATTGGGAATGTTTTTAAAAATGTAATTCAGCTTAACAACCAAAAGTCAATAATCCAATTGTTTGTGGACGTCTAAATTTCATATTATACAAATAAAGATCCCAGTTTTCCCCTTAGGGAGGGGGAAAAGAGTTCAGTTTTCTGTCATCACCACTATACTGGCTAGTTGTTGATGAAGCATAACTGCAATAGTAAATACAACAACAACAACAACATACCCAGTGAAGTCCCACAACGTGGATCTGGGGAGGGTAGAGTGTACGCAGACCTTACCCCTACATTGAGAGGTAGAGCGGTTGTTTCCGAGAGACCTTCGCCTCAAGACAAAGCATAAGCACAAGCAAAGCAAGAAAATAAGTCATGCTAGCGAATTCTGAAAAAGAAGCAGTAACATAAGATATAAAGTACATTAAAGAACACATAATAGTAGAAATCAAACGCTACTATAAAGTACTACTGCGCCTACTAGTATGATAGTCTAAGTGGCCTACAATAATAACACTACAACTACCAGTTTGTAAGCGTCAGTATGGCTACGCTCGACTACCTACTACCCTTCTACCCTAATTTGTGTCCTCCACAACCCCCTATCTAAGGTCATGTCCTCAGTAAGTTGCACATGTGTCATATCCCGCCTACTCACATCTCCCTAATACTTCTTCGGTCTACCTCTATCCCTCATGAACCCGTCCATAGCCAACCTCTCACACCTCCGCATAGGGTCGTTTGTGTCTCTCCTCTGCACATGCCTGAACCATCTCAACCTCTCTTCCCACATCTTATCCTCCACCGAGGCCACTCCCACTCTGTCCCGGATATCATCATTTATAATCTTATCCCTCCTTGTATGCCCACACATCCATCTCAGCATCTTCATCTCCGCAACTTTTATCTTTTGGATGTGGGAAGTCTTGACTGGCCAACACTCTGCCCCATACAACAGTCGGTCTAACCACCACCCTATAGAACTTACCTTTAAGTTTTTGTGGCACGTTTTTATCGCACAAGACTCCAGATGCGAGCTTCTATTTCATCCACCCTGCCCCAATACGATGTATGACATCGTAATCAATCTCTCCATTCCCTTGGATAATAGATTTGAGGTATTTGAAGCTTCCTTTCTTCGGAATGACCTGAGTACCAAGTCTCGTCTCCACGCCTGTCTCAAGGTCGCTCCCGTTACTGAACTTACACTCAAGTATTCTGTCTTGGTCCTACTCAACCTGAACCCTTTAGACTCCAGAGTCTGTCTCCAAACCTCCAGTTTAGCATTCACTCTGTTACGAGTCTCATCAATCAGGACTATGTCGTCTGCGAATAACATACACCATGGCACCTCATCTTGGATCTGTCGCGTCAGGCCATCCATCACCAAGGCAAATAAGAATGGACTAAGAGATGATCCCTGGTGCAACCCCATCATCACTGGGAAGAGCTCTGAATCCCCTCCTACTGTCTGTACCCTGGTCTTGGCTCCATCATACATATCCTTGATCGTGCTAGTGTACGCCACAGGTACACATCTAGCCTCCAAACATCTCCATAGAACCTCCGTAGTAACTTTGTCGTATGCCTTCTCGAGGTCGATGAAAATCATATGTAAGTCTCTTCCTCTCCTTATACTGCTCCACCAACCTCCTAATAAGATGAATGGCTTCTGTAGTCGAACGCCCCGACATGAATCCAAACTGATTCTCGAAAATAAACACGCTTTTTCTCACCCTTGTATCCACGACCCTTTTCCAAACTTTCATAGTGTGGCTTAGCAGCTTAATACCCCTATAGTTGTTACAACTCTGGATATCACATTTGTTCTTGTACAAAGGAATCATTGTACTCCACCTCTATTCTTCGGTCATTCTCGTTGTCTTAAAAATGACGTTAAACAACTCAGTCAGCCACTCCAAACATGTCTTGCCTGCGCTCTTCCAAAATTCAACTGGGATCTAATCAGGCCCGGTCGCTCGTCCCCTGCGCATCATGCAAACAGCACCCTTAACCTCCTTAACCTTAATTCTTCTACATATCCAAAATCTCGGTACCTACCAGCTTGCTCTAGATCTCCCAGCACAATGTCTCTGTCTCCTTCATTCAAGAGTATATGGAAGTAACATTGTCACCTCCGCCTAATATGCGCGTCCTCCACCAGTACTTTGTCATCCTCATCCTTGATGCACCTCACGTGATCCAAGTCACGGGTCCTCCTTTCCCTTGCCTTGACTAGTTTGTACAACTTCTTATCCCCGTCATTTTCCTCTAATTCCACATACAGACGTTCAAAAGCCATTGTTTTCATCGCCGTAACCGCTAGCTTTGCCTCCTTCCTCGCCATCTTATACAATTCCCTATTCGTCCACTTTTCCCCCTCATTATTACTTTCTATCAATTTTGCATACGCCGTTTTTTTCGATTCTACATTCTCTTGAACTTCACCATTCCACCATCAGTCCCCTCAATGCCTACTACGTCTACCCCGCAAGACCCCTAGCACTTCTCTAGCTACCTCCCGAATACAACTGCCCGTCCTGTCCCACATACCGATCGTATCCCCACTACTCCCCCAAGCCCCCTTGGCCATTAACCTCTCCCCCATCTCCTTTGCACTAGTCATGGTCAAACTCCCCCATTTGATTCTTAACCTGTCATCCACAACCCTCCTCTTCTTTTCCATCTTGATCTCCAAATTCATCACCAAAAGCTTATGTCGGGGTGTAAGGTACTCCTTCGGAATAACCTTGCAGTCTTTACAAAGAAACTAGTCAACCTTCCTAAGGAGCAAAAAGTCTATTTGAGTCTTAGTCACCGAACTACGGAAAGTCACCAAGTGTTCCTCCTCCTTCATGAACCTCGAATTGATATGGACATGGCTACATATGGGTTTATACACCAAAAGACAGCAGTGGACACTCAACAAAGACACTTGATACTTGCAATAGTAAATGACAAAAATGAAAGCACTCATCTCTACACAGTGATATGGACATGGCTACATATGGGTCTATAGCGTAACAAACAACAGTCAGACAAAGATCAACAAAGTCACCCTTAATGACAAGAAAGGCCCTCATCTTTTAGTAGGCATAAGGAAAAAAATGGCCAAGAACTATGCGACACAAAAGCTGCAGTACCTTTTTGTCTTTATTTTTGCGTGAGTTATGATCATCTTTTCTTCGCTTTCCAATCTCCTTTTTCTGCCGCAAGAAATAAATAAAACTTAAAAGAAGGAACAGTTAAGAAAAGTCTATTCTACCTAACCAAAATAACTGGATTTATTTGCAGAAGGGAATGTAATGTCTTCCAGCTTCAGAACAAAGTTTTATAACAAAACCACTATACAATACTTTTGCACTTGTCTGCACAAAGTATTATGATATTATTATTTATGGAGTTTACAGTTAAGCAATATCATTTTTAAGACATTGAAGTCCCTGGTCAGGGAAGGCAGGACCTTAAAAACTAAAAAGGGGAAAACATTTCAATTTCTCATTTAGATCCGTTCTACAATTTTGTGATTTTCACCAAAAGAACACTTATTTAACTACAGTGTTGGCGAAGGGGAAAAGCGTAAAAAGTGTAGTCTATTTGGGATTTAAGTGTAAACACAATTAGAGGCGCGGACTTAGTTAAAAATGGTGCAAACAAAAGAAAAAAAATCATGTATGTAATGCAAGAAAGAAAATCACTATTAGCACAGACAATAAATATGTGGACAAACAAATGTGTAAAACTACAAACAAATGATATATAAGAAGAAAAACTCATATCAATCATGGTCAGGAATCATTTTAAATTTCCAATCCTTAATGCAACTTTACTTATTAGCGGAAAAAGGATCAATCTTGCCCTGAACTATTTGAAATGGTACAACTTTGTCCTTCGTTCATTTTTTGGACCAAGTGACCTCTCTGTTAGCCAAGTAGCTCAAAATCCCTCCCCACTAAAGACGAGGGAACTTTTGGGCCGAAAATGAAACGGAAGACAAAATTGTCCCATTTCAATCTTCAAATATTAAGGGGTATTTTGGCCCATTCCCTTGAAATGAAAACCGTTCATGGCTACAAATGTTAGTAGCTAAATTTCTTGAGAAATTAGGCTCATGGAGTTCGTGGAGAATCAAGTTTTCAATGTCTGAGGCTCATATGTCATCACATGAAACCAGCCATGACAGAGATGTTGCAGACTGATTGCTCATCACTTCACTTGCTTGGACTCATCTGAGTACTAGAAAGAGGTTTTACAAATGCCCTCCAGCAGCTGTAAATTTAGTTTCTTTTTTTTCATTTGTTCGATTTAGTTAATTGATTTGTTGCTTTATCCGGTGGGATTTAGTGAACTGAATCAAAAAACAACTCAGCTCTTGTTACTAAAATTCTGAATTGATTTTTTTGAGATTGAAGAAGTGAAGTTTAAAATTTTGATTTGATTAGGAGCAAGGTATCTGAATTGGGTGGTAAATGTTACTTATTTTTGTTTGTAATTTTATTGATTTTTTTTATTGGTCAAATTTTATTTATTTTTTCCCAATAATTTGCTAATTATTTGCCTTAATTTTTTTTTAGATTTGTTTAATTGGTCAGGTTAATTGATGTGATTTTTGGGAGTGGCATGACGAAAAGTTCTGCCAAGAGTAATGATTTCTATCAATACTTTAAAATCTTTTTTATATATAATTATGGTGTCTGGGCATCAATACATTAAAATCTTCTTGGATGCTTCTTTTAATAAGGTGTAAATAATTTTATTAACAATTGGAGGTAAAAGGCCATGTATACAAGCCGTTTACCCAAAAGAGAGAACCTCCATCAAAACATGGTTCTCAAAAAAGGAGACCCAATTTCTATAGAAACCGGGGTCTCATGGAAACACCAAAAGAAAGCTAGAAACAACAGAGTATTTTGCAACTTTACAATATCTAGTTCAACCCCTTCAAACGCTCTCCTATTTCACTCTCTCCAAATAACCCACAACAATGCTAGCGGGACAACCTTTCCAAGCCCTAGGACTCCTCTTCCCCATCCTGTAAACCCAGCTATACAATGACTCCTTCATTGTTCTTGGCATCACCCATCGCTATTAAGTCTGGAAGGAACAATTTGAAGAAAAAGGTTGATGAAATCAGAGATTATTAATCTTGTCGAATTTCACACAATCATTTCATAAATAAAGATTTTCATTTTGATTTCATGGGCGTATGTTCAGATTCCTTACCGTGAGGATGATAAAAATGAAAGTGTGTTGTTGTTTAAAATGTTTTATCAGTGTTGTTCTAATGGTTCAAGGATATTTTTGGCTCTTTACCCTCGTTGTAATTGTATTTTTATCCGTGTTAGAGAGATTGTTAGTGGGGAGGGTATTTTTGAGTTACTTGGCTAACAACGAGGGCACCTTCGGGCAAAAAGAAAAACAAAGGACAAACATGTCTCATTTTAATAGTTCAGGGATATGTTTGGTCATTTTCCTTTTATTATTTAGAGCCTTCTCCTCAAAAAAGAGCCCAAGGGATATGAGGGCACACGCCATAGCACTTTGGTACTTGTGCTGCGACACTGAGAAAGCAAGGCAAAATGCCCAATCGGTGCCCGTTAACAACATTGCAGCTAAGGAACTTCAAAATTTCGCTTTTGACTCTAAAAACGATGATTGTGCCCCCTCGTCTCCCCTCTCCCACACACACAAATTGGCCAATTGTGGTCCTGGGTTCAACTAACGAAAGACATCAAAAAAATTGAAGATGACTAACGAAAGACATAGTTAAAGCAATAAATTTCCTACTCTTGGAAATTGTAAGTTTGTAATGATAAAGCTTTATATTGCAATGCAGGGATGGAAATACAGCTACTGAAGTAGGAATGCTTCTCCTTTTTTTGCAACAAAATGCAGAAATAAAAGGAAAACTCACTGAAAGGCACCCGATCCAACAAATCTGTACATTCTATTATCAGGGGTTTAAAAGTCGTACAAGCTCAAGCTTGCCTCTTTTTTCTCTTTTCTGATAAAACAAGATTGCCTGTTACTAACATCGATATTAATAGGTACAAATAAATCGGTTAATACCAGGAAAAAGAAAAACTTACAGACATCCATCTACAACATCTATGTTACTAAATTAGATGAAACCAGAATAAAAAAAACTTACAGACATCCATCTACATCTCAATGCCACATCTCGAACGGTCTTGTCTTTTAACTGCATTGCAATTTTTGCATACCTTGATATGTTGCTTTCTGTTGCATATCTGCAAAAGTAAAGTTCCTATCTTCATTTAACAATTCAGATACTGTAAGTGATGTTGTCTGGCAAATTGAAGCAAATACTGATTAATCAACTGAAAGAGTTGTTGTCTTCGGCCAACAGAAAGAGTTGTTATCAAAATCTTTAAACAGGAAAGACAAAGCAGGAGATGATATTTGCTCATCTACATAGAGAACCGTTGTTAACTGAACAAGAAAATCTGGTTACTTCTTGTCAGTGTATATTTCCAAGAGAGACGAGGAAGTGGTCATTGTCATTATAAGTAGTTTTAAGATAATGAAATGAATTACAAAATTGTCTAATACAAGAGGGGAAGAGATGATTATTTCTCATTGAAAAATAACTAATCCTTGGAATACCTTTAGGCAGTTTACAACTTGTGTAATTTATTCAAGAGATATACAAAATTTAGCAGAAGTTAACCTAAAAGTTGTATGATTCCACATGCCAATAAGAGATTGAAAAGGGAAGGATATATACAGACTTGGCGAGCAATTCTTCGAGGAGGGACTGTTCGTCGGGAGTCCAATCAACGGAAAGGCCTGGATTGTGTCGTAGAGCCGCCTGTGTGGGTCCCACCACTGAGTTTTCCGGTACGGCCAGACCATTCACATTTCCATTGCTCGTGGTCCCTTCTTGACCCGCCGGGGGGTTCGCGCTCGCAGCCATCCAATCCAATTACAAATTGAATCTGGTAGCTGGAAGAAACGCTACGGAACAATTTCTTCTATAGGATTTGGGTCTTTTCATTTTGCACATGTGCTCCTTTTTTTATTAGTAAATGATGATACCAATCCTTTAGATTTTCAACATGTCCTCTTTAAAACTAATTCAAATGTGTACTTTTGTTCTATTCAATCACACATCCTTGCAAACATGTCAAATCGTTTTTTTTTTTTTAGGTTTGAAGGTAAAAGTCTATAGTTAAGGATAAGGCTGGTCAGTGGGCCGGGACGGCCCGACCCCGACCCGATCCCGTCCCGACCCCGCCCCGATCCCGAATAAAAAAAAATTAAAAAAAATATGGTAGCGGGACTCGAACTCGGGACGGGACAATGTCTCATCCCGCCGACCCGAGCCCCCCCCCCCCCCCCGAGCCCGCCCTCGATCCCGCCTGAGAGCCCCCTTTGCAAATATAGTCGTTGCACCAACAACCATTTTAGATTTTGGCCGTTGGGCAACAGCCATTTTTGGCCTCCCCCTCCCCCAACCCCCCATACCCCTTAATATTTATTTTTAACCCATAAGTTATTATATTTACACTTTAACCCAATTTTCCAACTATAAATAACTCATTTTCTCTTTATCTTTCTCACAAATCTTCCTACAATCTCTCTAATCTCTCAATATATCTCTCTACATTGTTTACTAATTATTCAATTTTATTTATTCATTTGGGAATTGGGAATGAAGTTGGCAACTAGCTTGAGGATCTTCCATCGAGCAAAGTTTCAATTTTCAACCTCTCGATTACACGTCGACGTTACGTCGGCGTTTGGTACATTCGTTCCTTCATTAAATTATTATTGTTTGTTTATTTTATTTAACGCACTTAATTTTATTATCTTTAATTATTTATTATCATAATTAAAACAGAAGGATTAAGAGATATGTTTAAGGGTAACGGTGCTTCTTCTAGTAGGGGCAATCAGAGCAAGGGTACTTCTTCTAGTCATCTTATTCCTACATAGGATGATTTTGTTGATACTCAATATTTTCCTACAATACCATTAGATTTAGACGAGGAGCTATTTTCTGGAACTCAAGAAGACTTTAATTTAGACGATGATCTAGATGATACACCCACAAATGTTGATGACAACACACTCACTAGTGCACCTTCAACTGAAATGCCTCCTATTCCCCCTAGTATGAGACGAGGTCCAACAAAACGACCATTAAAATCAGATGCATGGACATTTTTTGATAGAGACGTAGAGAATCAAGTAGCTATATGTAAATTTTGTAAAAATGTTTTAAAATTTAAAACTGGAAAAGGTCACGGTAGGACAGTGGGTTTAATTAGACACGTAGTAAGTGCTCATCCAGCTAGGTATGCCCAATACCAGGCTTCAAAACCGGGTGCGCAAACGCCCGCTCCATCGGGACAAGGTTCACATACTGATACTGTCCCGGATCAAGTACAGAGTCAAATTAACCCTATGACGGAGGGAATTGTAGGCCATAAATACAATAAACATATAGATATGGAAGCAATATCAAAATTAGTTGTTGTGGAGAGTTTGCCTTTTTCATTTCCTTCATCTCCCGATTTTATTCATTACATTAGAGATATATATAATCCTACTTTTAACGGTTTTCCTAGATCAACTGTTAAGAGAGATGTATTTAAATTCGCACGTGAATATCAACAATATTTACGTTATTCATTATATCATTTTAATGACAAAGTATCTATCACGTCTGATATAGGTCGTAGTACTAACGACTATGATTATTTAATGGTAACTTGTCATTGGATAGATTATAAATGGTCTATGCAAAAACGTATCTTAGCGTATAGATATATAGATGATAGGCACACTGGTACTTTTATTGCAGAAAATATTTATCAAGTGTGCCATTATTACGGAATAACCGAGAAAATTATGATTATTACATTAGATAACGCTTCTTCTAACAATTACGCAATTACAATTTTTAAAAATAGTTTAACTCCATCGTTTCCAGATCATTTTCATATAAAATGCGCGTGCCATATATATAACTTAATTGTAAACGATGATCTATCACTTTTTGAAGACATTCTTAGTAAAATACAATTTGCTATAAACTTTATTTTTAAAAGTAATAAAGTACAACGAAGAAAAGAATATAAAAAAACTTGTCACGATTGTGGACTATCTTATAGAAAATTTCCACAAGAAGTATCTACTAGGTAGAATTCTTTATACGAGCAACTACTTGTTGCTTATGACTATAGAAAACCTATAACTTTATTTTTTAACTCTCATAATCAAAATCCAGTTGATATGATTGTAGATGATTGGGTAAAAAATTTCGAACTTATTGTATTTTTAGAGAAATTTTTTCAAGCCCAAAAGAATTTTCCGGTATATATTATCCTACTATTTCAACTATGTTGTTTTATATAACTCTAATATTTTTATTACTTAGTGAATATATGGAAAAAACCAACTTATATGGCAGCTATTAAAAAAATGTTTATCAAAATAAAAAAATATTTTATTCCTATTCCCACTATTTATATTATTGGTTCTGTATTAAATCCGACTATTAAAATAGACGGTACTAAATCACTAATTGAAACTATTTACGATTGTATAGAAGTACTACCACCTCCAAGTCCTAAAAACCTAAATCACCCACTACCTATTGAGCAAACTAAAGAAGAAGTGTTGTCTAGCGTAGAAGACCAATGCAAAAAAATATATAGGTTTTATCAACAAGAAAATGCTAGTAACTTACCGGTTTCCATACCATCTTCTTTATCTTCAACACAACCTCACAAAAGACATGCTATTTCTGCGGCTAGTATTGAAAGCCTCAGAAATAGAATGTGCGGCCGTACCTCTACTACTAACCAAATTAGCGAGTTGGATATTTTTGTTTTGCACGGTTCTGTACCGTACCAAGAGTTATCAATGAAGATGGACATGAAGACTTGCTGAAATACTGGAGGGGGAATGAGAAGACCTTTCCGACACTTTCATTGATGGCCCGAGATGTTTTGATCATTCAAGCGTCATCAATCGCGTCGAAAGCGCTTTTTCTCTGCGGCAGATATCAAATAGGAGACCACGAGACACTCATTAGCCGGAGACAAACTTGGAAATTGCGGTATTATTCGAGAGATTGGATACGAGCGGAGCGGAGAAGATGCGGTCAACCGGAGATCAACGAAGAAGAAGACGAAAACATAACGAAATCTTATCTGAAGGTGGTGGAAGCGACGTGGATCAATTTGACCAACAAATACCAATTCCAACCGAAGAACCACAGGAAACTATCAAGCAATTAGAACATGTTTTTTTGATAATGTAATTTTTTTAATTGCAATTTTATTATGTAATTTACAACTTTTGGACAACACCACAAAGTTTCAATTTAGATTTTAGACAATTGTATTTGTATTACAAAAAAATCATATGTCTATTAAATAATATAAGAGGCACAAAAACAGCCTTGTGATGTTTTTATTACACTATCTTGTCTTGTTTATTGAGTTTTTTTTATACATATGTTATTAAAAAGAAAAAGGAAAACCCGCGCCCCACCCCGATTCGACCCCGCCCGCCCGGGATCGGGATCGGGGGATCGGGCGGGACGGGACTGGAGCAAGTCCCGCCAAACCCGACCCCGCCAGACCCCGCCAGACCCCGCCAGACCCGACCCCGCCCCCTTCGCCCGTCCCGCCAGACCCGAGCCCAGCCCACTGGCCACCCCTAGTTAAGGGTGTGTTCGGTAGGGTAGGGAGGAAAAGTGTGTTCTTGGACAAGGGCGGCTTAATATTATTGGGGCCTAAAGTTGAAAATTTAATGAGGGATCTTAACTCTTTTTTGGTCACAAAAATGAGAAAAGATATATATATATATATATATATATATATATATATTATTTGAAGTCTAAAGGATGTATGTCAGATATATACTTCATTAATTTCCTCAAGAGATACTTTTATAGATAGTATCAAAAATTTATTATTTTTTTTTGAGTTATGAACACTAGATTCATATCTTTTAATTGACATGTTTTATATTCTAATAAATAGTTCAAATAACAATATATATTACGTAGTAAAATAGCAACACAAACAAGTTTTAGATGAAAATAATACTACTAAAAAATAATAGAACTTGATTTGAGAATACTTGTTTGGTACTTCAATATACTTCTTGCAATATTTTATGCTCGAGAAAAAATAAAAATAGCAAATTCATATATTGTAGCTCTTGTTTTTCAGAGCAATTTAGTCGAAGACTCTCTTGAAAAAATAATGAAGAAATATAAAAGCGTAAAAGTATACTAAAGTTTTAGAGAGAAAAACTAAAAATAGAATAAATATCGTAGATAAATCAATCAGGAACCTTTTTTGTTAACATGCTAAATATAGAAAAGTAGTTTATAATTTTTCAAAAAATAAATATATAAACTATATTGATGAAAAATGGGGCTCCAAAAATAAGAAGCCTAAAGCCTAGGCTTTACCCAAAAGTCACTCTTAGTTCTTGGAAAATAAGTAAATTTCTTACTTATTTTCTCATGTTCGTTTGATTAGTGGAAAATAAGTGAATTTCTTACTTATTTTTTCATATTCGGTTGGTTAGTAGTAAATATTTTTTAAAAAAATACTCACCCAAAAACCACCAACCCAACCACACCACAACCACCACCCACCCCACCAAATTCCACTCCCACCCTCAAATGCACTTTACCTTCACCTGACCCTACCCCACTCCACCACACCCACACCGTTCCACCAAAACCCCCACACCATTGTTCCGTCCAACCCCTTACACACCCCTCCCCATTTTTTATTTCATATATTTTATTTTGTTTTTATAAAAATATTGTAAAAAATAAGAAATTTTTTCTTACCTCCATCCCTTCCCCCCTTCTCTCAATCATAATCCACCCACACCAAATTTAACCATACAAATTTTTTATTTTTTATAAAATATTTATAAAAGTGAAATAAAATATATGATTGGCTCCATCATACATATCCTTGATCGCCCTAGTGTACTCCACAAGTACACCTCTAACCTCCAAACATCTCCATAGAACCTCCCTAGAAACTTTGTCGCATGCCTTCTCGATGTCGATGCAAACCATATGTAAAAATTTCTTCATCTCCCTATACTGCTCCACCAACCTCCTAATAAGAAGAATGGCTTCAGTAGTCGAACGCCCCGGCATGAATCCAAATTATTTCTCATAAATAGACACGTCTCTCCTCACCCTAATCTCCACAACCCTTTTTCAAACTTTCATAGTATGGCTCAGCAGTTTGATACCCCTATAGTTGTTGCAACTCTGGATATCAGCTTTGTTTTTATACAAGGGAATCATTGTACTACACCTCTATTCTTCGGGCATTCTTAACGTCATCTTACTTGTAAAAAAGTAATTCCTTATTTTTCAATAATAAACTTCTTATTGTTCTTATCAAAGTATTTGTAAGCGAAATAAAAAAACTTTTCTTTAAACTTTATTTTTGTTGCTTAATTATCTTTTACTTTTGAACAAGAACATGCTTTTCTTTTACTTTTAAACAAAAACATGTCATAAGTTTTCATCTTTTATGTTAATAAATTTTATTTATAATATAAACTTTGATAAGTTTTTGGGTAGGTCGAGGTATAGGAATGGGGTAGGTAATTTGGTAGACAAAGAGCTAAGGGATCAGGTGGTAGAGGTTAGGAGGGTCAATGACAGGATGATGATGATTAAGTTGGTAGTTGGAGGATTCACTATGAACATTATTAGTGATTACGCGCCACAGGCGGGCTTGGACGAGGAGGAGAAGGGGCACTTTTGAAAGGATTTAGACGAGTTGGTGGGAGGTATACCACCCACTGAGAAGTTATTTGTATGAGAGAATTTCAATGGACATATCAGGTCACTTCCGGGGGGTTGTGATGACGTGCATGGAGGCTTTGGCCTCGAGGACAGGAACGGATGAGGTGTCTCATTTTTGGAGTTCGCTAAAGCTTTTGGGATGGTGATAGCAAATTCTAGGTTCCTGAAGAAGGAGGAGCACTTGGTAACTTTCCGTAGTTCGGTGGCTAAGACTCAGATACATTTTTTGCTCCTTGGAATGGTTGACAACAGTATTTGTAAAGACTACAAGGTTATTCCGAGTGAGTATCTTACAACCCGACATAAGTTTTTGGTGATAAATTTAGAGATCAAGATGGAGAAGAAGAGGAGGGTTGTGGATGACAACCTAAGAATCAAATGGGGGAGTTTTACCATGACATGTGCAAAGGAGATGGAGGAGAGGTTGATGGTCAGGGGGCTTTGGGGAGTAGTGGGGATGCGATCGGTATGTGGGACAAGATAGTTAGTTGCATTCGGGAGGTAGCTAGAGAAGTGTTATGGGTCTCGCGGGGTAGCCGTGGTGGGCATCAAGGGACTGGTGGTGGATGGTAAAGTTCAAGAGAAGGTGGAAGAAAAAAAAGTTTGGTAGAAAATAATGATGAGGTGGAGAAGTGGACAAATATGGATTTATATAAGATGGCGAGGAAGGAGGCAAAGCTAGTGGTTACAGCGGTGAAAACGACAACTTTTGAATGCCTGTATGTGGAATTAGAGGAAAAAATAGGGATAAGAAGTTGTAAAGACTAGCCAAGGCGAGGGAGATGAGGACCCGTGACTTGGATCACGTGAGGTGCATCAAGGACGAGGACGGTAAAGTACTGGTGGAGGACGCGCGTATTAGACGGAGGTGGCAGTCTTACTTCCATAAACTCTTGAACGAAGAAAGAGATAAAGACATTGTGCTAGGAGATCTGGAAGGTACTGGAATTTTGGATATTGTAGAAGTATTAAGATTGAGGAGTTTAAGGATGTTTTTCACAGGATGCGCAGGGGACGAGTGACCGGGCCTGATGAGATCCTAGTTGAATTTTGGAAAAGTGCAGGCAGGGCAGATTTGGAGTGGCTAACTGAGTTGTTTAATGTCATTTTTAAGATGACAAGAATGCCCGAAGAATAGAAGTGGAGTACAATGATTCCTCTGTACAAGAACAAAGGTGACATCTAGAGTTGCAACAACTATAGGGGTATCAAGCTGCTAAGCCACACTATGAAAGTTTGGAAAAGGGTCGTGGAGATAAGGGTGAGAAGAGGCGTGTCTATTTTTGAGAACCAATCTGGATTCATGATGGAGCATTCAACTATAGAAGTCATTCATCGTATTAGGAAGTTGGTGGAGCAGTATAGGGAGAGGGAGAAATTTTTACATATGGTTTTCATCAACCTCGAGAAGCCATACGACAAAGTTCCTAGATAGTTCTATGGAGATGTTTGAAGGTTAGAGGTGTAATTGTGACGTACACTAGAGCGATCAAGGATTTGCATGATGGAACCAAGACTAGGGTACGAACAGTAGGAGGTGACTCGGAGCACTTTCCAGTGATGATGTGGTTGCACCAAGGATCAACTCTTAGCACATTCCTATTTGCCCTGGTAATGGACGGACTGATGCGACAAATCCAAAGGGAGGTACTATGGTGTATATTATTCGTAGACGACATAGTCCTGATTGATGAGACTCACAGCAGAGTGAACGCTAAGCTGGAGGTTTGGAGATAGACTTTGGAGTCTAAAAGGTTCAAGCTGAGTAGGACAAAAGCAGAATACTTGGAGTGCAAGTTCGGTAACGGGAGTGACAAGGAGGCAGGCGTGGAGGTGAGACTTGGTACTTAGGTCATTCCAAATAAATGAAGCTTTAAGTATCTTGGGTCTATTATCTAAGGGAATTGAGAGATTGATGACGATGTCACACATTGTATTGGTGCAGGTTGGATGAAATGGAGGCTCACATCTGGAGTCTTGTGCAATAAAAAAGTGCCACCAAAACTTAAAAGCAAGTTCTATAGGTGGGTAGTTACACCGACTATGTTGTATGGGGCGGAGTGTTGGCCACTCAAGATTTCGCACATTCAAAAGATGAAAGTTACAGAGATAAGGATTCTAAGATAGATGTATGGGCATACAAGAAGGGATAGAATTAGAAATGATGATATCCGTAGGGGTGGCCAGTGGCCCGGGTTCGAGATGGGGCTGTCCCAGCGGAACGTTATTAGGGGAGGGCGGGACTGGCGGGATCCGCCGATGTCCCATCCCATTCCCAATCCCGTCGAAAAAGGGGACCGATCTTATCGGGACGGGGCGGGGTCGGGTCGAAATCGGGTTTTTTGATTTTTTATGCACATAATTTTAAAAAATAACATATATAAATACCTCAATAATTGAACAAAATAGTGTAATAAAAGCATCTCAATGTTGTTTTTGTGCTTCTTATATTATTTAATAGAAATATGATTTTTTTGTAATACAATTTCAAAATTACAACTTTGTGGTGTTGAAAGAAAGGCTGGCCAGTGGGCCGGGTCGGCCCAGTCCCGCCCCGACACCGCCTCGGTCTCGCCCTGAACACGACATTTTAAAAAAATTCGATATCGAAACTCGAACCGGAACGGGACATGGTTTCGTCCCGACCCGTCCCGGCCCACCAGTCCCGACCCACCAGTCCCGACCCAATCCCGGCCCCGCCTCAGTCCCGCCCGAAACCCCCTTTTGCAAAAATAATCGTTGCACCAACGACCATTTTACATTTTGGTCATTGTGCAACAACCATTTTTGGCCTCCCCCAACCCCCCTACCCCTTAATATTTATTTTTAACCCATAAGTTATTATATTTACACTTTAACCCAATTTCTCAACTATAAATACCTCATTTTCTCTTCATCTTTCTCACAAATCTTCCTACAATCTCTCAATCTATCTCTCTACAAGTCTACATTGTCTACTAAATATTCAATTTTATTTATTCATTTGGGAGTGAAGTTCACAACTAGCTTGAGGATTTTCCATCGAGTAAAATTTCAATTTTCAACCTCTCGACTACACATCGATGTTACTTCGGCGTTTGGTACATTCGTTCCTTCATTAAATTATTATTGTCTGTTTATTTTATTTAGCGCACTTAATTTCAGTTACTTTAATTATTTATTAGTATAATTATAAATTTATAATGGAAGGACTTAAACGTATGCTTAAGGGTAGGGGTCATGCTTCTTCTAGTAGGGGCAACAAGGGCAAGGGTCCTATTTCTAGACAGAATCTTATTCCTACACAGGATGATTTTGTTGATACTGATTATTTTCGTACAATACCATTAGATTTAGACGAGGAGCTATTTTCTGGAACTCAAGAAGACTTTAATTTAGACGATGATCTAGATTATACACCCACTAATGTAGATGACAACACTAGTGCACCTTCAACTGAAATGCCTCCTATTGCCCCTAGTATGAGACGAGGTCCAGTAAAATGAACATTACCCACTAATGTAGATGACAACACTAGTGCACCTTCAACTGAAATGCCTCCTATTGCCCCTAGTATGAGACGAGGTCCAGTAAAATGAACATTAAAATCAGATGCATGGACATTTTTTGATAGGGACGTAGAGAATCAAGTAGCTAGATGTAAATTTTGTAAAGATGTTTTAAAATTTAAAACTGGAAAAGGTCAAGGTGGGACGGGGGGTTTAATGAGACACGTATCAAGGTCTCATCCTGCTAGGTATGCCCAATACGAGGCTTCAAAACCAGGTGCGCAAACGTCCGCTCCATCGGGGGAATTGTAGGCCCTAGATACGATAAACATAGAGATAGGGAAGCAATAGCAAAATTAGTTGCTGTGGAGGGTTTGCCTTTTTCATTTCCTTCATCTCCCGGTTTTATTCATTACATTAGAGATATGAATAATCCTGCTTTTAACGATTTTTCTAGATTAACTATTAAGAGAGATGTATTTAAATTCGCACATGAATATCAACAGTATTTACGTTATTCATTATATCATTTTAATGGCAAAGTGGCTATCACTTTTGATATAGGCCGTAGTACTAACGGTCATGATTATTTAACGGTAACTTGTCATTGGATAGATTATAAATGGTCTATGCAAAAACGTATCTTAGCGTATAGATATATAGATGATAGGCACACTGATATTTTTATTGCAGAAAATATTTATCAAGTGTGTGATTATTACGGAATAACTGATAAAATTATGACTATTACATTAGATAACGCTTCTTCTAACAATTACACTATTACAATTTTAAAAAATAGTTTAACTCCATCTTTTCCAGATCATTTTCATATAAAATGTGCGTGTCATATATATAACTTAATTGTAAAGGATGATCTATCACTTTTTGAAGACATTCTTAGTAAAATACAATTTGCTGTAAACTTTATTTTTAAAAATAATAGAATACAACAAAGAAAAGAATATAAAAAAACTTGGCACGATTGCCAACTACCTTATAGAAAAATTCCAGAAGAAGTACCCACTAGGTGGAATTCTTTATACGAGCAACTACTTGTTGCTTATGACTATAGAAAACCTATAACTTTATTTTTTAACTCTCATAATCAAAATCTAGCTGATATGGTTGCAGATAGCGATTGGGTAAAAATTTCCAAACTTATTGTATTTTTAGAGAAATTTTTTCAAGCAACAAAAGAATTTTCCGGTATATATTATCCTACTATTTCAACTATGTTGTTTTATATAGCTCTAATATTTTTATTACTTAGTGAATATATGGAAAAACCAGCTTATAAGGCAGCTATTAAAAAAATGTTTATCAAAATAAAAAAATATTTTATTCATATTCCCACTATTTATATTATTGGTGCTGTATTAAATCCGACTATTAAAATATACTGTACTAAATTACTTATTGAAACTATTTACGATTGTATAGAAGTACTACCACCTCCAAGTCCTAAAAATCCAAATCACCCACCACCTATTGAACAAACTAAAGAAGAAGTGTTGTCTAGTGAGAAGACCAATGCAAAAATGTATATAGGTTTTACCAACAAGAAAGTACTTGCCCTACCATCTTCCATACCATCTTCTTCTTCTTCAACACAACCTCACAAAAGACATGCTATTTCTGCGGCTAGTATTGAAAGCCTCAGAAATAGAACGTGCGGCCGTACCGCTACTAACCAAATTAGCGAGTTTGATATTTTTGTTTTGCAGGGTTTTGTACCGTATCAAACAGTTCTTAATGAAGAAAGACGTGAAGACTTGCTGAAATACTGGAGGGGGGATGAGAAGACCTTTCTGACACTTTCAATGATGGCCCGAGATGTTTTGAACATTCTCGCGTCATCAACGGCGTCTGAAAGCGCTTTTTCTGCCGGCAGATATCAAATAGGAGAGCACATACACTCATTATCCGGAGACAGCTTGGAGATTGTAGTATTATTCAGAGATTGGATACGAGCGGAGCGGAGAAGGTGCGGTCAACCGGAGATCAACGAAGAAGAAGATGAAAACTACAACGAAATCTTATCTGAAGGTGGTGGAAGCGACGTGGAGCAATTTGACCGACAAATACCAATTTCAACTGAAGAACCACAGAAAATTATCAAGAAACTAGAACAAGTTTTTTTCAGAATGTAATTTTTTTAATTGCAATTTTACTATGTAATTTGCAACTTATGAACAACACCACAAAGTTGCAATTTTGACAATTGTATTTGTATTACAAAAAAAAATCATATGTCTATTAAATAATATAAGAGGCTAAAAACCTTGTGGGATTTTTTATTACACTGTCTTGTCTTGTTTAATTATTGAGTTTTTATGTTATTTTTTAAAGAAACAATCAAAGTCATGATCATTATTTGTAATTATGATGTCAGAATTAAAGAAACAATCAAAGTCAACAACTCGTTTTAATATAACCATAGTCTTCAAACATCAATATTCATGGTTTACCACAACTCTAAAACACGAAATTTAGCTCCACATAGATATGGAGGAAAAACAACAATTCATACAAAGAATCATAAAAACTGATAGTAAGGAGAAGAAATGTAGAACCCAATAACTCCGGCCTCCACGGCAGCTCCAAGGTTCCTAGGTCAAAGGTTCTAGTGTAAAAACCATGTAAAATATGTATTAATAGGGTATCAAAAGGCCTGGGCTTTTAAAAATCAAATCCAACTTGAACTGGGAAAATTAGCGGGCTTGCGCCACCCTCGCGTCGCGGAGGTAGTACAGAAGAGCAAATAAACTTCAGCGAGCACTTTTTCACATGGCACTTCCGCGATCAATCTTCCATCGCAGCCCACACTTCTCTGCCAAGACGTCATCTTTCAATTCCAATTCAATTGTAAGTGTAATTTGCACATCTTGTTGACATGATCATTATTTATAATTATGATGTCCCCCATTCTTTTCTCCTCTCCTTTTTTTTCTTCTCTCTTTTCCTTCCGCGTTTTATTTAATTTTGCTCCAGATCTCTTCATCTTCACACCGATTTATTCCTACATAATAAAAATATAATATTAAGTACAAAGTAATATAATTTACACTCAAAAGACGATTAAAAGTACTATAATGTGAGGCAACAATGACTAAATATATGCATTTTTTATCGAACATTATCACCCCACACTTAAACTCTTGTTCGTCCTCGAGCAAGCATTAAAATCACTCTCAATAGTTCAAGCATAGGAACACCACCACTTTGGTTGATACCAACAATTAGGCCCTATAGCAACTCAACTCATCAAATATACATTTCTTAATCATCATACGAGATATACAAACAAACAATAAACTTCCAACCTCCTAACCTTATGGACGAACTCTAACTCATCAAATTTAAGCTTGCTCACCTATTCTGTCAATTAAATCTTATAACATCACCTACCTATCATGAAACAAGTGCCATCACAAGAATAAATAGTCCACACACTCAAATCAAAGAACCGATTTTAATTTAAGGACTTAGCATCAAGGCACAACTCTCGCACTCACAAAAAAAATTCACATGTATGCATAAAGAACCATAGTCTTGCCCATTATGTACATTTCCACTAATTAAGTGCGCTCGAATAGAATCAAATAGAACTTTAACAAGTTGTAATATTGACTAAGGGTGGGCAACGGGGCGGGTCCCGGCGGGACGGGACCCGACGGGATGGGGATAGGGCGGGACTGATGCTCCAGCAGGATTGGCGGGATCCGCCGATGTCCCGTCTCATTCCCGGTCCTATCGGAAAAGGGGACCGGTCTTGTTAGGTCGGGGCGGGATGAGGTCGGGTCGGGATCGGGTTTTCCATTTTTTTTTTCACTTTATTTAAAAAAATAACACATATAAACACCTCAATAATTGAACAAGATAGTATAATAAAAGCATCCCAAGGCTGTTTTTGTGCCTCTTATATTATTTAATAGAAATATGATTTTTTTTGTAATAACATTTCAAAATTGCAACTTTGTGGTGTTGAAAGTTGCAAATAACATAGTAAAATTACAATTAAAAAAATTACATATTTAAAAATACCTTTTCTAGTTTCTTTATAATATCTTGTGGTTCTTCGGTTGGAATTGTAATTTGTTGGTCAAATTGCTCGACGTCGCTTCCACCTCCGTCGGATAAGATTTCGTTGTAGTTTTCATCATCTTTTTCGTTGATCTCCGGTTGACCGCACCTTCTATGCTCCACTCGTATCCAATCTCTGAATAATACTGCAATCTCTAAGCTGTCTCCTGCTAATGAGTGTATGTGCTCTCCTATTTGAAATCTTTCGGCCGAAAAAGCGCTTTCAAACGCTGTTGATAATGCTTGAATATTCAACACATCTCGGGCCATCTTTGACAGTGTCAGAAAGGTCTTCTCATTCTCCCTCCAGTATTTCAGCAAGTCTTCACGTCCTTCTTCATTGAGAACTGCTTGGTATGGTACAACACCCTGCAAAACAAAAACATCAAACTCGCTAACTTGATTAGTAGTGGTACTACTATACATTCTATGTCTAAGGCTTTCAATACTAGCCGCAGAAACAACATGTCTTTTTTTAGGTTGTGTTGAAGAAGAAGAAAATGGTATGGAAGCCGGTTGGTTTCTAGCACTTTCTTATTGATAATGTCTATATACTTTTTTGCATTCATATTGTATGCTAGACAACACTTCTTCTTTAATTTGTTCCTTAGGTGGTGGGTCATTTGGATTGTTTGGAGTTGGAGGTGGAAGTACTGCTATACAATCATAAATAGTTTCAATAAGTGCTTTACAACCGTCTATTTTAATAGTCGGATGTAATACATTACCAATAATATAAATGGTGGGAATAGAAATAAAATATTTTTTTAATTTGATAAACAGTTTTTTAATAGTTGCCTTATAAACTGGTTTTTCAGGTATTTACTAAGTAATAAAAATATTAGAGCTATATAAAATAACATAGTTGAAATAGTAGGATAATATATACCAGAAAATTCTTTTGTTGCTTGAAACAAATTCTCTAGAAATACAATAAGTTCTGAATTTTTTTCTCAATCGTTATCTACAATCATATCAGTTGGTTTTCGATTATGGGCGTTCAAAAATAAAGTTATAGGTCTTCCATAATCATAAGCAACAAGTAGTTGTTCGTATAAAGTATTCCACCTAGTCGCTACTTCTTCGGAATTTTTCTATAAGGTAGTCCACAATCATGACAAGTTTTTTTATATTCTTTTTTTCATTGTATTCTAGTACTTCTAAAAATAAAGTTTATAGCAAATTGTATTTTATTAAGAATGTCTTCAAAAAGTGATAGACCATCCTTTACAATTAGTTTTAAATATGGCATGCACATTTTATATGAAAATAATCTGGAAAAGATGGAGTTAAACTATTTTTTAAAATAGTAATAGCGTAATTGTTAGAAAAAGCGTTATCTAATGTAATAGTCATAATTTTATCAGTTATTCCATAATAATGGCACACTTGATAAATATTTTCTGCAATAAAAGTACCAGTGTGCTATCATCTATATATCTATACGCTAAGATACGTTTTTGCATAGACCATTTATAATCAATCCAATGACAAGTTACCGTTAAATAATCATGGCATATGTCTATCACTATCTAAAGGAATTCAATCCAGTGAGTCTTTCATTGATATTGCTTGCAATATATACATTAGTTATATGCATTATGTAAGGCTAGAAATCAGGGAAGATCTTGACTAATTACAACATAATAAATGCTAACCTAATCTAGAAGATTTATATTGACTAAAACCAGATATGCTGGAATCATATATTCTTTAATACCCCCGAAGTAGAAATGGGAGGTTCTCGTACGTTGAGACTGCCATTGAAATCTTGAAATAGCACTAAAGGAAGTTCTTTTGTGAAAATATCTGCTATCTGATAGCGCGAGGGGACATATAGGACTCGTACTCGTCCACGAACAACGTTTTCGCCAACAAAATGAATATCCATTTCGATGTGTTTAGTGCGTTGATGTTGAACTGGATTTTCAGAGAGGTATATAGCACTAACATTATCAATAAACCAATGTAGCCTTATGGATAGGACAATGTAGTTTTAGAAGAAGGTTGCGTAACCAACATGACTCAGAAACCACATTGGCAACACCTCGGTACTCAGCTTCAGCGCTGGAGCGTGATAGTGTGGGTTGACGTTTAGACGACCAGGAGAGCAAGTTATCACAAAGAAAGACACAATATACAGAAGTGGACCTCCTAGTATCTGGGCACCCACTCCAATCTGCATCTGTGTAGGAAATCAAAGAAGTTATTGAGGAGGGATAAAGATGCAATCCGTGATGAAGTGTACCCTGAATGTAGCGAATGATGCACCGGAGAGCATGCATGTGTTCCTCCATCGGATTATGCATAAATAAGCAGATCTGTTGTACTACATATGAAATGTCAGGTCTTGTGAATGTGAGATACTGTAGAGCTCCTGCAAGGCTGCGGTAGTGAGAAGGATCCTCATAAGGAGTGATGTACTGAGCACTAATCTTCGGTTTGGTATCAACTGGAGTAGGACAAGACTTACACGAAGACATTCCAGCACGTTCAATAATTTCTTCTGCATACTTTTTCTGGGATAAAAATAGGCCACTTGCATGACGAGTGATTGCGATACCCAAAAAGTAACTTAGGAAACCCAAGTCTTTCATGTCAAACTCAGAGCTGAGAAGTGTCATGATAGACTTGCGAAGAGTATAAGAAGAAGTAGTGATGATGATATCGTCCACATAAAGAATAATGTAATTGTAATCCATATCATTGCCTTTTCGGTTTTTGAAGAGAGAGTGATCAGACTTGCTGTGAGAGAACCCAATTGAAGAGACATAATCAGCAAATCGTTTGTACCAGGCTCTGGGAGCTTGCTTGAGCCCATATAACGATTTCTTCAGAAGACATACATGATTAGGATGTTCCGGGTCCCTAAAACCCAATGGCTGATGCATATACACTGTTTCTATCAGTGCACCATGTAAGAACGCATTCTTAACATCCAACTGATGAATGTGCCATGATTTAGACTGAGCAAGACTGATCACGGTGCGAATGGTTGCCGGTTGACAACCGGGCTGAAAGTTTCTCCACAATCCACTCCAACCTGTTGACCTGCACCATCACATACAAGACGGGCTTTATGCCTCTCAAAAGAACCGTCAGATTGTTCTTTATGTCAGAAAATCCACATAGAACGAATAACATTAACATCAGACGGACGGAGCACTAAATCCCACGTTTTATTTTTAAAAAGAGCATTATATTCATCATCCATAGCTATTTTCCAATTTGGGTCTTTGAGTGCAGACACGGGGTTGCTTGGTAAAGGTGATTTTGTGGCACGAGTGAGGAGGCCATGGTGATATTTTGTATTTGGTTTGAAAATACCATGTTGGCTTCTTGTAATGGGTTTGTGGTCCGAATTCGAAGTGGGCTGGAAAATAGGTGGAAGTGAAATGGATTGTGCATGCTGGATTGGGCCTGGGCCAACGGCGATAGGCTGAGAAGTGAACTGAGAGGCAGTCTGGGATGGACTGGGCAGTCTGGTGGAATTGCTGCCTGGTGAGCTAGGCTGCTGAGGATTGCGTAGTGGATATGTGGGTTGTGGTGTTTGGGCCGGTTCATGTTGGAAAGGTTTGGGATGATTGTGAATGTGGTGAATCACATACGCGGAAAGCCCGTCATCCAGAAAATTATATGTTGAGGAAGTGGGGTTATGCAACTTTGAAAACGGGAATTGAATTTCATCAAATAAAATGTGGCGACTAAGGATAATTTTATGTGAAGACAAAACATAGCATTTGAAACCGCGATGATTTGATGGATAACCCAAAAAGACACAGGGTGTGGAACGTGGTTGAAGCTTATTTATCATAGTGGCAGGGAAGATGGGATAACATAAGCAACCGAAAACACATAAGTGGGAATATGATGGGTCTTTTTGGTACAAAATATATAGAGGAGATTGGTAGGCAAGAGTTTTACTTGGTAAGATGTTAAGGAGATATGTTGCCATTTGTAATGCATGGTGCCAAAACGAATGAGGGATTGAAGCTTGAGCCATCAAAGCTCGAATGATATTGTTAATAGACCAGATTTTTCTTTCGGCTTTTCCATTTTGGGAAGAAGTATGAGGACAGGAAAAATGAAAAGAACTGACAAAGACTCAAAAATGGACCATTATCATATTCTCTACCATTATCACCTTGGATATGTTTTAACTCCCGTTCGAATTGAGTTTTAATGTAGGCTCGAAAAGTGATAAAAGTTGAATATACTTGAGATATTTTAGAGATGGGAAAAGTCCATAAAAATTCGAAAAATTATCCAAGTATAGCACATAATATTTGTGACCCGAAGAACTCAAAATAGGAGATGTCCACAAATCACCATGCAAAATATCAAAAGGCATAGAGGTAGAGTTATGAGAATAAACAAAAGGCAATTTAACATGTTTACCGAGAGGACATGAATGACAAAAACTAGAGTTTCTTATTTTAGTACATTCAATCAAATTATTTCGCTTAAGGAAGTCTAAAACAGGTGCTCCCGGGTGACCTAAACGGTCATGCCAAAGTGAAGATGATAAAGCTGCAAAAGTTAATGGATAAATGGCTTAATTTGTGGTGGTGGTGGTGATGGGGTATAGCTCGCCGTGACTATTACATCTCATTAGCGGCATCCCCGTATGAAAGTCCTTCATAGAAAACCCAAAGGGATCAAATTCAACAGAAACTTGGTTATCAGTAGTAAACTTTCGAACTGAGACTAAGTTCTTAATTAAATTAGGGGCGTGAAGGACATTTTTATCATTAATGGAGGATGAGGGGGTTTTAATTTTGAACTACCAAAACCACGAATCGGAATAGAATGGCCATTTCCAACAATTATTCCATGATTTTTGCTCGAATTAAAATAAGACGAGAGATTACCTTGCGCGGATGTCATGTGAGATGTCGCCCCGATGTCCATATACCAAGATGGATCGGGTTGAGCAAGGCTAAATGTGTGCATGGCCAATTCAATGTCTGTTGGGCTAGGACAGGTCGCGTTAAAAACATGTTGCTGAGGCCTGGCCCAAGGATGCTGGGGTGCTTCTCCGTCCGTGGGTTATATTGTGGCCTGGCCCAATTATAAGTTGGGTAAGGGCTAGTGGCATCGACTAAGGAGACCACTTTGCCCAAGGGTTTGGCTGCCACTGTCACTGCTATCCACGACCGGTGCCACTGCTGGTGTTCTGCCAGCCGCCGGCGCCACTGCCTCCACCGCGGTTGCCTTTCCGGCCACCTCCGCCATAGTTTTTACTATTTTTCTTGTTGCTTTCCTTATGTCCACGATTATGTCTTACTGTTCCGATTGCTATTGTTGTGATTACTGTGAGAGGGTTTTGGTAATCATTATCAGAATTGGGGGAATTTACAACAAGAGCAGTCGAACCCGATTCACGGGCTGCGCGTTGGAGGATTGTCGATTCCTCTAAACCCAATTCAGATTTTGCATTTTCAAATCTAGGCAAGGGGTCATGTTGTTGAATATGAGTTACAAATACAACATATGCTTTCGTTAAACTCGCAATCATTTTAATACCAAACGAGTGTTAGAGATAGGGCATCGACATTGGCCAATTGATCGGCGAGGAGTTTGAGACAATTGCAATAAGCCGCGGTGGTCGGAAAATCTTCCAGGTGGGTGTTTGTAAACTGGTTTTGAAGATGAACTGCCCGGGAATGTTTATTGTCTTGGAAAATGACGGCAATTCTTTTCTAAGCCTTCTCGGCTGAGTCATCGTTTACAAGAATTGAGTGGAGAATATATTGTGATATGCTGCATACATCTATTGCAACACGGCAGCGTCAAGACGGTGCCAAATGTCAGGGTCAACGGCCTTCGCGGCATCAGCCGCCTTCTTAGCTTTCTTATCTGTAGGGGGGATGAAATGATCAAGAACATTGTGGACTCTTGCGTGAGCTTTGAATAGGGCTGCCCAAGAGTGATATTGGCTGGAATCATTGTCCAACGTAATCGGAATAATGGATTTAACGTTGGTTATGGCCAATGCTGGATGGAATTTTGGTTGATCGGTCATGGTAGATGGTGATCTGGGATGAGTTGTAGCGGAAGAGAGGATGGCTGCTAGGTTAAAAACAGGGGAGGAAGAAGAGGTGACCTAGGCTGATATCATAAAGGAATTTAATCCAGTGAGTCTTTCATTGATATTGCTTGCAATATATACATTAGTTAGATGCGTAATGTAAGGTTGGAAATCAGGGAAGATCTTGACTAATTACAACATAATAAATGCTATTGACTAATTACAACATAATAAAGGCTAACCTAATCTAGAGGATTTATATTGACTAAAAATAGATATGCTGGAATCATATATTCTATCACTATCCAATGATTTTGCTCGATGTATGATCCTCAAGCTAGTTGTCAACTTATTCCCAATTTTTAAATTTTGATGTAGTTATACAAATGAATAAATAAAATTTAATATTTAGTAGACAATATATACTTGTAGAGAGATAGATTGAGAGATTGTAGGAAGATTTGTGAGAAAGATGAAGAGAAAATGAGGTATTTATAGTTAGAAAATTGGGTTAAAGTATAAATATATTAGCTTAGGGGTTCAAAATAAATATTAAGGGGTAGGGGGGTTGGGGGAGGCCAAAAATGGCCGTTGCACAACGACCAAAATATAAAATGGCCGTTGTGCAACGGTCATTTTTTGCAAAGGGGAGGGATCGGGCAGGCCCGAGCGGGATGAGCCCAGGTTCCGTCCCGATTCGATGCCCGTTCCGGGTTTTTTTTTCTTTGCGGGGTCGGAGCGGGATCGGGGCGGGGTCGGGACCGAGCCGACCCGTTGGCCAGCCTTAATGTTGACTCGGGGATGGGTAGGAAAACTATATAATAGTAACTTACACTTTCCTAAGCACTTTGCACTTTTAAACTTCATCACCCATTTTTTCCCAGCCCTCTCTTCATTCATTATTCCACAAGTATTTCTTCATATCAAGAACATTTCAATCATTTATTTTTCAAAGTAATTTTTTTTCATTATTTTTTCATGTCACACTCTCTATAAGAGGGGTTTTTCATCACTTTGCAGCTATCATTGCACCATTTTCCACTTAACCATCCCTTTATTCAGATTTCACAATTATAACAATCTAAGCTACAATGTTAAAAAATTAGGGATTCAAACAAAAAAAGATCAAGACAAAATATGGCTAACAAACGAAAGACTACAGGCTCAAAGGGCTAACTAGTGGTATAATATCTGAAAAGGCTAAAATTCACAAGACAAATCAAAGAAAGCCTATCATCATCTCCTAAACAGAGCAATACTTTTAATTTCGCTTTAATAACACATAGGGCAATTGCGAAACATGGAATATATGTAGAAAATCCTCATCACACATGACACAAGTATCAATCAAGATGGATCAATTCTACTACAAGACAGATAGGGTCATGACAAACTACAAAATAAGATTAAGATAATAGGAAAAAAATGTAGAAAGGGCTCTTAGATATGAAACAAAACCGCAGGTTTTTCTTTTTTGGACAAAATGTTTCATTTTTTTTTCTTCGCCCTTTGTATTCAAAGAACGGATTAAAAAATGATTCAACCTCAGACCCATTTAAATGTAGCGGATAGATCCTAACAACGTCATGGCATGCTCAATTATGTCTT
The DNA here is from genome assembly GCA_034509755.1 of Anisodus tanguticus. Classification (NCBI taxonomy): domain Eukaryota; kingdom Viridiplantae; phylum Streptophyta; class Magnoliopsida; order Solanales; family Solanaceae; genus Anisodus; species Anisodus tanguticus. The sequence continues at coordinate 32,271,633 of CM067541.1, forward strand.
AATTGAGATATGTTAGGCTCTTTAACCATTTTTGTAGCTCATCATATGTATTCCATACCCCCTTATCCATATCTAGCTACTGACTATGGTATACAACTATATACAGAGTCACTACCCTGAACCTAGGTGTCAGAAAGTCTGCTATTTTATTCATCAATCAAGCACTCACAGGAAAGTACTACTCAAACTTAGGCCTAAATATGCTAGTATCAAACAAGTCAAAAGGTTTTTCTTCTATTTTACTACTCCTAAAAAAATTATTTATCCTAAAAAAAATTACCCGATTTAAAGGTGCCCCTCGGGAAAGAACCGAGGCCATAAGAAAAATCAAGGGGTGGATGATTTATGCCATTAATGAGAAAAAAAAAGACTAAATGAAAAATAAAAGAAATACCAAAATAAAATCTTTTTTAATTTTTTCTTCATAATCTGATTTTCTTTTACCAAGACTCGTAAGACTGTAAGAACTACGAATTTTTTTTTATGGCATAATCATCCTCGACCTCAATAGTATTGGAAGTACCCACCCCACAGTTAAAAATATGCATTGTCCTCAATTCATGAATCGCAGAGATTAAAACAAGGGTGAGAAATACTTCATGAGACCTTCTAGGTCCTAGCTAGCAACATGATCCTCAACATCAAGGGTCGGGACGACCCCACACTTAAGCTCAAACATGCTCCTCAGCTTCAAACTTCGAGTACTCAGACTTCCCCTAATATGCAAATTAAACCAAAAATAAAACAAAACGTATCACTAAAATAAAATAAAATAAAATAAAATAAAATAAAATAAAATAAAATAAAATAAAATAAAATAAAATAAAATAAAATACAAGCTGGGTTGCCTCCCAACAAGCATTTGATTTAACGTCGCGACACAACGCCATCACTTTCACCACTTTTCCTTCCCCTTTGAGGATATGAATTGTGCCCCTAATTTTGCATCAAATTTTCTATCACGCTTCTGGGGCGGTGGTGTGAAAATAAAGAAATCAAGCAATAGATATCGCATCTTGCACTTCTTGGCCCTTAAGTGAGAAATGTCATTTTTCCTTTTCGGTGTGGCAAATTTTAGGATGTAGGAGTCTTGTTCATCATCTATACATCTCTCCAAAGACTTGGAAGGCTCGATTTCCTCGTCGCCAACCAAACATAATGTAGAAAAATATTTAGAATGAGGGCCAACACGCCCCAACTCCAAAACTATGCTATTTTTGACACCTTCACTTTTGTACACCTCCTCAACATCAGCATCATCAATAAAGTTCTGGTCGAATTATTGGTATTCCTCTTTCTGCTCCACAAATTGGCCAGTATCCACAACAATTAGTGGTTGGGCATCAAACACCTCAACCTTTTTATTTAATATGAGCCAAATTGATCTATTTCTTGTCTTAGCTCAGCCATGTCTCCTATCAATTGTATCACCATATTTGTAAGACCATCACAGAGAAACCCGTGAAAATTTATTTGTTGAGCTTGTTCCTCAAGCCAAGATTGGCTCACTATCACTGTTTCTTCAAAGTTATTTCCTTGCAAGGAACTCACTCTCTTCTTCTGTTTGAGGTTCATCTTGGGTATTGGCTAAGCATGTAACTTGCAGATCATTACAAGTTTCAGTCTGGCCTTGTGTCTCTGCGAGTTTGGAACAAATCCTCTCTATGGCTTTCTATTGTTCTTCAGAGTGCTCTTTCATTATTGTGCTCATCTCAAGCATCTGTTTTACAAAATCGCTTAATCAAGCAAAGATTTCTGCATCCTCCACTTCATTACTCATGTCAACATCACAAACAATAGGAGAATCATAATAGGGGTTCTATGATGGGGAATATGAATTAGGACAACCAACATTCGACCAATTTTCGTTCCAAGATGTCATGTCAAGAAGAATACTCAAAATATTAAATAATTTTTTTTATAGACAACAAGAAGAGTGTAATCTAGATAAACAGTTAATTTCTATGTCTCCGGCAACGACGCCAAAAACTTGTTGCTTCCCAAACGCACACACAAGTATATGTGGTCGTACAAGTAATATAAGATTTGTACGTCCAGATATCGTACACAGAGGGACTTGTGACTAAATATTTACTAAATCAAATGATCCTAATTATCTAAATAAGAGATGAAATCCGAAGGTTTTAATTCTAGACTATCTAAAAAATAAAAGAAAATAAATAATAAATTTTAACTAACAAAGAGCAATTTTTATGTTATCAATGATATGAATGTTCCAGGGTTGCGGTTGGTTCACCAATCCTATTGAGCTATCAAACTATTTCTCCTTAATTCGAATTATTGGCGATTGCAAATTAACCGGATTATTAACTCTCGTAGTATTCTTCCGAACTACTACTCGCCTATTCAAAACAGTTTGCCGCCTATATTCCTATGGAATTGACCCGTTAAGAACGCAATTCATTTACGGTATTTAATTGAACGTGGTGCCTAGGTATATTCCTATCCTAGCCACAAATCCTAGCCCTGTTTTAGGGATAATCAGATCACGCTCTCTTTAACCCTTCTCTAATCTAATATGGTCTTTCCCAAGCATGATATTAAATAGTCGATAGAATCTAACGGTTGGCCAAACAATCAAGCAATTATGCACAGAATTAAAGAAATAATCAAAGTCAACAACTCGTATTAAGATAAAAATAGTCTCAAGCATCAATATTCATGGTTTATCACAACCCTAGAACGCGAAATTTAGCTCCACGTAGACATGGAGGAAAAATAACAATTCGTTCAAAGAATCATAAAAACTGGTAGTAAGGGAAAAACATCTGGGATGAGCCCTTCTACTCGTATCCACAATTGCAATTGACTATAGAGAGGAAACCTTCGTTTTTGCTGCATTCTTAAGACTTCCAAGTAATGATAGTATCTTGTACCTGAATCGGTGGCTCACTTTTTCTAAGTAATGGGGAAGAGGACTTAAGACAAAGGAATGGTCTCACTCAGGGGAATGCGCCTTCATTAAATAAAGAAGCTGAGTGATTCACATAGAATAATTCAATAAAAGAAAAAAGCAATTCGAGTGGGTCTTTAAACAATTTATTGCATTTTCTTTCTTGTACTTTTTTGAATTTCCCTATTTGATTTAGTAAGGGGAAGAAAAGTTAGAACCCAATAACTCTGGCCTCCACGACAACTACAAGCTCTATCTAGGTCAAAGGTTCTGAACTCAGGGTCCCAAGTTATCCCAAAACTGTGTACAAATCGTGTAAAATATGTGTTAATATTATGGTACCAAAAGGCCCGAGCTTTTAAAAACTAAATACAACTCAGACTGAAAAAATTAGCGGGCTCGCGTCACCCTGGAGTCGCGGAGGTGGCGCAGAAGAGCAAATAAAATTCAGCGAGCAATTTTCCATGGGGCGCTTCCGTGATCAATCTTCCATCGCAGCCCACACTTCTCTGCCTAGACGTCATCTTTCAATTTCAATTCAATTATAAGTGTAATTTGCACATCTTGTTGACATAATCATTATTTGTAATTATGATGTCCCTCATTCTTGTCTCCTCTCCTTTTTTTCTTCTTTCTCTTCCTTCCGCGTTTTTATTTAATTTTGCTCTAGATCTCTTCATCTTCACACCGCTATATTATTACACAATAAAAATATAATAATAACCATAAAGTAATATAATTTACACTCAAAAGATGATTAAAAGTACTAGAATGTGATTTACACTCAAAAGATGATTAAAAGTACTAGAATGTGAGGCAACAATGACCAAGCCTAGATCTTAACTCCTTGCAGAAGCTTATGCAAACCTTCTCTCCAGAACAGTACCAACAAATTGTGCAGATGATGCAACAGGAGAAACAACCAGCAGGTGTACCCAATATGGCGGGTAAACCTACTACACACCAAGATAGTTGGATTGTTGATTCTGGTGCCTCTAATCATATGCCATCCTCTTTACATCTATTATCCACTTCTAATCCTGTTTCTTCCACTACTCCTAAGTCTGTGCATCTACATTTTCCACTTCTAATCCTGTTCCTTCCACTACTCCCAAGTCTGTGCATCTACCTAATGACACTAGTAGTCACATCACTCACATTGGATCTTGCATATTATCTACATTTTAAACCTTGAAAGATGTGTTGTATATTCCTGATTTTAAGTACAATCTTCTCTCAGTCTCTAGATACATTAGGGAATTCCATTGTTGTGTATCTTTCTATCCTGACTTCTGCTTGTTTCAGGATCTCTCTAGTGGCATGTTGAAGGGGATTGGTAGGCTATAAGGTGGTCTTTACATCTTGCCTTCTTTAATAACATCAACTGCTTCATCTTTCCATTGCATGACTTCTATTCAATCAGATGCTTCTACTCTTTGGCACAAGAGGATGGGGCATGCTCCTCATAATGTTTTGTTGAGAATTACATCCTTAAAGAAGTATATTACCCTAAATAAAACTTGTGATTGCCTAATTTGTCCTGTAGCTAAACAAGCTAGGTTGCCCTTCCATATCAGTTCCTCCATATCTGTCAAACCTTTTGATCTTGTCCACATGAATGTGTGTGGTCCTTATAGAGTTTGTACTTTCAATGGATTTAGGTATTTTCTTACATTGATTGATGATTGTACTAGGATGACTTGGACTTCCTTGTTGAGATTGAAGAGTGATACTTTTGTTGTTCTGAAAAAATTCATTCAATTGGTTCAAACTCATTTTTCTGCTTCTATCAAACAATTTAGATCAGACAATGACTTTGAATTCTTCAATCAACATTGTTCTTCTCTTTCTTCTCTTTTTACTACTAAATGTATTATTCACCAAAGCAGTTGTGCCCATACTCCTCAACAAAATGGTTTAGTTGAGCGCAAACATATACATCTTCTCAATGTTGCCATGTCATTAAGGCTTCAAGCAATCATTTCTCTAAAGTTTTGGGGGGATTGCATTCTCACTGCTCTATATATTATTAACAGACTACCTAGCCAAATATTGACTGGTAAATCCCTTATGAACTGTTTCATATTACACCTCTTGCACTTGATCACATGAGAACTATGATATGTTTATGTTATGCTACCAATCCTAATTTTTCTGATAAATTCTCTACCAAATCTATTCCTGTTGTGTTCATGGGGTATTCTGCTACACAGAAAGAGTATAGGCTATACAATTTAGAATCCAACATCTTCTTTGTCAATAGGGATGTTGTGTTCAAAGAACACATCTTTCCTTTCCAACATCCTAGAAACAAGTTTGTTCCCTCAATACTTGATTCTGATGTTTCTATTCCTACATCTTCTGTTGAAGATCCTTGTCCTATTCAATCTACACATTCTCCTTCTCCTCCTTCACGTTCTATGCCTTCTTCTCCCTCTACTTCCTTTTCACATTCTATGCCTTCTCCTTCTAAGCCTCCAAGTTCGTCTCCTCCATATGAACCTTCTTCAAGTTCTGTTTACTTCCTCCATCTCCACTTGTGAGAAGATCATCCAGGTCACTTAAGCCTTCTATTTGGTTAACAGACTACGTTCATCATCTTTTGCCTACTATTTCTTCTTCTTCTTATGCATTCAATAATTTTGTTTCATACTCTCATCCGTCTCCCTCATTTCAATCTTATCTCATTGTTTTTTCTGCTCATACTGAACCTTCCTCTTATTCCCTAGCCATTCTGAATAATAGATGGGTTGAGGCTATGAAACTTGAGGTTGAGGCTCTAGAAGCAAACCACACTTGGGATGTGGTAGACCTACCCGCTCGTAAGGTCCCCATGGGTGTAAGTGGGTCTTTAAAATTAAATATCATGCTGATGACACTGTAGAAAGGTATAAAGTTAGGCTAGTTGCCAAGGGGTATAACCAAAAAGGAGGGTCTTGTCCTAGTATATGTAGATGATTTGCTTTTGACAGGAAAATGATCATCAAGAAATACAACAGGCCAATGCTGAACTTCAGAGGAAATTCAAAATGAAAGATTTAGGAAACTTGAGATACTTCTTAGGGATAGATCTTGCAAGGTCACCAGAGGGAATAGTTATGTCACAGAGAAAGTTTGCATTGGGATTGATCTCAGAGTTGGGGTTATCAGGCTCAAAACCTAAGAATGCACCTATGGAGCAGCATGTTAAGCACACTAGTCAGGAGTATGATAGTTCTATGGAGTAGCATATGAAGCAAACTGACCAGGAGTATAAAAGTTGTGTGAGAGATGCTGTATTAGAAGACAGGGGGAGTTATCAGAGGCTGATAGGTAAATTACTCTACCTCACCATTACAAGACCAGACATATCTTATGATGTGCAATGTTTGAGTCAATTCATGGAAGCACCAAAGCAGTCTCATTATGATGCGACTGTAAATGTAGTGAAGTATGTGAAGAAGCAGCCATGTTTGGGCTTGTTCATGTATAGTCAGGGATCAAAGCAGGTGTTTGCTTACTGTGACTCAGATTGGGACTCTTTTCCAATGTCAAGAAGATTAGTAACAAGCTATTATGTGAAGATTGGATCCTCATTAGTTTCTTGGAAATCAAAAAACAAAGCACTGTCTCTAAGAGCTCAGCAAAAGTTGAGTACAGGTCTATGGTTCACACAGTTTCAGAGTTGGTGTGGATTGCAGTTGCACATTGACATTGAACTGCCCATGAGTCTTTTTTGTGATAATAAAGCAGCCTTGCAAATTGCAGCCAATTCCATGTACCATGAAAGAACCAAACACATAGATATTGACTGTCCTTTCATAAGGGACAAGTTACAAGAAGGATTGATCAAGACTGATTATGTGAATACTGGGGATCAACTTGCAGACATTCTTACAAAGGCACTTGGACATCAGCAGCATGCATACTTACTTTCCAAGTTGAGAATGAAAAACATTTTTCATTTTGAGGGGAAGTGTTAGAATTAGTGATAGTACAGTTAGTGATAGTACATATTAGTTAATTATGGTGTACACCACAGAGTCGGTTAGTGTGTTAGGAGTTAGTTATATAAAGCACTGTACAATTGTAACTTTCTTTTTCCTCAGTGAAAGCTTCTTCTCCACACCTTAGATATTTCTCTACTGCTCCCATGGCAACTCACAGATCTGTGTTTTAAGATGCTGCTAAAACAATTCTTGAAGGATAAAAGCTCCGGTGTCACTAGCCAAACAATAGATTCAAGGCAAACTGGCTAAGTACCGAAGAAGAGGTATGTTCAAATTTATGAAAGTACTTGCTATTCCTGATGCTTTATTACTATGTAAATTTCTTATGTATGAACCTATGTTTTATTTTTATTATAAATTAAATTATAAAAGGTTGGTTAGTATTAGACTAACCTTCGGATGAGTGCTACGTTTTTAATCTGTTCAGCTGGCATTTCTCCTTCTCTTTTTATTTTTTTGTCATGGTTATAACTGCCATACGAGCAACAGAGATTATCACTCCCAACTTCAACTCTTTGCAGGCATGGCTTTGAAGGAGGACGATGGGAAAGGAACTTGAATGCCTAAACTTCCAAGTATAAGTTTGTACTATGGTTTTTCTATCTTGCTATTTCTGCTTCCTGCAGCCTCTCAACTCCCACTCGGACTGCCTCCCAAAATTTGTAAACACGGGACACACATATAAACATCTTAGGCTTTCGACATTTTTATTATTAGTAATGTACTTGAAAACATCAATGCAATCAGAGGATCAGTGTTTCTTGCCTCTGGTGGCTGGTGCCTGTTTATGATGCCATAAAGCTGCAGCATTTTTCTCTGATTACTTCCATGTTTGTGATTTCACGTTGAAGATTATTTTCATGTTGTTTCCCTGGATAACGTTCCTGCATTCATGTATTTTTTTGCTACAAAATAGACTCTATGATTAAGGTAACTTATTCTCTAATGGTCTTAAAATGTATCATTTGCATAGCAGGAAGCTGCAACTAAAAAAAATTAATTTCAAACTTCTTAACTATCTGTACATTTCTTTGAATACTTCTGCATATCTTTTGTGCTTTATTATTTTTTTTATTGTACAACATGTCCTTACGACCTTACATATGCAGTGTTTCTTGGGGTATGTTTAGTATATATGCTTCATTTGTTGCAGTGGTGTAAAGAAATGTAGTAGTCAAGAGAGAGAAAAAAGAAACGATACCGAAAGGTACATATCAGACATCAGCTACATCTCTCCACCAACCAAGGATTAAAGCTGGAGGATGATGTCCGAGAAATAGTCACATGCATTTTAAAATGAGGAACCACAGACACCAACACCGGAAGCAAAGCTACGTGCGGTGCTCTTTTTCCTAGAAATTCCATTCCTGTGGTAAACCTATATTTCTTTCAACTTTAACTTCCAACATTTTGTAAAACGAACTTAATTAGATGGTTCGTTATGGAAGTGATGAAAAGGGAATGCTTTGTTGTTGTTGTTTGTCTTGCTAGAGGTGAAGCTGTTCATGTAACCTATCTAATTATCTAATGTTTTGCTCTCAATTATCTAATGTTGTTCTTATAATTTAAACCTTCACACGCTATCTAGTTACAATTAGTTGCATGAGGCCCCTGCTAAGTCCGGGTCCAAACTCATGATATAAAAGTAGTAAATTTAATTAAAAATTTAACTTATGTAACATTTTTTATTGTATAATTAATTTACTTTAGTGGTATGTTAATCATTATCTTTATAATTATTAAAGTTTCTAAGTCACATACTTGAATTATTTTTAAGAATAAATTATTTATGAGTCGGAGGAAAGTTTGGAAGGAGAATTAGCAAATACAAAGGGAATTCGAGAAAAAGTCAGACCACAAGAATTTAATATACACAGCCTTATCATGCATTTCTGCACAAGTCACCTATGGTAACCAAATGGAGCAGGCAAGCAAAAAACTTCATATGCTTGGGAACTTAAACCCAAGTTAAACATTTGAAGGCTCTTCAGTTTTTAGGTTGCTTTCAGCCTATCCAATGTGTTCTAGTGCTAGACGGATTAGTAGTCTATCCCATTAAGAATATATTTAATTTTAAGGATCATCAACATTTGCTGCAGATGGAGCAATGCAACGCGTCCTCAATATATACCGAGACAGAATTCAATAAACTCTGCATATCCGCCACTTTTTCTCACCTCACACATTAACCAAAGAGGGAAAATAGAGTCAGTTGCAGAATCACCATTTTATCATGATATAATTTAAGCAAAACGAAAATTTAATACACATTGATTGAGCACTATGATAGTAATGCGACAAAGAAAGAGAGTAACTGTTAAATATACCTAAGGTATACACATATCTTCTTAAAATTCTTTCTACCAATGATTTGGCATATTCGTCCCCTCTTCAACTCTTATATAATAAGGCTTCTTCGTATTCACATCTTAGGGTCTTTGGGTACATGTGTTATCCCCTATCTCCGTCCACCACCATTAACAAACTTTAGGCCCGGTCTACCCTTGTGTGTTTCTGGGTTATCCGTCAAATCATCGTGGTTACAAATGTTTTGATTTATCATATAATAAAATCATCATTAGTCGTCATTTAATTTTGATGAATCCCAATTTCCGTTTAATAAGGTAAGTAATCCCGTGCCTAGGTCGTATAATTTTTTGGATGATAGTATATCCCCGTATATTATTCACCATTTTTCAGACGTGTCCCGCACCCCAAATTCGCCAGGGGACCCACTGCCCGCTAGCCCCACTGTTCCGTCGCCAGATACTATTCCAGCCACTATGTCCAGTCCAGTAACTGGGCCAGTGACGGTAATTGGGCAAGTTACCCATCCCATTACCGCCACCATTCCAGTCACGGGTTCCTCCAGTTTTCGTGTTGGGCCAGCAAGCCCACTGCCTGCTGGCCAGTCCGTCACGTGTCCCGATATTTCCCAAAATCCGCCCAATTCTCCCTCGAGTCATAGACCGGTCACTCGTAGTCAACGGGGTATTTTTAAACCAAAAAGATATTTAAATTTAAATTCCAATGTTCTTAAATCACCCCTACCCCGTAATCATGTGTCTGCTTCAAATGACCCGAATTGAAAAATTGCTATGATCGATGAATATAATGCTCTTATTGATAATAAGACGTCGGAGTTGGTGTCCCGTCCATTTGGTGTTAATATTATTTGGTCTATGTGGATTTTTGCTCATAAAGACAACTTTGACGGTTCTTTTGCGAGGCATAGGACTCGTCTTGTAGGTGATGGTAAGACTCAGCAGGTTGGTGTGGATTGTGGGGAGATATTTAGTCCGGTAGTCAAGACGGCTACCATTCACACTGTGCTTAGCTTGGCTCTTTCGAAAGCATGGCACATTCATCAGTTAGATGTGAAGAATGTTTTCTTACATGGTGATCTCAAGGAGACAATTTATACGCATCAACCCTTGGGGTTTAGGGATCCCAAATATCCTCATCATGTCTGTTTATTGAAGAAGTCCTTGCATGGACTTAAGCAGTCCCCACGGATTTGGTATAAGAGATTTGCAGACTATGTTTCGACTATTGGGTTCTCTCACAGTAGGTTTGATATGTCCTTATTCATATATCGTCATGGCTCTTCCATGACTTATATATTATTATATGTGGATGATATTATATTGACTGCCTCTTCTGATGCATTACGCCAGTCTATCATGACAATGCTCAGTTTTGAGTTTGCTATGAAAGACTTGGGGCCCTTGAGTTACTTTTTGGGGATTGCTGTCACTCGTCATGCATCTTGTTCTTATCCCAACGGAAGTATGCAACTGGGATCATTGAGCGAACTGGTATGTCCTCATGCATATCTACTTCCACTCCGGTTGATACTAAATCCAAGTTGGGTGCTGCGACTGGCTCACCTTATGAGGATCCGACCCGCTATCGCAGTCTTGCAGGGGCTCTTCGGTATCTTACTTTCACGAGACTAGATATTACGTATGTCGTACAACATGTGTGCTTGTTTATGCATGATCCCAGGATTGAACATATGAATGCGCTCAAACGCATTATTCGGTACATCTAGGGGACACTTGACTATGATTTACATTTATATCCTTCGTCGACGTCTACACTTGTCTCGTATACAGATGCTGATTGGGGTGACTGTCTAGACACCAGACGTTCTACGTCCGGCTATTGTATGTTTCTTGGTAATAACTTGGTCTCATGGTCTACGAAACGTCAGTCGACTTTATCACGCTCTAGTGTAGAGACCGAGTATCAAGGGGTGACTAATGTGGTCTCTGAATCATGTTGGTTACAAAATCTTCTTTTAGATCTTCCTTGTCCTATTCAGAAAGCTACCTTGGTTTATTGTGATAATGTGAGTGTCATATACTTTTTTGGTAATCCTGTTCAACACCAGCGCACCAAGCATATAGAGATGGATATTCACTTTGTTTGAAAAAGGTAGCTCGTGGACAAGTACGCGTCTGCCATGTCCCTTCCAGGTATCAAATTGCAGACATCTTTACAAAGGGACTTCCCTTGGTCCTTTTTGAAGAGGGACAATTACAGTGTACGAAGACCGCCCGCTATGACTGCGGGTGTGTGTTTAATATACATAAGATATACACGTGTATACCTTATGTATATTGGTCTCGGGTTTGTGTAATATGCTGCCACGGGTTGGGCAGTTTTTCCCTTGTATATTTTAGGCAATATTTGTTGTAATAGTTTAGTGTAAATATTACATTAATTAGTATTGTATACTTACATAAAGGTAGGATTCTTGTACTATTAGAATATGGTTTTGAGAGTAGAATATGAATAAGTTTTCTACTATGGAAAATTGTAAATTGTATATATATACTCTTTCATTAATGAAAATAATCAATGTATTATTTCTTTCCGTAACTAACTGAAGTAACAGATGCGAGAAATAAATTACAAAAGAGACCTCAAGCTAGAAGCTATGCAAAAAAATAAAGAGAATTCAAAAGTTGGACCAACAATGAGGTCGATGATTCATAAAACAATATCGAGAGAGAAATCAAAAGAAGAGGAAAATGTGACAGATAAACTTGCCTCAACTTCAAAAGAGATATCCGAATTGCGAAACCAGAAAGAGTGAGCAAGATGATAATTTTATGAAACTTAAAGAAAAGTATCATCCAACCTTCCCATAACAGCAAATTGATTTCCGTACAGTAGGACAAAAATCATGGATGAAGAGATAATCAAATTAAAACACTATTTACGTGTTGTACACCTGTTGGCTAGGTGTTTTACTTATGGGAAGAGTGACCGGCTTTTAAAAATAGTGGGGTAAATTTTTACTTACCCCATTCATTTTTATTTGTCCTGTTTTATTTTTAGAGAATTAAATTATATAAAATTTAATTATATTTTGAAATATATTTTTTCATCATATTAATATAAAAAAAATATAATTTATTTAATATTTTTCATATAGTTTTTAAATATTAAAATTTTATTTTAAAATAATGATTAATGTAATTCAACTTAACTCTATTAATTAGTTGATTCTCAAAAAGCGAAAAGTGTAAAAGTGACCGGAGAGAAATGGAGAATGCATGGACGGGTCAACTCTTATTTTTTATTAGAAGGACATCGGAAGAAGTACGCAGTAGCAATTTCCTTAGGGCTTGTTTGGAAAATCATCCTGTAATTGGATTTGGGTGTAATTGAATGTAATTACACAAGTTTGACATGTTTGTCTGATTAAATAATTATTTGGTCGGCATGTAATTGAAGGGTTGTAATTACTCTCTTCAATTCTCAAGGGGGGGGGGGGGGTCGAGAATTGCAAGTAATTATATGGTGTAATTACAAGGTTATTTTCTGAATATCTTATTTTTATTTTGAATTTTGAATTTTTAAATTCTTCTTTTTTTCTCCAAATATTCTTCTTTTTATATTATTATCTTTTTTTTTTCATTTCCCAACCTTTACTTCACATTCTTCTACATAATTTCTCATATTATGCTTCTTTCTTATTTATTTTTCTTTATTTTTTAATTTCGCTTAGCTATGTTAACTTTCTTATTTGTTTTTCTTTATTTTTTATTTCAGCTAGCTATGTTATTATTCTATTTTAAAAAAATAAAAGTTATACCTCCTAATCTTTGAAAGGATAAGTCATCCACAAACTTGATTTATACGAGCTAGTGATATCATTAAAATTGAATTTCGTTGTTGAATGAAGTGATATGCAGACTTAGCTTATACTAAGTGATGTTAGCATTGATAGATTACTTTTTAACATTTAAGTAATATTATGAAATTATGATCGTAAATATTCTTAATTGTTTTGTCAAACATGTTGTCCGTGATGTTACTGCAAAATGTAAATATTCTTAATTCTTATTAATATATTAACTTTTTTACAATACTAGTTACAAATTTATAATTATTTAGTTCTATATAATATATATCTTGAATACACAACGATAGATAAAATTAAGTAATATTTCTTATAATAACGTTTAGTTTTGATAATTAATCTTTATTTTTAAAATTTAAAATATTTAACTGTGTAATTACACTTGTGCAACCAAACAATACACTTGTAATTACAATGTAATTAATTATGACAAACAAACAGGTCATCGTAATTACTATACGTAATTACTAGGCTCTCTAGTAATTACACCAATTCCAATTACCAGGTGGTTTTCCAAACCGACCCTTAGTCTAATGCACGTGTTAATTTAGAAGCTAATGGTGATGATCTGAGATAAGGCCAAATACAAGGTACCATTTACATAGCTTGTTGTATAAATCTTCACAACAGTCCTTTTAAGATAATATCAATAAGCATGGGAGAAAATTAAAGGTAAGCTTTGGGATAAATTTGGAATTCACCTAGGAGGGCCCTACCTTGTGAGGACGACAAAAAGAAGAGATTCTCCCTTATATTAAGTAGTAATATAGGTATGATCATATAATTATTGTTTTATGGGAAACTTTTGTTAAATATGAAGGTGAAATAAAAAATTGAAAGAATGATTCCGTAATATCATTTCCAATGTTAAGGGCTTTAATTTTTTCCTTAACTCTGTAATCTATATAATAGTGGCCTGTTCTGCCACATTTCCAACAAGCTTTGGGATTTTTAGAATTTATAAAATTCTTGCGGGTTTTAAACTCTTTCTTTCTTCTCCCTTTTTTCTCCAAGCGCTTTGTTTTTCATTTTTGGAAACTCTCCTGGTTCTTAGCTTTACGTCTATGAGACATCTTGGCCTTGGGTATTTCCATACCAAATTGGCCACAGAACTCTCCTAATTGTTGTCTTTCATTGAGGTTCTGGCTTTTTATCTGCTGGTTTAGTTTAATCTAATTACATAATGCTAACCCTTCTTGAATGCATGTACCTATTAGGCTGCCATAAGTGTAAATATCATAATTGATAGTAATCCCCTCCTTTCCTCAGAGTCTTTCTAACTCTTTTTGAAAAAGGGCGAGTAATCCATCTATAAACTTAGATTTCCAGTGGGAACTATTACATTCTGGTAGCTCCATAACCCTACTAAGGAAGACATCTTTATACCATCTAAAAGAGGTGAGGGTTTTGCACCTTAAATTCTGGAGTAATGTTCTGATATATTCAGAATCATCTGACCATCTCCCAGTAAAGTGCTCTATAATATTAATTCCTAGGGTATAAACAACATTCTGTGCTGGCTCAATCCCTGGCTCAGTAATTACAGCCCCAATAATATTATTACGATGTCCTGGGGTTAAATAATGATCCCACCAACCTTTCAATTGGCCAGTAAAACCTAATATAATCATTTCTGCCACAGTCTTGTCTGTATTATTGTTGGCTTTGCAAATAGTGCTATACATGAGCATTCTATGAACTGCTGTATAAATCCATCTTTCTGTATAACCATCTATGTTCCATTCATAGATATGTTTCCCACTATAGCTATTGTTATCAACAATTTCTTGTTCCTCAAACAAAACATCTTAGGGAGTGGGCCTAGGATAGTAGTACATCATTTGAACTGGTTTTCTGGCATATTTTTCTAGGTTATTAACTTCATCTGACATCCTCTGCTTATAATCATCTCCAGAGAGGTCCAACTCATAATCTTTTGTTAAAGGACGAATTCGCAAACCTTTAAACTTATCATCTAGTAACTGTTCAAGTTCTGAGTATGCTCTCAACTTAAAATCTTTAATCTCAGGTGGAGGCTGCACACTAGGAGTTGCTGCTGTAGTATGAAGATGAGGAGAAGTGGCAGGGACATCTCTCATAATCTCAGAAGTCAATTTTTCAATTCTATTATGTAACAGAATAATTTGTTCACCCAAAACATTGGTGTAATTATTTTGTTTAAGCATGATATTAATCTGCGAGGTAGTAACTAAAGCAATATTATTTTCAATAAGATTTGAAAAGGCAGCAAAATTGAGAACTTTATTCTCTTTTTCAATCTGGAAAGGCTGTTGAGGAGGGAAAACAATATGAGTAACTCCTCCACTAGAGAGTTTGTATTCTCTCTCAAGAACAGAGATATAATCTCCAACATAATTGACCATAAACCAAGGAACAAAAGATATGATTTTGTTAGCTCGAGAAATATCTTTATAAAATTCTTCTTGCAGCGATGTACGCTCCTTGTTATCAAAGGTATCAAAAAACCATTTTAAAAGGTTCCCATCTGGGTTTATAAAAATCTTTACTGATCATCTCTCTTGTGGGTGATCCCCGACTAAAATCAATTTGTTGACTACTATCCATTAAATACTTGGATAATCCATATCTGACACAGTTATTTATGGGTCTTCACTAACTCCTCTAGCAATATTATCAGCGCCAATTATAATTCTATTGACTCTATTATTGTTAGTATTATCAGACATATAAGGATGTATAAAATCTGGAATACGAGATGTAGAAGCTCACGGAGATTTAACAATATAATCCGCTGGAGAAATATAAGAACAATTAGAAGCATCCGATATATTAGATCTAGAACCCAAATCATTTGTCAAGTAGGCAGGTTTATAAAATTTCAACTTGACAGTCCCATCAGGGGCTTGATCAATATGAGTAATATCAGTATTACAATTATTCTTGGGAGGCGCCGCTCCCTCTATGACCCATTCCGTGGGAAAATCAATTTCATCCCATTTAATAGGTCTTCTAGTGGTAATTTTGGATTTACCAAAATTAGTCTTTATTAAAATAGTCTCATTCTTAAAATCCATGATTTTGCACATCGGATTCATAGTGTATAAAGGCTTAAAATAGATTCTATAACAAATACATATCACTTCAGTTCCAGGCATATAATCATAACCATGTAACTTAATGCTCATAATTAAAGCATTTAAAGAGTTTTCATCTTGCAAAGATACCTGCAAGTTAGGATAAGCATTAAAATAAACAGGACCATAATCCAGACTGGTTTGTACTGTCCCTATTAAGGATTTTTTTCAGTTCTGGTTTCTGCCATCCCTTATTACGGCTATAAAACTTTCAGGTAAGCCTCTTAGAATAAGTGGCTTAAAAGCAACCTGTACTAACCCAATATGCATAAAATGATGGGTTTCCCTATAATGGGCAATATCACTGTCATTTAATAATTTAAAAGTAGCATGATCGCTATCTACAATGATAGCTTTTTCCGTAGTTTTAACTACTTGTTTGAATCCTAATTTTTCAAAAGTACTCATCTGGTATATCAACTTAGGTTGGATTTTTAGAACAGTCCACTTATTAAGTAGGTCTAGGTGTTGAGGTATATCATATTCCTCTTTTTTACTGTTTTTAACAGTATTCTTGTTCTTGATGATATTCATCATTATAAGAAAAAGTGTTGAACTTTGTTACCTATTACTACTTGTAAACATGGCTCTGATACTAAAACGAGCGTTAGTGATCACACAAAGAAGCACTATAAGAGGTATTATTTACTGGTGAACAATCCTGGCAGGGCCGTCTTAGCTCAGAACAGATCCAAAACACCATAACGCCACCATGGCTCAGCGGGTTACAACAGGATCATCAGCCTGAGTTTCAGACATTCCGCCTGGACTGTTCTCTGCCCAACCTTAGTACCTTCTCACATGAATCATTTGCTATATTATAGCATTAGTACCATGATTCCAAGTAGTCTAGTGCAACATAGGTCCAACACCAAGGAATTAGCCGCTCATGGGCTACTCCGATAAATATAATTAAATAATAAAATTTAAATACAAAAATTAAAATTACCTAAGATGAAGAGGTTGTGCTCAGTACCGGAGGATGTAAAGCCAAAACTTAAGCTTTTATTAAAGAGAGTTTTACAGAGAGTTTAGAGAGTCGTTGGCGAAAGCCTGCCTTTCTCTCTAACTTATGAATCCTTTTATAATGGATTCTTACAAATAAAGTCACCTATTTGTGGCTGACAATTAAAAAGTAAACAGTGGCCTAAGTGGCCGACAACTAAAAAGTAAATAGTGGCCTAACAGGTGGCCGACAAACCTAAAAGATAAAAAGTAATAAAGTAAGACCGGCCAAAACTTATGGGCCCTACTAAAGTACAATAATTCATCTACTTTATTAAAGTAGATTCTATTTGTTCGGTGGCTTTTTATGATGGGTCCACTAGCTGCTTTATATGTATTATACTTTTTCTTTCTCTTTGTTTTTTCCTAAGCTGGAGGATGCCTCCATTTTTTCTTGAAACTTCGGAACATATTCATGAATATCAAAATCCGCATCATAGGGGTCTTGGGAGTCCTGAAAATCTTCCTCTTCTGTATGAACGGACGCCATAGAAGTATATGAGGGGAATTCCTCATCCAGATTTTTCATTAAATCCTTTTTACTTCTGCCATATAAGAAGATATAATTTCCGCTTTTGATATTACGCCTTTTTAAGTTGGATTTTTTTGGCAATATGCTGGAATGAGCTATTAGCCTCTGATTGGGGTTGATCTTCTTTTAATTTGGTATAACCTTCAACTGCTGAGATTATCTGATCTATGAGTTCTTTTCCATTAAAAATACCTTCATTGGTTTTTTGTAATAACTTTTTCCAGAACCGTATATAATAGGTTCGTTGTAGACAAGGAATTTGTTCTGGGGTATAACCTACTTCTACTGACCATCTCATAATCCATGGAATGGAAAATTAGATGAAGAAATGCATATTAGCAATGCCATTTATAATAGTATTTTGTTCTTCTAATTTTATAATCTTAGGAGAAACGTCAATCCATTCGGTATATAAACCTTTGAATGACTGTGGCAAGATATTAACAGATGGACCATATGTTATCGACCAATGCCAAAACCAATTAGGAATGTCCTGTTTATAAACATGGGAACATATTTTTATAAACCACAGATGTTTTTTGTTTGGATTTTCATATAAAAATATTTTATAAAAACTTTCTATATAATCCCAATAATTAAATTTAACCTGAATCCTTTGTTCAAGATGGAAATATTCCCTTTCTTTTGATGTACTGAATCCCCAGTCTTCTGGAGTAAAGATCTTTTTTATAATAATTTTAGAAAAGTTATAAACTTTCTTAGTATGCATCGGGAAATAGTGCTGAATTTCAGCTGATCCCGTGGTAGTGAGAATGGCCTCATAATGCATTTTTGATTTATAAGTCAAGATGGGATATGACCCAGTTTCTAAGTACCTTTCCATGAGCTTCCAGGGCTCGTCTTTCCATTGCAGATCTTTATAATCGAGAAGGAGTATGACATCTTTTTTCTCATATTTTTCATAACCCTCATTATCATCCTGCTCTTCATGAGCAACTTCTGCGTATGATGGTTGTGATGATGGCTGTGGGTTATCATTTTCTCCTCTGGATTTTATGAAATCCATGAACTGTTGGTATAATGGACTTTCTTTATCAATGGCTGAAGTCCCTGTCTGTGCTATAAGCTTCTTATTACCTTGCTGGACAATAGTATTACCTCATCCAGTTCCTCTACATCTTCCGCCGCGTCCTCAATAATTTGAGTCGCCGCCTAGCAAATTAGGCCTCATCATCCTGTATGATAAAACTATTAGTTTATGAATTTAAATATTCTCTGGTTAAGAAATCAGGCAGACTATTATGTCCCTTTTTTATAATGGATCTCAAAATCAAATGGTGCCAATAAAGCTTGTCATCTAGCGAACATTTGTTTATAAACATCATGCTTGCAATCTTTATTAAACATAAATTTTGCTGACTGACAATCAATATTTATGATAAACTTTTGATTGTATAAGTCTCCTTGAAATTTTAAGACACTTTTTACAATTTCTAGAATTTCTTTTGCAACTGTAGAGTAATTTTTTTGTCTAGGATTCCATTTGCCAGAGTAGAATTGTATCAGATACTCCTGTTTATCAACTGGAGAGTATTGTTTCAGAATACCTCCATAACCGATATCTGAGGCATCAATTTCTATAATTTTTGGCCAAGTAGGATTGGCAAGAGTGAGACAAGGAAGGTTATGAACCTTAACCTTAATTCTTTTGACAGCTTGAGTATGATCATCTGTCCAAGGTGTAGGGACTTTTTCAGCTTTTCATAAAGATGGCTGTATCTTTTGCTAAATCCTTTATAAAATGACTGATATAATTTAAGCTGCCCAAAAATCTCTGGAGCTGGGTTTTATCAGTTATAATATCCGGGAATTTTGAAGCAAATTCAATACTTCTATTAATAGGAATGATTTTCCCTTTTTCAATATTATGGCCTAAAAATCTTACAATAGTTTGGAAAAGGGCCATTTTCGGTTTTGATATGACTAAACCATTCTGTATAATGATTTTTTTTTAATAAATCCAAATGCTTGAAATGAGTTTCAATATTATTAGAAAATACTAAAATATCATCTATATAAACTATGATGAAATTTCTATAAGGCATAAAAATATCATTCATAATATTTTGAAATTTCGAAGGGCCGTTTTTTAAACCGAATGACATTACATTCCATCCATACTGTCCGATAGGAACATTAAAAGCAGTTTTGTATCTATCTGCTTCCTTAATCTGGATCTTCCAGTAACTGGATTTTAAATCGAATTTAGAAAATATAATAACGCTATTTAGCCTATCAAGTAAATCCTTTTTGTTGGGGATAGGATACCTAATCCACTTAAGAGCTTTATTAAACGATTTATAATTAATAACAAGTCTGGGAACTCCCCTTTCCTGCTCAGCATGTTTATTGACATAAAAAGTTGTACAAGACCAAGGAGATTTTGAGGGTTTTATCAAACCTTTTTGTAATAAAGAAGCAATTTCTTTTTTACATAATTCCAGCTATTCAGAATTCATTTGACAAGGTCTAGCTTTTGTGGGGATATTACCCTCTTTAAAATCATCCTCATAGGGAAGGGAAACAATATGTTTCTTCCTATCCCAAAAAGCATTGGAAAGTTCACTGCAAACCTGTATAGAAAACTGGGTTTGTATAAAATAAATTTTTTGTCGAAGCTTGGGATTTTCCAATAATTCTTCAATATTGGAAATATAAATTTCTTGTTTTAAAAAGCTAATTTGTTGGTGTTTGTGAACCAAACGATGTTTAAGCTCATTTAAAACTCTAGAGAAAGGTTCAGTTATAAACTGGAAAATAATAGGGTTTCCGTCAACGGTACCTATGATACCTTTTTTTTTTATCAATTTTTGTAATAGGGAATAATTTTTGTATAAAAGGTGTACCCAAAATAATTTGGGTGGAGATATCCTTTACCAAAATAAAACTTTCTGCTATACAAGTTTTATTATTGCAAATATAAGGTTTTGGTAATTTAAAAGTAATTTGTAATTTCTGTCCATTAGCAGATCGAACATTGTGAGTGGTTTTATGAAAATAAGTGGAAGGAATAAGACCTTCTTGTATACAATTTACATCTGCCCCACTATCAACAGGAGTAGTAAAATCTTTTTTGAAATTATAATCAATCAAAAGACTAATCTTAATATAAAACTTTTGAGAAGTGATTAGTTCCAGGGTTTGTAGAAAGTTTCCTGTTTCGTCAGTGGCTCCTGTTATCAGAAGATTATCTAAGTCGGAGATATCATCCACTGTTGCTGAATCTATAATCTTCTCTTTTCCTTTACCTTCAATATTGGTAATTCGAGCATCGAGTATATCATTACTCTTTTTTAGAGCCAATATTTCTTGTTTGAGAATATTTATCTCTTTCTCTAAATCTCTGGGAGTGCTAGTAATACCTTGCTTCTCCCTCATTTGTTTCTTTAATTCTGACATAGAATAGGCACTTGATTTCTCTATGGCCTTCTTTCCTTGTGAAGGTTCTGGAGTTTTCTGGATCTGATCTATAATTTGTGATCTCATATTTGGATCTTTGATTAATTTAAGTAATTCTACCAGGTTATCACCTTTGAGAACACTAATATTCAAGTCTTGAAATTAAGCAAAAATATTATAAAACGCATCGTCATCCTTATTCTGCTTGCTAGAACAAAGCTGCCATATTTGACATGGTTGACATTCTTCTTCTGAAGGAATATAATCTTCTTTATTAAGAACCTGAATCTCCTCATCTGAGGAGGAATTCTTTGCTCCGTCAGTTTTGAAACCTGAATCCTCTGGTTCCAAGTTGTTAGAATGCTTGACTTTTATAATGTTAGAATGTCAATTTATAAAGGTGTTACTCCGACAATCTTATGTACCTACATATCATATTTTATAGACTGGAATTATACTAAATTTTGTTATTATATAGGGTAAAATTCATATAAGATAACTATACGAATTATGGCCTGACACGTGAAGTATGATGCTGATTCAGACTTAAGTCAATTTACAGCACTACCGATTTGATATGTATGATACCGGGTGCGACGTGAGCAGAGCCATACCGGTATTAAAGAAGGCTGAGAGCCGTTTACATCGTAACGGACGACGGTTACTCAATCCGGTCACACGACTTTTAACAGCCTTTTAATAGCATTTATTGAGAGATTGATTGTCCAATTATTACAATATTCATTCTCCTTCATTTATCAGGGCATATTTCGTGGGTTGTGTACCTTTGTAGCTCATGTATAAATAGGGCATATCATTACATTTTAACCCATGAGATTCTTTCTTTTCACAATATACTTACTGATATTCTCTTGATTTTTGCGCTACATATAAATTACCGTCACTTTTGCTCAGAAGCTATCTCAAGACTCAGACTGATTATTGCTTACTTTGTCTTATTGTTATTTACCTTAAGCATAATTCTTATCTAACGTGTCACTTGAGATCTATGTGTCCTTGACCACGTATACAAATTCAACTGTATCATTTTACGAGTAAACAGTTTGGCGCCCACCGTGGGGCCTGGCCAATTGTGGTGTCACAAGTGACCCTTTTAATAATTTACTTTTTTCTTTAAGTCTTTTTATTTTTTCAGATTAGAAAATATGACATGATTATGTGACAACAACCAGAACATCAGGGGCAATACTGGCAATTTGGGGCCAGACAGCGTGATGCCAAGAGACCCGATGAATACAGATGGTGTCACTTCCAAGGACGGTTAGACTTAATACAGAGATGATCCCACGGATGAAATGCCCGAAGAAGCCATACAAAACCTTTAGGCACAGAACGCTTCAATAAGCGCAAAATTGGAGCGTATGAAGTGATTTCAAGAAAAGTTCATGCCCATGAATACTGGCAGTACTCCGACAGGAGAGCCGGTGATGATCGAGGCAGAACATGTGATAACCAAGACAAATATGCAAATGGTGGCTTAGAGTGCGAGGTCACTGAAAACACGTTCTTGGAGAAAGTCCTGACATTCATGAAGGACATGACTAACAAAGTTGATACCAACGTAGAAAAGGCAATGAAATATTGAAAACTGCCTAGGAGTTTTGGCGACAATTCAGCCAAATACTGAGGGCCCCACCCGTGGATGACGGTCCAGATGTGAAGAAATATATTCAGTTGGTATATAAGCTTTAGGCTGCATCTGAGTTAATACCCAAAAGGTTCAAAATGCCTTTGTGGCCAGTTATGACCGAACTACCTATCCCTAGGAGCATATCATGACCTATACTACGGCCGTAAAGGGGAACGATCTATGAGAACATGAGATATAATCAGTTTAGATTAAAAGTCTGCTGAGACACTCACTAAGGTAGCGCTGACATGGTATTCGTAGCCTCTCGAGCATTCAATCAGTTCATTTTCCCAACTCGCAGATATGTTCATTAAGACTCATGCAAGGACCCGAAAGGTGAAAGCACGCAAGGCGGATATCTTCCGCATTGCACAAGGAGAATTGGAACTCCTTAGAGACTTTGTTACATGGTTCCAAAAGGAGCGAATATCGTTGCTAGCGGTCCAAGATGAGTGGGCTGCAGAGGCTTTCACGAAAGGGTTGATCGAGTGGGTTTGGATGCTTCCCGAAAGTTAAAAGAAAATCTATTAAAGTTCTAAGCAACCACTTGGGAGGACGTGCATAACCGGTATGAGTCCAAAATCCGAATTGAGGATGATATGCTTGGAGCTAAGGCCGTTAGTATCTTCGCAAAAGTGGAGAAAGAGAATTCCTTGAAGAATCTATATCAACCTTATCCTCCCACTGGAAAGCAAGGAGGGGGTTAGGGTTTTCGTTGTAATGACAAATCAAATAGCAAAGGAGGTTCCAGACAAAACATTCAGGGATCGGGAAATTCTGAGAAAAATAGCTCATCCAAGGGTACTGGGTATCCAAAATTATCCGAATATAATTTAAGCATCGATGAAGATCAGATGGTGGCATTATTAAGGACACATCATCCGGAGTCTCGACCTCCGAAGCCGTTGTAATCAGATCCAAGTAAAAAAGATCAGTCCATCTGATGCAATTTCCATGGCACTCATAGATATAAAACAGTGGATGGTAGGCATCTACGAGAGGAGGTAGCAGGAATGATAAGCAGGGGTCATCTCCGGGAGTATCTGAGTGAGAAAGCTCAGAACAATTATGAGTGAGGACCACATGCAGAAGGAAAGTCTAACCTGGTTGCGCTGCCTCATGTTATAAACATGATTTATAGTGGATCATTGATTTCCGCTACATCATTCACGGCGACAAAAAAGACAAAAATCTTTGTGACCCGAGAAAAAGGTTTCGTGAGATACCCGATGATCACACTATCACGTTCACTAAAGATGACATTGTTGGTGTAATCTTTTCTCAGAACGATGCACTGGTAGTCACAATGCCTATTAATTGCTTCCAGGTCAAAAGGGTTCTAATTGATCCCGGAAGCTCAGCTATTATAATCAGATTGAAGGTGATGGGAGAGATAAATATGGTGGATAAAATAGTTCCGACTACCAAGAACTCTTTCTGGTTTTCACATGTCAAATGAAACCACGAAGGGAGAAGTAGATCTACCAGTGGACGCGATGAAAGTTGTCAAGATGACAAGGTTTTACGTCCTCAATGGGGATATGAGGTACAACACAATATTTGGAAGACCGTGAATCCATGATATGAAGACAGTCCCATCAACCTTGCATCTGTTGGTGAAATTTTCAACACCGAAAGGAATTCAGCAAATTCGAGGTGAACAACCTGCTGCCAAGGAAATGTTTGCCATAGAGGAACCAAAAGTGACAGCAAACCCCAAATAGAAATTACAGTAAGCGAAATCGGTACCCGAAGAGGTTCACATGTCCCACTAGTAGAATCAGTAGCAGGAGGAAGGGTTTTATGACCGGTATCAAGTACCCATATACTTTCAGTTACTAGATGAATCAGATGCCACCAAGTTCACTATAGAGGAGTTGGAACAGATTGCACTATATCCGGAAATTCTCGATAGAAAGGTATACCTGGGCATCAGGTTAACTCCGGAGCTCAAGGATTTAATTCTTAAATATCTTATAACTAACAGTGATTGCTTTGTATGGTCTCATGAATATATGACAGACACTCCTCCAGAAGTTACAACTCATAAGTTGGTTCTGGATCTTAGTTTTCCTCCGGTACGACAGAAGAAACAACCAATAACTGAACTCCATAATAGGTTTGTTAAGGAAAAAGTATCTAGGTTACTCAATATAAGATCGATCCGGGAGTTAAAATACCCGGGTTAGTTAGGAAACATAGTTGTGGTACCTAAAAAGGGAAATAAATTTAGAATGTGCATTGATTACAAAGATTTAAACAAGGCATGCCCTAAAGACTCATTTTCGCTACCGAACATTGATCAAATGATTGATACTACAGTCGGGCATGAGATAATGTGTTTTCTCGATGCGTATTCTGGGTATAACCAAATAAGAATGCACCGGAAGACCAAGAAGAAGTATATTTTTAACTACTTTCGGTACTTATTATTATAACGTTATGCCTTTTAGACTAAAATATGTCGGGGCCACGTATCAAAGGTTAGTAAATAAAATGTTTGAAAAGAAAATAGGTAAAACAATGGAAGTATATATAGATGATATGCTTGTTAAAAGTCTTTGTACAGAAGACCATTTAAGTCATTTGCCGAAACCTTTGAGGTACTGAGAAAATACAATATGAAGTTGAATCCTGAGATGTGTGCCTTTGGGGTCGGTTTTGGTAAATTTTTGGGTTTCTTGGTTTCCCAAAGAGGGATCGAGATAAACTTTAAAAAAAGATATACCAGACGTACTAGAAGATGTCAAAGTAGTGCAATGGTTGACCAATCGTGTGGCGGCCTTAAGCAGATTTATATTCCGGTCCTCAAAAAAATGCCATAGGTTCTTCTGACTTCTAAAGAAGAAGAATGACTTTATATGGACACCTGAATGCTAGTAGGCCCTAAGGGACCTGAAGACTTACTTATCCAGTCCTCCGCTCATGTCAAAGCCAAAGGAAGGAGAACAACTATTGATATACTTAGCAGTCTCGGAGGTAGCGGTAAGTGTAGTACTAGTACGGGAGGAAAAATGTATGCAATTTCTTGTTTATTATTTAAGTAGAGTAATGTCATAGGCTGAGACCCGATAACCGTTACTTGAAAGATTAACTTTTGCCTTAGTAATGTCATCGCGAAGGCTTCGACCTTATTTTCAATACCACCCTATTGACGTATTAACAACTTTCCCTTTAAAAAATGTGTTGCATAAGCTCGAACTATCTAGGCTCTTAGCTAAATGGGTAGTAGAGTTAAGTGAATTTGATATTGAATATAGACCCAGACTGCAATAAAGTCGCAAGTCCTTGAAGACTTTGTGGCCGACTTCAGCCTGGGGGTAACCCCACAGGCGGGAAAAAAGTTATCCCAGTCTTGGGGACTGCCCCTAGGATCTGGACACTTTATACAGATGGTGCCTCAATCGTTAAGAGGACCGGCTTGGGTGTTATATTACGAACCCCCACCGGTGAAGTTTTACGACAAACTATACATAGTGTTTCATTGACTAACAATGAAGCGGGGTATGAGGCTTTGATTGCAGGTTTAGAACTAGCTCGGGGACTGGGTTCACAAATCATCAAAGTCAACTGTAGCTCATTGTTGGTAGTAAACCAAGTCCACGGAGTGTTCGAGGCCAGAAAAGAGAGGATGTCGAGATATCTCAAAAAAGCTTTGAAATTGTTATCCCGTTTCCAAAAGTGGACGGTGGTATATATACCTCGTGAGGAAAACATAGAGATGGATGCACTAGCAAACTTAGGCTCTAGAACGGAGTCGGACGACTCTAAAATTGAGTCGGTTGTTCGGTTGTTGCATTTGCCATTAGATCGTGTTGGATATGATGAAGTAAATTCAACAAGCCTAACTCGGGACTGGAGGAATGAGTTATTGGATTATCTCATGAATGGGAAGCTCCCTAGGACCCGAGAGCATCCAGACCTTTGAGGACCAAGGCGGCCCGATACATTATCGTAGATGGAAAATTCTACCCTAGGTGTTTTTGTGGTCCCTTAGCCTGGTGCGTGGGCCCCGATGAAGCAAAATATGTGATGAGGAAAGTCTATGAAGGCATCCGTGGAAATAATTCAGGAGCGAAACCCCTAATGAGGAAGCTCATAAGGGCCGATTACTATTGGCTCCGGACCGAGGAGGATACAGAGGCGTTCGTACGGAAATATGATAAGTGACAACGCTATGCAGAACTGTTACACCAACCGAGAGAGAAGCTGCATCCGGTAGTATCGTCTTGGCCATTTATGAAGTGGGAGATGGACATTGTCGGATCTTGCTAGCAACTCCAGAATAGGTATCTCAAATTATATTTATAACTGATTATTTTTCTAAATGGGTTAAAGATGCAGCTTACGTAAGGAAACGAGAGAAAGAAGTGAAGTATTCATCTGACAACCTATTAGTTGTCGTTTTGGCATCCCTAAGGAGATATCTTGTGATAATGGCCAGAATTTCATCAGTGCCAAGGTCACAAATTTCCTTGATAAATTAAACATCAAGCGGATCACCTCTACTCCCTATCATCCCAGTGCAAATGGACAAGTAGAGGCAACAAACAAGACCATAATCCATAATTTGAAGAAGAAATTAGAGGATGCGAAAGTAAACTGGCCATCCAAGCTACTGGAGATTTTATGGGCATATCAAACCACGACAAAAATGAGTACCCGAGAAACTCATTTTCCATGATCTATGGTGCAGAAGCCTTGATCCTGGTGGAAGTTGGAACTCCTAGCCTGAGATTACTCTAGGGCTGAGAAGGATTCAATTGCAGAATTAATGTCCTTACACCTAGATTTTCTTGAGGAACGTCGAGATTTGGCATACGTCCAGATGGTGGCCCAGAAGCAGAGAATAGAGCATTACTACAACCGGCGAACAAACCTCCGACACTTCAAACTCGGGGACTTGGTGATCCGAAGAGTCAACCAGAGTACCCGGGAGCGTAATGCTGGAAAACTAGGAGCAAATTAGGAAGGGCCATATACTATAACTGGCATCGTCGGTAAATGAGTTTCTGAACTTGCAAACCAACATGGGAATATACATCCTAGAAATTGGAATGTGAGTCACTTGAAGAAGTACTATGTGTAGTAAGTCAAAGCATGCCCTGCACTATTTTTCCCTTCGATCAGTTTTTATCCCAATTGAGTTTCCCCCCCAAGGTTTTTAATGAGGCAGCACCATGATATAAGCATGATGTTGATCTTACTACCGAAGAAGTCTATCCAGTATTCAAGTATTCATACCATAAAGTGTCAAATAATGAGGGTCATACACCCGAATTGAGTGAAAAATTAAAATTTTGAATACTGGGGACTTCCCGGATATTCAACATACCGGACTGATCACACTAGATGACAACCATATTATTGTTACAATTGTATTGTAATTCAAATGAATCAATAAAAAATTCCTTTTATGATTAACAAATCTTTGCCATCACGAGCATAAAACGTATGTTATTATATTAAACATATCGAAAATTCCGTGCCATAATGAACGAGAGACGTCCTATTCTACATCACCATTAAAAATAAGGGCCCTCTCTTATTAAAACCTTAACAGAAAAGTTAAGGCTCCGGCTACAAGAAGGGTTTTTAAGTTGTTCGGTAACAAATTAAGTCCAGAACTAACTTAGGAGGCCATAAGAAGCCCCGATCAAGGCTGAAAAGAAAATACATCTGTGGAGTTTAAGTAAGGTTATTGGAAAGTATTTAAGCTTTAAGTCCTAACCTATTCAGATAAGGTGAACCTCAAAAAATAAGTCCCGGTTCATAAAGTAAAGTAATAAAGTTTGAAACAAATGCTTGCTTATGAAAACAAATAATGAATGAAAACTTGGAGCAAAATTGCAAAAATGGAAAAACCCTTCATTCATTCATATTTTTCCGGAATGAAACCAGTCTGAATACAAAAGTTACTAAATGGGCCCAAACGCGACCCACTAATAAAACAAAAAACTGAAACAAAAACCCACATGAAAGGTTACGACATGTCCGCTCCATGATCCACCGGGGGTGTTCCTGGTGGTGTCCTTGGTACTTCTAATATATTCTAAGAATTATGGGCTGAGTGAGGCTGATACACCTGGTACATTGTCAGAGGCAAAAGGCACATACTCTTGGGAGTGAAGATCTTTAGCTTCCGAGAGGACTTCGTCATCTCCGGCCCCTCCAAGATGAATCACTGTCATCTTCTATGGATATTGATCCATCGGGGCTATCAGCAGATGCCAATTCTAATTATTGGGCCTTGACAATTTCCTCATCAGTGTTTATGAGCCCGATTTTTATTGCCTCCAAAGTCTTTCGGTGCATCATGTAACTATTCTTGATCATGGACAGAGTGTACTTGTCGATTATGGCCTGGATCTCATCCTCTATAGTTTGAACGGCCTGAGAAAGCTTAACACCGGTGGCATAAATGAGTTCGTTGGTTCGGGTCAACTCAACAATCTTTTTTTGTTGTCTCTCATTCTGAGCAGCAGAAGTAGAAAGAATGGACCTCAAGGATTCAGTCTCTTCTTCAGAGCTTCTATCTCTGTTTCTTTAATTTGGAGACGATCGGAGAAGGAACCTACATCAACTTCAAGGCCAGAAAGTCGCATAATCAGATTTGATATAGTATCTGAAGCCTCATTCCATTTTTTCTACCAATCTCCGGCCTGGTCCTCATGTAAAGTAGCTTGCTGCCTATAAGACTTTTTCTCTTCCTCCAAGAGCTTAAGTTTGACGCGCATATCATCACCCTTGGCAAGTTTCATCTCTGCAACTGTTAGCCGGTGAACGACGTTGTTCCTTTTAGTTTTCAAGGCAGCTATTTCTTCAATCATGCGTTGAAGCCTATCGTAGCAGAGATAAAGTTGGATGCATTTGTCAAAAGGGTTTTTTGCGGTAAAAATTAAAGCATGAGTGAGTTGGAAAAGAGTGATACCTTGGATGCAGCATGTATCCCTTCATTGATAACACACTCGGCGAGCCTTCTGCCTGTCCTTTTCCGATGTCATGTGCTTCATATAGTTATCCACTCTGACGGGCTTAGAACAAAGATGGCAGTCGGTAGGAAGTTGGAAGGTTACAGTCCAAAATTCTGCAAGGTGAGCTACCGGGGTTGGGTATTCATCTACCAACTCATCCCTATGTGAAGAAGAAGCCGGTCCGGGGAAGAGAAAATTTCATTATCTTTTTCTGGCATGGTCAGAATGAAAGGGGACCTAAGGTCTTCAGCAATCGAAGAGAGAGGTATCGGAATGTGCATACCGGGGCTAGCGAGCAACGGAACTTGCCGGGGCAAAGGAGGCAGTAGTGTAGCCGGTGCCATGACTAGCGATTTCCATTTTAGCAAAAAGTATGGGGGTTTCATTCCTCCTTCTTTCCAGAGGTTGTTCTTCCTCGGGACCTTTATCATCTAGGTCCACTACATGAAGAGAATTGACCGTCAGATCGACATTGCCGGGAAAGTTGGGAGGAGTTTGGTCGGGATGATTGGGGGTCTTCTTTTTTAAACATTTTTGCCATGTCTGGGGGCTAGCAGAGGATTCACCTCATTGCCTTTTCCAGTCACGAGCCTCTTCAATCATGCGAACAACTATTTCCGGGTCAATAATTTTCTCTTAAGGAGGAGCGGTGTCCGTTGATTTGGAAAGACCTAACAAAAAGGAAAAATGATTTTGTTAAAAGGTTAAGGAAGCAATTTTAAATACACGTTACAATGCATACCATGGTTGCGAGGTGCTCATTTCACTTGGAAAGCAAGCATTTTCCATGGTTGGAGTTTCGGGGTGGAGACGTTGAGGATCTTCTGAACCTAGGTCCTAAGGTCATTAATGCACAGGCTCCCATATGGTGGCTGGGGAAGGAATTCATCTCGGTCAAAAGACGAAATGAAGTGTATAAGAAAGAAGGCATTATAAAAGCAAACTTACGGTTGTGGTTCCATCACTCCGGGATAGGGTGGTTGTTATCGGGGGGAAGAAGATTGGCAGTCTGAATAAGGACGAATCTTTCCATCCAACCTCAATCATTATCATCATCAAGATTAGTAAGAATGGTCTTGCTTTCTCGACGGTGCAAGTTAATGACTCCATCAGGAAAATTGCGTGGAGAATAAAGGCAAATCAGATAGTCGAGGATAAAATTGACTTGGGCTTCCTAAGAGAAATGCCTGAGGCACGTGATTACTCTTTAGACCTGAGGACCCACTTGGGTTATGCACACTTTGTACCGGTGGCAGAATTCTAGAATGATGCCATAAATTTTCTTCTAGAGTTTCATGGAAAAGGGGTAAGTATAAACATAAGAATACCCTTCTCTCTTGAATCGCTAGTAATCGTCGGTCAACCATAGGGCGGTGAATTCCTTCTATGGCCTTGTACACACCGCCCCTCTCATTTTCTAGCTGACTCAAGAGTTGTTTGACCGCTTAGCTGAGGGCGATATGCTTTTCTGAGAGGGGTTGTACGTTAATGATTGCATCCTCTGTACCTCTTTAATAGGGATTAGGACCTCAATTATTTCCCAGCCGCAATAGGTTTTCACCTTTTGCAATTTATCGACTGTGATTCGAGTTTTGAAATCACCGACGGGGGTATCTCTACCGCCAGTTAGGACCTTGGAGGTTGTCTTTTGAAGGTCATGGGTGAAACACAATGACCTCGATATAATAGAAGAAACCAAAGGAATTTGGTGGGAAGGAGTCCTTGTTTGAGAGCTAGAATTTCTCCTGTGAGAAGTAGTGTTACCGCACTTGGATGGATTAGTCATGTTTGCAATAAAGAGGATGAAGGTAATCAGAAAGTTGAGGATGTTTTTTGTAAAAATGAGAGAGGAATGGTTGAACCTTCGAGTTAATGGGGTATTTATAAGTAAAGAAGCAGTGGCTTCATCGGAAAAGATGAGCTATTGCATGCTAATCGATGGTAACACGTGGATGACAGATCAGGGATGATTAGATGGTGCATCTCATCATTATTTTGCAGGTCTCCCATAAATTGAGGAAATGTGGGAAGATGTCATCGTTTCATTAAGGTGACGATTGGATCATCAAAATATATGGACAACATTTCTTGGAATTTTCCACCAGAACACGAAGTGTCGATTGGTTGGTAATTCAAATCCACTTCCTGGTTGCACGAAGAGTTGCCACCAGAAAGTGCGGGGACTATTTGTATAGGTTAAAATTCATATAAGACAACTGTAAGAGTTATGGCCTTACACGTGGAGTATGATGTTGAGTCAGACCCACGTCAGTTTACAACACTACTAGTTTGATATGGATGATACCGGGTGCGATGTGAGTAGAGTCGGTACCGATATTAAAGAAGACTAAGAGTCGTTTACATTGTAATGGACGACGGTTTCTCAATCTAGTCACACAACTTTTAACAACCTTTTAATAACATTTATTGAGAGATTGATTGTCTAATTATTACAACATTCGTCTCCTGCATTTATGAGAGCATATTTCATGAGCTGTGTATCCATGTAGCGCATATATAAATATGGCACATCATTACATTGTAACCCATGAGATTCTTGCTTTTCACAATATACTTACTAATATTCTCTTGATTTTTGTGCTACATACAAATTACCGTCACTTTTGCTCAGAAGCTATCTCAAGACTTAGGCTGATTATTGCTTACTTTGTCTTATTGTTATTTATCTTAAGAATAATTCCTATCTAACGTGTCATTGACAACGTATACAAATTTAACTGTACCGTTTTATGGGTAAACAATTATTTCTTTCTAACTAAAGAATTTTGCAATATCCACTATTCATGTTATTAGTGTGCTAATTAATCCAACAATTCAAAAACCAACATATATTCCCCAATATATTTTCTCATATGGTCGACTTTACGTTGTATTTTTATAAGGAATATGAATATCAATAACAAGAATTCTGATCATAACAGAGCAATTGAAATAGATGAAAAGAACATACGATAGGAATATCGTCCATAAAAAATAGTTGGTTAGATATGATTCATCATATATTTGTAACTCAATAAATCAAAGTAAGTGAAAATATCACATATATCTAATTAAATATTGATTTTATCCGTGTTGGTTTAGAAGATATCCAATCATCTTTACCTTAATAAGTAAGTCATCATACGATAATTCCCATTAAACATTCAAATAAAATTGTGCTTTATCCATAGATATATGACTCAATACACACGTGCGACGCACGTGCCGGAGAAGACACGTGCAAATACGCCTTTTGACTTTATACATAAAAGATCTTGAGTTTATGCAACAATGCTAGCTTCTGGTATATTTAAAAGTTCTAATTTATAATGCAATTATATATTTTTAAAATATGTATGCATATTAAAACAATATTAAAAGGTTAGTTAAAATGAGAGAGAATATACGTGCAACGCATGTGCAGAAAGACAATTTTCTTACTCATTACAAGAATCTATTTTCTTCATTCATTCCAAATTCTATCAAAGGTGAGAGAGAATAATCCCTTGATTATTTTCATTAATGAAGAGGTCTATATATACAATATACAATCTATAAATATGGAAAATCCTATTCCTACTATAATACTAATATCCTAGTTACACTTGTACAAGAATTCTACAAAATATGGTAAGTAACCTAAATATATACAATTAATTAGTTTGTCCGTGATATACACGGTTTCTATCACACCCCCGCAGTCATAGCGGACGATTGTCGTATGCTGAGACTGTCCCTAAAATCTTCATATAGAACCAATGGAAGACTCTTATTAAAGATGTCAGTGATTTGGTACCTTGAAGGGACATGCAAGACATGTACTTGTCCACGAGCTACCTTTTCACGAACAAGGAATATCAATCTCGATATGTTTAGTGCGCTGATGTTGGACCAAATTCTCAGATAGATAGACGACACTAACATTATCACAGTAGACCAAGGTAGCTTTCCGAATAGGAAAGTGAAGCTCCAATAAAAGATTACTCAGCCAACATGACTAAGACACCACATTGGCTACTCCTCGATACTCGGCCTCCACACTAGATCGTGATAAAGTAGCCTGGTGTTTTACCGACAAAGAGACCAAGTTATCACCAAGAAACATATAATAACCAGAAGTTGAACGTATGGTATTTGGACATCCACCCCATCAGCATTTGTATACGAAATGAGAGTAGATATGGAGGATGGATATAAATGCAACCCATAATCAAGCGTGCTATGTATGTATCGTATAATGTGTTTGAGCGCATGCATGTGCTCAATCCGCGGATCATGCATAAATAAACACATATGCTGAACTGCATAAGTAATATCTGGTCTTGTGAATGTAAGATACTGAAGAGCCCTTGCAAGACTATGATAGTGGGTAGGATCCTCATATGGTATGCTAGATGTAGCACTCAGCTTCGGTTTGGTATCAACCAGAGTAGCAGAGGACTTACAATATGACATGACAACTCTCTCAATATTATCAGCCGCATACTTCCCCTGTGATAAAAATAGACCACCTGCATGACGAGTGACAACTATTCCCAAAAAAATAACTCAAGGGCCCCAAGTCTTTCATAGCAAATTCTGAACTGAGAAGGGACATGATAGACTTACGCAAATGATCATATGAGGCAATCACAATAATATCATCCACATATATCAGAATGTATGCTAGAGAAGTACCACAATGATAGATGAACAGAGAATGATCATACCTATTGTGAGAAAACCCAATAGTAGACACATAATCTGCAAACCTCTTATACCAAGCCCGTGGGGCATGTTTAATTCCACATAAGGACTTCTTCAGCAAACAGACATGGTGAGGATAATTAGGGTCCTTAAAACCCAAGGGCTGATGTATGTACACTATCTCCTTTAGATCACAGTGTAAGAAAGCATTTTTTACATCCAGCTGATGAATGAGCCATGCTTTTGAGAGAGCCAGACTAAGCACAATGCGAATAGTTGCCGGTTTCACCACCAGACTAAATGTCTCTCCACAATCTATGTCAACCTGTTGTGTCTTGCCATCACATACAAAATGATCCTTATGCATCTTAAAAGAACTGTCATAATTTTTTTATGAGTAAAAATCCACATAGATCGAATAATATTAACACTAGGTGGATGGGGCACCAAATCCCACATCTTTTTATCAATAAGAGCATTATATTCGCCAACCATGACCATTTTCCAACTCGGGTCATGACTGGCAGACACTATATTACGTGGTAGGGGTGATTTAGTGACATCAGAATTAAGATTAAAATATCATTTTGGTTTAAAAATACCCATTGGCTACACATAATGGGCCCTTGATTTGAGATAGAATTAGACGGGATTTGGGAAATTATCGGGTTAGTGGTGGACTGGCCAGCATGCAATGGGTCTACTGGCCCAATAGTGGCTGGCTGACGACCTGGAGGAGACGGAGAAAAAATTTGGTCCAGAAACTGAATCGAGATTGGTTCGAGAGTCTGGGCCATAAACTGGGCCGAGAGTTTGGGCCATAAACTGGACTGAGTCTCAAAACCAGAAACTGGGCTAAGATCACCACTGGGCCGAGTGTCGGAATTGGGCTGAGAGGCTGGAACATTGTTGAGAATGTTTGGGCCAACAGGCAGTGGGCCTGCAGGCAGATTTGAGTCTCGGACCCACTGTTGTAGAATATACGGGGAGGGATCATCATCTAAAAATTATAAGCACTCGACACGAATTTAGACACTTGAGAAAACAAAAATTGAGTTTCATAAAAAATAACATGGCGACTAATTATGATTTTATTAGAAGATAAATCAAAACATTTGTAATCACAATGATTAGACGGAAAACCCAAAAATACACAAGTAGTAGACCGAGGTTGAAGTTTATTAATTGTAATGGACGGAAAAAGTGGATAGCACAAGCACTCAAACACCCTAAGATGAGAATACGAGGGATCTTTATTGTTAAGAATTTTAATTGGGGATTGATATGCTAAACTTTTGTTAGGGAGAATGTTAAGGAGGTAGGTCGCCATTTGTAACGCATGATGCCAAAAAAATGGGGGTAATGAATCATGGGATAGTAAGGTGCGGATAATATTATTAATGGTACGCATCTTGCTTTCGGCCTTTCCATTTTGCGAGGACGTATGAGGACAAGAAAATCGAAAAGATATACCATGAGTGTCACAAAATTCCCGAAATGGCCCATTATCATATTACCTACCATTATCACATTGAATGTTTATAATTTCCCATTCAAATTGGGTACGGATGAAATCTCTAAATTTTAAGAATGTGAAAAAAAACTTGAGATTTTTTAGATAAAGGAAAGGTCCACAAAAAATTAGAATAATCATCCAAAAAAAAAACATAATAATGATGGCCCAAAGAACTCAAATCGGGAGATGTCCATAAATCACTATGAATAATGTCAAAAGGAATCGACGTACCAGAAGTAGAGGCGACAAACGATAATCTATCATGTTTCCCTAGAGGATAAAAAGGACAGATATATGTAATATGCATACTCTTACAATCAATGAAATTATTATTTTTAAGAGAAGAAATAACAGATGATCCCGGATGACCCAAACGTGCGTGCTACAAATGAGGAGAAAGAGCGGCAAATGTTGAAGGTGTGGCTTGACTCATGGAAATTATGGTGGTGGTGATTGGATAAAGTTCTCCCTGACTATTACATCTCATGAGAGGTATCTCCGTCTTGAAATACTTCACAGAAAATCCAAAAGGGTCAAATTTAACAGAAACCGAATTATCAGTTGTGAATTTTTGGACAAACGCCAAATTTTTAATTAAGTAGGGGCATGAATGCCATTTTTAAGGACTAGAGGTGGATGTGGGGGGGGGGGGGGGAATTTGTGTGACCATAACCATGAATTGGAATTGAATTTCCATTACCAATAATTATGCCACGATTACTGCTCAATTTGAAATAAGATGAGAGATTACCTGGTGCGGATGTCATGTGAGAAGTGGCACCAGTGTCCATATACCAATTTACGTCTGGGGTATTTAATCCAAGTATATGCATCGCGGCATCGATATATGTGGGCGTCAGAACTTTCGTTGGGCCTTCAGCAGTGAAGGGCTGCTGTGGCTGAGGCCTAAGCAGGCCAACCTGCTACCACGACCCAGCAGGTCGTGCATTTTGGATCGGAAAACTGGGCCTGTTGTATTCTAGAATTGGGCTCAATATCCTGGAAAATTCGACGGGGGGTAAGGTGAGTTGGGCCACTGGCCCAGCTCCACGGCCAGTTGGCCCAAGGCTGCGGCCAGTGGGTCTGCGACCCACTGCTCCTATCATCGCCACCGCTACTGTTCCGACCACTTCCACGACCGCCGCCGCGATTCTTGCCATTATTTTTTTGATTTTTACCCTTTTTGCTACCACCGTTGTTATGGTTTTGGCTAGAATTATTCAAGAATGAGTTAGGGTCATCGAAGGTGGCCATCATCATGAAAGAATTAGCTCTGGTAGCTGCCTTTTTTGGCCAAACCGCCTCTTCTAACGTAAGCATAGAATGGGCCTGGTAGAACGACGAAAGTGGATTACTTTGACGAAGAAGTGTCCCAACGCCATTATAAGCCTCGAATAGGCCTGCAACCATCTGAAGAACAAGACGATCATTTGTGACGGGGCACCAACGTTCTTGAGTTGATCCGCCAATTCTTTCAGCCTTTTACAATAGGCTGAGCCATTCGGAAAATCCTACATATTGACATGGGAAAATTCATGTTCAAGAGTGAGGACACAAGAATTTTTGTATCTTGGAAGATATCATGCACCCTATTCCAAGTTTCCATCATCATAGCGTCGGGTTCAATAATTGTCTGGAAGAGGTCCGTAGAGATAGTGGAATAAATCCACTATAGAACTGTAGCATCAAGAGTCATCCATAACGTAGGGTCATCTTCGGGGGTAGGCACCTTCTCCTTGCCTGTTACCGAGGGGATGATGTGATGAATGACTTGATGCGAGCGTGCGTGAGCTTTAAATAATTCCAACCACGTCGCGTATTGGACGTTTTCCATCTCAAGAATAATAGGGACGTGGTTCTTGATGTTGGTGACTGTAAGGGCAGGATGAAACGTATTCTTTGAGGTAGACATGATGAAAGAACAAGAGGAGAATCAAGGATTTGGAAGAGAATTTGGGAAGAGGAGAGGGAAGGGCTTGAATTCCGAGGACAAAAAAAGGCTCGGATATCGAGGACATAAATGGGCAGCGGAAGCTTGTTGTGGAGAAGGTATTTTAGCCATAGACTTCTGATACCATGAAAGAGAATAATCCCTTGATTATTTTCATTAATGAAGAGGTAGATATACAATATACAATCTCTAAATATGGAAAATCCTATTCCTACTATAATACTAATATCCTAATTACACTTGTACAAGAATTTTATAAAATATGGTAAGTAACCTAAATATGGTAAGTAACGTAAATATATACACAATTCGTTGGTTTGTCTGTGATATACACGGTTTCTATCAAAAGGAATTGAGAGATTCACGAGATATCCAGAACTTCTATTTGAATGCACGTTACAAAATTCTTGAGTATTTAAATGTATCTTGAGATAAGATCTCATAAGCCTTTTTCACTAACGTATGGATATGCCTTCGAATCGTGCATCAAATCGGTTGTTTCACTTCCTAAACTTCCTCTTTTTTTCAATAAATTATTGAATTCTCTGTCTATCTGGTACCATCTTCAATGTTTATCCAACATAATATTATTGTGTAGGAAAGTCAAGTACAATATTTGCAGATGGACTTTGAACATATATACAACCACGCTATAGTTAGGCAGAAAAATTAGCATTGAAGTTTGTTCAATCAAAGAGATTTACTTCAAACAGTCATTAATCTATTTGGACAGAAGAATCATTGTTTGATTGTTAATTAATTTTTATCTTTCAATTAATTTATTTTGTAAAGTAAATATTAATTTCTTTTAAAAATAATTAACTAGTAATCTAGATTATTATATTAGTGTAATATAGTTGGTTAAAAATTCGTTTGAACCTCGCACTATTTAAAATAATAGTAATAGTTACTTGACAACATAAATTTTTCTTCATAAAACATAGCTATAAAAATATGTGGTCTTATCAGTAAGTGTGATATTTTTCATCCATAAGAAG
Source organism: Anisodus tanguticus (assembly GCA_034509755.1). NCBI lineage: Eukaryota > Viridiplantae > Streptophyta > Magnoliopsida > Solanales > Solanaceae > Anisodus > Anisodus tanguticus. Next base: position 32,310,542 of record CM067541.1, read on the forward strand.
TCATAAAGTGTATATATATATATATATATATAAATTAAGAATATATATAAACTTTTGTTAATATAACTATATATAATCGGAAACTTCAGATTTATCAATCCTTATTTATATATTTTATATATATTAGAATAGGTATAACTTTTGTTAACGTAGTTATATAACCAGTAAGATTTTAGATTTGTCATTTCATATTATCATAGTTGTGATATTTCTCATGTTAAAAATATAGTTTTATCTTTTTTTTTAAAAAAACGGTGAAGGCTCGCTATATTTAACCCAACATTTTTAAGTTTAATGGAAATGTGTAAGGATCATATATAGAAGGGATGAATAATAATGCAACCAGTGTGAATAAAAGTCGACACGTGAGTTCTACTCTTGCGGAATAAATTTTCTACATTTTTTTGGGATGAAAAGAACATGTAAGAGAATTATTATCTATAAGCAAATATTAGATGAGATATATTTCATTACCTATTTGCACCTCATAAAATTAAAGTAATTAAGGAATAAAATTACATGTATCAAATTAAACTGTAATTGTTCATCTTCGCAGATTGAGGTGATATCCAGTCATCTTGACTTCGACACGTAAGTCACTTTTCCATGCACAATAATTATTCAAAAAAAAATATATTTTATTTTTTCATGTATAATCAATTACTCAAACTATATTTTAATAATACAACAACAATAACATACCCAGTAAAATCTCACAACGTGGGGTCTGGGGAGGGTAGAGTGTACACAGACCTTACCTCTACCTTGATAAGTAGAGAGACTGTTTTCGAAAGACTCCCGGCTCAAGAAAAAGAATAAGCACAAGCAAAATCAAGAGAAACGGTCAGACCCGGATAAGAAATTTAAAGTAGTATGAAAATGAGAGTAACAAAAGCGAACATGCCATGATAAAACATTCTTGAAAAAAGTTGTAACTACCGCAGGTAAATAAGATAAACAAAGTACACAAAAGAACATACATCAGCATACATCAAAGGACGGGAAACTATAAAACAATATTGTGCCTACTAGTATGCTAGGCTAAGCAGGGCTACAATAGTGACACTACAACTACCGGTATGTAAGCGTAAGCAGGACTACGCTCAACTACCTACTACCATTCTACCCTAATTCGTGTCCTCCACAACCCCCTATTTAAGGTCATGTCCTCAGTAAGTTGCACCTGCTCCATATCTCGTCTAATCACCTCTCCTAAATACTTCTTCGGCCTACCTCTACCCCTCCTGAACCCGTCCATATCCAACCTCTCACACCTCCGCACTGGGGCATTTGTGCATCTCCTCTGCACATGCCCGAACCATCTCAACCTCGCTTCTCGCATCTTATCCTCCACCGAGACCACTCTCACTCTGTGCCGGATATAATTATTTCTAATCACATCCATCCTTGTATGCCCACACATCCATTCTCAGCATCCTCTTCTCCGCAACTTCCATATTTTGGATGTGTGAAGTCTTGACTGGCCAACACTCTTCCCCATATAATATAGTCAGTCTAACCACCACCCTATAGAACTTGCCTTTATGTTTTGGTGGCATATTTTTATCGAATAAGACTCCTGATGTGAGCCTCCATTTCATCCACCTTGCACCAATACGATGTGTGACATCTTCATCAATCTCTTTATTCCCTTGGATAATAGACCCGAGATACTTGAAACTTCCTTTCTGGGAATGACATGAGTACCAAGCCTCACCTCTACGCCTGTCTCATGGTCATTCCATCACTGAACCTGCACTCCAAGTATTATGTCGTGGTCCTACTCAGCCTGAACCCTTTAGACTCCAGAGTATGTCTCCAAACCTCCAGCTTAGCGTTCACTTCGCTGCGAGTCTCATCAATCATGATTATGTCATCTGAGAATAACATACACCAAGGCACCTCACCTTGAAATTGTCGCGTCAGTCCATCCATCACCAAGTCAAATAAGAATGGGCTTAGAGCTGATCCCTGGTGCAACCCCATTATCACTGGAAAGTGATCCGAGTCTTCTCCTACTGTCCGTACATGTGGACACTTCTTTGCACAAGGACATACATTACATTTCCTTACAATATTCATTATACTATCATATGAAGCAATAATTAGTTTGCTTAAGACTCTACTAGAAGTGTGTCCAAATCTCATGCGCCACAAGCTTATTTCTTCTTCAGTAACAGTAGTAACTTTTTTAGCTGTCAGACTTAATTTCAATTGATCTCAGTGATTTCAGCATTTGTTTTATTCAGCAAGATATATAGACCATCCTGTAATCTACCAATCTTCTTTACCCTCCCATTGTAAAGATCACAAACATAAATCAGAATAGAAGGTGGTAGAACAACACAATTCCTTAGTCAATTTTGAAACTGACATTAGATTATACTTAAACTAAAGCAACCCAAATACATCTTTTAGAGTACTTATTTCAGATATGACACTAGAACCAGTATGTGTAACACGAGACACATCACCATTAGAAAGATAAACTTTCTATGGATTATTGGATTTTACTATTGTTGCTTTATCTAAAAGCTCTATGTCTGAGACTATATGGCTTGTAGCACCAGTATCTATAATTCATTGTTTCAAAATATTTGATACTAATAAAACTTTATGCTTACTAACACCTGTTGTTTTACCTGTTGCACTTGCAAAAGCTGTTGATTGAGTTTGGTGCTGTCCTTGAACATGAGCTTGACTCAGATTTGCATTCAACAATTGTACAACGTGTTCATACTGCCATTGTGAGAATACAGGTGCACCTTCAACTCCTGCTTGCCTTATGTTCACTTTTGCACCTGATCCAGAACTCACCCTAACAGACTTATTACTCATAGTCTCACTTCTTTATACCATAGCCTTTCATACCCTTGTGTCCCCTCAGTGTATACATTGTAAGCTGCATGTTCCTTCCTTTTAGAATTGAAACTAGGTGGATATCCCACCACCTTGTAACAATAATCTTTTGTATGACCTCTTAGTTTACAAACCTCACAATATAGATTATAATTCTTTTTGAATTTCTGAGGGTTGCTTTAGAGTATAGTGCACTTGGATCATGACTAGAACTAGAACCAACATGACTATTTCCAAAACTAGGTGTAACACCTAACAAGCCCTTAGATTTTGAGGACACAATCTTTTGATTTTCATCACTAATGAACATACAATATTCCTTATTTACAGAAGGCAGAGGAGACATCAACAAGATTTGGTTTCTTGCTTGCATATAATTCTCATTTAGTCCTACTAGGAACTGATATAGCTGTTGTCTCTACAAGTCCTTGAACTTTGGACAAGCACAACTAGGAGGTGGAACAAGAGCTTGAAATTCAACCCACAAGGTTTTGTGTTTGGTAAAATATTCTGCTACACTAGAGTTTCCTTGAGAAAATATAGTTATCTCCTTATGTAGATTGTAGGTTCTTGATCCATCTAGCTTATAAAACCGTTCTTTTAAATCCTTCCAGACTTCATGAGAAGAATTAGCATATAGCACACCACCAAGAAGATTACTACAAGCTGTATTTATTAACCAAGATTGAACAATGGCATTCACCCTATCCCATTGTTCCCACAACTCTTCTCCAAATCTATCTTTCTTGGAACTACCATTTACAAAGCTTAGATTGTTTCTTCCTAATAGTGTAATTCTCATAGACTTACTCCACACAACATAATTTTCAGAACTAGTAAGTTGAATATAAATGAGAGAAACACCACTTACATCTGAAGCTTGAAGATAGAGTGGATGGTTATGATCTATAACTTGGCCAGTAACAGATCTTGTGGCTACTGTAGGTTGATTGCCATTTTGTGAATTTTCAGCTGAGACACCATTTGCATTTAGATAATGTTCCATTGTTAATGCTTGACATTTGACAAGACTACAGAGCTTTCACAACTGTATACGAATTTGATCTTCTTGAATTGTACAAGAATCAGATCAATAGAATCTGCAGACTTTCAATACTTGCAGAAACCAAAAAATTACCAGCAACAAGAAGAAGGAAGAATCGATTGATCTATATATTTGCTTAATGAAAAGATCAATCACATGAGCCTTAGATCATGCTCTGATACCATGAAGAAGTTTGTGATCAACATTAATGAAAGAAGATGGAGAATGAATTCAAACAGATGAAGAACAAGAGGAAGAGAAAACTAGCAGTTTAGAGAGAAGATTTCTGATCTTCATTCAATGTATTATTGTATGTAATGTGATACATTTTATATTGATAGTAGATGTATATATACTAAATCTTGAATAGCTAGCATATCCTTACAAATCAGTCGATATACACAACTTTGTATTCTAACTGCTATAACTGATTTTGTAAACTTCCTAACTAACTTTTAACTAACTTCTGGACATTTGTTTAACTGTTTTTTCGTAGAGCTGCAGCTGTTCTCTTCTCACTTCTATCATCACTTAGTTCAACACGTTACTATGTCATTATCCAAATTTTGTACCAACTATTGCCAAATGTGTCGTGTGTCATGCTCAACAAATTCGAATCTTAAGTGTAACATTTTTTTACTTTTTTGAATCTCCCTTTTAGGATCCCTGACTCAACCACTGATCACATAATGTTACTTGAAAACACAAATAATCACATTACTATGATGGATGCATGGTTTATAAGAGTCTGTATGTTGATTGTTGCTGGCTTCAAATTATTTGTTGCCAACTAGAAATGGTGTTCTAGAAATTAACACCAACATTTTCTTTGACATCGAATTGTTTCACCAAATTCGAGTGTATTTTATGATATTTAAAAATAACTTTGACAAATTTTCTTTTTTATTTCATAAGCATCAGTTCACGAAATGAGTAATTGAAGTTTATTTTCTGTCATTTTCGTTTAGTACCACATAAAATTAGAAAAGAGGTTTGTTGAGACTTGACATGCACTACTACAAATTCAAAAAGTACAAATCCGTGTTTTCAATTTTCTTTATTTTATTTGAGAGTTTAAGTTATGTATACGAACAATATATATCTTTACACCATAATGTTACGTTGACTTTCTACAACAAGTATTTCACTCTTCATAACAAGCCTGATATCGTAAACCTGAAAGATTGAATAGAAACCTGCAATATCGATTAACTACATTGATACAATAAAAAGTTGTTGTTGTGATCGCCATTGAATGTAAATCCTAGGTCACATGTTTGTATAATCATCGGGGTTGCAATAAGAATTTTTGAGGTCTCAGATTTAGACTTCGGCGGAAACAAAAATATTAGGTGATTTCTTTTTATTTGTTTAAGTCTTGGTGAATTGAGTTATTCAATATCTGTGTTGGTGGTCGGAGTTATTCGATATCAATGTTGGTGGTGGTAGTAGGCAACCCATGAATTTAATCGAGGTATGTGCAAGCTGGTTGAACACCACGATTATTAAAGAAAAAAGATATAAGAAGCAATTCATTTATGTTAAATAACAAAGAATATGGGTTGTAGTATTACAGGTTTAAGTTCATTTAATTTATTCAGTTGACTTTGCTTCCGTAATATTAAGTATTAACGTCTCTTTGTTAGAGTTATATAATGCATGCAAAGTACTTCTGAAGAATTTCTTTTCTTCTTTTTGGTTTCATATTTAGTTTCTTCTTCCACGTCTTAATCTTCTATTATTTCGTTAATTAGTTATTAATTCTGATAAACTCAGAAAAGAATATTAGACGTGGGTTGATTAACTTTTCAGAGATTATATTCTACACATCTAAAGATATATAAAAAGTATTGAAAATTTTGACCTTTTTGACATCGATTTAAAAGATTTCAATTAAAACATTTTTTCTTAAATTTGAAAAGGCACATACTATCTTCAATGAGAGAAATATTTTACTTATTTCTTGATGAGCTCCTTTTACACTAAAATTGGGTTTTAACTTATGTTGGAAATTAGCCTTTGGCGGGAGTTGCGACCGACCAACTTTAACGGCTTAAACACTAGTGTTACGTATGTTGGAGAATCCGGTTCTTCACACATGCATGATCTACTAAGTACGTAGATAACCGTAGGGCCAAGAATCGTCGAATTTCATTGAGAAATGAAAGAGATATTGGTCCACGAAGTAAGGTGTTTGAAGCATGGAAAGTGTGGTATTGTGTTCAATTCTCCCTCATCGGTAGAGGAAGAAAGAATTGTTGTGTATATAAGACTCGAAATTGGTTTGGGGTTTGGGACCCCAAGGGGTATCCCATGTGTTTAAAGGAGGGAGGACCTAGATGTGCTTCGGTTCGAGGAAAGACCACACGCGCGCCGCAGCCCGCTCCGCCCGTCCCGTCCGGTTCCGAGTTCCGGGTTCACGGGTCGTGGGCTGTGGGTCTTCTGATATTATCTTTTTGGGCCAGAGAACTTTTCCAGAAGTACAGTTTGATCCCAGATGTATAGTTCGGACCAGAATTCTTTCAGATGTACAGTTTGGTCCCTGAAGTTTCTAGAACGTCAGAATTTGGACAGTCAAAGCAGAAACGCCAAGCACTCAATTCAGCCATTTATTTTGGCTGAATTACTACTCCTATAATGGCCAAATCCGTTGGTCTTTCACCATTTATGTTGGTGGCTTTACTACCTCCATAATGGCCATTATTTGGTCATTATGGAGGCGTTTTCAGCCCCTCCCTCACCTATATAAACACCCCTTACACCATTGTTGAGCACTACGATAACAGTTCATACAACACACGAAAATACACAACCAAAACAGTTTTCTTCCTACAACTTTCAAGCATCATTTCGTTACTCAATATTCTTCACGGTAGCTCTTGAGTTTCCTTTGCTCAAGTGTTCCATTGCTCGTTTTATCTTGGGAGATGATGCTTGGAAGTTGTAGGAAGAAAACTATTTCGGTTGTGTATTTTCGTGCACCGTTTTTTCTGCATCTGTTTCGTATTTTCGTGCATATGTCTTAGTGCTCAACAATGGTGTAATGGGGTGTTTATATAGGAGAGGGAGGGGTTGTTTATCGCTCGAAAACGCCTCCATAATAGCCAAATAATGGCCATTATGGAGGTAGTAAAGTCACCAACATAAATGGGAGAAAGACCAACTGTTTTGGCCATTATAGGAGGAGTAATTCAGCCAAAATAAATGGCTGAATTGAGTGCTTGGCATTTCTGTTTTTGACCGTCGAAATTCTGATTTTCTGGAAACTTCGGGACCAAACTGTACATCTTGAAACTTCGGGACCAAACCGCACATCCGAAAGAATTCTGGTCCAAATCTGTATATCTGAAACTTCGGGATCAAACGTAGTTCGGCAAAGTTTTCTCGGCCCAAAAAGATAATATCGAGAAGACCCACAGCCCACGGCCCACGACCGTCTTTCGGTAGCCCATCTTTTACCAAGCTACCCCTCATAATTTGGACGTACGGCTTAGCGCTTGGCTAACACCGTTAGACCGGCGAGGTGAGTAATGAGCAGTCATTTACTAAACGATGCTTCACTTTCTCCCCCTCTATCACTACGAATTTCTCAATCTGTATGCTTGATTTTAACCACTACTGTTTTCAGCGCTTTATCCGCTTCAACAACTTCATCTTCGTTTTTCAATAACCAAAGGATACAATACGTTGTACCATTATCAATAAAGGTCATAACGTACTTGTCTCCCCCTCTATTTTGTATAAACTTCAAATCACCCAAGTAGGTGTGACTAAATTTCTAGAGGAGCGGTGCTTCTTTCGCTATTCCCTTGACGGAATTTGAAAAGGTGATTTTGCCTCTTCGTCTACCTCACATTTATTTTGAGGGTTTATGTCGACGGTAGGCAACAATCTGTTTATCGTTAGCTTTTGAATGACTTGCTATTTAACGTGTCTCTAATCTATGATGGCATAGATGCACCGGATTACAAATATATCGTTCATTTGGCTACAAACATACTGTACCATTCTTAGTTATTACAGACCTGTTGGACTAGTCTCAAACCAGCTTGACCAACGAAAATCCCTTAAACAAGTTTGGGACATGTATCACCCCACATCTTAGAGTGATCCCATTCCCTGATCCCTGTGGAGGACAACCTTCCAGCCCCTTTTACTTTAGAGGTGGCGTTGCTTCACATGAACAACCTCTTGCTCATGGTTAGGGCGTAACCGGATCATATGGTGGATCCAGATACTCTGCCCACTCCAGCTGCTTTGGCAGACTCTGAGTGTCCACTTTATTTTCTGCCTTTTCTTTAGGCCTTCAGATCATTTAAGACCTGGAAACTGTGGCCCACCTTACTAGGTGTCCATTATTTTTCCTATGAAATGAATTTTGGCCCCACTCCAGTCGCCCGGAGGCTTTGTATGACTGAGTGTCCAATATCATCATATACCTATATAAACACCCCCTTACACCATTGTTGAGCACTACTGATAACAGTTCATACAACACACGAAAATACACAACCAAAACAGTTTTCTTCCTACAACTTTCAAGCATCATTTCGTTACTCAATATTCTTCACGGTAGCTCTTGAGTTTCCTTTGCTCAAGTGTTCCATTGCTGTTTTATCTTGGGAGACAAATTGTCCAGGACGTATAAAGGATACATACGGGGCAATATTGTCTTAAGGACAGAGTGCCACACTCGACTCAGCAAAAACAGTTTCCACTTTTTCTTGTGCAACAATTGTAATTTCAGATTTCTAGTTGAATTATTCAATCTTTGTTTATCCTTTCGAATACTTGTAATAGTAATATACTTCCCGTACTGCATTATAAAGCAAAACAGAGACAAAACTCCCAACAACTTATACATACTCTTTACAATTTTAGGTTACTTAATTGCGTGTTGTACCGAATGAACTCGATCTTGTGTAGGCTTATCAATTCCTTTTTGAGTTTTCGTCTTGTGATGTACTGTCCAGGTGGAGTGTTCACGTACTAGATGGGCCCTTGATCCGCCTAGATCAATGGTAAATACTTATATTTACAGCATGGACTACTGGGGTATTCAATTCCGTTCGCTTCCCATGTTTTGGCATATTGGTACTGGTAGGGACCCACAGGGCTGCCTTTAACATTCTTTTGTAGTCTCTGAATTTCTCTCTTACATACGAAATTTCAATTTGCTTATAATAAGTGAAATGAGTTATCTGAAGAATAAAGCGGACAAGTTGCTATAATAGGTTAAACATATTGGTAGTGCAAAGTTATTTACACTATTAGAGTGCATGCACGTTAAATCCTTAAAAGAATATGACAAATTAAATTCTTAAAACAACTTAGAAGATGGAATTAATACTTTTTGCATGGCTCATCTTAACTAGGATTCAGTGTGTATTATTTTGAGGAGATTTCACACACTTGATTTCCGAAATAAGAAATGCTGACTTAACTTATTTCCTAGCTACAGTTGGTCTTTCCCTTTTCTGTCATCATTTTTTTTTGTATTGGCTTTTATTATCCACTGTTCCTCAACCAAGGAAGACTTGTCATTGTAAATTGGCCTTTCTACTCTCTTCATTCTAATAATATTTCTCGAAAATTCATGTAACTTCTTAATTATGATATCAAATTCGTGTGGAGGCAATAGTTATAATAATTTTTGCAGCTTTTCTGCTGATCTAACTAATTGTGGAAAACCGTTTTTCTTCCTTTTTAAATTTTGGCAAGAAGTAAATCAAGTAGTGAGTTAAAGTTCCTTTCCACTCAAAAAAGTATCCACCGTGAAATTGTGGAAAACCGTTTTTCTTCCTTTTTAAATTTTGGCAAGAAGTAAATCAAGTAGTGAGTTAAAGTTCCTTTCCACTCAAAAAAGTATCCACCGTGAAATTGTTTTTATTACTACAAAGAAAGACCTATAATCTTTTGGAGTCAGACTGCACTGAAAATAAATACTTTAAACACGTAATCCCATTCACAATTTGAAGTAATGTATAACAAGTTACGTAGATAATAAATTTACTAAGTGATTATTTGCGTACTATAAGGCGAGGACAAGTACGAAACAACCCCCGGTTCAGGGAGGAGAATTCAGGACCTATAAATTTATGGTTAATAAAAACATCATATATAGAAGGGAAAATATATATGACTCACATCTAGTTTATAACTGATGTAGTTCATTGTATCATTAGTGTATAGATAATGTATATATTCAACTCACACATCTAGTTTGCAACTGATGTAGCCACTGTATCATCAGCGTATAAATAATATATTTGTTCTGTATAGCTATATATAAATATTATATATACTTTATATATATAATGTAAATGCTTTGTATAATCATGTATAAACATACGAAATCAACTCAAATTGCAGCGTATTAATAATGTATTTGTTCTGTATAACTAGAAGTTGTTCAACTTCTTTTATAACTTCACATAAACATCCTTATACACTATTATAACTTCACATAAACTTCTTTTGTTATCATCATTTCCATACTGCTTAAAATTTCTTATCCGGGTTTGACCGTTTCTTTTGCTTTGCTTGTGCTTATGCTTTGTCTTGAGTCGATGGTCTTTCGGAAACAACCGCTCTACCTACCAATATAGAGGTAAGGTCTACGTACACACTACGCTCCCCAGACACCACGTGGTAAAATTTCACTGGATATGTTGTTGTTGTATACACTATTATACATAACATATATATTATATATACATTCTTATACTATATTTATTGTATAAATAATGTATACACTTTATCTTTATATAACAATGTATAAATATTGCTCCTCCATGAATCGATTATCAGCCAAGAATGTCGACTGTAAGATAAAATAATTTCCCTTAGGGATTCCTTTCATTCTTCACAATATATATAGTTGTACAAAGGTTGATTCCTAATACAGTACGAATCCTAACTTACCTTAAATGGTTGATTCCTAATACAATTAGAATCCTAAGTTACCTTAAATATACATCTATCATAATTACAAAATATACGGAGAATATTCGCTAATACTCCCCTTCAGACGGAGCGGGAGGAGGCCGGACGCTAAGGCTGGATCGGAAGTCGGTGAAGAGCTGTCGCGGTAGTCCTTTTGTGAAAATGTCTGCATCCTGATAAGCGGAAGGCACGTGTAAAATTTTGACCTAACCACGGGCAACCTTCTCTCACACAAAGTGGATATCTATCTCAATATGCTTAGTCCGCTGATGTTGGACCGGATTATGAGACATATAGATGGCAGATATGTTGTCACAATAGACTATAGACGCCTTGCGTAATGGACACTGGAGCTCCAAAAGTAGATTTCGGAGCCAACAGATCTCAGCAACTCCGCGATATTCTGCTTCAGCACTCGAACGGGATAGTGTGGCCTGCCGCTTGGCTGACCATGAGATAAGATTATCCCCAAAAAATACACAGTACCCTGAGGTGGATCGACATGTGTCGGGGCATCCTGCCCAATCTGTATCCGTGTAGGCTAGCAACTTAGTTGGGGCAGAAGGGTATAGATGTAATCAAAAGTCTAGTGTGCCCTTAACGTATTTGATAATACATTTGAGAGAAGCAAAGTGGGACTATCGGGGGTCATGCATAAATAGACACACCTGCTGAACGGCATATGCAATATCAGGCCTAATGAATGTAAGATACTGAAGAGCACCTGCAAGACTCCGTTATAGAGTGGGATCCAAAACTGGCGCACCGTCATTGGCACTAAGTTTGGATTTTGAGTCCACCGGAGTTGACATAATTTTACAATTTGTCATCTTGGCCCTGTACACTATCTCTTCTGCATACTTACGCTGACACATAAACATTGTGGCTGCATATCTGGTTACCGATTTACCCAAAAAATAACTTAGCTTGCCCAAGTCAGTCATAGCAAATTTAGTTTTGAGTAGAGCAATGATTTCATTCTTCAAACCGTCAGATGAGGTAGTTAGAACAATGTCATCGACATATAATAGCAAATATGCAGTGTTGCTACCTCGGTGAAAAGTGAAGAGAGAGTTATCACACCTGCTATATATAAAACCAATCTGCAGAAGATACCTGGCAAACTGATCATACCAAGCGCGGGGTGCCTGTTTCAATCCATACAATGATTTCTGAAACGACATACAAACTGCGGAACTGCCGGATGAACAAAGCTAGGGGGTTGATGCATGTACACAGTTTCTTTCAAATCCCCAATAAGAAATGCATTCTTGACATCTAGCTGATGAATCGGCCAATGCATGCCCATAGCAATACTGAGAACAGTCTGAATAGTGGCCGGTTTAACAACCGGACTGAATGTCTCACCACAATCAATACCCTCTTGCTGATTAGTGCCATTGGAAACTAGTCTTGCCTTATACCTCTCTAAGTCACCACTGTCTCTGAACTTGTGATGAAATAGCCACATACACAGGATATCATTCACACCATCTGATCTAGGTACCAAATCCCAAGTGTTCTGCTTGGTTAAAGCGTTAAACTCCTCGCACATGGCCGCATTCCAATTAGAGTCCAATTTAGCTAGTTTTGGATTCTTTGGAATGGGTGATAAGGTTTGTGTGGAGAGATTGAAGTGAACCTTGGGATTGAAGATCCCGTGTTGTGCACGAGTATCCATGCGGTGAGATGGCAGCAGTGGGAGGTCGGGACTGGGAAGTGGCATGTTCACTGGTTCTGGACTGGGAGGCAGCAGGGCTGCGGGACTGGTAGGCTGCAGGTTTATGGTTGTTGGACTGAGGGCCAGCATTGCTGCTGGGGGGTCAAAAGATACTGCTGAAGATAGTAGTGGTGTTGTCGAACAAGAGCAGTTGGCTGGAGGCAACAGTGGTGAGGATGGGGCAGTGTGTACTGTCGGGACAGGTTGTATCGGTACTGGATTTTGCCGGAGACACATCGACTGGAGTAGAGGAGACATAGGAGACTCATCGAGAAATGTGTAATCCGTGGTTTGGAATTTTCGAATGTTCGAAAATGGATAGTTGGCCTCGTTGAATATGACGTGACGTGAGATGATGATTTTATAAGTGGTTATGTCATAGCAAAAGTATCCTCGATGATTAGGTGAGAAACCGGCGAATACGCATGGTGTGGTGCGTGGGGCCAGTTTGTGAGAGATGCAGTGAAAACTAGGTTTGGGTAGCATAGGCAACCGAAGATGCGTATTTGGTCATAAGAGGGGAACCTACGGTATAAGATTTCAGTTGGGGTCTTATTTTGGAGAGTGCTGGTTGGTAAAATGTTGAGGATGTATTTTACCATTTTGACAGCGTAGACCCAGAATGACGGTGGAAGACTGGTGTGAAAGAGAAGGGTACGCACCATGTTATTCATGGTGTGAATAATTCTTTTAGCTTTGCCGTTTTGGGAGGAAGTGTAGGGACATGAAAAATGGAAGACCATGCCTTGTTTAGAACAGAAATTGTGAAATGCCGAGTTACTAAATTCACGTCCATTATCACATTGGAATGATTTGATAGATTTTTCAAATTGTGCTTTTAATAATTTTTGAAACTCAAGGAATTTGACAAACACTTCATATTTGAATTTTAGTGGGTAAATCCAGATAAAATGTGAAAAATCATCTAAGAATACTAGATAGAATTTGTGACCCAAAGAGCTAACAATCGTAGATGTCTACAAATCAGCATGAACAATATCAAAAGGAGAAAAAGTAACACTGTTTGATGCCATAAATGGAAGACGAGTATGCTTGCCTAGTGGGCAAGAAAAACAGTGTTGGGCAATTTTCCCATTATTACTTAAATACGCTTAGAAGTCCTAAGAAAAGTAAAAACTGGGTCTCCGGTCTGTCCGAGTCTGTTGTGCCAAGTTGAGGGAGAGATCGCCGCAAGGGATAGAGGTGCTTGCGGTCTGACAACGGAAAATTGAGTAAATGGGTAGAGGTCTCCCACACTATTGCAGTGTGTAAGAATTTTCTCCGTATTGAGTTCCTTCACAGAAAAACCAAAAGGGTCAAATTCGACGGACACAGAATTATTGCTAGTGAATTTTCTAACAGAGATTAAGTTTTTAATGATGTTAGGGGTGTATAGGACGTGGTTTAGGGAGAAAGGCGGGTGTGGATGTTTGGTGTGTGTGTTATCGTAACCTTTAATTGGAATGCGATGACCATTGCCGACAGTAATAAAGTGAGGACACTTTAACCAACGTAGTTGAGATAGGTTACCTGACGACCGGGTGAGGTGAGATATGGCTCCGGTGTCCATGTACCAATTTTCGTCGGGTTGTTGAAGGTTCACAGTGTTGTAGGCCTGGCCCAAATCAGTAGGGGCCTGGCTGCTGGGCTGGACCGCAACCAGGTGGGCCTGCTGCTGCTGGTGGTGGGCCTGCCTGGTGGCTGGGGCAGGGCCCAAGAGGCCAGTCGACCAAGGCTGGTAGAACTAGGCCCCCGCAGCTTGGGTATAGGCTTGCGGGCGAGGCCCGGTTCTGGCGCCGGTTGGGCCACGCTGGCTGCCGTCCGGCCCCACCGGAACTGTGCGAGAATGGGCACAGGTTGCTTGTCCATCCCCACTGGTTGCGTTGGCCCTTGCCTTTGTTATTATTGTCGCGGCCTCTGCCGCCACGCCCTCCTCCGCGGGACTACTGCTGTTGGTGGTCTTGCGGTGGTGGCGTATTGGTGTTGACCGCCGGTGTTGCCATCCCATCAACGGCTAACACCTTCTGATTATGTTCCTCTTGTTTAGCAAGACGGGTTTCTTCCAACAATAGTTGTGACCGTGCTTTGGTGAAACTTGGTAGTGAGTCGGCCTATTGAATCATCGTTGCAAGTGTATCGTATTCACCTTTCGGTAAACCCACAACTAATTGAAGTACCATATTGATTTCAGAAACAGAATTCCCGACGTTGGATAGTTGGTCGGCTATGAGTTTTAGTTGTTTGCAATATTCGAATATGTTGTTAAAATTCTTGAGACGCGTATTTTTGAATTGCTCCTCCAAATACACGGCCCGAGTATTTTTATTGTTCTGAAAGATTTCTTTCAATCGCACCCAAAGGTCACATGTCATAGCACCTGTTTTCATGATGGTACACAACAAGTCTTTTGAGATGGTGTCGTATATCCACTATTTGACGATGGCGTCAAGGCGACTCCATGTCGATTCGGCAATATCGGTGGGACGAGGAATAGAGTCATCGATATGGTCGACAACGTTGTACGCACATGCATAAATATAGAACAGTTCAATCCACATGGAATATTGACAGTCTTCTTGATCAAGAATTATAGGGATAGAGTTCTTGATGTTTGTAACGGCGAACGCCGGTGAAAAGAAGACGATGATCATTGAGATGAGTTGTCAAAAGTGCCGGTAGAGGAACCGAAATTTGTGGGGGAAGACATGGTGGCTGCCTTATTGCCGCCGACCGATGGAAGGGAAGGGTTGATTCGGCCGAGAAAAAGAGAAAGAAGAAGAGTAGGGTTTAGGTTTTAGGCTCTTGATACCATGTATGATAGAATAATTTCCTTTGGGATTCCTTTCATTAGTCACAATATATATAGTTGTACAAAGGTTGATTCCTAATACGGTACGAATCCTAACTTACCTTAAATGGTTGATTCCTAATACAATTAGAATTCTAAATTACCTTAAATATATATCTATCATAATTACAAAATATACGGAGAATATTCGCTAATATCGACACCCAAATTACAGCTCAATACAACTACGTCTTGTGATGACAAGAGCTAAAGTGAAGATGTAAACTGAAAAAATAAACATATTTCAAATCTGATATCACAAACCATTGCACCAAATTACCATTTAAGATTTGATAGGAGCAACATCTGTACAGGAGATCGCCCAAATCGAGTCCATGATAGGGGATTATAACCTCAATTTCGAAATATATTATCGCAACGTGATGAATCCACATCTAAATTTGATCAATGGTTCCAAATTCAACAAGAATGCGTCTTTCTGCCCACAACAGTTCCAAGTATGATGGAGAACCATACGGGTCGGACTTCCGGGCTGGAGAGAATCGGATTTGAGAATACTTACGAAATTGGGGAAAACAGAGGAAGATATGTATATCTAAGAGAAAGCAGAATAAGAAAGAAGGGGCAATGGTTCTATTTAGTGGAAATTGAAGTCGGCTAAACTTCCGATAATATAAATTACCGAAAAGTATATATGGGTAAAAAGTGAATAGTTGAGCTAAAAATGGAAACTAGATTTCTGGATAGACACTCAACTTAATTTTCCCTATATAAAACTAACTAATACAAAATTTGAACCCTTATTTCTGTAACAACCCGCTAGGTCGTTTGGATATTTTGCTTAATTTCTCATAAATGACCCTTCCCCTAGCTTTGTTTTGATGTAATTGACTTGCGGGGATATGAATGGCGCGATTTCTGAAGCAATCTGAGGAAAATTATGAAAGAAAATCATAAGTTTTGAAAATTGAAGTCTTAAGTTGAAAAGTTTGACTAGGAGTTAACTTTTGGGAAGACGCATTTGAAATCGAATTTTGATGATTCTGTTAGCTTCGGAGTGTGATTTTTGATTTAGGTGGATCATTGGAATGAGTCTTGAGTGATTTAGGTGGGACTCGAGTAAGATTGTGGATTTTAGAAAGTTCTTAAGTTAAAGGATAAGTTTTGGTTGACTAAAGTCAACATCGAAGGCATTTGAGTCTTTTTCAAAGTTTTGTCGATTTCATTAGGTCTGGAATATCGTTTATGACTTAGTCGAATCATTGGTTTGGTTCTCGAGGGACTCGGGCGTATTTTGGACTTTTGCTTGGAAATCTAGTTTTAAGGATTATGAAGTTGACCTTGGTAAGTCTCGGGTCAAGATGACCTCGTATGATGATTTTGAGTGCGCGAGCAAGTTCGTTGCATGTCTTTGGAGTGGATTACATATTTGGGTTGTGTCAGGGAGGTCTCGGATGAGTATTGGGTGTTGGATCAATGTTTGAAGAGTTGTGGAATTTTTCTGGTTTCTGGTGGTCACATTTGCGAAGGAAAGCTCACATTTACGAGTTCCACTTTTGCAAGAAATGGCTCGCTTTTGCGAAGTGGGTCGGGATGGTGGCAGTTTGCTTTTGCGAAGTACAAGCCGAATCTGGGAAAGGTTGGGTCAGAGGAAAGCCTGCATTTGTGAGGCTCGCTTTTGCGGAAAATGGTCCGCATTTGCGAAAGTCGTTGGCTATGGAATAAAAATCCTAGTTCGGACCATTATTTCTCATTCTCATATTTGGAGCTTGAGTCTCGGGTTGGAGAGCCTTTTGAGGGAATTTTCAAGCGGGTGGGTTTTAATCACTCTCTTATGATTGTATCATCGATTATTATGAGAATTCATGTTAGAAATCATGATTTAAGTTGGAAAAATTGGGGGGTTTTAACCCTAAGATGAAAATGGAGAATTCTTCAATTATTCATGAAATTTATGTTGGATTTGGTTGATATTTGGTATATAGACTCCATAGATGATGGGTAAACTAATTTTGGTATGAATTTGCCATTTTACCTCTTGTGGCTCAGAATTCTATTTTTGTGTGACTTTTTGAACAAACAATTTTCATATAGCAATATGGGTGTCTTTAGAATCGTATGTTAACGTAGTTTCCATATTTGAATAGATTGGCACTATTCGAAGGCGTTACGAAATGGAAAGGCTTCATTATGACTATCAGGCTTCTATTTCAGGCAAGTTGAGATCTTGTACCTTATTTAAAGCGTTGTAGTTGATCAAATAAACTAAGAAATATGGTGTAATGAGGATAATAAGGGGGTCCCGATACTTTTGAGGTGATGAATACTTGTATCGGGTATCGCCGACATGTTATGCGTGCTTGCGCCATTTAAATTATGTAGTGAATGTCGTATTTTGGGCACTAGCTGATAGATAGTACGATCATATAAATCTGTGATTGGGGTATGAAACTCGTACTTTTTAGCCTTAATATGTATATGCATGTTTTATCCGATATTGTCCTACTCATCACTCCTAAATACTCGTTAAAAGTTGAAAAGAAGTTAAATATGGTGACTTTATTGTGAAATTGATTAAAGATCGTATCTTTATGGCTTTGTTGATAAAAGATTTTGTCTTTATTGCATATCTTAGCTTCTTTCTGTTGCGCATGACATATTCATGCTTTATGTGGTATCTCATGCATTATATATTTGAGAATACATATGTGGGTCTAAGGGGAAATGGTTTCGAATGGAATGATATGTTGATTATGAGCCCGAGGCTAGAGACATGTATTGTATGCCTAGTAATGGCTGAGGAACCCGAAGAAAAATAATTCCAGGTGGTATATGGACCTCGCGAGTCCCCCATAGGTCACGATTCGTTAATGTTCGAACGTGTGTGTACAGGTGATGCAAAATGCCTTGCATTGCATAGCATTTGCATATCATTTTACTTTATTATTCTTTGTTGCTTTAGTTGCCTAAACTTCTTATTTGCTCTTTCCTTTATACGACCTGGTTATTTTAGATGAATCTGGGTAAATAGAGGTTTCTTACACTTAGGCTTGAATGTTAGATTTATTGACTTTGTTGCTGCTTCATACTAATAGTGGCTTAGTGTGGTAGTGGTATTCGTACGGCCAGCCCCCGTCTCCATTTTATCTAGGGTCGGTCGACGATGCTGCTGAGTACCTCTTGTATTTTTACTCATGCTACACTTGCTACACCCTTTTTGTGTGCTAATCGAATCCTAGCACGAGCAGAGCACGACACTCTGCTGGTCGTTGATCGAGGTCATTCAGGATAATTTGGGGTGAGCCATCAGTGCGATCCATGGCATCGGATCCTTCTATCTATCTCACATTTCTTTCATTTCATGTTTACACAACTTATGTATTTTCGGGATGTATTCCCATACTTGTATTCCTTCAAGTTAGTTGTTGACTAAGTGACACCAGTGTTGAGGTACTTTTCAATATTTTCATATTATTTACATTATTAACACTTGTATTGAGTTGTTTTTAACCATTTCCGCACTTTATTTCTCTAATTAATTCAAACTAAGTAGTTGTGGTCGGCTTACTGACCCTTATGGTTAGTGCCATCATGGCCCGATAATTAGGTCATGACAAACTGGTATCAGATCTTTATGTTCACCGGTCTCACAAGTGCAAGAGTAAGATGCAACAACCAAATGGGTCGTTATGAATCTTTCGTCTAGATTCCTGTCATATCCCTCATCCGAGCATTCGCGAATGAATATCACCCATTGAATTTGTGAGTAAAGTAACTCTTATGGTTCGGAAAGAATATTAATTGAAGTGAAGAATTGTTGAGAGCCACGCTAGTGAAATTATGTATGCGCCGACAGAAGGATTAAGTCCGCTTCTGTGAAATAGTTTTATGCCTCGGCGCTGAGGTGAGGTGTCAAGTGCTTGCACCTCAATGGTCAACTTTTACATCGAAGAGTATCCGCTCCTGCGGGGTCGGGTCCGCATGGGCGAAATGGTTGTATCTCGATTGATTTAATGACCTGAAAATGCCCCACTATAAAAAAATGTTGTATCTCGAATTGGGGGCTCGTCTAGAGAGAAATTTCCTAAGGTTGGGTCCACAAATCTTTCATGGGAGGTAGTCTCTCCCTTCCTTTTGATTGTTTTCCATGTTTCTAGTCTTGGAGTAACTTATGAATTGGGGAAGATGAGTTGAAAGCTCTATAGTAGTTGGGATTAATTGTATCATGAATAAAGAACGTGGAATGAATTGGTTAACCTTGATTTTCTTAATAAGTATGTGTCTTCATTAAATAACCATGTTGAAAAGTTTAATTTGATTATGAAAGTGTCCTTCTTATTAGGGAAAATCTTAGGGTTTGCAAATTGGGATATTTAGGGAATTATGAAATTGAGGGTCCAATTAAGGTTATCTTTCAAATTAACTTAAGAAAGTAACTAGTAATAATGTTTTAAGCCTTTTTAAGTAATAAAGCTCCGATTTTGACACCGTGGGCCGGGATGGATTTTAGATGTCCCTTTACATGGTTACGGGCTAGGTTCTTGTATTTTCTTTGGTTTGATATTAATGTACAACGCTTGTGTGTTAGACTACATTACTATGAGGCATTTCGAACAAGTCAAGTTGTGTATAAATGGTGGAACGTTCGTGCCTCCTGCTCGACTTGAGGTAGGCTACAGTTTCCTTTCATTAGACCCCGATAGAAGTACGTAATCAGTTATAAATATTAAGGGGGTATTGGGTGTGTTTTGGGCTCCCACTCAAACCTTAAGTTGATTCCAATTGTTGATTAATTGGACTCGTCGCCATTTATATGGGCACGTCGTCACACTTGTTATCATTGAGCTTATTCATCACGCATGTTTGATATGATATCCTGATTGTACTGGGATGATATTTAATGTAATCTTAAAATCATGTGATAATTATCTCTATACTTGGTTGCATCTTATAACATCATGACTACTTGCCTTGTATGGTCATTTGCATTTATACACTCATGGTTTTGATGATATTGATATGAGAGTGGTATTGAAATGTTGCGGGTCCAAGAGACCAAAAATGTATGAATATTTATGAGATTATTAGCAATATTGAGATGATGATAATATGCAGGGTATGGGTTGCACGCCTGCAATAATTATTATTCAGCCAAGAGTTAGGCTCCGATGGAAAATTCTGGAGAAGTATATGGACTTCACGGGTCCTCCATGGGTGTGCTGATCATAATAAAAACTTGACAGCATGTATACTGGAGGATAAAGGTACCTAGAATATGTATTGCATTCATACCATACATACATTCATTCATACATTGATTATTTGTTGTGTGATAACGTGACATGGATTGGTTATTAGAACATGGGTGAGTTCCTGATTAAATAGAATTACATGATTGGATTGAGTATAGTGGGTATAATTAGTTGCTATGATTGGCTTGGTAACTGTCAATGCTATTTGCTTAAGGGTATAGTATGAGTGGTTGGTTGTTGTTGAGTAGTCTTGTCTGGTATGCCTCATGGGTGTGGATTTCTTGCTTAATAAAATGGTGAATAAGTGAAGCTAATTATCTATTTTCTAATGAGGGAATTTAACGAACCATAAGTACAACAGGCGTAAGTGTACGAAGTCTAGGTAGGGTTAAATATTAGAAATAGTAAAGAGAGTTAATGAGACAATGTGTGTTTGCATGTGCCTGGTTACAGTTACACTTATGGCCACGGACTGGGAATAATACGGTGTTAGAAGAATATTTCTATCCTTAGGGTGAAATGTGGAGTGTCTAAGGTAGTGATTAAATTAGCTAAGTGTTGACTTAAATACGTATGGTCATCTGGGTGTGTGAGGTCAAATATGTTGTATGGATTGATAGACCAATTGGATAACTACGTGTTCGTATGATTTAGAAACTTCCATGTTAATTGATGTTTCTATGAACTTGCATAAGTTGGGTGTTTATATGGTTATTATGTTTTATGTGATGGTGTTTTCTTACATGATTTAGTGAATCTTCGGACTAACAAGAAGATTTGGTGGTCATATGTGAACTATGTGAACTATTTGGCTTATTGAATTGTTAGAGTTAGGATTATGTGGCGTCAACTTGATATTTATCTCTCTTTGCGTATCTTCCGTCGTTGTTGACATATGGTGCCTATGGAGATACATTGTGTACTCATGCTACGCTTGTCGCAACTTTTTCATGGATGCAGGTACACGGTCTATTCAGGTTGCTGCTTAGAGCATGAGAAGTTGAGGCAAACCACTTATCCTGGTAGCCTTAGTTTCCATCTTGTATAGACTACCTTCTTCATTTGGAGCAGTATTGTTGTGATTCTCATTCACCATTGTATCTTAGAGTCCTTGTATAAGTTAGACAAGGTTTTGGGAAAAGAAAGTCGTTGTAAGGATCGATTATTTAAGGTGTTTTAATGAAAGCTGATATTTTATTATGTATTTCTACTCTTTCGCATTTTTCTTAACCTTCTTAAAGTTGTTTTCGGGATTGGTTCCCCTACGTGGGGGGGGGGGGGATTGTGTAGGTGCCACCATTATCCAACGCTCATGCATCCCCTTTCTCCCACTTTTTAAAAGCTTTCAATAAAGACTTCTCAGTTGTGGAAGCAGCAACCGGTCTGTTGGAAAGTTCCTGCATAAGTTGTCGGATCCTAAAAAAAAGCTTTTCTGGGACGCACTGTTCAAGTCGTGACACCTATGATTTGGGTCATGACAAAGTTGGTATCAGATCCCTAGGTTCATCGATCTTACGAGTAAACGAACTATGTTTAGTAGAGTCTCGCGGATTGGTACGATGATGTCCGAACCCATCCTCGAGAGGTTATGAGGCATTTTAGGAACTCTTCCATTCTTTCACTCCTATCGTGATTCCTCATTAAATTTGATATATGATTGATTCAAATTGGTATCTAGACAATTCCAATTGGTATATGATCCTGACACTCTTTTCGAGTGGATCGTGTGTGAAAATCATGTCTGGAAGTTATTCTGAAAGTTTGAATTATTGTCTAAATCTGAAATTCTGTTCTAGTTCAGGTATTCTGCCCCAATGAAATTCTTCCGCACCTGCAGATCCGCGCCAACAAATGGTGGGTCGCAGGAGCGGGTATCATATGGTTGTACTGTGTCCGCCCCGACAATTATTATCCACCACAGCGAATGCGCGGGTGCGATTAAGTTTTTGCCGCAGTGAATACACGTGCCTTACCTGAACTCCGCCTAACCAAATTTTTCCTACTAGGGCGAGCCCACCGCATCGGAGTGCACTCCTGCGCCAGTGGAACTACTGGGTAGAAACCAATGAGTTCTGCCATGTTTCTTCTTCTACCTATGCACTTATGAACTTATATCATGGAAATTCAAATCAGAGGAAACCAACCAACAACATAGATATCCAAAGTACTCAAATATCCTACAATTACAACCAATACATAAATAAACGACTAGCTACAAGTATCCAAATTGTCTGAAGCATTCACCAACCCAAGCAAAACAAAACAAGCAAGTAGCCAAACGTGAATATCAAAACATCCAACCAAAACCAGAAATTAAAATTGTTTGAAATGAATCCCGACACGGGATATTAACCAGTACTAAATAGGAGCTCAACCATGCCTCTTCAAACTTGCCACCGCACCACCTCCTTCGGTGTTGTTGTTGTCCCCATCCTCAGGATTGCATAGGAATGAGTAGTCCTCACCATCAAGTCTGTATTCAACTGGGAGGGTTTTTTTGTAATTCAAATGCTTGAACAATCCCTTGATACCTCTCCACACCTTCACGAGTATCTTTCCCCTGGACTTCTTTTTTTCTTGAAGCTCGTGCAAAGCTTATCATGATCCCTAGACAAATCCTTATACGTAGTCTCCAAGGTACCAATTGAGGTCTGAAGTCCCTTCTGTGCCTCGAGGTACTGTCTCATCTCCTATTGGGTAAAGTAGTCAACAGAGACACCCTAGATACTAGCCCAGTGTAAGGCCTAGCAAGTTCGACAACCAAATCTTGAATTTTCTATAATTGAGAACCCATGGAACCAAACATCCCATGTGGATGCGACTGTGACCCATCATTATTATCCTCATTCCCGCTCACGTTTAAGTCCATATTTTTCTTCTTACTCTTAACTAGGGTACCCACTCCTGACACCTTCAAATGATGAAAAGCCCCCTCAGGATCAATCTAGTCATCGGTAAGATAGTCAGTCACTCCTTCCTTTCGGCACAACTCAATGTTCAAAGAATGAAACATCAGGCTCGGCCCATCCTTGACTTGATAGTCCCTCTATCCAGTATGATGTGGTATCCCACATTTACTGGGATATCAAGTATATAAGATATAATCAGGGCGTGAATGTACGCGCAATCAGAAGTGTTCTTCGAAGGACATACGCTGTGAGTGATAATATTCTGTCATCTTTTTCTTCCATAGTAAAGTACTTGTTTGTGATTCCTATTTTTTTGTTGGCCTAGATAATCTTGCCCCTATTCTCCTCAGCCATCAGTTGTGCAACTAACCATGTCCATTACCATAAACATTCTTAGCATCCATAGCCTTCGCGGGATGGTCCGGCATGCCATAGTGGGCATTTATCACCTCAGCCCTGATTGGTACCATTTTACCCTAAATTTTGATCTCAAGGATAGGCTCTGTCAGCCTCACACATTTTAGGTTAGCATATAACTCTCTCACCCAATCCTCATTAGCTTGGCAGGAAGCTAGAGCAAAACAATTCTAGCCCATTTGTATTAGTCGATTATAAAAGTCAGGAATGCGCTCCTCCACGCTAGTTATATCCATGCCCCTCTCAAGAAACAACCTCTTGTCCCTCAGGTTGGCATAATAACGGTTCTCACAGTCCTTTGACATGAATCAGACTGTGCCATAGTTAGCTCTGGGCTCTTCATTGATAAGACCACAAGTCTATCTAAGGTTTCGATCGGATTTTGGTCCATCTCCTAAAAATACATCTGCATTGTTCAAATATTAGTAAGTTCGATGATAAAGTTATATGCATCATGTTATTACGTGTCTAACGAGCTAAAGAAACCAACAAAAATTGACCCGAGTCAACCGGTGCAAAGCTATTGTTTAGTGTTATTTATGTTATGTTTCCATTTCTATGGAACAAGTGTCGCTAGAGCGAATCCACTCCAGCGAGGAAATCATCTGCTTATGCGAAAGTGTCTTTTATCTAGTATGTTCGCTTTAGTGAAGAAACCTTGCGCCTTAGCAGACCTGCTTTAGGGGAACCTGTCCGCCAAAGCGAGGTCATCATCCCAGGTCAACCCAGATGAAACCCAAGGGTTTTTACCCTATTTTGGCTCCGAAAACTCCCTTCCATTGTGTTCTATATGAACTTGTATTATATATAGGCTCTTATTACACTAAAACTATACCCGATTTATGGATCTACCCCAACAAATAACCACCACCCAAAATTTCAAAGATTTCATGAAATTTCTCGACCCATTAGCATGTTTTTATTTTTTATGATGCCATTCGTCTGTAGTGCAAGGTTGTGGAACTTACCGAGTGGCGAATCTTGAGTTTTGAGTATTGTGAAAGATTATTTATGTGCCTCGATATGCACACCACCATTCGGGTTTGACTTTGGTGTGTTGAGAGAGTGTAGAACAGTGGATATGGGGGAAGTGTTTGTGAAAAAGAAGGAATAATATTATGGGGGGTGGGTTTGTGAGACGTATTTGGCAGTGTGATGTTGAGAGGGTTTGGGGGGGGTGTTTGTGGAAGAATAGAGTTGAGGGGGAGTGTGATAAAAGTGGGGTAGTAGACGATTTTGACTCTTGAAATCTGTGATTCTTGCCTCCGTGAAGTGTCCTCCTCGCTAGTGTGTGCACCGGAGCGAGTCCTCTAGCCGCCCCTATGATATTTTCCCTTAATTTGTCTACCACTCCGGCGGTATGAAGTGCATATGCGCGAGTGAGATCATGCGCTTCGTTCCTCTGCCATTGCGTAACTTTCTTATTTAAAATTATTGCGTATGTGATGCCTTCTAAAATAAGTTGTCTCTTGATGAATAATTTGTCTCACCTGTTTGAATGGAAACCTGCCTTTTGGGCCTCATATAACTCTTGTGAAGTGTCAGGCCCCCGCCATTCTTTTATACTATGTGATCCTTGCCAGAGATTAACTCAATTAGTCATACAGATAAATCATGTTACTAATTCAGTATTAAATGGCGTGGTGTGATGTACGATAGTGTGACCGATGGCATGACGCTATACCGTGAATCCTGAAAGCCAAAGTTCTCCAAACAAATGATTCTTTTCCCAAGATTATAATCATAGTAAGTTGTTTCCATCGACTAGCCCAAATTGTTTGTAACGAAATTTATGCTATAAGTAAAAGTTGGTGATGTGGAGTCTTGGTGATGTTATGTGACATTATTTTTTGTCGTTGTCATGCGTGGTCTAGAATAATCCATTGTGGGACCAGGTCCCGAGTCCTTTAAAATTTATAAACTACTTCTCGTTTATCCCCGTTCGAGGACAACCGTTCATTTAATTGATATATGATATAATGACCCATTCGGTCGTCATGAACCTTTTGTCTAGATTCCTGTCATATCCCTCATCTGGGAATTTGCCGTTGAATATCACTTGTGGAATTTCTGAGTAAAGTAACTCTTGCAGTTCAAAAAGAAGATTAATCAAAGTGAAGAATCGCTGAGAGAGCAGTGCCCACGCCAGCGGAAGGATTAAGTCTGCTTGTGCAAAATATTTTTCAGCCTCAGCACTAAGGTGAGGTATCAAGTGCCTACGCCTAAGCGGTCAACTTTTACATTGAAGCGTATCTGCTCCTGCGGGGTCGGGTCCGCATGGGCGGAATGGCGGTATCTCGATTGATTTAATGACCTAAAAATGACCCACTATCCAAAAATATTGTATCTCGAATTGGGGGCTGGTCTAGAGAGAAATATGTTGAGGTTAGGTCCAAAAATCCTTCATGAGAGGTAATATCTCCATCCCTTTTGATTGTTTTGCGCGTTTCTAGTCTTGGGGGAACTTATGAATTGGGAAAGATGAGTTGAAAGCTCTATGGTAGTTGGAATTAATTGTATCATAAATAAAGGATATGGAATGAATAGGTTAACCTTGATTTTCCTAATAAGTATTGGTCATGATTAAATAACCATGTTGAAGAGTTTAATTTGATTATGAAAGCCTCCTTCTTATTAGGGAAAATCCCAGGGTTTAGAAATTCAGGCTTTTAGTGAATTATGAAATTGAGGGTCCAATTAAGGTTATCTTTCAAATTAACTTAAGGATGTAACTAGTAATCTTGTTTTTAGCCCTTTTAAGTAATAAAGCTTAGAATTTGACACCGTGGGCCGGGATGGATTTTAGATGTCCCTTTACATAGTTACAAGCTAGGTTCTTGTACATGCTTTGGTTTGATATTAATAAATAGCGCTTGTGTGTTAGACTACGTTACGATGAGGCATTTCGAACAAGTCAAGCCGTGTATAAATGGTGGAACATTCGTGGCTCTTACTGACTTGAGGTAGGCTACGCTTTACTTTCACTAGACCCCGATAGAAGTACGTAATTAGTTATAAATATTGAGGGGGTATTGGGAGTGTTTGGGGTCCCACTCAAAAAGTTGTGATGAACGTTTGAGAGGGTTCCGATATTGAACTGTGATGATGGGTGATTTGGGGAATCAACCTTAAGTTGATTCTGATTGCTGATTAATTGGTCTTGTTGCCATTTATGTGGGCTCATCGCCATACTTATTATCGTTGTGCTTATTCATCACACATGCTTAATATGATATCCTGATTATACTGGGATGATATTTGATGTATTCTTGAAAGCATATGATAATCATCTCTACACTTGGTTGTATCTCATTACATCATGATTACTTATCTTATGTGGTTATTTGCATTCATACACTCATGGTTCTGATGATATTGATATGAGAGTGGTATAGAAATGTTGCGGGTCTAAGAGACCGAAAATGTAAGAATATTTGTGAGATTATTAGCAATATTGAGGTGATGATGATACATAGGGTACGGGTTGCACGCCTGTAACAATTTTTATTCAACTAAGAGCTAGGCTCCGATGGGAAATTCTGGAGGAGTATATGGACATCACGGGTCCTCCATGGGTGTGTTGATCATAATAAAAACTTGATATCTTGTATACTGGAGGATAAAGGTACATGGCATATGCAATGCATTCATACATTGATTATTTGTTGTGTGATAACGTGACATGGATTGGTTATTAGCACTTGGGTAAGTTCCTGATTAAATAGAATTGCATGATTGGATTGAGTATATTGGACATAATTGGTTGCTATGATAGGCTTGCCTATGTGGATTGGACTGTATGGTTACGCCTTTGTGAG
Source organism: Anisodus tanguticus (assembly GCA_034509755.1). Taxonomy (NCBI): domain Eukaryota; kingdom Viridiplantae; phylum Streptophyta; class Magnoliopsida; order Solanales; family Solanaceae; genus Anisodus; species Anisodus tanguticus. The sequence goes on from CM067541.1 coordinate 32,338,316, forward strand.
TGTGAGTACTCACTGTCGGACTTTATTATGGTCGATGGATTCTATTGGTTTGTATTTCTTAGTAACTGTTAGTGCTATTTGCTTAAGGGTTTAGTATGAGTGGTTGGTTGTTGTTGAGTAGTTTTGTCTAGTATTCCTCATGGGTGTGGATTTATTGCTTAATAAAAGGGCGAATAAGTGAAGCTAATTATCTGTGGTTTGATGAGGAAATTTAATGAATCATAAGTACTCAACTCTACCTGCAACGTCTGCTAAAAATGGGAAGTAAACTGAGGACCTCGATCAGAGATGATAGGAATAGGATCCCCGTGCAATCACACAATATCACGGATGTAAATCCTGGCTAACTTCTCCACATTATAAGTAACCTGAACCAAATAAAGTGCACAGACTTGGTCATCCTATCCACAATAACCCTAACTGAATCAAACTTTCCCAAGGTCGTCGAAAGACCTACAATAAACTCAATCCTTTCTCACTTCCACTCAGGAATAGGCATCCTCTGTAGCACACCGCCAGGTCTCTAGTGCTTATATTTAACCTACTAACGATTCCCACACCGGTCAACAAAATCTACAATATCTCTCTTTATCCGACTCCACCAGTAATGCTATCTCAAATCATGGTACATATTACTAGCACCTGGATGAATGTAATATTGGGAACTATGAGCCTCTATTAAAACCAAATGAATGAAATCACTAACACGAGGAACGCACATACATCCCTTGATCCTCAGAACCCCCTCCTCATCAAGCACGACCTCCTTAGCCTCACCACACAACACCCTATCACGAATTTTGCATAACTAAGCATTCTCAAACTATTGGGCCCTAATCTGCTCCAAGAGAGATTACTTTACCTCAATACACACTAAAACTCTTCCCGATTATGAAAGATCTAATTGCACCAAACTGTTAGCCAGAGTCTGAACCTCCATGGCTAAGGGACGCTCTGAAATAACCAATCGAGCCAAATTACCCATACTCACCACCTTGCAGCTCAAGGCATCAGCCACCACGTTAGCTTTTCCTAGATGATAAAGTATAATGATATCATAATCCTTTAGAAGCTTCATTCACCTCGCTGCCTAGAATTTAGATCCCTCTAAATTAATATGTGCTGAAAGATGATGTATAATGTGGCTTTATCAAAATTCTTGGTATATATACATATATATATATATATATTTGGGATATTCTGCTTCTATATGTTATTACATCTTATTTGTCTTAAGAGAGTTACTCTTAGGCCTTGTTGGCTCAAGTACATATGTATTTAGGGTACAAATGAGATATGGTACGCTCTGGTCATTAGGCACCGGGTGCCGGCAACACCCCCCAAGGTTGGGGTGTAACAAACTTGATATTAGAGCAGGTCTGCCCTATGGATGTCTACAAGCCGTGTCTAGTGAAGTCTTGTTTATAGGTGTGTAGCGCGCCACACTTATAAATAGGAGGCTACATGACATTTAGGATGGTTACATTCCTTTCATGACCTAGATCGTGCGATAGAGTGAAGCCGTAGGGAATCGAGTCTAACTCAAGCGTGGATATAGGTTGTATAGGGAAATCTATACCCAGAAGAGATACAACTAGCTGGGATGTCAAGGAAGAATTAAGAAAAAATATGAGATGTATGCCCACCCTTGAGGTAGATTCGTCTGAGGCCCAAAGTAAGAAAGTTATGTGATGTATGCCCTCTATTGAAACTAGTCCATTTAAGTCTCAGAGTGAGTCACTCCCTCCGATACCAATTTTAATAGCCTTAAAAAAGCTAATGTAAGCTTCGATATCAGTAGCCACATCAGTTTCACTCTCGATTCTGTCTGACTGAGATATGAGGAAAGCAATATAGGTAATAGCGCAGTTGGGTGCCTTGTAAGCTTGACGTTACTGAAGGCCCCAAATAGTGATAGAGCTCATGAAAGATTAGGAGTTCACATCTTAATGAATCTGGAAGTGGGAGTTGTTTATATTATTAGGAGCTGATTTCAATGGGAATTATGGGGCGGAAAAAGAAGGTTAGGACAGTTGATGATTTTAGAAGAAGAAGTTAAAGGCGAGAGGATGTTTTGTTATAAGTATTTGGACTAAGGCAATAAGTGTTGAGGGTAGTAAGAGAGTGATGCGAAGATAAGTGGGACACCTAAGTAAATATGAGGAGCGACAAAGAGTCGTAAGGTAAAGTATAGTAATGCGACAAGTTCATAGCCGAGTAAAACAAAAAGTGAGAAGAAGTAAATGTTAAGTTGAGAAGAAGAATGTGTTATGAGACCAAGTGTCTATTATGAAACTTGAATTGACAAAGGTCAACAGGATATACTAACCGGATGATTTAGCTTCCTGAGTCAGGAAATATCGATAATGGAAAGTGCCTCAAGTCAAGCGAAATATGAGTCGGAGACTCAAGAGATTGTTATAATAAAAGATATTATGAAGTTCTAAGGTAAGCAATTAGACAGGTAAGAGAATAAACTGCAACAGAGAGACCTTTAGAGGTTGTCTAGAAAGAAGCCCCCTCTAAGACTAACGTCTTGGTTAGAGGATGAGAAGTTTATCAAGATTGAGCATATCAGTTATGAATACATGGCATTTTACCCGCGCAAACGGTTCAGTAATTATTAGTAGGAAGGAATTATTTTGGGGCAAATTGTAAGTTGTTAAGAGATCACAGAATTTTGGAGAGTGTTGAGACAACAATATGACTTTTCCGGAAGGAAATCCCTGAGCGCAGAAAGTGGCCCTCCTCCCATATGGGAGATTGTACGATAGAGAATCGATATAGAACTAACTTGATGGTTGAGTAATTAAGTAGGTAACAAGGATTACAACGAATTGTTCTAAGATGAATAAGATTGGGTTATTCAAATATTATGGATATGTTAAGGTTATGGGATATTATATAAGTATAAATGCTATAAGGGTAACAATAGAAACCTTCTGACCATACTACTAATTGACAGTAAGAGCACCTAGATGTACGAGGTTCAGGAAAAAAAAGCAGAGTGTAAATGCGAAGACAGAAGAATAGGTCTTAAAAGGGGTTATTCAGAATTAATGACTGAAATGATAAGTTAAGTTACAATGAAAAATGATGTATATAAAGCCTAGAAGTGTAGTTAAGAGACCGAACTAGTTGTCAGACGATACAAAATTTTACATTAAAGGTTGTTCCTAGTGTTTGAAGATTCAATTTCGCAAGTAAGTGATCACAGCTCTCCGAAAGTATTTCAAATAGAAAGTAATGACAAAAAGGGTTAGTATAAAGTGGATTAAATATAAGGGGCTATGAAGCCTATGAATGGATGCAAACAACTAAAGGTTTTACTCAGAGTTAGCAATGTCAGAACGAAAGCGGAAGTGAAAGTAAGAAGGATGATCTCAGATAGTTAAAGGTGCCCAAGATTCTATAGAAATATATAATGATAAGATTGTAGTTTAAAATGAATGGGAAGTTTCATTTTGAAGAATATATTATTAGAAGATGTTAACTAAGAGACAAGAGAAAATAATTTACTTCGAATATAGTGGTTTAAGTATGGATTACAGCAAGGTTGACCAATAATGTAAATCACCTCAGAATATGGATGTGTATCCAATAATGAAATACGTTAATAACTTATTACTAGCTATGTTGGTTGAATAAAGAACCAAAAATTAGAACTCAGAGTGATATTTAGGGCCCGACATATACGAAACTCCAAGATGATAGAGGTTGAGATAAATCAACGCATTTGTAATACTCATATTTTGAATAAATAAGAAAGTGAGATTGTTTATGCTTAAGAGCGGCTTGAGAAGCCATGAAGGATTATGGGCCCATGATTCAGGACCGGCTATAATGAGCACGCAATTGACAAATGGCAAGATACTTTCTATGACTTTAAATATCTCCAAGATACCTTTCGACAGCAATAACCCAATACAGGATGAGTTTTTCCTATTTATGATAAAGGCATCCCCCAAGACAAGTCGCAAAAGTATAGAGACCTACAAGTCCTCTTAAAACAATTAGCGGTCCTTGGAAGTGTGAAGTAAGAAAAATTGAGCCAAGATGATATAGTTAAGTATGGTCCTCCTCGATAGGAAATCATTTAAATAGCTAGACTATGGCGGAAGAGTATTTCACAAGGTGGTAAAGGGGCATTGAAAGGAGATTATAGCAGAGCTACTATTCAGAAATCGATAGTTTCACCCTAACTGGTAAAAGCAATAGAATAACAGTATTCAGATTATGTTTTAATACAACCTGAAGGGGAAGTTCATTAGAATATGGGGTCAACCTTTAGGGAGTTATTAGTTAAGATCTATGGGTAGCATGGCTTGCCTAGAGGCAGAACAGAGAGTAAATTAGCGAAAGAAATTCATCAGTTAGCAATTTTAAGAGCTTAGTTTCAGAGCCCCAATAAAAGTAGATTCGTGTGGGATATAACAACGTCACCTCTGTGGCAGTAGTAGGGAAATAACAATACATGGGTGTAACTGCAAGTGGCCTGATTAGTGTGAAAATTAAGGAAAGGAATATATCAATTGATATAGGTGAAGCCTAATGAATGAATTCAAAAGATGGTACTCTTAAGATTCAAGACTCAATAGAGTCATCCTTTGTAGGGAGAGATAAGGAGCATCAGGATAAAGATCCCATTTTTAGGAAAATTTGGCAAGGTACTTAACAAAGGAGAACTGCAACCCTTTAGCTTAATGAAAGAGGAACCCTTGGGTACCATGGCCATTTGTATGTCCCCAATGTAGCAGAACTATGAGGAAAGATTTCAACAGAGGTCCATTATCCGCAATATCCTATCCATCTAGGATGTCCTAAGATGTATCAAGATGTTAATGAATGAATTAATGAAATGATATGAGAAAGAGCCTTATAGAGATTGTATTCAGGATATTAGTTGTCAACAGATAAAAATTAAGCATTAGAAGCCAGTGGTAGGCTCGAAACATTAAGGATCCGATGGAGATGGGAAATGATTAATATGGATTTCACTTAGGGTTTTTCTCGCTATTGCCATAAGTTGATTTTGTCTAAGTGATTGTTAATAGATCGACTAGCCAACTTACTTATTGTCGGTCAGAACTATTTTTACAACCAGGACCTACGCAAGATTGTATGATCAAGAAAATGGTTTACCTTCATGATGTCTCGATTTTATGACATTTGACAAGAGTATTCAGTTTATAACTAAGTTCTGAAGATCGTTTCGAAAAGAATTATGGGTGTTCTGATTAGCCCCATCCTCAGAAAGATATGCAAATTGAGCATATGACTTGGACGCTCGAGGACATGTTACGAGTTTGCATAGTGGGTTCTAAAGGGAGTTGGGATGACCACGTATCTCTTAGTAAGAAGCGTGCAACAACGGCTATCACGTTAAACATCAGAATGATACCATATGAAGCCTTAAATGAGCGAGGATATAACACTCATATTGGATAATTAGAAGAAAGTAAACAGAGTTAATAAGATCTTCTTTGAAGCATCAAGTCATAAATAAATAAAGTCACCCAACAGAAGATGTTGACTGCTTAGAATCTTCAGTAAGTCGTATTCAGATAGATAACAACAGAACTTAAAATTCCAAGATGGTGATTCTTGAAAGTATCGTCTATGAAGGGCGTGAGGAAGGTCGAAAAAGAGGAGCAAACTTAACGTTAGGTACACCGAATCGTAAAATGTTTTTCAAAGAATTGGCTAGGCGGCCTGTGAGCCGAGGTTACCTCCAGAAATTTAAGCAGTTCATCAAGTGTTTCATATGTCAACGTCATGAGAAATCCCTTCTGTATTACCCCGTAGATGATATTCATATTACAAAGAACTTATCGTATGAAGGGATTCCAGTTTCCCTCTTAGATCGGAAGCTACGAACCAAAGAAATAGCCTATGTTAAAGTGTTATGTAGAAACGATGATGTGAGAGGCTGAGAAGGACACGAAGCCCAAATATCCTCACTTGTTTCAGATAATCAGTTTATGATGACACTTGTGTGATATGATTTCCCTATTCATATCTTATAACTATGAATTTTTATGATGTGCCTTGTATAAGCCATGTTGTTGATACAGAGGTGACGAATATAGCCTAACCTACGAGATTTGACAATTGAGGTGACTTATGGTTAACCGTTTTTATTTCTGTATAAATAGACGGTCGTGAGAGGCTAATATGTCGTATTATGTTATTACGTGACCCTGTGTGGCATTGGATATGTTTTTTGGCTACTTGATAGGTTTGATTTAGTCTAGTTTATAGAAGAGACTCTAGCAAAATATTTTGTAAGTATCTAAGAGTTTTACATTTCGAGGACGATTGTTCCTAAGTAGGGAATGATGTTACATCCCATATTATTGTACACTGAGTTGCATCATAAGTTAGTTGACATAAGCTCGGAGAAGAAGATTATATTTAAGGTTACAAGTGCTTAAACTATGTTTAACAAGTTTTAAGTAACTATTGTGAATATTAGAGGTTAAACGAATGGAAAGGATTAAGTTTTGTCGAATTCCTAAGTTTGGTAATGAGTTACGATATGATTTATCCCAACTTTCCATAGGTATATCTACAAGTATATGAAGACTTACGGGGTGTATTAACTATCATATTCAAGTTCATCGAGTCTATCTTTCGAAGCATCAAACCGTTCATCAATCGAAGCTCTGTGCAAAAAGTTATGTACGTTTTAAGCAAATGCTGCAGAGCAGAATGAAAAAATAGTGGGAAGTACGGACCATTTTATGAAGTACGACCAGTATCCCAGATCGTACATTTGAGGCGGTGGAGGCTTATTTTTGTATATAAATCAGTGGAGCATGGTTTTAACTTCATTTCTAATCATTCTTGATCCAAAACACCCCAAATGCTCTCTCAGGGTTCATAGATAGTTCCAGGGTGGAATCAAAGGCCAACAAGATGAATCAACCGCTAGAACTCCATAGTGCTCGTTAGATCATTGTTCTTCTTCTTGTGGTTGATTTGGAGAGTCCTTCAAGATGAAGTAAGCTCATGTTTAGGAATGTTCTTGTTGGTCAAGGTAATACTATGTCTTATCTACATATGTTTGAGCTTGTCTAAGTCCTAGCTAGTTTGATTGATTAATAATTTGTAAGATAAAGGCCAGAGCTCATCATTTTGATGTTGTTGCATCTTGACTATTATGAAGTTGGTTATATGACTTTATGTGGTTGGAAATTATGAAAGGTGACTTGTGCACTGTTGTTGTTGTTATTATGTTAAGTATGGTAGGAAGAAGAGAAGTATGAAGAGATGTGTTGGTTATCTCTATAAGACAAGCTTGCCTCTTGTTGTCTTATTCTTGTTTGTTAGAGAGCTAAGTATGTAGTTGTTGGTTTTTGTGTTTTATTGTTGTTTTGAGGACTTGAGGAAGGTAAGAGAGATAGGGGAGATGCTGCCCATTTTGTTCTAGAATAAGATTAATGTTGGGTATACGATAGTTGAATCATCTGTGGCTTGACAATAGCATCATTTTCATTGTTGTAGATTAAATTGCATCAAGTAAACTCAAAGAGGTCATGGAACATGTTAGATATAGGTATGTAAGGCTTACCTTTTCTCTATATTGGCATGATCATAGAGAAAATGTTATAGAATTAATGCTCCCCTACCTGATCCCTCCTTGAAAGATGAAAGTATAGTTATTCTTGATTCTTGAACATATCATGTACCGTATCTGTCCCTTGTCAGGAGTACCTTCCGCACTTTATTGATATCTTTTGATTTGTCTCTCATCAGGAGTATTTTACTCACTTCATGATGTTTCTTGTTACATGATTGGTTCTGAGTTCTTATTAGATTGTAACGATTGTCATACATAGATCTATAATAGGCGGGGGTTAAAGACCTTGTGTCACTCCATCTTGTTCTTATTGGTCTTTGAGGTAATTCATTAATTATATATATATATGTATCTATTTTCTATCGAGCCACAGTATAGTCAGTCGGGTATGACACTTATATATGCACACCACTATAATTGCGTACGATAACACCCAATCCTATTATGGCCGAGTACAATATGCTGATTATATTGACCCATATATATATATATATATATACCGAGAAGGCCAACAAAGCCACAATGCACATCATTAGACTAACATGATATATATATATATTTGGGATTCTACAAGTTATTACATCTTGTTTGCCTTATAAGAGTTACTCAGAGGCCTTGTTGGCCCAAGTACATGTATATCCAGGGTACGGAAAATAGGTGGTACGCTCGGGCCGTTAGGCACTGGGTACCGGCCACACCCTCAAAGGTGGGAGTGTGACAAGAAGGGAGAACTAAACAAGAAAATGATAATAAAGAACCTTATTCCCCCATCATTCAAGGAATCAACTAGAGATACAAAAGAGCACACTCAATTGAGAATCTAATCACCTCCGTAAATTCTGGTGTTACAATAATATCCATGATAAGAAATCTATGTGCTTTCACTACCTACCTATCAATGATTGAGCAAAAAATCAATGAGGCTTTGTCGATGCTGACTGGATCATTGCCATGTAAGAAGAGCTTCATCAATTGGAAAGAAATAAGTTATAACATCTAGAACTAAAGCCCGAAAATAAAAGAGTTATTGGACTAGATGGGTCTTTAGGAATAAATTCGATGATCAAAGAGTAATCACAAGAAATAAGGCAAGGCATGTGGTAGAAGACTATAACCAAGAAAAAGAAATTGATAACCATGAAACCTTTACACCAGTATCTAGGATAGAAGAAATATGTATGCTCATTGCTTTTGTCTCCTACATGAAGTTCAAGCTCTATCAGATGGATGTCAAGAGTACCTTCTTGAATTGATACTTGAAGGAAGATGTGTATATGCAATAACCTACTAGGTTTGAGAGTCGTGAGTATCCAGATCATGTGTACAAACTAGATAAATCATTAAATGGACTAAAATAGGTACTAAGAGCATGGTGAAAGAATATTAAAATTTCTTCTTGACAATAGATTCACAAGGGGTAAAATTGATAACACCGTGTTCCTACTAAAAATAATTCAAGTCTGTTGATTGCTTAAGTATATGTGGATGATATTTTATTGGCGACACAAATGAAAATCTATCTAATGAGTTTGCCAAGCTTATGGGAAGTGAATTTGAGATGATCATGATGGGAAAACTGAAATTTTTCCTAGGATCACAAGTAAAGCAACCAAGAAAGCACAATGACAACAAAAATACATCAAGGACTACTTAAGAGATTTGACATGAATATCACAAAACCCATTGATATTCCGACAACCGTTACTACTCGACTGGACAAAGATGAAGCTAGTCCCTTGGTTGAGGGAAAGAAGTACAGGGGTATGATTGGTTCATTATTATACTTAACCATGAGCAAGCCTGACATTATGTTCAGTGTTGGACTATGTGTCAGATTTTAATCATGTCTAAAGGAATCTCACATAAAATCTTTGAAAATATTCTCAAATATTTAAAAGGCATACAAGAACTGGTCCTCTCCAATTGGAGGTTCTTTTGAAGTAATAGGGTATGTCGATGTTGACTATGATGGATACTTGGTGGATAGAAAAGTACCTCTATGATATCTCACTTTCTAGGTTCATGCTTAATTTCATGGGCTATGAAGAAATAAAACTCAGTAGCATTATCAACTGCAGCGACGGAGTATGTAGTTATTGTGGAACACTATGGTGTCAAGATTGAGAAAGTGTCAATATTTAGTGATAACACAAGTTTTGTGAACATGGAAAATGATCCAGTTCAACATTAAAAAAATAAAGCACATTGATGTTAGACACCTATTTTTAAGAGATAGTGTAGAAAAGGACATATCTCAATGGAATTCTGTAACATAGATGATCAAATTGCAAACATATTTACAAATGCTCTAAGCAGAGATAACTTTGTAAAGAATATCTTGGAGCTTGGACTACTCAAAATAGATTGAGAATCTCTATTACTTTCCTCAATGACTGACTACTTTAAATCTTAGTATTTCGTATTGTTGTTTTTTATGACGTCAAAAGCGGGAAAAATATAGAATAGCAGTTAATATATAGAGTTGTTCTGCATTGTTGATGAAAGAATCTAGTCCTTATGCTTATCATTGGCATATTGGACATGATTAGGTACTACAAACCTAGCTACATATAGAGTTGCAAAAAGTGGAAGGTAAGTCCCTTAGCAATATTAAGCAGGCCTACATACCTTGCTTAGACAGGAAACCTAGCCATCTACTAGGATGCAATGAATGGAAGGTTAAGACCTAGATTCCGACTCAGTGAGCTTACATACTTTGTTGTGTTCGAGGGTGAACTACTACAAGCTTACAAACCTTATGTAGTGAGCGTTAGTTGTATCAACATGAAACTATAAGCGTTGAACAACATTGGAGCTGGTTTCTAGAGGGAGACTATCAACATAGGAGTTATGCCAAAGGGGAGACGTGATCAAGAGCTGAAGAAGTTGATTAAGGGCGCATGAAGACATATGAAACTGCTATGTGCTTGTCATCATAAAAAGGGAGAAATTGGTGTCTCAATAATGGTGTAAAGCTTAAAATAAAGTTTTGATAATTAACAAACTATGTGTCAAGAGGCAATCAAGTATAAGGAAGATGTTGAAGAACCAGGAGTCCAAACAAATCTCAAAGGAACTAGTGTAGAAATCACAACAACATAGGAACTAGTCCTTAGAATGAAGACTGGAGATTGTCAAAGAGAAGTTGTTGCATGCCAAATTAGAGATTTGGAATTCTTGACTCAATCTTGTTCGATGGGAAGTTGGATTTCAAGTTATGAAAAGTTTACCATAAGTTGAAAACATGAAATTAACATTGCAATAGGAGAAAGATATTGTACGTGAATAAACAAGAAAAGAAGGAAATCCATATCAAATAAGGATAGGTTTTTGGACAAATTATGAAACCAATACTTGGATGGATTCATACTATTGAAGACGACAACCACACCTATATGAAAAAGACGTCATAAAGATTTGGAACTTGACCACATCTAAAGAGAAAGAAATCTAGAGTGAGAGCAGAGTCAACACCAGAGTCACGGGAGAGCCGACTACAATAACAATAAGTAACTTATTCCTATCAAGATTTATCATTTAGTTCTTGTATTGTAATAGTTAGGTTTTTAAGTGTGGTTTCAATTATTTACTATTCCTAGAATTTGTAATAGGTGTGTGTCGAGTTGTAAGGGACTTCTCTGACTGGGTAGAGTCATTGAAAGGAGAATAGAATGAGCCAACAATTTGGAACTGCTGAAGAAAAGAGAGAGTTGGGGCAGGGATAAATGGGATACATAGTCTAAAACTTAATACAACATATTGTCTAAAATACATAAGACAAAAAGTGAAAGATAAGACAAAGAAAGTCCGGTGCTAGGAAGGCATCTACAACTTACCCTGGACACCCGATAAGCTATCCAATGTGTCGTGTCCATGCTCCACTAGGATCTGGATCAATACCTGCACACAAAGGTGCAACAAGTGTAGAGTGAGTACGGAAATCACGTGTATCCAGCAACATCATCGACCGATCCTAACTATAGCAGTGGCGAGGGTTGGTACACCCAATACTTCTCTTCTTGCTTAATTAGTCAAGTTAAACATTTTATAAGCATTACAACCATCTAACTAAGGAATCCACAACCGACCGAATGATAAAGTACATTACCTTTCAAAGATCATACTAAAGTCTTCTAACCCTACCTCAATTAGGATAAGTTTAGCAATAAGGTTACAACCTACACCCAGTCGGGCATCTAAATCCTCATGATTACATCTTTTATCCAAATAAACAAGTTTACCATTAAAGGTTCAATCTTTTAGTTCTTATACTAAGGAATAAGTAAAGATCCCATATATATATCGTCCTTAACAATCCAAGACATAAAATCCCATCTTTATTAGCATTTCTAGCAATCAAGGTCATAAATATCCCATCTTTATGTCATTATCATATTGTCTCATATTTTCATCTTACATGAAGAATAAGCTACAAAGTGCTAGTATTTCTCTCCTTAAAAGTCACATGATCATAAAGTCTACCAGAAATCAACATCGAGTACACATAGTATCAAATACATACAAAGAATATAAATGAATGTAATGTAGATGATATGTATGTATATATGCAATGGCCATATGTACCCAATATACACACGAAGTTGCAGTAGTTGTCACATGACCCATGTGGGACTCATGAGGTCTATATACCCATCTGATCCCATTGGATACCAGCTCGGTGGCTGAAGTATCATCATCAGTCATCATTCTTGTATCATGTACCATATCCCAAAGCATACTTCCTAAGCTCCTCTCAGTAATATCTCAACAGTTCAATGCCAAATATAGATATATGAATGATATGGATATGTGTACACCATGAAATCGGCATAATCAATACATTCAGTATTTATCAGTTTCTTTTCAAGTATTTAGATGAGATGTGGAGTGATGAATGCATGACAATTTCAATCAAGGATATAATACCAAACATGGCTACAAGCCCAAATAATCAGCAATCATACCAAACCTAAGCGGATTTATGCATCGCACTCATGGCCCGAAAGATAAACACGTAATCTCCTTCAAGTATATTAACTAGTTCATCAGTTACCCAAGTTAAGTTCATCGGTCCCCGTATTTGTGCTCGTCATCTCATTAATACAGGACCTCCAATTCCCCATTACTCTCATTTGTTCATTAACATCATACCAATAAATAAACGTTATACTAGAGTCTGGTTAGTGTCAACTTGCCTTATTATGAAGTCCCATAGCTCATGAATGACTCCAAGCTCGGTCTGCGCGAAGATTAATCCTCCCAAAAGCTCCATCATATACAAACTTACTGAACGAGTTCAATCTAGTCAAAATGGTAATCTACAAGGTTAGACGAGTCCAACGATACCCATATTACTATACTTTATTTTGAAATCCAAAAATGGACCCAAAAGCCAACCCCGAGCCCACAAGGGTAAAGCTAAAATTTTATTGCAAAATTGGTTTACCCATAGTCTAATTAGTAAGAATATCGAAAAACTTTGAATCCATAAATCGACCTTCAATTTAAAATTTTACTTGAAAACCCATTTTCATGGCAAACCCCAAATTTCCAAGCTTAAATCATAAATTCTATGACTTAATTCCATAATAATCGAAGGTAGAATGATAAAAGGGATGTTATAAACTTACCCCCACCAAGAAATATGAAGAACGCCCTTGAAATCACCCAATTCCGAGCTCCCAAGCTCCCAAGCTCCCAAAATCGAAATATGAACAATGAGGTTCGAATTGGAGTTTTATTCTACCTAGTAGTCCTCTTTTATTCGCGACCGCGGGTCCTCTCACGCGATCGCGGGACCCTAAAGAATCAAACCTTCATGATCATGACCCAAGGCTTCGAGACCGCATTTACCAGTTGAGACAGAAGCTCGCGATCATGGTCTGTGCCACGCGACCGCGAAGAGCAACATCAGTAGATGCACACCAGATTTTTCTAGTGTGTTCCAATTTGGGAAATGACCCTTGGAACCCATCTGGAACCTCCTGGATACAAACCAAATGTGCATTTTGATCATAAGACACGCTCCGGACTTGCTAGTACACTTGAAACACCCAAAAAAGGTCGTCTTGACTCGATGTTGACCATGGTCAACTCCAATTCTTACTTTAACTAGTTTCTCCATCAATGACCCAAAACTCGTTCAGAAACCCATGAACACCAACCAAGAGTGACTCTTGACTATAAACCACGCTACGAAGCTTCTCAAATCAATGAAACACCCATACGAGGTCGTTAAGACACGCTTATCCATAAAAAATGTCGTAACTTTCTCAAAATGACATAAATCTCAACCAAGTACCCTAATCTCACCCAAACCCCTCGGGACCCAAACCAATGACCGTACTAAGTCATAAATGACATTTTGGACCTAATGGAATTGACAAAACTTCGTAAAAGATGCATTCACCCAAAAGTCAACTATGAGTCAAACCTCTTATTCTCTTCAACTTTAGAACTTCATAACTCACTAAAATAAATTTAAAACTCACCCAATTACCTCGGGAACAGCGCCACCCATACCCGCAAGTCACAAATACCTAAAATAAAACTACAGAAAGGGTATTTTTGGGAAAACAAGTCCAAAAGTTCAAAATGACCAAACAGATCGTTACAGTTGTAACCTTCAACTTGTTGCTTGTGTTTAGTAAAGATTGGAAAAAAACCTTCAGGAGATAGGTCATGGTTTTTTCTCCCTTGAGCAAGGAGTGTTTCCATGCTAAATACTTGTGTTGATTTTACATTCCGCACTTTATCTTCTTGCATAATTACCCAAAGAACCTGATTTTTTGAGTATATATGTAGTAGCCTGATTCTAACAAAAAAATGTTGAATAATTAAATTCATATATTAACTTAAAGATTTTGTTGCAATCTTTTATCTTATGTATAAATTCTATGTTTATTTTGATGACCCAACTTTCAAAGGACTTATTCAAAAATTAGTTCATCTTTTTCGGATCTTATTTTAATATGACCCTTACTTTTAAGTTTTAATACCTTATTTTAGGATTAAATACTTTGTAAAGGTCGATATAATCTTTTGGGACTTATTTGAGGGGTTCGGGTTGGGACCCTTGGGGCTCGGATGGTTTTTAGAACAAAATATCACAAAATAAAATGTGTAGTTTTTTCTGCTACTAGTGTTGATCATCGCGGCCACAAGGCACATTGGTGCAATCATGAGATGCCAACTAACTGTGCTACACGAACGCGAGGGTTTGGAGCACGTTAGCACAGGGTTGGGTTGGGGTTGATTGCGGTCAATTGGCCTACGTGATCGCTGAAACTATGCCCGTGAATGCAATGAGGAAGCAATACACAGGCCGTGATTGCGGACGTGAAGAATGGAACATGATACCATAAATTTGACAGATTCAGAGATTTCAAGTTATTTCATTATTTTTGGGTGTTGGTGTCTCGGATTAGGGCGACACAAAATAGTACATTCATCACTAAAGTTTGGGTAAGTGATTCTAACTTGGTTTTGATTAAGTATTTCGATTACCCATTAAATATAAGACCTCGTTTATGTATTTTTGAAGTAAAATTTGGGAGATTCTGCCCTAGGTTTAAAAGAGTGAAAATTGAGGATTTGGGTATCGCTATGACATCAAATTTAAAAACTAATTATAGATATGCACTCATAGGGTTTGTGGGTAACCCGAAAACGTAATCAATTTCCAATTTTGCTCACGAGCTCGGGCTTGACTTTTAAGTTGACTTTGACCTAGTCTAAATTTTCCATATGGATATTTACGTTGGATTCATCTAACCTCGTAGGTATTTTTTAATAGATCGAGCTCATGTGATTGATTTGGGAAAGGAAAGACAGTTTGGCTAGAGTTGTTTCAGACCTATGTAAGTTAAGACTTTGACATAAATGAAAGATTAATTTCAAATTAACTTGTTTACCATAAATTATGTGTTTAAGATTTAGAGGACTCGAGATTCAATGGACACTGGTCTCCCTGTGACCGTCCCCAAATATCTCACAAACCACATTTACTTGTTGCACTAATTGTACCAATTGGCCTTTTAGCCATCGCTATCTTGCTCATCTAGTTGGAGACTGCTACCATATTAGTTCTAAGTGTAATTATACATATCATTCTGAATCTTTTTTCATATAGTTTTTTAGGGTGAGAAAAGGCTTTGCATTATTTTGAGATTTTAGTTTTTCAATTTTATTTTTTAGGAGAAGGGAAAATATTGATTTAAGTTTGCGATATAGAGTAGATATACTCCTCGTTAAAAAGTAGTGCAAATATACGTTGTTACACAAGTGGTGCATATTCACCCTTTTCGTTAATAGACCATATTTTTAAAAATTATTTATCCCATTTTTTAAAATTAAAATTTATCTTTTTACTTTAATTAGGATGGATATTATTCGACGTTGGTCGGAAAGGTAAAAAATTAGGAGATGGACGGAAGTTTCGATTAGTTTCATGAACAGAATTTGAAGTGAGAGTCTCCATTTATAATGTCTTGTTTATTTCGTTAGTTGGAAGGACGGTGTGAAAAGTTTCTCTGGCCTCAGCTCCGGCTGCCTCGGAACTATAAGGAAATAAGGTTTGTTTCGTTAACAGTTTAGAAATAGAAGTTAATGTGAATTTCATATGTCGGGTAAGAGTTCTCACCGGTAGTGCAGAGGACATGGCGTCGGTGGCGATGGCGTCGGTGAAAGCATTGGCGACAAGGAGGTGGAAGGAAGGAGCAGAGTGCTTCATGAAATTTGGACTAACATTGGGTAAAAATTACCTTTTTACTTTTACTTTTTAATTTTTAATTTTTAATTTAAAAATGGGGTAAATGATTTTTAATTTGAAAAAAAGGGCCGGTTAATGAAAAGGGCAAATATGCACCCTTTGTGTGATGGCGAGGTATATTTGCACTGTCTTTTTAATTAGGGATATATCTGTTCTATATCGCAAAGTTGAGAGGTATATTTGTCTCTCTTCCCTTATTTTAATAACTCAAATACATTTTAATATATTTATTTATGTGGTTTTTAAGAAATTTATATTTATTAGTATGGGATACATGAGCAACACCCATACTCTAGAACTACTAAAAATAAATAAATGACGTGCCATATTTTTATTTGATGTGGATTCTAGTACCATTGCAATTAAGAAAAAACAACGTCATATGTAGGGGTGGGCATATATCGGTTTATATCGGTTTTGTATCTGAAAAATATGAACCGAATAAAAATCGTTTTTTTAAAAAAAATTGAATACAACTTTTTTTTTTTAAAATCGATATGTTAGGTTTATATCGCCGAACATATCGGATTATATCGTTTTTTCTAGTGGCCGGGCCGGGTCGGGAATTTTTATTTTTTTAAAAAAATTGAAATTTCAAAACTGAAATTGACATTCACACCTACACTATCATGAAATTTCGACGTTGAAATCTATTGTGTATCGTGAGATGTTTACTATAGAAAAAGGAAAATTAAAAACGGATTTGGGGGAAAACACAAATTGATTAGGAAAACGGACGTATTTCTAAAAGTTGGTTGCGCCAACCGCCAATTTTTAAAGTTTTGCCAATTTACAACTACTTTCTCTCCCTACATTTTATGTCAATGCTTCCATGATATATTAATCAAGTTCATGCCGCATGCGACTTCCATAAAAGATTCATAGATTTGCTTCAATGGCTATGATTCAAGAGATAGTAGTAACCTAAAATAAAAAATAAAAAAATATTTAATTCGGTTTTTCTGTTCGGTTCGTATCCAAAATTTAAAAACCAAACCGAATCACAAAATCCTGATTCGGTTCGATTTTTCAAAAAATCATTTTTTTTTAAAAAAAAACCGAGAAAAAATCGAATTTCGGTTCGGTTCAATTTTTCCGATTCTCTGGGTTTTTTTGCCCACCCCTAATCATATGAGTCTAAAATGTCAATTATATCATAAGTGTCTTAGATGAAACCTCGTCAAGTGGAGAGATCCTGATAAAAAACGAGATAAGTAGAGGTATCTATCAGACTATTTAATCTTTATATACTTCCTCCGTCCAAAACAGATTGACATTTTTTATTTTTCGAGAGTCAAATGAGTTGTTCTTTGACCATAAGTTTTTCAAATGTCTTTTAAATATTTTAAATTATTACTTATGGTAACATATATTACTATTTACATAATTTCAGATATGTAAATTTTATCAAAAATTGAAAGATTTTATGTTCTAACACAGAATCAAAAATAGAAAGTTTGACTCTCGAAAAACGAAAATTGTTAATCTTTTCGGAATAGAGGGAGTATAAAATAATTTATTCTAATTTTCCAAATGACCTTTCTAGCACCATTTAAAATCTAAGATCTTTACGATGAATTCTTCGTCCCTCTCCAATTTCAATTTCTTCCTAAAATGAAATGATCAACCCACAAAAGAAATATAGCAAAATGCCAAACTTTTCAAAATTCAAAATCCCGTCAACGGCTAGCTAAAAATACGAAATATCCAGCTTGGCAACCTAAGTACCACGTGTATATTCTCCAAACGTTAAAATACACTATCCTATTATTCCCTCCCAAATATAAATTCAAAACTTAGAAAGCATATAAATAAATATAAACTTAGAAAGCATATAAATAAATATAAACTTAAAAAACAAAAAAAACAAATACAATACTGACACAAAGCTTCAATCACGCCCCTTCTCTTTCTCTTCACCTCCATGGAAGAAGATCAAGAATTTATACCCGGCTCGGCGTTTTCTTTTTCTCTTTCACTACATCAGTTTCTCCTTCTCCTCGGCGGCTTTCGAGCTGCTATTCACAGCCAAGCCAACCCGTAAAAGCAAAAAGGCAGCTTGCCTGGGTGTCTCTTCAAGGAAGGCTTGTCGGCGCAGAGGAAGCAACGTCTGCTAGGAACATTGGCGGTGGGTTAAAACCTAAAGAAGCGGTTTCTTGGGAACTGTTTAGCCCGATTCATCGGATTCTTATAGTTGCTGTTGTTGCTGTTGCTGCTGCGAATTCGAAGAAGAATAAGCAGATTTGTCGGCTGAAGAAATCTGTTGAACTTAGGGTTAGTTGTGCTTGTGTTTATTTTTGGTAAATGGGTTTTTTGTGTATGTCCTTACATTATTGAGTAAAGTACTGGTTTTATTTATTGTTAATTAACTGTTTAATGCTGCTGTTACCACCTCTCCTCTTCATTAATAATTTCATTTAATGGGATCTTTTTTGAATTTTTGACGGGTAATTTAATAGGATTTATTTCTTTTAGTTTCGGAAATAACCTTTCTACTTAGCAAGGTAGAATTAAGGTGTGTGTACACTCTAACCTCCCCAGACCCCACGTTGTGGGACTTCACTGGGTATGTTGTTGTTGTTGTTGTTGTTGCATTAGTACTCTGTTCTTTTTCATTTTTTGGTTTTTCTGTTTATAAATTAAATTCACTTATTTTGCTTCTTAAATATTATTTTCAAAAAGTTAAAAGCTATTTAAATCAAGTACTGCCTTTGTTCCAAATTACATAAGAGGTGTTGATTCACTAATGTAGCCCAGGATGTTAGAGTTGAAAGTTTTGTCGGATAGAGAAAACAACAACAATCACAACAACATATCCAGTGTAATCTCACAAGTGGGGCCCGGGGAGGGTAGATGTACGCAGACCTTACCTCTACCTTTGTAGCACAGAGAGGTTGTTTCCGAAAGAACCTCGGCTCGAAAGAAAGGAAAGGAAAGGAAAGGAAAGGAAAGAAATGAAAAATAAAGGAAAAGGAATTCGACGCAGACAGAAAAAAATAGGATAACAAAAAAAGCAAAATACAAATCGAAAGCGTAATAGTTAGTGATACACATCGAAGAATAGACAACTACACAGTTACTAAATACTACTACTAAGGATACACATCGAAGAATAGACAACTACACAGTTTCTAAATACTACTACTAAGGATATGTGTGGAGGGCCATTTAATCAAATTTAAAAGTTTACTTAAATGTATTACTAGTATTCTTGAAAGTCCTGAAACTGTATAAAATAATATTGTTAGTGCAAGAGTTTTAAGTTTTATGCAGCAACGGTTGAAAGTCCTTACTGATGATGTTACATATGGATGTTCCTAAATGGTAAGTGTCATTTAAATTGGGATAGAAACTGTTTTTGGATGAATTTTTGTCTCTTCCGGTTTTTCAATTCTTCTTCTAATATGTGCAGGATCAAGTGCTCTTAGGTATGCAACAGAAGCTGGACACATTATGTGAACAGGTTAACTATTTCAAGGATCAGCCAGAGACTGCAGCAGATACAAATGACTATTTTCTTTGTGAGCAACACTTGAATCAGTCCAACAACTTTTACGAGGTAAACAATCCTGACTGGCTCAATTAGGCCCTTGTAGTATTTTGCTGAAAATCAATTCTGATCCAAGGGAGAGGAGGTGATTAGTTATGAAATGCCTCCAGCAGCAAATCATATAGAAGAACAGTAGAAACTAGTATGGAATTGAGGTAGTTGTTGTTTATTTTTGTACTCCGTTGGGACTTGAATCCGGTGCTTACCGTTTCTTTCCTCTTAACTAGAGGAATATGATCAAGGGAGAAGAGATGCTTAAATTTGAAATGCCTCCAGAAGCAAATCAGGCTGAACCAGAGGAGCGACGTATGTCTGATTTTTCAGATTGGGCTGCTAGTGTGACTTCCTCTGTAGACATTCAGGTAACTACAATATCTATTAGATTTGTAGATTATGTAATGAACTAGCATTGAGCTTTGCTTATGAATCTTTTGTTTTCCAATAGTGTATCCCACATTAGAATTTCTCATCTTATGGATATTCATGTCTAAGAAATTAGATGACCACACTTTCCAACAGAAAAAAAAATGTTCCCAAACGGATGAATATGCACTTCTTGAGCTTGGATATCCTGGAAATTTGGTAACGTGCATTCAAAATTTCTAAAGGCAGCTGAATTTCAGTGTAGGCTGCTTGGAGTTTAGTTGATGCAGTGGACCAATTTGCAAACTGTTGTTCAAATTAATTCATTAGTTTGTTTTTCCCTTATACGTACTTCGGCTTTTAGAAGTCAAAGTCAAATAGATAATCACTGATGTAACCACCATTTAGATACCGTGTTAACTCTTGTCTTTTAAATCTTTACTGATGAGACATAGAAGTTGCACATTCTTTGTTGAGATACAAGGGTCTAGACATGATTGTAACTCTTCCTTAATCATTCAATAGGGAGCGTGAAAAATCAAGCGTAAGGTCTTGGCATCGTTTACTCTCCACGACCTAGGATAATTATGTTTCTTGCTTTTATATGTTGATGGCATTTGCTGAATAAAATAGCGAGCTATAACTGCAATAAAGATCTTGTTTCTTTTGGCTTATGCACAAATGTTGGTGTTTTCAACAAATTGATTCTGAAAGATTTTGCCTAAAGAAGTTTAGCATTGAACTAATTCAGAGAGACAATAAATAATTCCCGACCACCGTGGCTCTAATTTGCAACATATGTTATTCCTTTCAGCTGAACACTTCAGCAGTTGAACAAGATTTTTATAATATCCGGAAGGAATGTGAAGAAAAAGATGCCACCATCAAGGAGTTATCCACTTTTCTTCAATCATCAGAAGCTTTTGGTGCAAAGGTACCGTAACATGTATTTTTTTTTATACAATATTAAAGTAGAAATGTGTGCGGCTTTGTACAAGCCAATGTGGTGAATACCACTCTTACAGTTACTTATAATTTTGTTCCATTGGTTTGGTCTAACAGAGGATTGGAGAGCTGGAAGATATCATCCGCAGAAAGAATATGATTATAACAAAACTCAAGAAAGATATTTTAACCTTAGAGCAGAAGGTAATGATGCCTCTTAACAAATTCTAGCAGTCTGTCTGTATATTTGAAAGAACATGTTGCAACAGAATGTTGTCAAGTTATTCAACAAAATTTGCTACTAGTTGTGGCAAAATTTTGATTTAAACTACTTTTTGTAAATGTCCCCATCAATTATACCTACTGATTAATGATGTGATGTCTGAGAAAAAAGTGGTCTTTTAAACTGAATTACGGTCTAATCTTGACAGTATATTTACTTGAGCATATTTGAATTCTTGAAAACAGAATGCTTAAACTTTATGTTCCAAACTAAAATTTATTTCTACTTATTCAACTAGTAATTTGATTTACTAGGTCTGCGCAAAGCGTGAACCTTTTTTGGCAAAATCTTAGAAATCAGTTTTTGTGCTTTATGATTGAATTTTGGCATTTAGCAGGTCGTGAATCTAACAAGACTTAGAAGACCATCTTTTTCTTCAACGAGATCAAAGGGGGTGCAGCTTCCTCCGTTGACAAACAACATCCTTTATGATATGGACAGTACTACTAGTCCTTCATCTTCAGATCCAGATAGCTCCCCAAGGAGAATACCTCAACCTCTTTTTTTTAGTCAAGATATCAGCATTTATCACAGTGAGAATACTTTAAGGGAAAACCAGAAACAGGAGCAGGTCGACAGCTTACCTTTATTAGTGAAACCAACAGATAGACATCCAAAGTCACGACCAGTAAGCCCCTTGAAGGAGAAATCATTGAATCAGACACATGATTCAGTCTCCAGATTGAAACCAAAGCAGGCATCATCTATTAGTGCAGAATCTAGGAGGAGGCGACCTCCTGTTGCTAAGTCAAGGGATGTGGTTGCACAAAAACGATGGCTTTAGTAAGTATTTCTCTTTCTAACTCATGAGACTGCAATTAATAGATTTAACTTTCAAACACTTGGTCTTTTGTCCCTCTAAAGACCTTGTGCTTCTCTTTGTATGCTAACTTCCATGAATATAGTATTATCAAAAGCTTTACGGAATGATCAAGAGAAACCTATGTAGCGTATGAGTTATTATGTGAAATCGAGAGAAGGTATGGAGACTAACTTGATTCATTACTCAAAGAATACATTGATATAAATACATGAACGGAATCACCTAACTATGGTAACTAGATATGCAAATCCCTACAAATCAACTATAGTATTATATACATAATAATATAGATTTCTATAGGGATTCTACAACACTCCCCCTCAAGCTGGAGCATAGGTATTAATCATGCCCAGCTTGTTACAAAGGTAATCAACTCGAGTTTAGTTCAACGCTTTTGTGAACAAATCAGCTAGTTGTTCTCGTGTCTTCACGTAGCCCGTGGAAATCATGTTTTCCTAATATTCTCACGAACAAAATGACAGTCAACCTCAATATGTTTAGTTCTTTCTTGATATACCGGATTTGAGGCAATATGAAGAGCAGCTTGATTATCACACCAGAGTTTTGCTGGAGTATGATACTTCAATCCATTTTCGGTTAAAAGATGATGTATCCACATAATCAGACACGTAGATTGTGACATAGCTCTGTACTCGGATTTTGCACTGGATCGAGAGACAACACTTTGCTTCTTACTCCTCCATGATACTAGGTTCCCTCCAACGAAGACACAATAACCTGTAGTAGATCTCCTATCAATTTTAGATCCAGCATAGTCTGCATCCGCAAAACACTCAACATGAGTATGGCAGTGATTGCTATACAATATGCCAAGTCCAGGAGCTCCTTTTAAGTAACATAGAATCTGTTCCAAAGCTTCCAGTGTTTGACCGTAGGTGCGGACATGAACTGGCTAACAACACTTACTGGAAAAGCAATATCTGGATAAGTTACAATGAGCCATATAATAACTTCTAGCTCCCTTTATGACACAATCATTGCATCATGTAATAGAAGAGGATGACTAGGCCGAAGGTAACTACCAAATGGATGACTTGGTCGAGAATGGGTAAGGTGCTAAGGACAAGGAACTATCTAGAACGTGATTTCATTCATGCACTTGAAGACACCAATGAGGCCTAGAGAACTTGGACGGTTGGCCGAAGCAATGCATCTTGCCATTCACTCAAGAATACACACTCATGGAAAAAGTTCTCATCGGACTCCACGAAGATGGTTCATGAGTACATGCCAAGAAGGGATGATTCTCAACATCATCTAAGAAGACCATTTATGAACTAACTAGTTCATGTGTGAAGGATGCCAAGGAATGATCTAGAGTGCATAGAAGATTGGGATTCATCCCCTACTCCAAAGTCGACCCTTCCCCTTCCCCGTTCCCACCTTGGCCGAACCCTTTATTTGCCCTTCTAGAATAGTCCATATAGTAGTATAAATAAGACCCTTATGTTTATGTAAAAATCAAAGTTGATGAATAGAAAAACTTGAGTTTTACTCAAACACTAAAGTATTCAACTTGTGTGGGCTTTCGGTTCTTGTGTGAACCAACCCCTTAGTGTAAGTTGAACCTAGGACTTGTGTGACCTAGTTAAACCCAAGCTAAGGTCCCTTCGGTGTAAGTTTGGTTAGGACTTGTGTGACCTAGCTAAGCCCAAGCTTAAGGAACCCTTTTGGTGCGAGTGGACGTTGGACCTTGTGTGATCTAACCAAACCCAAGCCTAGGGTCTATCATAAGGTTACCGGCCACCCTCACTTGGCTTATTCATGAGCTTGTACTTGGCAACCTTAGTCAAGACCCTGTCCAATTGGCCAAACTCATCTTGGTGTCGACTCGAGCATTAAAACCCTCGTGTCATTATCCTTGTTATATCGACCGTCCTATACTTGGTTTGTACTCGAGTTTGCACCTAGCATCCCGTGTTCATTCCTTGTTCAAACCACCATCTCCTTTCTACCACTGCATCCCACAAGACTTCCCAAACACCCACACTCAAAGCCACCAATCGAAACCACTCACAATTCAGCCGTGTCATCCCGACAACACCAAACAGCCCACTACACACCCCAATCAAGAACCTCATTGTTTCAGTAAACTTCCGACATCCTCCAACACTAAATTAATAAAGTCCGATCACTAGAACAATCTTCAACGTGTCTACAATTACCCCATAAAATGCCTAAACCCAACTCTCCCTAAAATTACCCGAAATAGCCACCAATCACCACACTGCCGGCAGAGTTTAGTAAACCCGAGAACCCCATTTCCGTCCCATTTTTGAGTTGACCCGTACACAACCAAACTCCGACCCACGTACCCGCTTACACCCCTCCTTATATACATCATTTCCATTTGTCAAGACTGTAGAGGTCATCAGATACATGTCATTTACCAATAACATGATTTGTGGTAAGATCACGAAATAGACAATGATCCGGAAAGAATGAGATATAACATTTAAGGTCTCTGGTAATTTTACTGACTGAAATCAAATTAAAAGCCAAATTTGGTAGACTCAATACAGATGAAAATGTAATAGAGGAGGTTGGTTTAACAGTACTAAATCCAACACTATTTCATGTTGATCTATCAACAATAGTAACTGGAGAGGGTGCTTTGTGTGACTGAAAGCTAGAAAAAAGTATTAGGATTACCTGTCATATGATTTGTGGCACCTGAATTGATCACCCATTTATTCGAAGAGGTGATGAGACATGTTTTATCTGACTCGACGGAGAAACTCTTCAATATTTTTTGATATTGAGAGAATTTTGCAAACTCGTCCGCTGAAATCAAAATTGTTTTCTCAGATGATGGACTAGAACCAGACATTTTCAACTATTAGTCGAAAAATAGTTGAAAAATAAATTACAGATGTCGACTCGTAACGAGGGCAACAACCAAATCAACAAGACTTATGAATAGGTATAATCTGCCAACAAAAATGTCCCTCAAACCAAAAAAGATGATTTTTGCAATGCCGAGACCTGAAAACCCAAGCTGAAAATAGTCTCGAACAGACCTCAAAAAGAATTAATGAAAGCGTGAAACTTTACTCAAGTCTTAGAAATATATAGTCATAAATAGTCTCCAAATAGAATTCTTGAATCTAGACAGTACCACCAGAAAGGTTCAAAATAAAATTTGAATCTGAGATCTACAAAATGACAAAACCCAACAAATACCAAAGCCCAACACTCAAAATTAATGGTGGTTGGAAGAAGAGATCTTTCAAAGATCTACGCTAGAGACAAAAATATGAAGTGAAGAACATACCTTCTGAAGAGAGTTTTAGTACCAGAATATGTCGTGAATGACGAGGCTATACCGGAGCAGCATGCCAAAATCAGTTCTGTCAGACCACGCACCGGCGAGTGAAATTGGAGATGGCTCTTGTCGGAAATATCCTTCTGTCTCTTCTTATGATGGTGGTGAGATAAACTGGTCACTCCTTAGGGTGACCCAAATAGTGTAGACCTCTCAGGGTGCCAGAAACGTATGGAATTTCTGAACGACGACTTTGAGCCCTAGTGGCTTTGATATCATGAAATTGAGAGAAGGTATGGAGTTTAACTTGATTCATTACTCAAAGAATACAGTAATATAAATACATGAAGAGAATCATCTAACTATGATAACTAGATATGCAAATCCCTACAAATCAGCTATAGTATTATATACATAATGATACAGATTTCTATAGTGATTCTGTAACATTATGTAGAGAACAAAGACACACAACAACATTGTTTAAACAGGGAACACTAAAATTAGCCTTCTTTATTTTTCTTATTGTGGTTAACTTGTCATCCTTTCTTCAGGCTATCGGACGTGAATGTTACAAGTAGAATAGATTATGCAAAGTAGAAGAAGTTGGTGGCCTGGTATCTGGACCTGAAAGAGCTTCAGTATAGTTTCATCAACCTCTATGGCTGCTTCTGCACCTCTATCATTTCCTTTGACAATGATGCCGAATTGACAGTATTATATTTAGGTAGTGAAATAGTAGAGTACATGAAAGTGATATAACTAGTCTTATATTTAGTTAACTTATTGTTATATTGTAGCAAAGATGAAATGTGTCAATTATGCAATTTTGGGATGTCGCCTGAACTAGCAATTATGCTTCCTATTTATTGCTATGAGATGATACATTTTCATTTGGTTACTTGGAGGTTTTCTTGTACTTTTCATGGACATATGAAAATGCTCACAAGTGCAATAGGCCCATTAATAAAATGTAGTTTTATGTCCCAAGCCTGTTGGCCCAATAATGTGATTGAGTTTGTCTTCAGTGGTTTGACATGAGTTGGGCTTACTTTTCCATTTTCTTGTGTGTAAATAGAGGTTGGAGAGTTAGGGTTATTTGGTTCAAGGTATAAGCAAAAGGAGCATGGGCTTAAAATTTTCTACAATAAATAGAGCGCGTTTAGTTTGCAATATAAAATTTTGTATTGCTAATTTAATCTTTGCATAAGTACAATTGTTGGCTTTTGGTATAAACCTCTGAATACTAATAGTGCACAATCTTGCATAACATTGATGCATAATTGGCATATGAACCAAACAAGTTAAGAATACAACATCACGCATGTCAGAAAAATCCTTACTGGGGCCTAGAAATAAATTTGATCATTGTATGGGCCAACTTCACTATTTTGAGTGACTTGTCCTTGTGTCGAGGGTCTATCGGAAACATCTCTACCTCTCAAGATAGGGATAAAGTCTACATACACTCTATCCTCCTCAGACTCCACTTTGCGAGATTTCACTAGGTATGTTGTTGTATAGGCCAACACTTGACTTCATCTTTTTGGCTCCAATAAGTTAACACATAAAAGTAGCATCGCTTGCTTAGAGAAAAAGGAACGTTTTGACTAGATAATTATCTCGTAGATTTTAATTAATTGAATAAAAGTCGCTATCGCTTGATGGAATACTCAAACTCGGATAACCTCTAAAATGTATGGTATCGCCAATAGTCTATTACCTACCAATTCATTGTAGATACTCCATGATATCCCTAAATTTTATTATCCACTAATTCTTATTTATTTTGTGGAAAACGCTAATCTAATAGATAGGAGATGGTGGATGAAAAGGATTGGTGCAAGAAAGAGATCTTTTAAACAAGTATTCCACTTAAATACTTGACAATACGAGGTGTTTTTTTTTAGTCAAAGTAATTTGCTTTAGTGGTACAGTTTTGGACTCAGCCAACAACCTATTTGTATACGGTGAAAATTGACACAACACGTGGCATGGTCTAGATGTGAGAATCGAAGGAGATGACAGAATTATGCACTGAATGAAAGTTGCATCGGGGTAAGTCCGAGTACCAAATCAAGATCGGGTAGTGACCGAGCCAAGTGACGCCGGATGGAGGACCGGGGAAGCTCAACGCGTACCCATTCCGGATATGGCGCTAGTCGTTCCTCTTTGTTCATTAAGTGGTTGTTATTCTCATTTAATTGCATTTAGTTAAGAAATGATTATCAGACGTAAATGGCTTGTATTGATAGCTATAAAAGGAGTCTAACCTTCATGTTGGAGGAACATCCCATTTTCATTTGACATTTGCACGATTTTGTTCATTGTAATCATAATCTTTAAGCTCTCATTGTTGGGTCGGAACCGAAGCAATTAAGCTAAGGCCCTGGTCAATTTTACTAAAGGAATTCATCTTGGTTCATGGCAATTCAGGCTATATTTGTTACTTGTTATTTTCATTTACTTATTTACTATTAATCGCTTATCACTTTATATAACAAATTCATCCACGTATCCTTAAAACTACTTACAAATTCAATTGTACCTTTTTTGGGGTAATAGTTTGACGCCCACCGTGGAGCTAACGATAATTGTGGTGATTTGTTCAAACTCAAATTTCTCTTGTTCTTTTGAGATATTGTGAAAACAGGTTAAGTACTTGTAGAATGGCTAGTGAAATCCACGTTGAGGTTAGCAACCACGATGACAACAACAACGGTGACAATGGTGCTAACAATATCAATAACAACAATGGTGGTTTGCCTGTTGATCCGATAATTGTCGAGCATCGGAATAACTCCCTGATTTCACCCCAGGGATCCAGAAGGTCACGTGAGAAAACACCGAACGATGCTGAGGATGGCAAAATAAATTTGGCTAGAATATTTAACATGCTGAAGGAACAACATGAGGCTATTACACAATTACAAAAGAAGAGCAGCGGGGCAAGTGCTGCGGGATGAAACTCATCCCATACGGGATGAAGATTAAGTTCGAGAGAAAGATCGAGTCGAAGGAGATGGCACTAGTTCGGGGGAAAATGAATCCTTGGAGGTCTTGAAAATGCTCCAAGCTTTGACTAAGCAAATGGATACTAATGAAAAGAAGGTTGGAACTTACAATTCATGGGTAGACCAGGTTTTGGGAGAGCCTCCGATCCTGAAGGGACTTGACTCGAAGAGCTACATCCAGTTGCCATTCCTACCGAGTGCAGCACCGAAGTTGATACCGAAGAGGTTTAAGATGCCTGATCTCCCAAAGTACAATGAAACTACAAATCCACAGAAGCATGTGACGTCGTACACTTGTGCGGTAAAGGGAAATGTCATGCACCCGAATGACATCGAATCGGTGTTGCTGAAGAAATTTGGCAAAAAACTATCCAAGGGAGCAATGACATAGTATTCTATGTTATCTGAACATTCTATTAACTCGTTTGATATGCTTGTAGATGCTTTTATAAAGGCAAATGTCGTAGCAAAGAAGGTTCAAGAGAGGAAAGGGGATATATTCAAAATTGCTCAGAAGGATGTGGAGTTTCTGCGAGAGTTCGTGACAAGGTTCCAAAAGGAACGTATGCTTCTTCCCCGGGTACCGGATGAATGGGTAGCGGAAGCCTTCACCAAGGGATTGAATCCTAGGAGTTCTAGTGCCTTTTTAAAACTAAAGGAGAACTTGTTCGAGTTCCTGGCGGTGACATGGGCGGACGTGCACAATAGATATGAGTCTAAAATCTGAGTGGAGGATGATCAACTCGAACTTCTTCCGGGGTCAGTAGGACGGAACAAGAATTATGATAAATCAAATAGAGTAGCTTAGTCAGAATTAAAGCCTTTAAAAGATAGGTATCAACCCTATGGGAAACTGAAAGGTCAAACTTCAGATCGGTGGGTCGTAACAATCACAACTTCTCATCGGACAAAGGGGATAGGCGCAATGATCGAGGGTCTACTAGCAGAGGTTTGCAATTTAAGAAAGATATCAGTGGATCTTCTTCTAATAATATTAAAAACCCGAGACTATCTAAGTATAACTTTAACATCGATGCGACCGAACTTGTTTTGGCTATTGGTTATATTAAAGAGACAAGGTGGCCGAGAGACAACTTCAGACAGATCCGACTCAGAGAGATTCAAGTTTTATTTATGATTACCGTGGTACTCATGGTCACTGAATGAAGGATTATCGTTAATTGAGGGATGAAGTGGCCTGATTATTAAAAATTGCAATCTACGCGAGTTTCTAAGCGATTGAACAAAGGGAAACTACGGAAATAGGGAAGCAAACAAGCAAGCGGATCTGGTTGAACCCCAGCATGTCATAAATATGATTATCGAAGGGATGGACGTTCCGAAGGAATCCTTCATGACTGCAAAAAAGGCAAAAGTTTCAATAACTAGGGAGAAAAGATCCAGGGATTACGTACCGGAGGAGATAATATCTTTTAACGTTGAAGACGCGGAGGGCATCATTGAACCTCACAATGATGCGCTAGTAATTTCTATCTTTATCAATAAATTTCAGATTAAGCGTATTTTAATTGATCCAAGTAGCTCGTCCAACATCATCCGGTGGAAAGTGGTAGAGCAATTGGGATTGTTGGATCAAATTATACCGGCAGTCCGAGTTCTAAATGGATTCAACATGGCAAGTGAGACCACGAAAGAGGAAATCGTTCTTCCAGTCAATGCAGCCGGGATAATTCAGCGAACGAAGTTTTATGTCATTGAAGGTGAAATGAGGTACAACGCACTATTCGGCAGGCCCTGGATACATGACATAAAGGCCGTACCTTCGACATTGCGTAAGATGCTGAAGTTCCCAACTCCGGAGGGAATTAAGGCAGTTCGATGAGAGAAACAGGTAGCAAGGGAGATGTTCGCGGTAGAGGAGTCGCTGCAACCACCAAAGGAAGTGAAGGATGCGACTAAAGGCAAAGAAGTCAAATAGCAATCACAGAATTCAAACCCATCGAGTCTGAAGAAAGAAGAAGGGATAGAAGACAGATTACGAGGAAGATGAAGATTACCATCGCGTCCCGAGGTCATTCGTGTTGTTGGATGATTCAGCTACTACGAAGTCAACTATAGAAGAGTTGGAGCAAGTCATCTTGTTCGTGTATCTGCTAGATAGAAAGGTATACCTAGGCACCGGGTTAACCCCGGAGTTTAGGCTTAAATTAATTTAATTTCTTTAAAGCTAACGATGATTGCTTTGCCTAGTCCCTTTTAGACATGACATGTATTCCACTGGAGATCATGACTCACAAGTTGAGTTTGGACTCAAGTTTTCCTCCGGTAAAGAAAAAATGAGATCAATGGCCAACTACAAGCACAAGTTTGTGAAGGAGGAGGTAACAAAGTTATTGAATATAGGTTTCATCCAGGAAGTAGAGTATCCGACTGGCTAGAAAACGTAGTTGTCGTACCTAAAAAGGGCAATAAATTGAGAATGTGCATAGATTTTAAGGATTTGAATAAAGCATACCCAAAAGAATTTTTTCCTTTGTCGCACCTCGATCGAATGATTGATGCTATGTCGGGGCATGAGATGCTGAGTTTTCTTGACGCATATACGGGTACAACCAAATTAGAATGAACCCGGAGGATCAAGAGAAAACCTCTTTCATAACTAGGTACGGGACATATTGTTATAATGTAATGCCATTTGGTTTAAAAAATGCCGGAGCAACATATCAATGTCTAGTTAACCGCATGTTCAAGGACCAAATAGGTAACATAATGGAGGTTTATGTCGATGATAGGTTAGTGAAGTCCTTGGAAGCAGAGGACCATTTAAAGCATTTTCAGGAAATATTTGACATATTCCGAAAGTACAATATGAAGCTGAATCCAGAAAAGTGTGCTTTTAGAGTTGGCTCGGGCAAGTTCTTGGGTTTCTTGGTTTCAAACTGAGGAATAGAGATCAATTCAGATAAGATCAAAGCTATCAAAGAAATTTCAGAGGTACTTGAAGATGTGAAGGCGGTGCAAAGACTCACCGAAAGGCTAACCGTCCTGAGTAGGTTCATCTATCGGTCTTCGGAGAAAAGTCACAGGTTCTTCTTTATGTTAAAAAGGAAGAACGACTTTGAATGGAC
This sequence comes from Anisodus tanguticus, assembly GCA_034509755.1. Classification (NCBI taxonomy): domain Eukaryota; kingdom Viridiplantae; phylum Streptophyta; class Magnoliopsida; order Solanales; family Solanaceae; genus Anisodus; species Anisodus tanguticus. The sequence continues at coordinate 32,370,021 of CM067541.1, forward strand.
ACCGGAGTCCTAACAAGATTTGAGGGGTTTGAATAAGTACTTGTCTAGCCCGCTGCTGCTGCATAAATCAAAGGCAGATGAGCAGTTTTTCCTGTAATATGGCAATGTCCGAAGTAGTCGTAAGTGCAGTTTTGGTTCCAGAAGAGAAAGGTACATATTTTCCTATTTATTATGTGAGTAGAACATTAGCTAGTGCAGAGACTAGGTATCCTCATTTAGAAAAATTGGCATTAGCATTAATAACGACTACTAGAAAATTGAGACCATACTTTCAATGTCATCCTATATGTGTAGTAACAACTTATCCACTAATTTCTATTGCCTATTTGGATAACTTGCCAGACAGTTCCGGTTTATGCATTATAACAACTATAAAGTCTCAGGTTTTAACAGACTTTGTAGCAGATCTTACACTCGGAATGATTTCTGAAGTAGAAAGAGAACTGATAATAACCTCGGGAGCAACTTCAGGGGTCTGGAACTTGTATACGGATGGAGCTTCAAATGTGAAAGGGTTCGACTCGGGGTAGTGCTTAAGACACATGTGGGAGATCTTATTAGGCACTCAATAAGAACTATGAAATTAACTAACAATGAAATTGAGTATGAGGCTATGATGGAAGGTCTAGAGTTAGCACGGAGTTAGGGAGCAGAAGTCATCGAAGCAAAATGTGACTTGCTTTTGATTGTTAATCAAGTGAATGGTGTGTTCGAAGTGAAGGAAGAAAGGATGCAAAAGTACTTCGAGAAAATTCAAGTAATATTGCATCGGTTCAAAGAATGGACTATGGAACACATATCTCCAGAACAAAATAATGAGGCCATTGCCTTGGCAAATTTGGGGTCATCCGTGGAAGCTGAGGAGTTTAATTTTGGAACAGTTGTGCAACTGCTAAACTCTGAGATTGATGGTGGCCATGCTGAAGTGAATACAACAATCTGACTTTGGATTGGCGCAATAAGTATATTGACTACCTGGAAATTGCCTACGGATCCGAATGAGTCAAGGGCACTTCGTACTAAGGAAGCTACGTTTAGCTTGGTAGATGGCCAGTTGTACTGAAGGTCCTTTTATGATCCTTTAACGAGGTGCTTAGGACCCAGGGAAACTGATTATGTGATGCGCGAGGTTCACGAGGGGACTTATGGAAATCATTCGGGAGCAAAATTATTGGTTCGAAAAATTGATTAGGGTCGGGTACTATTGGTCTCAGATGGAGGAAGACACAAAGAACTTCATCTAAAAATGTGATGAATGCCAAAAGCACGCATCAATGATTCACCAACTGGCAGAATTAATGCATCTGGTTTTGTCACCATGGACATTCATGAAATGGGGGATGGATATTGTGGGGCCACTCTCACGGGCACCCGGAAAAGTACGCTTCATTTTGTTTATGACTGATTACTTTTTAAAATGGGTTGAAGCGAAGGCCTTCAAGAAGGTTAGAGAGAAGGAAGTCATCGATTTCATTTGGGATCACATCGTTTGCCGGTTTGGCATAGCGACGGAAATTACTTGCGACAATGGCCGTCAGTTCGTTGAAAAGAAAGTAAATGACTTTCTTGAGGGATTGAAGATCAAGAAGATAGTGTCGACCCCGTATCACCCGAGTGCAAATGGACAAGCAGAGTCAACAAATAAAACAATAATTCAGAACATGAGGAAGAGACTAAAAGAGTCGAAAGACAAGTGGAGAGAAATTCTATCGAAGGTGTTGTGGGCATATAGAATGATGCCAAAGTCTAGCACCGGGGAGACACCGTTCTCTTTGGTTTACGGTTCATAAGCACTAATTTCGGTGGAAATTGGGGAGATGAACTTAAGTTTTAGCCTTACATCCGAAGAATCAAACAATGAATCTATGGACGTCAAGCTTAATTTAACGGATGAACACCGTGAGTTAGCATTGCTACGGTTAGTGGCTCAAAATCAAAGGATGTGAAGATAGTACAACTGAACGACTAACTTTAGGCACTTTCAAGTAGGGGACTTAGTTCTACGAAAAGTAACCCTCAACACCAAAAATCCCAACGAAGGAAAATTGGGCCCGAACTGGGATGGTCCTACAAAGTGTCAGGAATAACCGATAAAGGCTTGTACCAGTTGGAAGCCGAAGATGTTCAAAAGTTTCCAAACAACTGGAACATTACACACTTGAAGTGGTATTACTACTAAGTATGTGATCGATTAATTTTTTGAACTTTATTTGTGCTGATATTGCTAACTTTTGCAGGAACAAAGACGGAGTCATCATTCAAAGACCAGAGAGTTAGAATTAGGTCTAAAAGCACGTGTTGCACTCTTTTTCCATTAGCACAGTTTTTATTCTAAAAAAGGTTTTTCCTGCAAGATTTTTAATGAGGCAACAATGTAAAGCGTGTTACTAAGTAGTTGAATACCGAAGTTGAAGATCGGACAAACACTGGGACTGGGGACTGCCCGGTAATGAAAAGCAAATAAAGTCAAAGTTTTTTAGGATTATTGTAAGGGTGATCGAATGAATATTGCCCAAGTATTGTTAATATTACGACAAATCATCTAAAGGCAAAAAGATCGAATGAATCTTGTCTAGTTGTTTGACCGAAACAAAGTTTGAATGAAATTGCACTTTATTCGAAATTTGCCTCGAAAACTTATCTACATATGTTTATCTCTGAACAATTGATAAAATCATCAGGCTTACGAGCTAGAAAATTTGTTAGGTCTTTAATTGGGGATTGTCGTCATAAAAGAAGCCGGAGCAAACATAAGTAATGTTCCAAAAGTATGCTTCTAAGGCATCGGGTCCAATTAATTTAGCCTATTCTCAAAGACACTTGAATTTTCTGAAAGTTGGAATAAACGAAGCTCCAACATTTATGCCCGAGATGAACAAGAGACGTCTTATTCATAAGCATAAAAATAAGGTCATTATACTTAGTCATTAAATGACCCAAAACCGGAAGGAATATCTCGGTATGAAGTAGATTAAAGTGTTGATTTGTATTCAACAATTATTTAAGTTATTTTTAATACCAGAAGAACTCTCATCCGGGTCAACACAAACTAAGTGATGGTTTATTTAAATAGAACTTTGAAATCGGAGGAAATTATCCCGAATTAGGTTAAAACTTTACTTGGCTAAGTTATTGAAAAGACGAAAGCAATAACGGATGCTAAAAGATAGAAACAATTATGGCTAAAAGGATATTCATTTTATAAACAAGGCCGGAAAATGGTGAGTGAAAAATATGTCAAAAGGAAAAACAAAATACAAAGACATGCAAGGCTGAAGTTTAGTCAGACTCAGATTCGGAGTCCTCTCGGTCATCTTCGAAATTGTCACCCTTCAACTTGCGGTAGGCTTTGAGCTCGATCTCTTTTGCCTCAGCAATCTTGTCATCAATAGCTGAGATCCCATCTCGAGCTTATTCTAAAGTGTACCTCCGGATGTTCTAAGTTATGTACTCGGTTCTTAGCATTGTCTGGTCAGCCTCTGCATCCGCACGAGCTTAGTCTCTTTCAGCCAGGGTTTGGTTAAATTAGGCCGAAATCTCAACATTTCTTTTGTTAGAGGTCCCGAGCTCATTTCTCAGCCCTTCATTGGTTTGGACTTTTTGGTTGGTTTGATCCTGAGCCGCCTTCAGTGCAACTTGTTCAGAAGCTCTTACCGCATCAATCTTGGTAAGCTCTTCTCGAGGAAATCTAGATCAGCATTAAGGAAATCTTCCTTGTGAGCTTGGTAGTGCCAAACCTCTTCTTGTTCTCCAAGCTTATGTGTGAGGACTTGGATGTCATGGTAGACATTTTCATTCTCCTTATCCAAGATTTTGTTCTCCTCGTTAACAAGCTCGAGGTTTATTTCTCGAAGATAGTCACCTCTAACCTGGGTCAATTCAGCTCAGACGATGGGCATGTTACCGACTTGCTAAAGTTGAGATTCTCTCTATTCGATAATCCCTTTGAGATGTTGGATTTATTTTTCTTGGGCGTCCAGCTACCCATTAAGGTCTTCATTCTCCTCCATACATCGGAGGAAGCCTTCGCTGATAAGAATGAATGACTGCAAAAAATATGACCCTGATCGAAATTAGAATATGAAAAATGAAAGACAAATATATATCTTGAAATGAGCAAAGGAGATATGTACCTGATTCGATGCATGCATGCCTTCATTAAAGAGACATTGCCATGAGACATTTCTCATCTTTTCCTTATTGGACTCTGAGATCGGAGGCCTAAGGTAGCTCGCAACCCCGACCGATCGAGATAGGAAGTTTGTGTCCTTAGGGAAGGAGAAAGCGATAGTTATTACTCTTCTCGGATCCTCACTCGGAGCTGGGAAGACACTCACGAGTTTAGACCGAGAGTTGGTGTTGACACCCAATTTTGTCCCGTCTTTTCCAATTTATTTGCAATTTTAAATATTTTTAACACCTCAAAACAATTTTAATCTATATGCATACATGCGTGTATATATATATATATATATATATATATATATATATATATATATATATATATATATATATATATATATATATTCTCTTATTATTATTATTATTCGCATTTTTCACTATCATTTATCATAATCATAAGTTTTATCCGAAAATTCTATGTTATTTTATTCTCACAAAATTGCATCGCATTTCCATTTTTCTTTAAGCATTAAACATTTCGCAAATATTATATTTTATTATTATCACATCGTTATGTTATTTTTAAATAATTCACATCTTTTACAAAACAAAAAATATATATTTTTAATGTTAAACCCCTTTCATATTTTTTAAAACCCAAAACAATTTCTAACCCATTCCATTTTCCCAACCCAATACAAATTCCCCCAACCAAATCCCAAAACCCAACGCCCCTTTTTCCAAGCCCAAAGTCCCCCAATTAAAAAACCCCAAACTAGCCCATAACCCAATTAGCCCAACACCCAAGCCCAAACTCCCCATTTTAAAACTCTCATCATCCAACAACCCACAAAACAAAATCCCAACACCCCTTTTTCCAAGCCCAATCGGCCACCCCATCTACCAAGCCCACCCGAATCCCTAAACCGGCCCAACCCCCCTTATTTTTTCGCCCATACCCGAAGCCCATTAACCCTCCCCTTTTATCCCCCTAAAACAAAACCCAAAATCAAAAAAAAAAAAATCTAAAACCCCTAAACCACCCAATCAGCCGCCACCCTACCCACGCCGCCACCCTACACCCCTACGCCTGACACCACCAGTCGCCACACCGCCGCCTGACACCACCAATCTACCCCATCACCTTTTTGCAACACATGCCCCAAGAACACGCCCCAAAAATCAGATTTTTTGTTCCCCCTTTATTTTGAAATTCGAATTCGTTTTGTAAGGGGGTATGGGGGGTGAACGTTGAGTTTGAGACCTATAAAAACCCCCATTTTGCATCTGTTTTGGAGGTCGGATTTTGGGAGAAAAAAGGGGTTCCTTTTTAGGAGTTTTCTAATTCGATTTTTCGGGTTGGAAATTAGATTCAAGCCTCTGTTTCCTTTCGATTTTTGTTAGTGTTGTTCTTCACAAAAAAAAGATCCAAAATTCTAGGAACATTTCTTTGTTCTTGCATGTGTTCTTCAACTTAAAGATTCCGAAAAATAGGTCGAAATTATTGGTTTTTTTTTGTGTTGAACAATCTGGAATTTTTGCTATTTTTTCACTGTTTTTGGTTCCGGGTCGGGTCACTGCCGGGTCGGGTCATTTCTGGTCGGGTCGGGTCATTCCGGGTCGGGTCCGAGATCAGAAAACAGGGTCCTATTTTCAGAAAAAATCTACAACAAATCAGAATTCTAACATTTCCGAGCGGATTCAACGATTCAAAACAACGCCTCGGTTCGCTACCTGGAAAAGGTAAGACTCGTTCCAATTCTTCTATATTCCTTTAAGCGTATTTGATTGTGTGTTATGCTTTATTTAGTATGATAGTTTGCTAGTAATGTAGTCTTGATTAATTAATATGATAATGAGACGTTTTGCTTATATAATTGTATATATGTCTTAAGGATATGTAGAATATAAGGCCATGAATATTCATTCCTATGTACATTTAATGTTGTATATTTCGTGTATGTATATATTAGGAATATTCATGTGTTGATATTTTCGTTCCGTCTACTAATCATTTTCTTTTTTTCTTTTATTTACATGAAATGCGTCGGGAGTGACGAAGAGTCTCGTTATGAGACTCATCATGACTTCGTCCAAAATGAAGAACCACATATGTGTTCATTGCATTCTCCGGTCTTGGAAATTCAAAACAAATAGGATGCCGATGATATCGTCATCCGCCCTAGCCGCTTGCTTCTATTTATTGTTAAATTTGTCTTTCATTATTATTTGGGTTGTAATAATTATTTAATTATGTATCGTCATTAGAATGTTTAGAATAATTAGGCCGCGAATAGATGAATGAATAGGATAGTCTAACTGCCGCTAGTTTATTTCTTAGGCTCATTTGCTTTGGAAACCATCGCTAGCTTTATTTGTTTAGGGCCGTCTTGTATGTTCCAAACTTAGCCTCTAGTTACTTTGTTCTATTTTTTCGTTATGCATGCTTTAATATCTTTCAAAAAAAAAAAATTGGCTATCTATTATTCACTTTCTTTAAAAAATAAGGTTTGCATTCTATCCGATTTGCAACCTTGAAAGGTTTTTTTTTTCATAAAAAATTGCTTCTTTTATTCAATTGCCAAATATGTATTTTTCTAAATAAATATAACTTTTGGGCAAGGATGAGGCTTAAACCTTTATTTCATCCGAGATCAACATGTTTAGTAGGCGAGGTGACTTATACATTCGCAGCCACGACGTGATTATAGTGATCTTTTCTCTTCATCCGAGAGATCAATACGTTTAGTAGGCGAGGCAATCAAAATAACTACCGAGTCATACGTTTGCAGCCACGACGTGATTGAAATGGTCTTTTCAAAATTTAAGTCTGAGCCCTCCGTGACCAAAACACTCATTGTTTTGGATGCGGATTTGAAGTTATTTGTATTTAACTGCTTTTAATCGTTTGTTCTTGACAGCTTGCAGGGAATAAAGTAAATAAAGGCAGATATTCCCTCGGAGTTTATTTATTTTATTTACTTTCTTTAATTCAGCTTTTATCCCGCTCTGTATTGTAATATTATTTATCGCACTTATGTAATTATTGAAATGCTTAGAATAGGCAAACTTAGAATTAATTCATAGGGTAGTTTAAGACTTGAAACCCGTCGCTAGCTTATTTGTAGGCTCGGTTAATTCAAACTTAGAAATCCTCCGCTAGTTATTTATTTTAGGCTCGTCACATATTCAAGATTTTCAAAACAACTTTTGTCATCTTTTATTTGCTTTATTAATCGTACCAAATAAGTTTATTCTTTTAATTTGCAAATCAATGATTTCCAAAAGATTTAATTCTTTGGCATTATAAATAATTTGTCTTTAGTATCAATTGTTAAAAATGCATACTTTTCAACTTTACATATATGTTCTCCTTAAATATCCTGCAAATGCATACTTGTACAAAATTTATTCTTTTGCTAAAATACTTACAACATCATTTTTAGTTTATATTTAAAAAAAAAAAAAAAACTTGCATGTTTCTTAAATACAATAATTAAACCTGAGTTTGACCGGATAACCGCAAGTTAGCGGATCTTAAAGGATGCCTAACCCCTTCCCTTTAGGATAATAAAGAACCCTTACCTAGAATCTCATTAGTTTCGCAGACCTTAAAAATTGGAGTTTACATTTCAGCATTTATTTAATATTTAGGTGTCCTAATTCACCATAAAAATAATTAGGTGGCGACTCCTCAATCCAATTTACCCAGGAATCACCTGAACACGCCGTGCTCGCTTTTGACCTGCGAGCGGGTCGAAAATAGGGCGCGACAGTTGGCATGATATTTTTGAGTTCGGGTGGATTTGGTAAGTTTATGGGGGATGACTAAATGAGAAAACCTAGAGGTGTTTGCCGATGGCGCCGGATATGCAGAGGTTCCAGCTTCACTAAAGAAGCGATTAAAATCTTCCTGCCCAAAGCTTTGGAGCGGTTGTGATGGTGGAGGAGTTGAAGTGGAAGTTTTGTATTTCTTTGCTAGAGGTTCCTTGTCTGTGGCTTCATCATCACTTTCTATGATGACTGGTTCGGTTGCCGGCGGCATGGTAGAAGGGAGTAGTTGTAGTATCAGTTGGTGGTAGAATGGGTCCGGCTACTTCAGTAACAACGTTTTCTTCTCTAACTTCGGCAAGAGTCTCTTCCACCGGAGTGGTGGTGGCCTTTCTCACCCAAACATCTTCTAGTGAGATACCGGTGTCTTGACTTCTGCAAGGGCCACCCGCTTTCGGATCTCATTTTCTCTTTGATCCAACCGAAGACTTTGGAGGCTTTGAGATTTAGATTTGGAGGATTTCTTTTTCTTTGGTACCTCGGTGATACGGCCAACTGATGAGGCCAGATCGAGTACTGGATTGAGGATAGTTGGTGCAGCCAAAATGTTGGTCCTTGGGTCGAAGTGCCCTTCAGTAAACCTGGGTGTTTGAAAAGAGAAGAAGTGAGAATAAGTACAAGGTTAACACAAGACAAAAAAGAAGGTACGGTATACTAACCGTGATTTTGGGCTATCCATCATTTTTTGGAAAGCTCTTTCCATGTCAACTTTTTATGTGGGTAGGAGCTGATGACATTCTTGACCCATGTGTAGAGATTGTCCACGTGAGCCGGAATCCAATGGACAACTGGAAAAGTAAAAAAATGAGCTTAAGTCAAGACATTGAAATCATAAGTTAAACAAAAGAAAAGGAAAGAGTTTTGTTACTTAAGGTGCATGTTCCATTCCTCCGGGAAAGTCATGTACCTAGCCGGGATAATTTCAGCGGTAGGAACAACAACAAATCATTCCAGCCAACCTCGGTCATGGTTTTCATTGACGCTAGAGGGGATGGGGAATTTGCTTCATTTCGAGAGATGAATGATCCCGCCATGGAAGAACCATAGGACGTATAAACAGATCAGATGATCCAAAGTAAAAGTTTCATCGACCAAATTGGCCAGGAATCGGAGACAGGTAACTACCCTCCAGACAGATGGACCAATTTGTGCAGGGCACAAATTGTTAGTCCTGCACATCTCGAGGATCGTGTTGTCAATCGGAGGAATAAGCTTGAAGGTAAAAGGGTAGGTGTATACATTGGAATACCCAGACCTGAAGGTGGTAATGTATTCGTCCAGGTCTGGTATAATGATCTCAGAGATATTGGTCCAACCGTAGTCATTTCAGACTGTACCGAGGTCGGAGGCCCTGATAGAGGACGGCCAGCTTTTAGCCTCTTCTCCTCGATCAGATTTTTTTGGAGGCAGTTTGAACGGCGAACTCATTATCGAAATGAAAGAAGGACGGGAGCATGTCGAAGGCTCTAGGCTCAACGACAGCCTGAGCCTCATGAGATTCACTGGTACCGGCAGCATCATCGGTGGCTGGCGGAGGTGACGGAGCTTGAGAAGAATTTTTTGAAGTAGAACAGGTGGTTTGGGCCATCTTAGTGAAGATTTGAATGAGATATGAAGATTTGAAGGTTGAATGTTCGAAAGATTAAAGGACATTTAGCAGAAGGTAAAATTTGTGAAAGGAAAAGAGAGGGATTTTATAAGGGTGTGATTATCATTATGAAACATTTCGGTTCTTGAACCAAAATGACGGTTCAATCAGAAGGTGACACGTGTCCATAGTTATAGAGTGATAAGACGTGAGTTAGATCATAGAGAAGAGGAAACATTTTATTTTCCACCTATTTCGGAGTGAATTGAAAAGAAGCTTGCAAGAGAAGACATCGAAAAAATCATTTCCACTTTCGTCACTTCGGTAAACTTTGGTCCGGGAAGTGTGGGGACTATCTGTATATGGTGAAAACTGACACGACACGTGGCATGCTTTAGATGTGGGAATCGAAGGAGATGACAGAATTATGCACCGAATGAAAGTTGCATCGGGGTGAGTCCGAGTATCAAATCAAGACCGAGTAGCGACCGAGCCAAGTGACACCGATAGAGGACCGGAGAAGCTCAACGCATACCCGTTCTGGATATGGCGCCAGTTGTTACTCTTTGTTAATTGAGTGGTTGTTATTCTCATTTAACTGCATTTAATTAAGGAATGATTCTTGAGCGTAAATGACTTGTATTGATAGCTATAAAAGGATCCCCACCTTCATGGTGGAGGGGAATCCCATTCTCATTTGATATTTGCTCGATTTTGTTCATTATAATCATAATATTTAAGCTCTCATTATTGGCTCGGAACCGAATAAATTAAGCTAAGGCCCAGATTGGTTCACGACAATTCAGGCTATATTTATTACTTGTTATTTTCATTTACTTATTTACGGCTAATCGTTTATCACTTTATATAACAAATTCATCGACATATCCTTAAAATCACTTACAAATTCAATTGGTAACTTTTTTGGGGTAAACACTATTCAAAGTATTTTAAAAAAATAACAATCAAACGTTACTGGACTAGTAAGAATATAATTTCAGCCGCAACATGCTGAAATATGATTTTTTGCCCAAAGCTTACTCGAGACTCGGGTATCAAAACAAATTATTCCGACAAATTCCAAAACACCATATGAATTTATCGGGAGTCTCAAATCAAGGAACGGGACTCAAATACTCAAAATCAAGGGTTGAAATGATACACGTTAATGCAGGGTTGGGATATTCTTTGTTTGCTTCATCTATTGAATATGCACAAATAGAGGACATAGTGATCCATCAAAATATCAAAGAAGACCACAACCAAAGAGAAGGGTTACGACTTGTGATTTCCATATAGAGTAGTTAGACCTTCCTTGTAGTTTGAAGGATAGTTAAGAGACTGGATTGAATGAGATTAGTTGGGAAAGCTGAACAATGGTACCATTGTTGATTGTGACTGCGGGAGAAGTATAAGAAGTGACTGAGATATGGAATTGGAATTTGATCAGTGGCGAAGTCAAGATCTTCACTAAGGGGATTTAAAATATAAAGAAGTGAACACACAAAGAAGTCAAGAGGATTCAATATCTGTTTTATATGCATAATGTTGGGAATTTGCCTTTGGCGGGGAGGTGCGTCCACACATATTTAATGAATTAAACACTAGTGTTCCGCATGTTGGAGGCTTTGTCTCTTCTCACATGCATAATCTACTAAGTTAGTAGATGACCGTAGGGCCAAGAATCGTCAAATTTCATTGAGAAATAAAGAGATATTGGTCCACAAAGTAAGGTGTTTGAGGCATGGAAATATGGTGTGGGACAAATCTACCACATCGGTGGAAAAAGGAAGAATTGCACTCTTTATAAGTCTCTAAAGTGGTAAAGGGTTTGGGACCCCAAGGGGTGTCACATGTGTTTAAAGGAGGGAGGACCTAGATGTGTTTGGGTTCAAGGCTAAGCCCACACGCGCGCCGCCGCCGCCCGCCCTGACGGAAGGCAGAAACTTTCTGCCTACCGTTTGGGCTGTTTTCTAGAGCATTAACCAGCCATTAACTTGGCTGTTAACTCCTCCATAAACAGCCTCCTTCAATGACCATAATCAGCCCTCCTTCATGGCATTAAACTTGCCATTACAGCCCTCTCTAATGGCCATTAACAGCCATGTTTGGGCAGTTGAACAGCCCTCCTCCTTGCTATATATTGAGCTGTTTTGGCTCAATAACGTGACAGATATATACACGAAAATTGCAGCACATTTCAGCAATGAAAAATAGTGCACTAACAGTGAGAAAAACACACGAAAATACCCAAAAACTGTGACGAAATACAGTGTGATATACATGAGATAGACACAACAGAGACACACTATATACACAGAGACAAAACATAAGAGAAAACAAAAATTATTCCTTCCTTTTCCATTTCTTCAGCAAGTCGATTCATATTTGTTTTCTTCGTCAGACTCAACCTATTGGCTTTGTAGTGTTGAGATTAAAGTGTTATTTTATCTTGGGAGACTATTGCCCGCTAACGTAAAAGCATATATACGGGGCAATCTTGTCTTAAGGACAGAGTACAATCACTCGACTCAACACACAACGTTGTAACCATCCAGATTTAGTTGTTTCTTGATTTCAGGTTATCAAGATTCAGGACACAACAAGCTTGCGGCAATTTTGAAGATTGACCATTTATTTATCCTTTCGAACACTTGTAATAATTATTTACTTTCCGTATTGATTTATACAATAGAGTACCCAACAATTTAAGAAAATATTGTATTGTAAGAGTATTAGTATTCGAAATATGTCGATCAAAAGTTGTGTGACCAAATCAGGATATGACTGTGGTTTTCTGCTTGAAGACAGTGATGATGATATTGTTGAAGTTCAACATGTTCATGGTGTCACCGCTCCCGAGAGTGGTGGGAATAAGCGCTCACGAGACGCTGAGGATATCAACTGGGACAAGAGGAGAAGGCTGAACATGTGGTTCTATCTTGCAGTAGAAGGCCTATATCTCTCTCAAACAAAGGATCCGAATTAAGGTAAGGAGGAAATGGACACTCAGATCGATGAAGTGATTGAAGTGGGCCAGAATCCGAAATTAGGTTAAGTTATTTTCTTCCTTGTCAAGAATAAAGATTAAATGATGTCTGATTAAAAAAGGGCTTAAAGTAAGGAGGAATATGAAAATGTTTTCACAAAATAATTTATATTCCTTACGCTTTAAAATCAGAAGTTTAATCTCTTCTTCTTTTCGGTTTAAAGATTGGACTTTGTAAATGACTTAAAAAGATTCGTTCTTTTAAGTGTAATTATTAAAAATGTGTAAAGTATGTTCGCACATACGATGGAGAAAGATCCACTAACTGTGCGAAAACTGTTACCACTCTTAAGTAAGCACCAAGAATTGTCTGGGCACCAATCATAACGGAAGAAGTTTAAAAGCTAAAGACGTTGAGTCTGTCACACTATTTGGCAGAAGATCCTTCATAGGATGATATTGGACACTCAGTCATACAAAGCCTCCGGGCGACTGGAGTGGGCCAGAATTCATTTCATAGGAAAAGTAATGGACACCTAGTGTGGTGGGCTAGAGTTTCCAGGTCTTAAATGATCTGAAGGCCTAAATAAAGGCAGAAAAGAAATTGGTCACTCAGTCTGCCAAAGCAACTGGAGTAGGCCAGAGTATCTAGATCATATATGATCCTGTTACGCCCTAACCACGGGCAAGAGGTTGTTCGTGTGAAGCAACGCCACCTCTAAAGTAGAAGGGGTTGGAGAGGTTGTCCTCAATAGGACTTCAGGGAATGGGATCACTCTAAGATGAGGTGATACATGTCCCAAACTTGGTTTAAGGGACGTTGTTGGTCAAGCTGGTTTGAGCCTAGTCCAACAGGTCTGTAATAACTAAGAATGGTACAGTATGTCTGTAGCCAAATGAATGATATATTTGTAATCCGTGCATCTATGCCATCTAGATTAAGACACGTTAAATAGCAAGTCATTCAAAAGCTAACGATGTTGAGATTGTTGCCTTCTGTCGACATAAACCCTCAAAATAAATATGAGGTAGGCGAAGAGGCAAAATCGCTTTTCCAAATTCCGTCAAAGGAATAGCGAAAGAAGCATCGCTCCTCTAGAACTTAGTCACACCTACTTGGGTGATTTGAAGTTTATACAAAACAGAGGGGGGAGACAAGTACTTTGTGACCTTCATTGATGATGGTACAATGTATTGCATCCTTTGTTTGTTGAAAAGCAAAGATGAAGTTGTTGAAGTGGATAAGCGCTACAAAGCAGAAGTTGAAAATCAACTAAGCCTACGGATTGAGGAATTCGTAGTGATAGAGGGGGAGAATATGAAGCATCGTTCATCAAAAGACTGCTCATTACTCACCTCATTCTAACGGTGTTAGCCAAGCGCAAATTTTTACGCCTAAATTATATGGGGCAAGACGATCCTTACCGCTAATGTGATTCTCAACAGAAATACGCATAAGGATAAGGGTAACCTGCCGTGTGAGACATGGAAAGGATCTCACATACAAATGTTGTGATGTGAGGTGGTTTCGTACCTAAGACTGTAGATTGCATATCCACTGGATCTGCAAATAACAGTAGTGCTTATCACCTCTTGGCGTCAAAGAATGCTGAATTCTTTCAAGATAACTTTCCTTGAAAAAAAAGGAAAAAGGAGTAATTTCTCAAGGTTAACAAGAACTCGCGAGGGCCTGACTGTCCGGAACTAGACGTTCCGTAACTATAGGACTCGAAAGTTACTGGCTATCCGGAACTTATTATTCCAGATCTGCAGAACTCAGGGATTCTAGATGTTGAACCGAGACGGAGCAAAGAGGGGTCAAAGACTTGTTCCAGGCCTTCTAGCTTATATGGTTGAGAACGAACCATGGATAATTAACAAAGAATTGTCATCTCCAAAAGCGCTGCTTTGGAAAGAAGCTAAAGAGAGAAATAGATTCCATCATATAGAACCATACTTGTGTAATGGTTGATCTTCCTCCGGGAAAAGAACCTTTGGGTTGTAAAATGTGCTCCCCTGTGAGTAGCTTAACATCCAGGGCCATTGCAGTCTTGCGTGGCATGGATTTTGAAACAGTCTTCCTAACCTGGAGAGTTGGAAGGGGAGAATCAGAGTTGGTTTGCTGGACTGTTGGGCTTCTTCCTGAACTTTCATTTTGATCCTTGAAATGTTTACATTTTGGTCATGAAAGTTTCAGATAAAACAGAAACAATGAATCTGACCACAGAAATATTGACTTGAAGTTAGAAAGCCAATAATTGGAAAACCAACAGTCTGAAAGTGAAAGTCATATTGAAACAAAGTCTCGATATGAAAGATATGGGTATCACAGATGACATCATAGGAATTGGATTTCTAAGACATCTAACGGACTGGTCGATAGTTGACAATCTCATTGAAGCCACCAATGGATATGAATCATTTAACTGATTGAAATCATGGTGCACCCATGTACAAGGAGCGATATGCATAGGTCACGTGTAGTTCAATGTATTGTACACACTACAACCGACCTGATATCGGCCTACAAAGCAGATCAGTTGAACTAAGGTTCACTGATGATTTTAATACATGATCGGTAGAAGGCGTTAAGTCGAATATGACGATATCTGAATTATTCACTTATCTACGGATTATAGTAATCTGGATGTCCAGCGGTTTTGGGAGAACATAATGATGCAAACTGGACATTAGATATGAATAACACCAATGCCACAAGTAAATGTGTATGGTGGGTCTTGGAAAATCCTCTAAGCAAACTTGCATCGGCCGATTCATGATGGAATCGAAGTTTATCACTTTATACAAAGCATGAAAGAAGTTCAGTAACTTCATGACTCCTTAGAGGACGTCCCTTAATGGGAGAAACCCGTGCCTTCAGCAATTCTATATTGTGGCTAGTCGGTCGGCTTCAGGAAGGACACGGATGATGGCGTCTGGACATATCTGTCAGGAGACATAAGACCGTATGGCAGTTGATTATCACGGGTGTCACTTCCTTACTAACTAAGGTACTACCCAGAGATCAATTGTTCTGCCTGTCTAGGGGAATGGGCTTAAAACCCAAACAATACGAACCATTGCGGTGGTAACCCAACCATACTGATTGGAGATCCCAAGAATTTAGTTCAATGGTAAAACTAAGCTACAAAAAGTTCAGTTGAGCACTTCCGTGGAAGCAAGAAGCACTTCGGCTGATGATTTCTATACGGAAATATGAATCCAAAGATGTTCCCGTGATAGACATTAAAGTGCTACCTGCATGGTGGGTAAAGGTTAAGCTTCCAAACCTTTAAACGATCCTCAACGGTTGAGATTAAGGTTGGGGAAACTTTTAATGATTCCTAAAACTTGTGAAGTGGGGTATAGTAGGATACCTTGTAGGAGATCCCCTATTTAAGTGCTAGAATGGCCGCCTCAAACAAACGCACTTAAGAATCCAAGTGTGTCCACGGCCACAACGGACAAAAACGTAAGAAGGAAAACGAATAAGAAGAGTTATTGTGTTGATATCATTGTCTTGGCTTACACTAAACACTGACGGTTCAAGACATCACGTTCACCGCGCAGTAAGTAAGTCTGATGGTATTCAACTAGGGAAGGTTCAAAGCGAAAGCTACCTCTCCTGATGCAATATATTTTCACTGAAAGATTGCTGAAAGTAGGCACCTTGTATGTGCGCCATAATCTCTCTTTCATAGAGGGGATTGTTGGAAATTTGCCTTTGGCGGGGAGGTGCGTCCACTCATATTTAATGAATTAAACACTAGTGTTCCGCATGTTGGAGGCTTTGTCTCTTCTCACATGCATAATCTACTAAGTGAGTAGATGACCGTATGGCCAAGAATCGTCAAATTTCGTTGAGAAATGAAAGATATATTGGTCCACAAAGTAAGGTGTTTGAGGCATGGAAATATGGTGTGGGACAAATCTACCACATCGGTGGAAAAATGAAGAATTGCTCTCTTTATAAGTCTCTAAATTGATAAAGGGTTTGGGACCCCAAGTGGTATCACATGTGTTTAAAGGAGGGAGGACCTAGATGTGCTTGGGTTCAAGGCTAAGCCCACACGCGCGCCGTTGTCGGCCGCCCGTCCCGTCCGGTCGAGGTCTCGGTCTCGGGTCACGGGTCTCGGGTCTCGGGTCACGGGTCGTGGGTCGTGGGCTCGGTCACGGGTCACGGGTCACGGGTCATGGGTCGTGGGTCGTGGGCTGTGGGGACTTTCTGATATTATCTTTTTGGACCCCAAATTGCTTAATATTTACAGTTTGGTCCCTAGAGTTTCTGGAAAGTTGATTTTGGGAGTGACGGAAGGCAGAAACTTTCTGCCTACCATTTGGGCTATTTTCTGGAGCATTAACCAGCCATTAACTTGGTTGTTAACTCCTCCATAAACAGCCTCCTTCAATGACCATAATCAGCCCTCCTTCATGGCATTAAACCTGCCATTACAGCCCTCTCTAATGGCCATTAACAACCATGTTTGGGCAGTTGAACAGCCCTCCTCCTTGCTATATATTGAGTTGTTTTGGCTCAATAACGTGACAGATATATACATGAAAATTGCAGCACATTTCAGCAACGAAAAATAGTGCACTAACAGTGAGAAAAACACACGAAAATACCCAAAAACAGTGACGAAATACAGTGTGATATACACGAGATATACACAACAGAGACACACTATATACACAGAGACAAAACAGAAGAGAAAACATAAACTCTTCCTTCCTTTTCCATTTCTTCAGCAAGTCGATTCATATATATTTTTTCTTCATCAGACTCAACCTATTGGCTTTGTAGTTGAGATTAAAGTGTTGTTTTATCTTGGGAGACTATTGCCCGCTAACGTAAAAACATATATACGGGGCAATCTTGTCTTAAGGACATAGTGCACACACTCGACTCAACACACAACGTTGTAACCATCCAGATTTAGTTGTTTCTTGATTTCAGGTTATCAAGATTCAAGACACAACAAGCTTGCGACAGTTTTGCAGATTGACCATTTATTTATCCTTTCGAACACTTGTAATATTTATTTACTTCCCGTACTGGTTTATACAATAGAGTACCCAACACATAATAAATAATTTTAACGTTGTATATACATTGTAATTTTCCGCCGAAGGGGGTTTTACCTAGTTTCGCCCCTTCTTGAAAAAACAAAAGAAGAAGAAACAACCCGTGTGAGTGTTTTAGACTCTTGATATATTATTTAAGAGTAGAGATTGGATTGTGAAATGTTTGTTACCATTGAATACAAGATGTATATACAAATACCAAAAGAGTAAGTGAAGGATTTTTTTTTTGGACAAGGGTGAAGAAGTTTGTTGTATAAATTATCAGTCCTAGAGATAAGAAAGAATATAGATTGTTATTAATTAAATGCAAAGCCCTAGATAGACAATGGGTGTCCATCCTTATGAGCTCTGTGCAGTGCATTTTATGATGATATGCATTTATTTTGTTTG
Organism: Anisodus tanguticus; assembly: GCA_034509755.1. Taxonomy (NCBI): domain Eukaryota; kingdom Viridiplantae; phylum Streptophyta; class Magnoliopsida; order Solanales; family Solanaceae; genus Anisodus; species Anisodus tanguticus. The sequence continues at coordinate 32,388,026 of CM067541.1, forward strand.
GTTGTCCTACGGAGGGTAGATGAATGGCAGTGTTCAATTGTTCATGCTCAAGCTCCACAGGCCAAAAGCTGGGGAAAAGAAGGAAAGTGGTCAAGTAAAGTGAACTAAAGAGATTCATGTAAACCAATACTTTTCAATTGATATCCCATGATAAATATCTCATATGACCACTCATCAAAATTCTGTTAAATTGTCATTTTTACATTTTACATTTTTACTAACCAATCTTTATTGTCATTTTTACATTTTACTAAAATCAATTTCAAGAGATGATTTAAGTGACTAAAACAGCCTAATTTAGCATATTTCAGCCAAATATTTTGCCTTTTCAGCATTTGTAATCTTAATGTCTGCTATTGACTTCATCAAAAGTATGAAGTGTTTGCTTCGATCAAAACAAAGATTAAGTCAAGGGCTTAGTATTTAATTCTCCAAGTGTACCAAGTACTAAAACAAGTAAGATGAATTCTCATTTTTTCTTATTTGGATCGAGAGGCAAATTCAGAATTTTGATTTGATGAATTCAATCATTAGGTTCTTATCATAGAATTCATTATACTTTTAAAATTATAGATTCTGTTATGAATTCATTGTATTCATTAATTGAGAGTGGATGTCATTTAGATGTACATGTATGTTATTAATTGTTATCTAACTTATCTTACTAATACTCTCATAAAGACATGTAACATTCGGTGGTTTCATACCTTATAAAAAAGATATTTTTCATCCTTTTATAAACACAGATGAAATAAATAATAAAGGCATTAATTCTCATATTTCTTGTCTCTATTTTTTGTTCAGTATTTGTATATTTCACTTTTATTTTACAATACGTTATCAACACGAGACTCTACCTTGAGCACTTATTTTGAAAAGATCAAAGGTATGTGTTTTACAAATCCACCTTAACAATGGTATCATATTGATTTCTCAATCTTGTGGATATCTGCAATTATTTGATTTCAATATATGAAACTCATCAATACGAGTGTGCCGAATTAATTAAATAGTGGTCCTTGAATTCACACATAGCTTGATTCTATTTTATATATATTGATGTTTACACAGTTACTATTTAAATATAATGATGGTAATGATTACATTCCTATATATTGAGATTTACAAAGAGATGTTTAGTTTCTTTTTTTTTCCCGAATGCAACGAATGGATGTATTGAAGATATGTTAGAGAAAATTTATTCACATCATATATATGCCTCGATTTGCTCCTAAAGTAGCAAGATGTTAAAGAAGTTCTAAGTTATCATTATTTTGATATGTTTAAGGCACATTGAGATATGTTCCATTCCTGAAGAATGGAAACTTTTGATAAATGTTATAACTATAGATTCATTTCCTAAAGTGAATGTGACAATATATAGTAAAGCTTGTATATACGAACGTGCATTTGGTTGTGAAGTTATCACGACTCACCTCCAGAAGAGGTATAATAATTGAGAAAGAAATATTCTAAATATTTTATGCTTTACTCCCGAAGTAGTAGATTCCGAATTCTGCTCCCGAAGTAGCAAACTCAGAAATTTGCTCCCAAAGTAGCAAATTTTAAACTCTATTGTTTAAGTAATAAATCTTTAAACTCTACTCCGGAAGTAGTAAAATTTTGAAAGTAGTAAAACTTTAAATTTTACTCTTGAAGTAGTAAATCTGAAATTTACTCTTGAAGTAGTAAATTCAAAATTTATTCCCGAAGCAGTAAGTCTCTAAAATTTACTCCCGAAGTAGTAGAACTCTTAAATTTACTCCCGAAGTAGTAGAACTCTTAAATTTACTCTCGTATTAGTAGAATTTCGAACTTTACTCCAAAAGTAGTAGAATTTCGAACCTTAACCCCGAAGTAGTAGAACTTTGAATTTACTACCAAAGGTAAATCTTTGAATTTTACTCCCCAAGTAGTATGGTTTTGAATTTTACTTTCAAAAGGGTTCAACTTCTAAATTTACTTTTTTTACTCCCCAAAATATGTTGTGAGTTTATAATGCATTTAAAGGTTTTTCTTATTTTCTTGCAAGCTTCAGTTTTAGTTATATAAGGTGACAAAGTAACGACGGAAATATTTATATTTAATTTACTGCAATTTTCTTAAAGTGTTGGGATGTACTACTAAGGAATTATTTTATATGTATTTTGATGGTCTAGAAGTATTGATATGATTTTTGACAAGCAGAAAAATATTTGAGAAATATATTGAAGCGGTGTTTTCTTGTGGTTAAGTGAAATAATGAGCTGTTAAAAAAATTATGTATAAAGCGCATCTAAATGACCAGGTTGTATTCCCCGAAGTGAATGAAGAAATACCACAACACACCTCCTGCAGAGATTGAATAACAAATTATATAAATATTATTTTGTGGTATGAAAGTCATTGTTCCATGTACCTATCGCACGTCAAATCATCTTGAAAACTTTTATTATGTATCACTCTAAGAAAAAAAGATACAAATTGTGTAGAATACCATCTACTATAACCACATTGATATATTATGGTTACTATCGCAGCTTTGATGATAAATATTCGAATGTTAATGGCATTCTCCCTGAAGGAAATGTCTGAAATAATAAAGTTTAGAACTTACTTTTCATCATTTATAAATTGTATTGTCTTTAAATGTCCATTTAATTACTATTTATTTCATGACACCAGTAGTGTCTAACTATAATTTCTTTATGATTACAGCATTATCTAAGCAATATTTGGTTGTACAAAATTAATGATCAAGTGCTCCAGAAGAGCTAACTATTTATCTAGAAGATCATGGAACTAATAGTGTCCAAATAATATGTGTGATTATGGAGAATAAATTAGAGGCTCCTGAAGAGCTTATATACTATTATGTAATTCGTTCTAAATTGTAATATACAAAGTTGTTATGATCGAAACACAAGTTGTAGTAAACCCGAAGTTTACTGAAGTAAATAGGATATCATATTGAAGCTATAATTAATTGGAGGATTAAATATCTTCAAAATCATAGTGGGTAAGAAATATGTATGTGAATGATTACCATATTTATTCTCTAAATTGTACTACACAAATATAAGTATGATAAAATCATATGTCACGGTAAAGCAGAAGTTTATTGGTACACAAAAACAATCATGTCATAGTAAACCGGAAGTTTACTAAAACAAATAGCACATGGCATGGTAAACTTGAAGTTTACAAGTACAAATAATTTTATCAATTGACGTGACAATTTTGGTTGTCCTGATTTAAATCTGATGTGCTAAGTTTGTATTCAGAATATATTGAAGAATTAAAAGATTTTTCAAGAATTAATTTGTTTGTGCTCATGATAAGTTGATTACACCAGCTAATGTTGGGATTAAATTCCCTAAATTCTGAAAAATATAAAAGGTGAATAAGGGCTCGTTCACCTGTTATGTGATGTCATAAATAGATGCATCGATAAGACGGTCAGATGTGCGTTTATCGTCAACTCGCAGTTTGGCATATGCAAAGTTACTTGTTCAAAATAATTGAGTTGAGAGCACAATTTTCATATTATGTAATCAAGATAATTCATCTTATTAATGCTGGTTTATATTTAAGCTGGTTTAGCATTGAATGCCTCTGATAAATAGCTAAACCATTGCGAATGAGAACAAAATTTCATGTGTTGATCTGAAATATGATAAATTGCATACAACGACGTTTGTATGCTTCAGATTAATAAATTATGAAAAATTCTACCTCATAATTGGTTCAAGATCAGGAACCAAATATTTTCATTTATAATTTTTGTTGTGCAGTATATGATTAATGAATCTACCACGATGCATACAGATGGGTTCCCCAAAGAAGGTTGAAATGTATGTTAGTTTTTCTAACATAAGGGGGGAGAGAATAAACAACTAAGAAATATGTTGTGAATTATCATCAGTATGATCCTCGTTCAAACGTTAATTAAAGTTAAATGCTAAAAGCATTTACTTACCCAACTATTTCATATTCCAACTGCAAGATGCTCCTAAATGTCCCTGAAGGACATGATTTACAACATATGTGAAGCATGGTATACAAATCGGTTTCAAATGCAATAATCCTAGGGGAAAGGGGAGGAGCAAATGATCAAAATGATCATAATAAGGAGGCAATGTGCTCTTGAAGAGCCTATGACATAACACTTCATAAAACCTCATACAAGGTTCGGGTACCTGGAAAAATTAATAATGAAGTGATAAGATCTCAGTAAGTTATGTCTAATTGCAAACTGATACAAAATGATATCTCGTCGATGCTATCTTTGATACAATATAGTGCGCAATATTGTATAATATTATGAGGATTTGAATTTTACGTCTCTTAAAAGCATATTGATGTAGAAATAATTATCAAGTAGATACATCTTGATAAATTTACTGGACTTGCAGTCCTGACATCAGAAAATGTCATGTAAATTAAATACTAAATGAAAATTGTCTCAGCCTATATGACTTACTTGACAAAATTTATATGAAATTTTGTGAAGGATTCAAAATGCCTGAAACATATACAAGTTATTGAAAAACATGTTTGTAATTCTTAAACGGATTAAACTAACTAAGGTTGATGTATTGAAATCACCTTAATAAATATTTATTGATGATGGGTACAAAGATGATTTTGTTTACCATTATCCCTTTATGATATCCAAAATCTTTTATAATGTTGTGCAAGTTGGTGACTTGAATATTATTGAAGCTTTTGAAGAGTTTTCGAAAAGCACTAGACTACCTGCTAAAAGAAGTTGAAATGAGAAAATTAGATTGGTCCCGAAGTACCATATATTTGTTCAATTGATGCATTTATTTATCTTGCTATAACTATGAGCATGATATAATTTATTTCTTACATGGAGATACTGAAATAAGATCAATTGCATATTATCGATTTGATGAGACAATTTTTCCAAAACCAGGGGGAGAGAATAATGAAATAAAAAGGGAAATTTTGTGAAATAATTCCATTGTCTCATCTTGATCCACGTACTTTTATTTGTGAGAAAGAGATCCAAAAGATTATTCACTTACAGAAAATAGCAAATCAAATGCCAGACACATTTACAGATTTAAAAGGATTACCAAATCACATAGCCCTGCATAGAATGTCCCAATTCAGAGTGATGTCCTTGTAGGACTATCTACTAGTGTAATAGCAAATGAGTACAAAGCACGCCTGAAGCATGATAGACCATTGAGTTCTAAGGATCGGAATCCTAGAAAAAAGAAAAATAAATTATGAAGATAACACTAAGAAAGAATATCATAAAGAAATGTATGATTTGATCAATCCTGATATTCTTGAAGAAATCAATGAGCCGCAAACTCAAGAAAATGAAGAAATATCAATAAATTCAATTGATGTTAGAACTAATTTGAATCGCTTGGAAATAAATCTGATATGAAATATGACAAAATACCCACAATCTTATATGAAGATAATGCAGCATGCATTGCTCAATTGAATGGAGGATTCATAAAAGGAGATAGGACAAATCACATTTCACCAAAGTTGTTCTTCACACACGAGCTCCAAAAGAATGGTGATATCAATGTGCAACATATTCGTTCAAGTGATAATATGCCTGATTTGTTCACTAAGTCTCTACCAACTGCAACTTTCGAGAAGATGGTGCACAAGATTGGAATGCGAAGACTCAAGCATTTGGACTGAAGTTCTCATTAGGGGGTTTTAATACACGTTGTACTCTTTTTTCCGTATAAGGTTTTGTCCTACTGGGTTTTCCTTGTAAGGTTTTTAATGTGGCAACCAAAATGTGTATTATTAGAAATGTGTACTCTTTTTCTTTCACTAGAATTTTTCCCACTGGGTTTTTCCTAGTAAGGTTTTAACGAGGCACATTATCTATGGACATTCAAGGGGGAGTGTTATGAATTCATTAAAAGAGAGTGGATGTCATTTAGATATGCATGTATGTTATTAATTTTTATCTAACTTATCTTATTAATACTCTCATAAAGATATGTAACATTCAGTGGTTTCATACCCTATAAAAGAGATGTTTTTCATCCTTTTTATAAACACAGAAGAAATAAATAATAAAGGCATTAATTCCCATATTTGTTATCTCCATTTTTTTGTTCAATAGTTGTATATTTCACTCTTATTTTACAACAGATTCATAATTTTTTAGTTATTATACTATTTTTAAATATGTTTTTATATTCTGTCTGGGTTCATATGAATCTAGTACATACTTATATTCTCCATCCACCATTACTTCAATCACGAAGAAGTGTGATGAGATGGATGCAATCAGTTCTCTTTCAATAAAAATATTAGGTGCAAATCGAATAATGAAGAAATTATTGATAGAAAACACTTTCTAAAGCATTTTATGTTAAGCGGACTCGAATTAGTTAATATAGTGAAGGGTGAATACTGAATACTCCTTATTTCACAATTTATGTGACACTGTTCGGATTTTGAGGGTTTAAATAGTTTAATTTTGATCATAGATTCGTGCATGAAATCATTAAGTTCTTTGAAACAAAATCTACACATTCTGAAACTACGTAAGAAATATTATATGTTACAATAATTAATAAATCAAAATATTTAAAAGATATATAAAAAAATAGAATAAAAAAAGATTTGTTTAAATTTTGATAGATAGATTGAGACGGAGTGAGCAGTTGTTACACCCAACTAGATCTGTCTAAAGCTCGGGTCGGGTGGTTTTTTTTTTCTGCTTGCCCGACGCTGACCCTATTTTTTAAAAAAAAAATTGACCCTGGCCCTGACCCTTCGGGGACCCTACGGGTCACGGGTCGGCCCTGGCCCGTCGGAAGGGAGACGGGATTTGGCGGGCTGGGCCGGGTCGGGTCGAGGAATTTTTTTAAAAAAAAATTGAATTTCCAAAACTGAAATTGACATTCACACCTACACTACCATGAAATTTTGACGTTGAAATCTATTGTGTATCGTGAGATGTTTACTAAAGAAAAAGGAAAATTAGAAATCGATTTGTGGGAAAACACAAATTGATGGGGAAAATGGACATTTTCGTAAAAAATGGCTGCACCAAACCGGCCCCGTCTCGAAAAAATAAGCAAAATAAAAAAATCGGGTAAAACGGACATCCGAGCCAGAGTTATGACCATTTAAAGTTTCACCAATTTACAACTACTTTCTCTCCCTACATTATGCTTCCGTGATATTAACAGAATGACTAATAATATAAACATATAATTAATAACCGGCTACTGTTTTTATCTTATTTTATGTCGAGCTCAATGTAGATTAGAGCAATACATATATTATAAAAACATGTATTATATCACTTAAATATTAATGACAAAAATATATATAAGTACAAAATAAATATTAATGAAGGAAAAATAATATAAATTATATTGAAAAATAATATAAATTATATTAAAAAATATGCGGGTCGGAGTCGGGTCGGTGGTCGGGCCGGGTCAAACGGGTAAAATATTCTGACCCTGGACCCTACATAAGATCGGGTCCCCGCTTTTTCGGGTCGAGTGGCTCGCGGGTCAGCTATAAGCCGACCCTGACCCTGGTTTTTTCGGGGTCGGATCGGGCCGGGCTGGGCGGGTCCCGACCGTGGACAGGTCAACACCCAACAATTGGGAAAGAGGAATTCTCGCTTCAAATCATTTGGCATGTAAAAACAAAGTAATGAACTAAAGAAGACTTTTATAACTTCCAAGACATTAAAGTACCCTTACGTAATTCAATTTAACTTCCCAACTCCTCCATATTTGACCTCAGTAGTCCTTTACCTAGATCTCAACTTCCATTTCCATTTTTTTTTGTTCCTATTATTCTCCTCTCTCCTTTCTCCCACAATCTTCTTCCTAAATTCCTCAACTACCATCCACCACCCTCCCCCCCCCCCCCCCCCCAATTTTTGTTTCTTCGAGAAATGAAGTGATTTTAGGTTTTCCATAAAAAATAACCCATCTTAGATCTTTTCATGACCTTATTCTCGTCTCCCATGTCTATATTATTTTCTTCCCTAAACTTCTCCAAGAAACCTCAACATAACCAACCTCTAGGTCTTTTCATTTATTTATCTAAAGCCCATTTTTGATCTTTCACAATAAGCACAAGTATATTGTCCAAAACAAAAGAAATGCCCATGGAACGTTCAAATTCATCAGGAAGCACAAACTCTTCATTCTCAACAACATCAAGAGTAAACTCTTCATCATCAGTTGTATCCATACAGTGCTTAAAAGGAAGTTCAAAAGCCGATGAATGGACCGGAGACATGTTGATCACCGGCGATATCGTGGAGGAGCTTCGAATAGGGAACATGATTCTCCGGTCACCCTTCAAAAATGGCAAAAATGGTATTCAAAAGATCATGCATAATTCTTTCAAGGCTAAGGAAACTTCTATTTCCGTTCGTGTTAGACGTGTATCTGATGATGAATTATTCAATGAGTTACAGGTATTGAACTTTTTTTTTAATATATTATCTATAAGTTTAATCTGTTAAAGAAAGTTATATATTTAATTATTATACTTTTCTTTTTATTTTATTTGAACAAGGCATGTATCGTTCCGAATGAGTTTGGCGGAAGAAAACAGTATATGCTTAGAGCTATTGATGATCCAAACTATGCGGTTGGTTTTGTTGATCGGACGGAGATGGAGTGTTTGGAATTGCAAGGTACGTTTGTGGTTGACTTTTCTTTTTCTTTGACTCTTTTGCTCTCTTCTACACTAGCAGTTGGATTAGTATTCTTTTGTTTGGTGATACAAGTTGTTTTCTTTCACACGTTTTAGTGGACTTTGCCACCCGGCCTTTAATTTCCTATTTTCATTTTGCATTTGTTTCTTGAAATACTTTTTACAGGAAAAGTAAAAACCTAATTAACATCTTGTTGCGGACTAGGAAGTAACATACAACAAATAATTTAGTCAAATAATGTACGTCAATAACACCATTATTGTAGTACTGATTTGGGATAGAGGGAGTACTGACTTTTGAAAAAAAAATTAAGCCCTTAAAACTGAATTATTACTTATTATTCCTAAGATATAGGAGATGTTCATGGGCGATTATATAGAAAATTAAATGGGTCACATGAATCCAAGTCACTCGAGTAAACTAATATATTATGTGTATAATTCTTAAAATATATTCCCTCCATCCTAAAAAGACTAGCCTACTTTCCTTATTAGTTTATCCTAAAATGATATACACCTTTCTATATTTAGAAACAATTTAATTTTATTAGATCATTTACAACCACACAAATATCTAAGATTTGTTTTGGACCACACATTTCAAAATTCTTCTTTTATTTCTTAAACTTTGTGTCAAGTCAAACTAGGTCAATCTTTTTTGGACGGAGGGAGTATATGATATTAAATGAAGGAACTCATAGTCAAACAAGATTGAATGGTGCACATATTTTTGTGTTTTTATTTTAAATTTCTAAAGCCGTCTTTAAAAGTACTGGTGCACACATCTTCTTGAAATCATGGATCCATGCCTCCGGAGATGTTGATTTTAATTTGACGAAACACCCGAAATTGAGAAACGTGTTATTTTAGCAGAAGAACGAACTTGTTCATCCTTATGATTTTATTTTGTTTTGAATTTCTACCCTTACTCAAGGAGCTAGCTTTCGTCTTATTGGCTAAATATTCATTGTATGTAATTAGAACGATGTGATCTAAAAGCATTTAACGTAATTTTCATTTACTAAGTGAAATATTGAGTGTTGTCATTAAACCACGATTGACAGTTTATGAGTAGATTTACTATTAGAAAAAGGCATTGGAAAACGGACTTACTTTACTTAATTGCTGAATATATGTGAAGCATTTATCTTTTTGAGAGAGAAAAGAATCCAACAAATTATGTCATATACAGTGATATTTTTGCATGCTTATATTCTAATACAAGTTTTATGTTTTTCAGTCTTACAATTAGTGTTTGAATAGCTTCCTGTATAATGGATATAGTATGTGTGTAACATTTTGAAAATTGAAAATGAACAAAACTTGTTAAAATACACAAAAGTTCCAAATGTGTTTACAATGACATCATTTAAAATTCTAATTTAGAATTCGTCAACCCGATATCATTTTCAAGGCCTTTTGTTTTTGTTGGTAAACAATTAATTTTCAGAAACAATCATTCTTAAGGCCTTGTTAGGCCCTTTGACTCGGTGTTTGTCTAACTTCTCAATTATTAATTTTTGTTTATTTGGTAATTAATTGCGTAGTTGTCACTGATAAAGTATACCGTGATATACCCGATATACACAGCATATACAATGCCTTGTGTATACCGTGTATATCACGGAAACACAAGTCTAGTTGGACCGTGATATATACGGTATACATAACCGTGTATATCATGGTTTGGGAATTAGTTTTGGTAATATATTGTTGTATTTAATTAGCATTGTACATTTACCATAATTGTAGAATTCTTGTACAAATAGAATAGGGTTTTGGGATTAGAATAGGAATATGATTTTTCATATTATGAAGATTGTAAATTGTATATATACTCATTCATTAATGAAAATAATCAAAGGATTATATTCTTACATGGTATCAGAAGTCTAGGACTCAAATACTTCCGCTCCTTTCCCAAAATTGCTCTCGGATTCCACCATATTCTCCCGGTTCCGAGCTGATTTTCTTCTTCTTTTCCCAAATTTCCATCTGTAAACTAATCCCTCCAAAATTATTGTTCTTTCATTATGTCTACCACGAAGAACATGTTTCATCCTGCCCTTGCTATTTCCAACATCAAGAACCACATCCCTATTGTTCTTGAAATGAAAAACGTCCAATATGCGACGTGAGAATTCACGCACTTTCACATCAAGTCCTCCATCACATAATTCCTCCGGCACCTGGCACACAAGATGTACCTACCCCCGAGGAGAATCTTAAGTTATTGATAACCCTTGATGCTACCGTCCTTCAATGGATTTACTCCACTATTTCTACCGACCTTTTACAGACGATTATTAAACCCGACACTACGGCTATGGCTACCTAAAATAGATTGCGTGACATATTCCAGGATAACAAACATTCCCGAGTTGTCACTCTTGAGCAAGAATTTTTACAAGTCAGCATGGAAGATTTCCCGAATGTTTCAGCTTATTGTAAACGGCTCAAGGAATTGGCGGACCAACTCCGTAACATTGGAGTGCCTGTTACCAATAATCGTCTTATTCTACAAGTGGTTGCAGGCCTATCTGAGGCATATAATGGCGTTGGGACTTTACTTCGTCAAAGTAATCCACTTCCACCTTTTTATCAAGCCCGTTCAATGCTTACGTTAGAAGAAGCCGGCTTGGCAAAAAAGCGGCTACCGGCGCAAGTTCTATGGCGATGATGACTACGTCTGATAACTCTCATGGTTTTGTTGATAATTCAAGCCAATACCGCAACAACGGTGGCGGAAAGAAGGGTCAAAACCGTAAAAATAATGAGAAAAATCACGGTGGCAACAATCCAGTTCAACATCAGCGCACTAAACCTATCGATATGGATATCCACATTGTTCGCGAAAAGGTAGCTCGTGGACAAGTACGCGTTTTACATGTCCCTTCTCGGTACCAAATTGCGACATTTTTTACTAAGGGTCTTCCCTCGGTTCTATTTGAGGATTTTAGGGACAGTCTCAACGTACGACGACCGCCCGCTATGACTGCGGGGGTGTGATAAAGTATACCGTGATATACATGATATACACAGCATATACAATGCCTTGTGTATACCGTGTATATCATGGAAACATAACCATGTATATCACGGTCTGGGAGTTAGTTTTGGTAATATATTGTTGTAATTAATTAGCATTGTACACTTGCCATAATTGTAGAATTCTTGTACAAATAGAATAGGATTTTGGGATTAGAATAGTTAAAAGATTTTCCATATTATGGAGATTATAAATTATATATATACTCATTCATTAATGATAATAATCAAGAGATTATATTCTTACAGTCACATTTACAAAGATTTATCCATTAAACTATATTTGTCTACTTGGAATGACCTAGTTTCTTGTCCAAATAGTTTCTCGGTAAATAATAGCTTCATAATCATATTAAAAAATGGATAATGTAGGACCTCTACATGATTTAAGGTTTATAGGTAACAATATCAAAACTGTATTAACTTATCATGATGAAGTAATACAACGAGAGATGAAAATGTAGAGTATAACTTTGGTTAAGTGATAACAAAATTAGTATGAATACTTATCATGTATTTATTTTAATTTAATATAAATGTCAAGGGTGAGTGAATTTTTTTAGATCAGAAATTCTCTTTCAAGTTAAGGTTAGTGGGATGTGGGATGTTGGTATGATGTGCCCATAGAACAAAGTACTCCAATTATGCCAATGGATCACTATATATATATATATATATATATATATATATAAATATATATGCTTGGTAAATAAATGTTACATTTTGAAGGTTACCTACAAATCTTAATAGGAAAGTCTTAAAGATTTTAATCTTAAGAGATTGATACTTATATATAACCCCTCATCGATATTGATATATTATTGGGCAAAGAATATATTTAGTAATTGAAGTACAAAAAAATTGGTATTATATAGCCATATCCAGTGATAATCAATTAGATGATAGGAGATACTGAAGATTCTCCTCCTAAGCTCAAGCTTGAAATATATATCCTTTCCAAATATCAAGGGATAAAGGAAAAAACAAATTTTAACTTTGTGTTTCTTCTCTCCTCATCTCCTTCTCCTCTTCCTGTTGAATTCCACGAGTGTGAGTGAGTATGATTGAAATTGGAAGGAAACACCGTACGAGATCAGATATAAAATAGGAGGAAGATTGGAAGTGAACTAGACTTGTTTCAAAGGAAAAATCAGACATAGAAATATGTGTATCATGTTATATATCGTGTATTTAGTGTTATTTCTTTCATGGATATCACTCCAACATGTGTATATCACGTTGTATATCATGGATATCACATATAGATTTACATGGATATTCACATTTAAACATGATATATAGGAGATAAAAAGATATATATATATATATATATATATATATATATATATATATATATATATATATATATAGGAGATAAAAGCATATATATGAAATTATATAAATAATGCAGGTTCAAGGAAGTCAAGAATGGTGGGAGCACTGACACGAACTCCACTTCAAGAAGGATATGTTAGCTATCCATGGGAGAAGAGAATGAACGAGTTGCTAGCAGTTCAATATTCAAGTAGCTTTTACTCACTGCTTCTCTTGCCAAAAGCCTCAGACAAAGTTTCAATTCATTATAATGATTTGGAAGACACTCTTTCCAGAGCAAATTCTTGGCTTATTGCTTCTCAAGCCTCTGGTGTTCCCATTATCTTTATGAATATCCAGACTGAGTCTCTACTTACCAAGGTACCTAAATATTTGTTTTTATTTCGGTTAAAACCCCTCAAACTTTAATTTAATTGTGAGAATATTTTGGTTCATTTGTTTCCTCAAAGCTCGTCTCATCCGATAGAACTTAAAAGAATTTAAGTTATATATACTATTCCCTCTGTCCCAATTTATGTGGCACAATTAGAATTTTGTGATTCAAACTTTTAAATTTTGACCTTGAATTGACACACAAAAGTAAGTTTTTTGAAACAAAACTTATATATTTGGAAACTACGTAAAAAAAATACTTATAAATCACAATAATCAACAACTTAAAATACTTAAAAGACATATAAAGAAATTGCGATCAAATAAAAACTTAGTTGATTCTCAAAATTTCAACGGTACCACATAAATTGAGATGGAGATTGTAATATATTATTTCATTATTTGTAAATACCGAAGTTCACTATTGGCTAATAATAGTTTGGCCACCAATATTTGTAAATATTGTACTTCAATATTGAAAATTTTGTTTGAGGAGTATTTCAAGTTAAATAATGGTTTTCACTCATAAAATTTTATCTTTTTTCCAGGTGAAACGTATGTTCATACATAATTTCAACTTTACATGTTTATTTCTTTCCAATTTCAATTAAATATTGTCCAAACGCCTAATTCACCAGTATTTTAAATATTTAAGTTCAATATTTGCAAGTAAATATACTTATTAATTTTTTATTGAGTCCGCTACAAATGGCAAATATAGTAGATATTAAACAATTATCTATGTAAAATCAAGATATGATAGGACTATTAACTTTCCTCTGTTCTGTTTTTCTGTTAGATATCAGGGGAGACAGCTTCGTGCACTGTAAGTGCTGGATCACTTTCTGATTTATCAAACCTTGCAAATGCAAGTTTGTATGGTTTTGAAGATTACCATGGAGTGGATATTGGTGTTGTGCGAGCTGTTCGTCTTTGGTTTTCCCCACTTGGTGGAGAGATTCCTATTGACATCAAAATCAAAGAAACTGATGTCAAACTTGGATTTGCCATCAGCAGAACTGAAGAGGTAACTAACTAATTAATTAACTTCTTTCTTCCATCACTTATTAAGGTCCATATAATTTAATTTATATACATTGATTATTTTATAACATTAGTATATTTCTCTTGTGATCCGGTCCTTCCCCGAACCCCGCGCATAGCGGGTGCTTAGTGTACCGGGCTGTTCTTTTTAGTGTATTTTACCTATTGTAGCACGTGCTTAGCATGGCTCACTTTTCTCGTTGTTACTCCATTTATATATGTTCACTGTAATTTTAAAGAAGACCATAGAGCCTTATTATAATTAACTTCATCATTCTGCAGTTTCATCGTCGAGGTATCAAAGTTAAATCAATTTGTGAGGTTAGATGTGATATGTTAAAGTCCACTTAGAATAGTGTAAATCTCCTTGAATGGAGTCCTTTCATTAATACAATATATATAGTGTGTACAATTGTAATTCTAATGAAATAAAGATCTCTACTTTACATAATTACACTAAAATATTAATTACAGAATATATGGTGAATATATGGAAATATATTCACTATCACACCCCCTCAGTCGGAGCGGGAGGAGGTCAGACGCTGATACTGGATCTGAAGTCAAGGAACAGTTGCCGAGGAAGTCCATAGTGAAGATATCTGCGTCCTGATATGAAGAAGGGACAATGAGGCTCAAGAAGGAGATTACGAGCCAACATAGCTCGGCAACAACGTTTGCAACGCCTCGATATTCTGCTTCTGCACTCGAACTTGAAAGTTTGGCTTGCCGCTTGGCAGACCATGAAATAATATTATCCCCCAGAAATACACAATAGCCTGACGTAGAGCGATGAGTGTCCGGACAACCTGCCCAATCGGCGTCCATGTAAGAGAGCAATCTAGTCGGTGCGGAGGGATATAGATGTAGTTCATAGTCAAGATTGCCCTTAACAGAACGAATAATACGTTTAAGAGCTGTAAAGTGAGGCTCCCTAGGAGCATGCATGAATAAGCACACCTGCTGAACAGCATATGCAATATCAGGCCGAGTAAAGGTGAGATACTGAAGAGCACTTACGAGACTCCTATAAAGAGAGGGATCGCTGACCGGATCCCCGTCATTTGCACTGATTTTGACTTGGAGTCGACATGAGTGGACATGATCTTGCAGTTTGCCATTTTAGCTTGGCAGACAATCTCCTCTGTATACTTACGATGATATAAGGACATGGCATGTGCGGATCTGGTCACTGATATCCCCAAAAAATAACTCAACTTACCCAAAACTGTCATAGCAAATTCAAACTTGAGCAGGTCAATGATCTCACGTTTCAGTGTATCAGAAGAAGCTGTCAGAACAATATCATCCATATATAAAAGAAGGTAAGCCGTGTCAGTACCTCGATGAAAAATAAAGAGTGAATGATCACTCTTACCGCACACGAACCCGATCTGTATGACATATGTAGCAAACCTCTCATACCAAGCCCTGGGGGCTAGTTTTAAACCATATAGTGACTTACGAAGATGACAGACATACCGAGGAACCGCCAGATGCACAAAGCCAGGTGGTTGATGCATATAAACAGTTTCTTTCAAATCCCCATGTAAGAAAGCATTTTTTACATCAAGCTGGTGAATAGGCCAATTCTTCCCCATAGCTATGCTCAACACGGTGCGAATGGTAGTTGGTTTGATCACCGGACTAAAGGTCTCACCACAATCAACTCCCTCTTGTTGCGATGTACCATTTCCCACAAGTCTAGCCTTATGACGTTCAAGCTCACCACTGTCTCTGAATTTGTGATGCTATAGCCACATACAACAAATCATATTCACCCCCTCTGGTTTCGGGACAAGATCCCAAGTGTGATAATTGGTTAATGCATTAAAATCCTCACGCATAGGGGCATTCCAATTTGGGTCAAGTTTGGCTAATTTTGTGTTTTTAGGAATATGTGAGATATTTTGAGTGGATAGGTTAAAGTGAACCTTTGGTTTGAAAATCCCGTGTTGTGCATGTGTTCCCATACGGTGGGTTAGGGATGGATCACGGGTAGTGTAGTGGTAGGTGAGGGCTATGGGGAATGGGGCTCGAGTGATGTTGTAGGAGGCAGTGGTCTGGCGGGACTGGGCAGCGTGTCGGGTGACTGGGCAGTGTGTTGGGTGACTGGGCGACGGGATGGGTGATTGGGCAGGGTTATTTGTGACAGGGCAGTGGGTGGGGGTGACATGACTGGGGCAGTGGGTGGGGTGATATTTGACAGGATGGTATTTGGCCAATGTAGTGTATTTTGAAGGAGAGGTGAGGTATCTGGGTCATCAAGGAATCCATAATCGGTGGCTAAAAATTGGTGGATGTTGGCAAAGGGAAAGACGTTCTCATCAAACCTGACATGGAGAGAGACTGTGATTTTACATGTGGACACGTTATAGCATAAATACCCCCTATGGTTCGATGGGAACTCCAAGAAGACACACGGGGTGGTACGAGGTACTAATTTTTTAGAGAAGATTGAGACAAGATTCGGGTAGCATAGACAACCGAAAATCCGAAGGTGATCATAGGTAGGGATACGACAAAATAGGAACTCAGTAGGGGTCTTATTTTGGAGCGTACGAGTAGGTAGTATGTTAAGAAGGTATTATGTCATTTTTAATGCATATACCCAAAAGTTGGGGGAAGAGATGCATGAAAAAGTAAGGTACGAATTATATTGTTAATGGTGCGGAAAATTCGTTTGGCTTTACCATTTTGTGGGGAAGTATGGGGGAAGGAGAAATGAAAGACCATGGCATTAGCCGCACATAATTTATGAAAGAGAGAAATATTAAACTCGCGACCATTGTCACACTGAAATGTTTTTATTTCTTTTTCAAATTGTGTTTTAACATACTATGAAATTCAAGAAACTTTGAGTAGACCTAAGATTTAAAGTGGAGCGCATAGACCAATATCAAGTGAGAAATCATTCAAGATTATTAAACAATAATTATGACCCAATTTGCTAGTAATAGGAGAGGTCCATAAATCTGCATGAATAATATCAAAGGGAGAAAAAGTAATACTCAAAGATGACGTAAAAGGAAGTCTAACATGCTTTCCAAGATGACAAGAGTAGAAATTTGAGCAAGGTTCCCTTTATTATATTTAATTAAATTGTGATTTCTAAGAAAATAAAAAACAGGAGCTACGGGATGTCCAAGTCTACTATGTCACGTTGAGGAAGAGATTGCAGCTAGAGATGTGAAATGATTGACACTGGCAGCAAACGTGGACAGGAAAGGATAGAGGTCCCCCACACTATTGCATCTCGTAAGAAGTCTCCCCGTATGTAGGTCCTTCACAGAAAAACCTAATAGGTCAAAATCAATAGATACAGAATTATCAGTGGCAAATTTTCTAACAGAGATTAGGTTCTTGATAATGTTAGGGGCATATAGGACTTGATTAAGGAAGAACTGGGGGTGATGTGGTGGAGTTAGAGTGTGGACAAACCCTTGAATTGGAATGCGATGACCATTTCCGACCATAATAAATTGAGAAGTATTTAAATTGCGCAGTTGAGGAAGATTACCAGAATTGTTGGTGAGGTGAGACGTGGCGCCCGTATCCATATACCACGCATCATCGAGCTGCTGAATATTTAAAGAACCGAAAACTTGGCCAAAATCTGTTGGAGTGAGGTTGGACGTCGGCTGCTGGGCCGCTATGTAGTGGGCCTAATGACTGAGACTTTGATGGCGAGCCGCTAGATGGGCTCTCAGAATGCTAGGCCTCGACGGTGCCCATTGTTGCTGTTGGGCTTGGCCTAGAAAGGGGCTGGTCGATGGGGCCTAATGAGCAAACAGTTGCCAAAAAAATGGGTTGGCCCACTGTGTCAGGTATTGGGCCTGCGGCTGATTATTTGTGTGGTTGGCCCATTGCCCTCGACCCTTTCCTTTGCCTCCCCGGCCACTTCCGCGGCCTCTACCTCTGCCGCTACCGCAATTGTGTTGCGGTTGTTGGTGGTCGGAATGTGGTGGCTGGCCAGAGGTGGCGGTGGTTGCCGCGGGGGCGTCAACCACCAACGCCTTGGAGGTATGGTCATCCTGTTTCACTCTTCTCGTCTTCTCTAATAGAAATTAGGATCGTGTTTTGTTGAAACTGGGTAGGGGATCGGCCTGTTGAATCATCATTGCAAGGGTATCATATTCACCTTTTGGTAAACCATTAATCAACTGCAATACCATCTTTGTGTCTGAAATTGGAGTACCAATGTTGGATAGTTGATCGGCATGCAAGTTTAATTATTTGCAGTAGTCGGTCATATTCGCAAAATTTTCAAAACGGGTGGTGTTGAATTGCTCCTCAAGATATACGGCACGTGTATGCTTGTTGTTTTGAAAAATTTCCTCTAACCGTGTCCATAACTCGTGAGCCGAAGCTGCGTTCTTCATAATGGTATGAAGCAAATCCTTGTAGTTAGTGCCATGGATCCACTGCTTGACGATGGCGTTAAGCCTTTTCCACGTCGTGTCATCGACGTCGGGTGGGCGGGGATATGTGGTATCAATGTGATCAAGCACGTTGTAAGCACATGCATGAATATGGAAGAGTTCAACCAATGATGCATATTATCCATCCTCTTGATCAAGAATCAATGGGACGAAGTTCTTCATATTAGTTACGGGGAAAGACGGATGAAAGGTGTTTGGGGTGGAAGAGGGAGGAGAATTTGTGACGCCGGGTGTTGAGGAAAAGAAAGCGGGAGAAGCTATGTGGGCCGCGGGTGACGCCATGAGGGTATCCAAAATTTAGTAGAGAAATAAAAAGGTGTAGAACTGTTGTATACCAGGGGTATACGGCCTGTTTGAGAGATAGAATAAGTAAAAGGTTGTATATCAGTAGTATACCAGAGGTATACGGGGCTGGTTGTAGAAGTGGTGGGCTGGGCAGCTGTATATCAGTGTATATCAGAGGTATACCGGCTGTATACAGGCGGTTTGGGGCCGGAAAAGAGAAGAGAAGGGCGGCCAAAATTAGGGTTTACGGTAGTGAGCGATTTTTGGTTCTTGATACCATATAGAATAGTGTAAATCTCCTTGAGTGGAGTCCTTTCATTAATACAATATTTACAGTATGTACAATTGTAATTCTAATGGAATAAGGATCTCTACTTTACATAATTACACTAAAATATTAACTACAGAATATATGGAAATATATTCACTATCATACACATTGCACACCACGAAAACTTCCATAAACTTAGATCACATTTTACTAGCTATGATAAAGTACATTTTTGTAAGTCAACTTGACTAATTGTTTGTTCCAAATTAGACCATGTTCTAGCCCGTGATCCTAATTATTATATAATATATTCTAGTTGAATCCCAAAACTGCACATAATACAATGGGGCAAACGAAGTCTAACTTACTTGAGCAGTGCGGGAGATTAGGGAAATAAGCGAGCCTCTATCAGAGAAAGCCATTGCGCGCTAGCCCCTTGTATAATCGAATCATCATGCACTTTAGGCCCTTCTGAAAGCCATGAGGCGGGGTCACACGAGTAGCGAAAGACTGAGCTTGCTCATGTTCTCATGCTTCACACAAACCTAGGCTAGGAAACTTGAAAGTCATATCATATCATATGGATTTAGAAAGTCCGATCAAAAAACTCAAAAAAAGGACTGGGAAGGCTTGACTCGATGGTTTCCAAGGACAGGGCTCAATCTTGCACAATTCAGACCAGTTGTATCTCTTTAATTTACTTAATGCACTCACAAGCCTAGCTTCGTGTTAAGGGCACAATAACAATAACAAGAACAAAATTGAGCCCGCCAGCGAAAGCCGAAGCACAGGTTCGCAGACCTCTCTGAATCCCAAGAAGGGGATTTACAGTCAACGCTATCTCACAACCTTTACGTTATGAGGATGGGTGCCTCTCGACAAAAAGAGACATTTTGGAAAAAGCCACCGATCTATAAAGATCTCAATATCGTATTCGTCCTTGAACTTTTATGGGGGCGGACGTCTCGTCCTGCTGTTGATGGACAGGTGGGTGTGAGCCCCTTGGGGGAGACACCGGGAAGAGCTGCTTGCTTTATGATATCAAGGAATAGTGGAAGCACGCGAGCCATACATCTATAATAGTAAGGTGGCACCCAATTCACTAAAAGAAGTGAGTGAATCAGCCAAGTCAGTAGCCTTTTTTTTAAGCGGGATTGCTTGTTGATGCAAGGAATAATGGCTATAGTTTTCTTTTTTTTATCTTATTTTTCTGAAAATATGTTTGATTTACTTCACCTATGAATTGATGAGATTTTCAATGAAAGCTGGGATGGGGTAAGTGTGAAGAGTCAACTATTGCCCTACTTTTCTTATTTCTTAGAAGAATGGCCCCGGTCCAAAGG
Organism: Anisodus tanguticus; assembly: GCA_034509755.1. Lineage (NCBI taxonomy): Eukaryota > Viridiplantae > Streptophyta > Magnoliopsida > Solanales > Solanaceae > Anisodus > Anisodus tanguticus. Next base: position 32,408,854 of record CM067541.1, read on the forward strand.
GAATCCGGATCTTGAGTGAACCTCAAAGCCATTCCAGTTTGGAGTTAATTCTTTCTATAGATAACCTTTTTTTAAGACCTAATCTAGGAATAGAGTTAGAACACCTTTCTATCTAAAAGAAATCCCCCGGATGGGAGGCATCTACCTCATCCCGATCACAAGGAGAGGTTCACTATGATGGGGGTACTTTTTTTCCCTTAAGGAATCTGTAGTCTTTCAATTACCATATAGTTTCTATAATAAAGGCTATAGGTCATCTGTTGTGACGTTTACGAAGGGTCAACCCCTCAGATTTTTTAGTTCTTGGCCTCTATTCACACTTAAACATTATATGCTTATGTGGATAGTGCTCAACCAAACGGAATCACCGATCTAGATAGAAGGATCGTTCACTCCCTATTCTTTGAGAGGTTGATTGCGACAATATAGTAAGGGCAATATGTCTTCTTATTCTGTCAAAGGTCGCCTTTGCGCTTGGGTTACTGTTTATGGATGAACTTGTTGGATATGAAGAAGTACGGGAAGTAAATAAATATTACAAGTGGTTCGAAAGGATAAACAACAAAGAATACAACAAGAAGTTGTCAATCTTTTAAGCTTGAACTAGAACTTAAAATCTGGATCTTATATTCAAAAATACAAGAACATGAACTGCTACACTTGGGGCTTGTAGAACCGCTGAGAATCCGAACGGTTAAAGTCCTTTGAGTTTTCAAGTTCACACATGAAAAACTTAGCAACCAATTAGATAATCACAACACCATCGGCAGAGTCGAGAGACGGCTCTCTGTCTTTAAGTCAAGATTGCCCCGTATATATGCTTTTACGTTAGCGGGCAATAGTCTCCCAAGATAAAACAACAACTAATCAACACTACACAAGCAAATAAGTTGATTTTGATGAAGAAAACAAACATGAAACGACTTGCTGAAGAATGGAAAATTTAGAGGAAAAGGAAGATTTTCTGCTTTTGTTCAAGACTTGTGTCTTCTCTTTCTTTTCTTTCTCTGTATTTTCTACTCAAAATTAAAGTAAGGTCTTCTCTTTATAGTGTTAAGGAGGCAGAAACGTTTTGTAATAAGTGCAAAACGTTTCAGATGGTAATGCCATAAACCTATTGGCTTTCCCGTTGCTGGCAACATTTCCTGAAACTCCAGGGACCAAACTGTAAATACTAAACAGTTTGGGGTGAAACGACCCGTGACCCGCGAGACCCGAGTCCGGATGGGACGGTCGGGCGGCGGCAGTGCGCATGTGGGGCTAGCCTTGAATGCAAGCACACCTAGGTCCTCCCTCCTTCAAACACATGGGTTACCCCTTGGGGTCCCAAACCCTTATCCATTTTTAGGCTTATAAAAAGAACAATTCTTCCTTTTCCCACCGATGTGGTAGATTTGTCCCACACCATATTTTCATGCCTCAAACACCTTACTTCGTGGATCAATATCTCTTTCATTTCTTAACGAAATTTGACGATCCTTGGCCCTACGGTCATCTACTCACTTAGTAGATTATGCACGTGTGAAGAACCAAAGTCTCCAACATGTGGAACCCGAGTGTTTAAGTCATTAAAGATGAGTGGACGCAACCCCATCAAAGGCAAATTTCCAATAGAACTTTCGCAGCTTGAACCAAAATATGTGATTGTTATGGAAGCCTATACAATTACATTAGTATCTCAAAAATTATGTAGTATGGTAGTTTGATCTTTAAAGTTAGAACATACTAGTTAGAATGTCATTTACTTTAATTATGTTAAATCTCACTAATCATATATTAAAGTTTTATTTTTTGCTTTTCATTATTATGCTCTGCTTATCTATTGACTTAAAAATTCAACTCTTTAGGGGTTTATTCACATATCATCAGTAATTGAAGGTGATGAGGATGCACCTTCCTCAAGATCAGGCCTTAGCAATCTATACAAAGAAGCAACCAAAGAATGCAAACTTTTAGTTGTATCAAGAATATCCAACCAAAAGGTACTTCCATGGATAGTTTCTCCGACGGGGGCAGTCAGGTGCTTTGATACCGTCTCTCTCAGCCAAAAATTGTCTTTGCATCGCCATGCAAAGGTTCCAATTCTCATGCACGTGTTTCTTTGGGACTGTTCTGTCCCCGTGCCAAATGGTGGTAGCACTAATCGGTCGAAGACTATTTCCCCGACCATGCTACCGCCGTTGCCACCTGAAGTTTGGTTGGCACGCCAACCGAATGATAATCAGGTGATGCCATTGCCTCCAGAAGTTGAAGATGAGAGTCACAGTGATGAATCAGAACCAAGGCATGATAGGGCTGGGGAATTTTCTTTTCACTTCCATGATTTTTCTCTGCCAAATAATTGGGTGTAATTAATTTCTTTTGACCTTGTTTAATGTACATAGAGATGACAAGTTTTGTAACTAATGGTAATCAGTTTAAGGAGTATTTGTAGCAGCTTATTCCGCTATCAGGTGATGCCATCGACTCCAGATTTATGATTGCACTTGTTACGCCATAAGTAATAGGAAGCTCCAATTTGTATGCCAGCCGCCGTTTACCAATTTTATAGAAGAAGGTTGAGAAGTCTTTCAGCTTGAGGTTTAGAATTAGATTTTTCATGTTTAACAAGAGGAAAGTGGTGATTAGAGTTTAAAACTTCTGTTTCCTGCTCTAAGTTTTATAACACTAAAACTTGTTCAAAATCTAATAATGAACAAAACCAATCTTCATAAATTGTGCAAATTGACTGTTGAGAAGTGAAAAATACATTGCTTATCAATCACAAGAGTTTACCAAGTGGTAAAAGAAGGGACAGGGAGAGAAATCAAAGGCTTCTTCTCCACGTAAGTGAGTTGGGTATAATATAATACAGTGTAAAACCAATCCACAGACATAAGGGAAAACACTTACTAGTGGGGAAGACAGTAAGAAATTCATCTTTGTGTTGGCTTTAGAATACCTAGAGGTCATACTTAGTGGAAGTCTGTGTATTGCAGCGAGCATGACCTGTAACTCAATACTTCAGACACATTACACATACCAAAAGCTTCATTTCTCCATGACATTGTTAGACTCTAGTCCGAGTAAGCTTAGCGTCTACAAGAGATGAATTTCATTTACTTATTATGAACCTAAACAAACTCCTCCATGGAGGAAATCATCTTTACCATAAACGTCTGTGTTGTCAATTGTCTCGGCTAAAGAGTTTAGACAGATTACGATCTTCCTAAGAAACAAAGCCTGTGGCTCAACTCTTTCACCTGAATTCTGAGAACGGAGTTCTCTACTTCGACGTTCAGGTAAAGCTGAGTTAAGTTGTTAATGGAAGAACAGTGGTTGCCCTCATATTCACATAACTTAGGCGCCTTTGCTGTCCTTTCTAGCTCATCAACCGGAAAACCAGAGAGTAGAAAATATGTATGTTCTCTTGGAATGGTGCTTTTGTCGCGCACCACAGCAGCTTGTTTGGTAGGCCTTGCGGCATGAGTCAAGGGAGTGGTGGAGTCATGACATGACTGGTCACCTCCACTAGTTTCTTCAAAATGTCTATCAGCCCTCTTCAAAATGGCAGATTCAACCTGATTGCTGGAACAATTCATGTCGATAATTTCAAGATGTTCTGTGCCGAGACTATTTGGAGTATATTGGCAGGCTGCAAATGTACTAAAATTTAACATCTGTGAAACATATTACTGCACACGATCAGAGACGCAATAGAACTGTCGAAAGGACTTTAGTTTTATTACCAAGAGTGGTTCTAGTGCTACTGACTTTTGTACCAACTGATTGCTGAAGCACTATACTGTTGATTCTGTGTTGGCCTTTGGATATCTTCATCATGCTTTCTTTCTCAAGGTTGTTTTCAAGAACTTTGTTAGTTTGGACCCTCACATTCGTCAACTTTGTTGCGGTGTTAGCAGTTGTTGATGATGTTGTTAGATCAATAATTTCCGGACAGAGATTTACTGGATTCCCGCTATTGAGTAACCTATTTAGTGGGACAAACCACACTATTTTATCTGGACATGCTACTGCTTCAATATCAGATGAAGGTTTCGTGCTACCTCATATCTTAAAAGACCAGAGTCCATCATCTGAAGCAACATCAATCACTTCAACAAAAAGTTTTGTTGGTATTTCTATGTACTTTATAAAGCAGTACGGGATGTAAATAACTATTACAAATGTTCGAAAGGATAAATAAATGGTCAAACTTCAAAACTACCGCAAGTGCGTTGTGTCTTGAATCTTGATCAAGGGCAAAGCCAACTTTGAGAACTGCCGCAAGTATGTTGTGTCTTGAATCTTGATATCCTGAAATCAAGAAACAACTAAATCTGGAAGGTTACAACGTTGTGTGTTGAGTCGAGGATAGCCCTCTATCCTTAAGACAAGATTGCCCCGTATATATGCTTTTACGTTAGCGGGCAATAGTCTCCCAAGATAAAACAACACTTTAATCTCAACACTACAAAGCCAATAGGTTGAGCCTGTCGAAGAAAACAAATATGACTCGACTTGTCTTTGAGATATGGAATAGGAAGGAAGAGTTTCTCTTTACTCTTCTCTTTTGTCTCTGTGTATATAGTGTGTCTCTGTAGTGTATATTTTGTGTATATCTCGTGGGTTTGCTCACCGATTTTCGTCGATTTTCAATCAAGAAAGTGCGGTTTTTCACTGTTTTTGTCTCGATTTTCAGGCATGTTTTGCTGCTCGTTTCTTCGCTAGTTTCTTCCTTCTTTTTTTCAGCCAAGTGAAGCTCAATATATAGCAAGAGGAGGGGCTGTCCAACAAGTCACAAACAAGGCTGTAATGGCCCTTAAAGGAGGCCATTAAAACAGCCAAGTAATGGCTATTAAGGCCATTGAAAGAGGCTACTCACTTTGCCCAAGTAATGGGCTGTTAATGGAGGAATTAATCAGCCAAATAATGGCTGGTTAATGCTCCAAAATGCGATCCAATATTTACAGAAAAAGTCTCCGTAAATTCGGGGACCAAACTGTAAATATTGAAACTTCAGGGACCAAACTGTACATATAAAAGAATTCTGGTCCAAAAAGATAATATCAGAAAGGCCCACAGCCCACAGCCCACGACCGAGACCGGACGGGCGGGCGGCGGCGGCGCGCGTGTGGGCTTAGCCTTGAACCCAAACACATCTAGGTCTTCCCTCCTTTAAACACATGGGATACCCCTTGGGGATCCAAACCCTTTACCACATTAGAGACTTATATAGAGAGCAATTCTTCCTATTCCCACCGATGTGGTAGATTTGTCCCACACCACATTTCCATGTCTCAAACACCTTACTTCGTGGACCAATATCTCTTTCATTTCTCAACGAAATTAGACGATTCTTGGCCCTACGGTCATCTACTCACTTCGTAGATCATGCATGTGCGAAGAGACAAGGTCTCCAACATGCGAAACACTAGTGTTTAATTCATCAAAGATGGGTGGACGCATCTCCCCGCCAAAGGCTAATTTCCAACAAGTTTCTCATTTTTGTCAGAAGCAAGCTTGAAACTTGGAAATTATCACTTCATTGAGACCAATAGCATATTAACCATGGTCTGTAGACACCTACAATCTGACTTGTTATCTTGGGGTGAAAAAAACTCCAATAGGTACACATAGTCCCCAGTTTAGGAACTCTGCAAACAAATAGCAAAAGAGCTATGTAATCCAACTATGTGTGCCGCATGTGCCAAGGGGTAGTCACTCATCCTTAACTGTGTGATATCACGATAGAAGCATGAACTACGGGATAAAAAAGGTGCAACATAAGCAAACTAAAAAAAGATAACAACTAAGTATCGAACACATAGTGTAGTCCCAAGATCCATCATAGAGTAGATGAAGCATGTCGTGAAGTATCATTACGACTGTCTAACTTAGTTCTTGAGATCAAAAAGGAATGTGTATCTAAACAACATCCGTAGAACATATTTGGGGCTCACCAATGAAGAACTTAGTCTCTACTTCAGCACCTATACAACAATGCTTAGCATATCAAGTTTACAACATGTTCCAAGTCATAACTGACATGCTAGAGCGATTAGGGTATTTCCCCGTGTTTTCTGAGTTTTTAGTCTGGTTAGAGGCTCCTATGTAATCTTAAGGTAAATTTTTTTACGGGTAATTAGAATAAAATGGACCTGAATTGAGCGAAATGGGGACAGAGGATTCATCCAGCTGTCTCTAACTAGCTTAGTAGTGATTGTTCTTTGTTCTTTCCTTTAGTCCAAATTGTATGTGTGCACTGCAACTTAAGTTTCATTGAAGACATTTTTGTACCTGCACTCATTCTAGTGCAGTTATCAGAACAACACTGAAGTGTATATGTAGATTATACGATATTGAAAGACTACGTATTACACGGTCAAAACCGTGTATATACATATTGTATATTTTGTATATTATTTACCATAATTAGTAGAGTTCTTGTACATGTATAATTATGGTAGTAGTATTGTATTAGGAAAAACTTTTAGACTTGTATTAGGAAAAGGTAGATTTAATTTCTTTAATTAGATTTTGTATATCATGTATATATACCATTTTCATTAATGAAAATAATCAGGAAATTATTCTCTTTCATGGTATCAGCAGTCTAGGGCAAAATTTCCTTCTCCAATTACAGCTTCCGCCGCCCCCTCTTCTCAATTTCCGAGAACCAGCCGACACCAAACCTCCTCTCTCCCAAATTTTTTTCCGACTCCCTAATTCTCCTATTGTTCTTTCATCATGTCTACCACAAAGAACACGTTTCATCCTGCCCTTACAGTCTACAACATCAAGAAGAACATCCCTATCATTCTTGAGATGGAAAACGCCCAATATGCGACGTGGGTAGAATTATTTAAAGTTCACCCACGCTCTCATCGAGTCCTTCATCACATCATCCCCTCAAAAATAGGCAAGGAGAATGTGCCTACCTCCGATGATGACATAGAGTTGTGGGAAACTCTTGATGCTATAGTGCTCCAGTGGATTTATTCCACTATCTCTACAGATCTCTTGTAGACTCGTTGAATCCGACGCTACGACAATGGACACTTGGGATAAGTTGCATGATATATTCCAAGATAAAAAAATTCTCATGCCGTGACCCTTGAGCAGGAATTCTCCCACATCAACATGGAGGATTTTCCGAATGTCTTAGCCTATTGTAAAAGGCTCAAAGAGTTGGTGGATCAACTCAAGAACGTTGGTGTGCCCGTCACGAATGATCGTCTTGTTCTTTAGATGGTTGCAGGCCTATCCGAGGCTTATATTGGCGTTTTGACACTTCTTGTCAAAGTAATCCTCTCCTACCATTCTACCACGCACATTTCATGATCACCTTAGAGGAAACCGGCTAGGCTAAAAAGGCGGCTACCGGAGCCAATTCCGCCATGATGATGGCCACTTCCGATGACCCTCACTCATTGTTGGACTGTTCTAGCCAAAATTGTAATAATGGTGGCGGAAAAAAGGGCTAAAATTGGGAAAATAGCGGCAAAAATTGTGGTGGTGGCAGTGGCAGCAGCAAGAGCGGCAGTGGTGGAGGACGTGGTGGCAGTGGCTAGCAGGTTAGGTCGTAGCACCACTGGCCGCAACTTTGGGCCAGTAGGAAATGGCCCAATGCACAATCTCCACTTTACCCAGCGAATTGGGTCATCCAACAACGACCCAATTCCCAGCAATTCCAGAATAGGCAACCAACTAGGTCTTGGCAGCAGGCTGGCCTGCTTGGGCGTTGACCTTAGCAGGCCTTCACTGTTACGGGCCCAATTTCTAGTCCGACACCTACGGATATTGAGGTCACGATGCATACACTTGGATTAAATCCCCCCGACGCAAATTGGTACATGGACACCAGAGCCACTTCTCATATGATGTCCGCACAAGGTAATCTCTCATCTTATTTCAATTTGAGCAATAATAGCAGCATAATTATTGGTAATGGCAGTTCAATTCCAATTCGTGGTTTTGGTCACACAAAGTTACCTCCCCCAAATCCATATTTAGTCTTGAAAAATGTCATTCATGCCCCTCACTTAATTAAAAATTTGGTGTCACTCCAAAAATTTACAACTAATAATTGGATTTCTGTTAACTTTGACCCTTTTGGATTTTTTGTGAAGGATTTCACGACGGGGATACCTCTAATGAGATGTAATAGTTGGGGCGAGCTCTATCCTATAACTACCATCAACACCACTACCACTAATCAAGTCGCACCGTCAACGTTTGCCGCTTTAGCACCTTCCTTGTGGCATGCTCGTTTGGGTCATCCGGGAGCGTCTGTTCTTTCGTCTCTTAAAAATAATAATTTTATTGATTGTAATAGAACGCGTAGTACTAATATTTGTCATTCTTGTCCACTAGGGAAATATGTTATATTACCTTTTGTAGCCTCTACTTTTAGTACTTTCATGCCTTTTGATATTATTCATAGTGATTTGTGAACACCTCCCATTTTAAGCTCTTTGGGACACCATTATTATGTGTTATTTTTGGATGATTACTCTAATTTTTTTGGACCTTTCCATTATCTAAAAAGTCTCAAGTTTTTTCTACATTCCTAACGTTTAGAGTATTCATCCGTACCCAATTTGAATGAGAAATTTAAAACATTCAGTGTGATAATGGAAAGGGAATATGATAATGGGTTGTTTTAGAAAAAATTGTGTATATACATATTATATATTTTGTATATTATTTACCATAATTAGTAGAGTTCTTGTATGGGCTTAAACATGCCCCACAACTTTGTAAAAGAGGTTTGCAGATTATGTGTCTACTATTGGGTTTTCTCACAACAAGTCTGATAATTCTCTGTTCATCTTTCATCGTGGTACTTTTATGACATACATTCAGTTATATGTGGATGATATTATATTGACTGCCTCTTCTGATAATTTGCACAAGTCTATCATGTCTCTTCTTAGTTCAGAATTTGCTATGAAAGACTTGAGACCCTTGAGTTACTTTTTGGGTATAGCAGTCACACGTTATGTAGATGGTCTATTTTTATAATAAAGGAAGTATGCGGCTGAGATTGTTGAGAGAGCCGACATGTCATATTGTAAGTCCCCTTCTACTCTAGTTGATACCAAACCGAAGCTAAGTGCTACTCATAGCACACCTTATGAGGATCTCACCCACTATCACAGTCTTGCAGGGGCTCATTAGTATTTTACTTTCACGAGGCCCGATTATGCAGTGCAACAACTATGTTTATTTATGCATGATCCGATAGACGAGCACATGCATGCGCTCAAATGCATTGTGCGTTACATACAAGGACTCTTGATTATGGTTTGCATTTATATCCATCTTCTGTCTCTACTCTCGTGTATTATACATATGCTGATTGGGGGATGTCCAGATACCAAACGTTCGACATCTGGTTATTGTATATTTCTTGGTGATAACTTGGTCTTTTGGTCCGCAAAATGCCAGGCTACTTTTTTGAAATCCAATGCAGAGGCCGAGTATCGATGGGTATCCAATGTGGTGTCTGAGTCATGTTGGATGCGTAAACTTCTATTAGAGCTTCACTTTCATATTCATAAAGCTACCTTCTTCTACTGTGATAATGTTAGTGCAATTTATCTCTCTGGGAATTTGGTTCAACATCAGCGCACTAAACATATCGAGATGGATATTCACTTTGTTCGCGAAAAGGTAGCTCGTGGACAAGTATGTGCCTTGCATGTCCCTTCACGTTATCAAATTGCTGACATCTTTACAAAGGGTTTTCCTTTAGTTATGTTTGAAGATTTTAGGGACAGTCTCAACGTACGACAACCGCCCGCTATGATTGCGGGAGTGTGAAAGACTATGACAGTGGCAGACGTGGTAGCAGTGGGCTGGCTGGGCCACAACACCACTGGCTCCAGCCTTGGGCCAATGCAAATTAGCCGTGGGGCAGCTGGGCCAATGGCCCAACTTGGCCTATCCATTTTTTCAAGCTTTCCAGCGAACTGGGCCAGTGGCTAGCAAAGGCCCAATTCACTGTTCCAGCATTCTCAGCCCATACAACAGGCTGGCCTGCTGGGCCTCGGCCTCAGCAGGCCTTCACTGCTGCGGGCCCAATTTCTGGTCCGACACCTACAGATATTGAGGCCGCAATGCATACACTTGGATTAAATTCCCCGGACGCAAATTGGTACATGGACACCGGAGCCACTTCTCATATGACGTCGGCACAAGGTAATCTCTGGTCTTATTTTAATTTGAGCAATAATCGTGGCATAATTGTTGGTAATGACAATTCAATTCCAATTCATGGTTATGGTCACACAAATTTGCCCCCTTCCCCCACATCCACCTCTAGTTCTTAAAAATATCCTTCATGCCCCTCACTTAATTAAAAATTTGGTATGTGTCCGAAAATTCACAACTGATAATTGGGTTTCTGTTAACTCTGACCCTTTTGGATTTTTTTTTGAAGGATTTCAAGACGGGGATACCTCTAATGAGATATAATAGTCGGGTAGAGCTTTATTCCATCACCACCACCACCATTTCCACGAGTCAAGCCACACCTTCAATGTTTGCCGCTCTTGCTCCTTCTTTGTGACATGTACGTTTGGGTCATCCAGGGTCGTCTATTATTTCTTCTCTTAAAAATAAATTTTTTATTGATTGTAAGAATACGCATAGTACTCATATTTGTCCTTCTTGTCCTCTAGGGAAATATGTCAGATTACTGTTTGTAGCCTCTACTTCTAGTACGTCGATGCCTTTTGATATTATTCATAGTGATTTATGGACATCTCCCGTTTTGAGTTCTTTGGGCCATCGTTATTATGTTCTATTTTTGGATGATTATTCTAATTTTTTGTGGACTTTTCCTTTGTCTAAAAACCTAAAGTTTTTTCCACATTCTTAAAATTTAGAGCTTTCACCCGTACCCAATTTGAACGGGAAATAAAAAGCATTCAATGTGATAATAGTAGAGAACATGATAATGGGCCTTTTCGGGAATTTTGTGACACTTATGGCATATCTTTTCGGCTTTCTTGTCCTCATACGTCCTCACAAAATGGGAAGGCCGAAAGAATAATTCGTACCATTAATAATATTGTCCGAACCTTACTAGCCCATGCTTTATTACCTCCATCTTTTTGGCACCATGCGTTACAAATGACTACCTACCTCCTAAACATACTCCCTAGCAAAGGTTTAGGATATCAATCCCCTAAAAATTCTTTATAATAAGGATCTCTCGTATTCTCATCTTAGGGTGTTTGTGCTATTCACTTTTTCCGTCTACTACAATTAACAAACTACAAACCCGTTCTACCGCTTGTGTGTTTTTGGGGTATTTATCTAATCATCGTGGTTACAAATGTTTTGATTTTTATGCTAATAAAATTATAATTAGTTGCCATGTCGTTTTTGATGAAACCCAATTTTCATTTGATAAATTGTATAATTTTGTGTCTAGTTCGTATAATTTTTTGAATGATGGGCTCTCACCATATATTATCCATCATTTATCCGAGTTATCCCGTGATAAAAATCCACCAACAGGCCCACTGCATGCTGGCCCAAATATTACAGATACAATCACTGTTTCTCGGCTAGCAGGCCCACTGCCTGCTGGCCCAAATTTACCCCTGGTCCAGTAACGTCTCGGTCCAATTTCTCCTTTCGTCACTTGGTACAATTTCTCCTTCCGTCACTCGGTCCAATTTCTCATTCCGTCACTCGGTCCAATTTTGGCCCAGTTTCTAGCCCAAGTAACACTTCCCCATCTCTACTGTTTCAGCAACCCGAAGTTGGGCCAGCAGGTCCACTGCCGACTCGCCAATTACCCAAATCCCATCCGTTTCTATCTCGAGTCAAAGGCCCATTACTCGTAGTCAACGGGGTATTTTTAAACCAAAAAAATATTTTAATCTTAACTCTAATGTCACGAAATCACCCCTACCACGTAACCCAGAGTCTGCCCTTCATGACCCGAATTGAAAAATGGCAATGAATGACGAATATAATGCTCTTATTGAAAATAATACGTGGGACTTGGTGCCCTGTCCGCCTGGTGTCAATATTATTAGTTCTATGTGGATTTTTACTCATAAAGAAAATTCTAACGATTCTTTTGAGAGGCATAAGGCCCGTCTTGTAGGTGATGGTAAAAATATCATGTTGGCGTGGATTGTGGAGAGACATTTAGTTCGGTAGTCAAATCGGCAACCATTCACACTGTTCTTAGTCTGACTCTTTCGAAAGCATGGCCCATTCATCAGCTGGATGTGAAAAAAGCTTTCTTACACGGTGATCTTAAGGAGACAGTATACATACACCACCCTTGGGTTTTAAGGACCCCAATTATCCTCACCATGTTTGTTTGCTGAAGAAGTCCTTGTATGGGGTTAATTAGGCCCCACGAGCTTGATATAAGCGGTTTGGAGATTATGTGTTTACTATTGGATTTTCTCACAGCAGGTCTGATCATTTTCTGTTCATCTATCGTCGTGGTACTTCTCTAACATACATTCTCTTATATGTGGATGATATACTTTTGACTTCCTCATCTGATCATTTACGCAAGTCTATCATGTCCTTTCTAAGTTCAGAATTTGCTATGAAAAACTTGGGGCCCTTGAGTTATTTTTTTGGCATAGCCGTCACTCATCATGCAGGTGGTCTATTTTTATCCCAGAAAAAGTATACGGCTGAGATTATTGAGAGAGATGGCATGTCTTTTTGCAAGTCATCTTCCACTCCGGTTGATACCAAACCGAAGCTGAGTGCTACTTCTAGCACATCGTATGAGGATCCCACCCTCTATCGTAGTCTTGTAGAGGCTCTTCAGTATCTTAATTTCACGAAGCCCGATATTACTTATGCAGTTCAGCAGATGTGTTTATTTATGCATGATCCGCGGATTGAGCACATATATGCACTCAAACGCATTATACGATACATATATGATACACTTGATTATGGATTGTATTTATATCCATCCTCCATCTCTACTGTCATATCATATACAGATGCTGATTGGGGTGGATGTCAAGATATCATACGTTCAATGTCTAGTTATTGTATGTTTCTTGGTGATAACTTGGTGTCTTGGTCTGCAAAATGCCATGCCACTTTATCGCGATCCAGTGCGGAGGCCGAGTATCGAGGAGTAGCCAATGTGGTGTCTGAGTCATGTTGGCTGCATAATCTTTTATTAGAGCTTCACTTTCCTATTCAGAAAGCTACCTTGGTCTAATATGATAATGTTAGTGCCGTCTATCTCTCTGGGAATCCGGTCCAACATCAGCGCACTAAACATATCGAGATGGATATTTACTTTGTTCGCGAAAAAGTAGCTCGTGGACAAGTACGTGTCTTGCATGTCCCCTTAAGGTACCAAATTGTTGACATCTTTACTAAGGATCTTCCCTTGGTTCTGTTTGAAGATTTTAGGGATAATCTCAGTGTACGATAACTGTCAGCTATGACTGCGGGGGTGTGATAGAAGCCGTGTCATGATATACACGGATAAAGCCCAAAGCCGTGTATATCAAAGGAATGAATTTTGTATATTAACTTACCATAATTGTAGAATTCTTGTACAAGTGTAATTATGGTATTAGTCTTGTATTAGGAAAAACTATTAGAATTATAGTAGAAAAAAGTATATTTATTTTCCATATTTAGATATTATATATTTATATATATACCTCTTTCATTAATGAAAATAATCAAGGAGATTATTCTGTTTCCGAATATATCCATCCCATTTAGGCGTATTTCGATTATAGCATTAAGTTCATCACCTAAAGAAATTTCTACTCGAGCAAGTAAAAGTGAATTTTAAAAAATTGAAAGAACAAAGCTTCAGGTTGAGGTAAGAATATTTTGTTCTTTTAAAGGAGATTTAAGTTCATTATAGCAAATTAATTTTTATCGGTCCAATTATTATTCTCTTCACTTGTTGCTGTCAGAATTCAATAATCCATCAATGTTGTATGACCTCTAAGCAAATGAAAGCATGCGTTCCTTGACAAAGTAAATATATATTTTTTAATTTTTCCTTTTTGATTATGTTGGATTACCTGAACTTTCCTTTATTTATTTTTTCCTTCCCAGGACACTCTTTTCATGTCCATTATAATGAAGGACTCCTCTTTATAAGTGTAGAAAATTCCACAGTTAAATAAGAATTTAGGGGGTAATAAACGATCATGGTAGACCTGTTATTCCGAAGAAGGTATATCATGGATAGTGACTAGTAAATATGATTATCAGTATGCAAGTAGTAGTCGCCGTAAGAGTTACATAGAAGAATTTATGGACATGGGATGACAAATTAGGGGCTATTTTTTAAAAATATTTTACCACCGTCTAAAATCTAATTGAAAATTAATCAACTTTTAATTTAGAAATAAAATTTGAAAAAAATACCCTTAACTAACATGAAAATACTCACAGTACAATGTGTTTAAATGTCGTGATCCAAATTACCCGGACACCAATAACTCCCATGTCAAATGAACCATAAATATAAAATACGGAAAATTTCAAATATATCTCTTTATTTTATTTTATTATTAAACTTTATCACCAGTTATACTTTTCTACCAAATACACCTTTTCTCATCTTTTGATTTCGAAAAACTCACTATAAAAAGTTGTTGTAGTGAGAAGAACCAACAATAGTGAGCGAGTAACAATAAAATAAATCCGACCAGCAGAGAACACCGGAAAAACATCAAGCTTGCCGGAAAATTTATTCTCCGACGACCCTACACAGTAAGATCCGGCCTTCTGTCTCCTTTTCTTCTATTCTTCTTTCTTCATTTTAGAAACACCTTAAATATTTCATGCACATTCAAAAATTAAATTAGACAAACACTAAGTTTGATCGAAAATTTTGCCCGCGATTCCGATTTTGACAATGATGGGAGATTTGGCGGCGCCGACAACGAAGAAGATTTTGAAAGTAATTTAAAAGAGATTTTGATGAATGACTCTTTTATAATTGTTCTTCTGGGTCTTGTGTGAAAAAATCAAGTTGATAATAAAGGATTGTGAAATTGGTCTAAAAAAAATCATCGAAAGTTGGTATTTGTGGTTCTCCTGTGCATGTGGTTTCTTCTGGTAAGGTCTTAAAAGTTGTGGCTATATTTTACTTCTATGTCCCAAAGTTATGGCATGATGTAACCCAACTATATTTTATTGAAGATGAAGACGGTCATTCTTCTTTCAGGTTTAAACTAATGGGTATAATACAGGGGAGGGTGAGATTAATTTGTGGGATGGTCGGATCGGATTATGGGTCAAATTAATTGGGCTGAGTTTTTAATTTAAGTTGGGTCATGCGTGTAAGATAGAATAATTTCACTTCGGAATTCCTTTCATTATTCACAATATATATAGTTGTACAAAGGTTGATTCCTAATATGGTACGAATCCTAACTTACCTTAAATGGTTGATTTCTAATACAATTAGAATCCTAAGTTACCTTAAATATACATCTATCATAATTACAAAATATACGGTGAATATTCGCTAATACTCTCCCTCAGACGGAGTGGGAGGAGGCCGAATGCTAAGGCTGGATCGGAAGTTGGTGAAGAGCTGTCGCAGTAGTCCCTTTGTGAAAATGTCTGCATACTGATAAGAGGAAGACACGTGTAAAATTTTGACTTGACCACGGACAATCTTCTCTCGCACAAAGTGGATATCCATCTCAATATGCTTAGTCCACTGATGTTGGACCGGATTATGAGACATATAGATAGCAGATATGTTGTCACAATAGACTATAGACGCCTTGCGTAATGGACACTGGAGCTCCAAAAGAAGATTTCGGAACCAATAGATCTCAGCAACGACATTAGCAACTTCGCGATATTCTGCTTCAGCACTCGAACGTGATAGCGTGGCCTGCCGCTTGACGGACCATGAGATAATATTATCCCCAAGAAATACACAGTACCCTGAGGTGGAGCGACGTGTGTCCGGGCATTCTGCCCAATCTGCATCCGTGTAGGCTAGCAACTTGGTTGAGGCAGAGGGGTATAGATGTAATCCAAAGTCTAGTGTGTCCTTAACGTATCTGATAATACGTTTGAGGGCGGCAAAATGGGACTCTCGGGGGTTGTGCATAAACAGACACACCTGTTGAACGGCATATGCAATATCAGGCCTAGTGAATGTAAGATACTGAAGAACACCTGCAAGACTCCGATATATTGAGGGATCAGAGACTGGCGCACCGTCAGTGGCACTAAGCTTGGATTTTGAGTCCACCGGATTGGGCATAATTTTACAATTTGCCATCTTGGCCCTGTACACTATCTCTTCTGCATACTTACGCTGGCACAGGAACATAGTGGCGGCAGATCTGGTCACCGATATACCCAAAAAGTAACTCAGCTTGCCTAAGTCAGTCATAGCAAATTCAGTTTTGAGTAGAGCAATGATTTCATTTTTCAAACCATCAGACGATGCAGTAAGAACGATGTCATCGACATATAGTAGCAAATATGCAGTGCTGCTACCTCTGTGAAAAGTGAACAGAGTTATCACACCTGCTACATATAAAACAATCTGCAGAAGATACCTGGCAAAACGATCATACCAAGCGCGGGGTGTCTGTTTCAATCCATACAATGATTTTCTGAGACGACATACAAACTGCGGAACTGCCAGATGAACAAAGCCAGGGGGCTGATGCATGTATACAGTTTCTTTCAAATCCCCATGAAGAAATGCATTCTTGACATCTAGCTGATGAATCGGCCAATGCATGCCCATAGCAATACTGAGAATAGTCCGAATAGTGGCCGGTTTAACAACCGGACTGAATGTCTCACCACAATCAATACCCGCTTGCTGATTAGTGCCATTTGCAACTAGTCTTGCCTTATACCTCTCTTAGTCACCACTGTCTCTGAACTTGTGACGAAATAGCCACATATACCGGATAACATTCACACCAGCTGGTCTAGGTACCAAATCCCAAGTGTTCTGCTTGGTTAAAGCGTTAAACTCCTTGCACATGGCCGCATTCCAATTAGGGTCCAGTTTAGCTAGTTTGGATTATTTGGAATGGGTGATAAGGTTTGTGTGGAGAGATTGAAGTGAACCTTGGGTTTGAAGATCCCGTGTTGTGCACGAGTCTCCATGCGGTGAGAGGGCAGTAGTGGGAGGTCGGGATTGGGAGGCTGCATGCCCACTGGTTCTCGGATCGGGAGGCGCAGATCTTTGTGGGACCGGTTCTTTGGTCGGGAGGCGAGCGGGGGCGCGGACCGGTTGCTTTGGACTGAGGGGCAACAGTGTTGCTGGTGGTGCAGGAGACTCGACTGGAGGCAGTATGGGTGGTGCAGAAGACTTGACTGGATGCGGCAGGGGTGGTGTTTGGGTATTTGACCGAGAGCAGGGAGCTGTTGGGGTGGTGCCGGATAGTGGCGGGGACGAGACTGTCAGAACAGTGGGGTGCTGTTGGTATAGATTTTGGATGACCGGGGACAGATTTGGTTCATCGAGGAAGAAGTAATCGGTGGTTTGAAATTTTCGGAGATTTGAAAAAGGAAAGGTTGTCTCGTCAAAGGTGACGTGACGGGAGACGATGATTTTGTGAGTAGCAATGTCATAGCATAAGTAGCCCCGATGATTAGGAGATAGACCAAGGAAGACACATGGCAGAGTGCGAGGGGCAAGTTTGTGAGGTGCAGTGGAGGCTATGTTGGGGTAGCATAAGCATCTAAAAATACGTAGGTGATCATATGATGGTAGCCTACGGTATAAGATTTCGGTAGGGGTCTTGTTTTGGAGTGTGCTAGTTGGTAAAATATTAAGAAGGGATTCTACCATTTTGACAGCATAGACCCAAAAAGGCGGTGGTAGACAGGCATGAAACAGAAGGATGCAAACTATGTTATTGATGGTACGGATAATTCGTTCAGCCTTTCCGTTTTGGGAGGAAGTATAGAGACAAGAAAAACAGAAAACCATGCCTTGTTTAGAACAGAAATTGTGAAATGCCGAGTTATTAAATTCACGTCCATTATCACATTGGAATGATTTGATAGATTTTTCAAATTGTGTTTTAATGAATTTTTGAAACTCGAGGAATTTTGCAAATACTTCAGATTTGAATTTTAGTGGGTAAATCCAGACAACATGTGAAAAATCATCCAAGAATACTAGATAGAATTTGTGACCCAAAGAGCTAACAATCGGAGATGTCCACAAATCAGCATGAATAATATCAAAAGGAGAAAAAGTAACACTGTTTGATGACATAAATGGAAGACGAGTATGCTTGCCTAGTTGGCAAGAAAGACAGTGTTGGGCAGTTTTCCCATTATTACATTGAATACGCTTAGAAGTCCTAAGAAAAGTAAAAACTGGGTCTCCGGGACCTGTTGTGCCAAGTTGAGGGAGAGATCGCCGCAAGGAATAGAGGTGCTTGCGGTCTGACAGCGGAAGATTGAGTGAATGGGTAGAGATCTCCCACACTATTGCAGCGTGTAAGATTTTTCCCCGTATTGAGTTCCTCACAGAAAAACCAAAAGGATCAAATTCGATAGACACAGAATTATTGCTAGTGAATTTTCTAACAGAGATTAAGTTTTTAATGATGTTAGGGGTGTATAGGACGTGGTTTAGGGAGAAAGGCGGGTGTGGATGTTTGGTGTGTGTTACCGTAACTTTCAATTGAAATGCGATGACCATTGCCGACAGTAATAAATTGAGGACACTTTAATCGACGTAGTTGAGATAAGTTACTTGACGACCGGGTGAGGTGAGATGTGGCTCCGGTGTTCATGTACCAATTTTCGTCGGGCAGTTGAAGGTTCACGGTGTTGTAGGCCTGGCCCAAATTGGGGGGGGGGGTTGCGCGCTGGCGCCGGACCGCGACCGAGGTGGGCTGCCTCCGCTGCCGGGCTGCTGGGTGGCTGGAGACGAGCCCAATATGCCTATCGACCAAGGCTGCTGGAACTGGGCCCCTGCAGGTTGGGTATGGGGCCGGCGGGCGAGGCCCGGGCCGCCGGTTGGGCCATGCTTTGTTCTTCTTTCCAGGCCCCACTGGAAATAGGTTGGATTGGTGCCTTGCGGTTGCTTCTGTCCAGCCCACTAGTTGCGTTGGCCCTTGCCTTGTTGCAACCTCTGCCGCCACGACCTCCGCCGCTGGACTGCTGCTGTTGGTGGGCCTGCGGTGGTGGCGGGGTGGTGTTGGTTGCCGGTGGTGCCATCCCGTCAACGGCTAACGCCTTTTGATTATGTTCCTCTTGTTTGGCACGTCGGGTTTCTTCCAACAATAGTTGTGACCGTGCCTTGGTGAAACTTGATAGTGGGTCGGCCTGTTGAATCATTGTTGCAAGAGTATCGTATTCACCTTTCGGTAAACCCGCAACTAATTGGAGTACCATCTTGGTTTCAGAAACAGATGTCCTGACGTTGGAAAGTTTGTCGGCTATGAGTTTTAGTTGTTTGCAATATTCGGACATGTTGTTGAAATTCTCGATGCGCGTATTGTTGAATTGCTCCTCCAAATACACGGCCAGAGTATTTTTGTTGTCCTGAAAGATTTCTTCCAACCGTACACCAAAGGTCACGTGCCGTGGCACCTGTTTTCATGATAGTACACAACAAGTCTTTTGAGATGGTGCCGTATATCCACTGTTTGACGATAGCGTCAAGGCGACGCCATGTTGATTCGGCAATATCGGTGGGACGAGGAACGGAGTCATCAATATGGTCGAGCACGTTGTACGCACATGCATGAATATATAATAGTTCTGTCCACATGGAATATTGACAGTCTTCTTGGTCAAGAATTATAGGGATAAAATTCTTGATATTTGTAACGACGAACGTTGGGTGAAAAGAAGTCGATGAACGTTGAGAGGGGTTGTCAAAAGTGCCAGTGGATGAACCGGAATTTGTGGGGGAAGACATGGTGGCTGCCTTGTTGTTTCGGCCGAGGGAAGGGAAAAAAGAAAAAAATTTGTTGTTTCGGCCGAGAAAGAGAAAGAGAAAGAGAAAGAGAAGGGAGAAGAGTAGGGTTTAGGTTTTAGGCTCTGATACCATGTAAGATAGAATAATTTCCCTTCGGGATTCCTTTCATTATTCACAATATATATAGTTGTACAAAGGTTGATTCCTAATATGGTACGAATCCTAACTTATCTTAAATGGTTGATTTCTAATACAATTAGAATCCTAAGTTACCTTAAATATACATCTATCATAATTACAAAATATACGGTGAATATTCGCAAATAATGCGATCTCGATTGTCCACGTGGCGTCTCTGTCAAAAGGGCATATTTAGAACTTTGCTTAACGGTGAGGATATATTTAGCCAAAAAGCATAATGAAAGATAATGTTCAACAATATATATGTCCCTTTTCCATATAAAATATCTATGATTTGTCCTCAAATCGATATCAAGTCTAAGTAAAAATCTTGAATAAAAAAATAAGCGCCTGTTAGCGATGGTTATTTACCCACGGTTTCAAAAAATGTGGCAAACCTAACCAAAAAATGAAACATTCCCTACGGTGTAAAAACTGATGCTAAAATTCGTGGCCAAATAAGGCCAATTTATTTACGAGTACCTTGTTAAATGAAATGTTGGAGAGAATTTGGGTGGTAAATCTCTCCATATATAAATTACATATGAATTTCCTCACTATGTGTGTGTGTGTGTTTTCTTCCTTTATAACACTATGTATTTGTTGGAAATTTGCCTTTGGTGGGGAGGTGCGTCCACCCGTATTTAATGACTTAAACACTAGGGTTGCGCATGTTGGAGGCTTTGTCTCTTCACACGTGCATAATCTACTAAGTGAGTAGATGACCGTAGGGCCAAATATCGTCAAATTTCGTTAAGAAATGAAAGAGATATTGGTCTACGAAATAAGGTGTTTGAGGCATGGAAATATGGTGTGGGACAAATCTACCATATCGGTGGGAAAAGGAAGAATTGTTTTCTTTATAAGTCTCAAAATTGGCTAAGGGTTTGGGACCCCAAGGGGTAACCCATGTTTTGAAGGAGGGAGGACCTAGATGTGCTTGGGTTCAAAGCTAAGCCCACGCGGGCGCCGTCGCCGCCCGTCCGGTCCGGGCTCGGGTCACGGGTCACGGTCACGGGTCTTCTTCTGATAGACCCCAAATTGTTTAATATTTATAGTTTGGTCCCTGGAGTTTCTGGAAAGATGAAATTGGGAACGACGGTAGGCAGAAAGTTTCTGCCTACCTTTGGAGTTAATTTTTGGGGGCGTTATTGTGCATTAACCAGCCATTTAACTCCTCCATAAACAACCATCCTTCAATGGCCTTAAACAACCATTACTTGGCTGAATTACTCCCTCTTATGGCCATTAATTAGCAGTTGAGGAGTCCCTCCCTTATGCTATATATTGGAGCCTTTTGGCTCAATTGTGTGACACAGAAAGTGGACAAGAAAAACGAGACTACAATATAATACACAGACAAACAGAAGAGAACAATTGAAATTCTGTCCACAAACAGTGAACATAAAACTCAATACTCTTCCTTCCTTTTCCATTTCTTCAGCAAGTCGTTTCGTATTTGTTTTCTTCGTCAGAATCAACCTATTTGCTTTGTAGTGTTGATTAGTTGTTGTTTTATTTTGGGAGACTATTGCCCGTTAACGTAAAAACATATATACGGGACAATCTTGTCTTAAAGACAGAGAGCCATCTCTCGACTCAGCCCACAGTTGTAACAATTCAGATTTAGTGTTTCTTGATTTCAGGTTATCAAGATTCCAGAGTCAACAAGCTTGCGGCAGTTCTGAACATTGGCTTGTTTGTTTATCCTTTCGAACACTTGTAATATTTATTTACTTCCCGTATTGCTTTACATATCCAACAGTATTTTCGATAAGTGTGTGTTCTTTAATTTATTGAGCTCCTACTAGTTTTAATGGGAAATCTCAAGTAAACAGGCAGTTGGGTTTGTTGAAACATAGTGAATTGCAATTGGGTTTCTTGTATGCATTTACCCGTTAGATTAACTGAATTTCAGAGTGAGAAAGGAAAATAAGAGATAATTATTGCCTTGTAATAGGATTTCTTTCAAATGCAGAAATTTTGATGCGATATGTTAAAGGAGATTATGTACCCTCATTAGCTCTGTATGCATTTTGGTGTTTGTTTTTCATTCTGTTCTTTTTAGTGGTTACTATATTTTTTCTTAATTAAATTGCTGTGCGTCAGAAGTATACCATTTCCTTAGGTGTATGTAATCATGCCTTCCACTTCCACCCGTCAAGTGTGTCCATTAGGTACTTATCATTATCAACTTTTTTTTTGTTTTGTAGTGGGTTGTGAGATTTTTGTAACTTTTGAATTATTTTCATTGCTCTGCAGCTAACAGTGAGTTGGATTTTCAGAAATATGGTCACTAGAGGATCAATACATTGCAACAGAGAAAGATCTATATTACATGGCTATAAAAGTACTGCAACCTTGAAACTCTTATTTTCAGTGCTTTTTTTTTGTGTGGTGCTACAAATCTGAGACTGCTTTCTATCGGGATGAGATTTATTAGATAGCTGGTATTCGAATTGCATATATGATGAGATATTGAACTTCTCTGTTATTGTTCTACTGCAAATGATAAAATCTGTCTTGTTGTTGATTATGTTGTTTGGAAAGCCTTATCATCGGTGTTAAATACCAACGGCAAATTCTAAATACTAATACAAAGCTATCCTCATTTAGAGTTCTACTGTGTCAGCCTTGTGGCCGGTGCAAGTTCTATTTGTTGTTTTTGAACAAATTTGAATAGAAAGAGCATCTCTATTCAATGAGGGTAGCACACATCTTAAGTTTTAGGTTCTAATTTATAAAATGAAAAAAAAAGGAAAATTCTATTCAACTTGATGTGAGGCAGAGTGACTAAATACTAATGATGAGTGATTATGCAATAAGCAATTGAGTATTTTTAAATTTGTTTAGCTAAATATCTACTAGGATAATACCTTTGTGTGAAGTTGGAAGAGGTAGCTTCGAAAGTTGTTCTTCATGTGCTATTAATATGGAATTTTTTGGAACTATTAATTTGTTTTCTTGGATCTTGTTATATGTTATTGAACTGGTGTTGTTGTGTAAAAATTGCTGCTTTTGGCTGACGTGCTGTAGTTGCATTAGTGTTGCCCAAGTGTGTTCACGAGATGCATTTAGAGTAGGTAAAATGAAGTTTCCCTTGGCATGGGAATGAGGACCACTCTAGCTAAGCTACTAAAAATAATTGTTTTTTTGTTCGTTTTTTCCTTTAGATGATGAACTTTCAACGTATACTATCAATAGTATTGTGTAAACTTGATCTGTCATTGAAGCATGCTGCTACATTGTGCATGTTAATTCAGAACTTATCTTAAATTTGGATTCTTGAGTAGTATAGGAAGTTATTGCCAACCTGCATGTATGTGAAGGACATAATTTTGGTAGTTTGTTGTGGGTGAAACAATATCTAAAGAAAACTATCGAGTGAGTTCTGTATAACATTTAACCTTGTTTCTTTGAATTTAAACCAAATTAACCTCTGTTTGATAACATATCAACTACTACTACTACAACAAGTATGCCTCGTTATATGAATCCCCATTGTCCATGTCGTTTCGTTTAAGCTCATCTCAATTCAATATTATAAGAATGAAACGAGCTTAAATAGAGCCACATGGACAGTGAGGGTAAAGCTATGAATTATTTGCGCGCTATATCTTCGTTGTTAGTATATGACTGGTATGAGGGACGAAGCCTCACATGCCCCACTAGGGGCTATAGACCCCAACAAATTTTTTTTTTACTATTACTATATTAATTATTGCCAAAAAGCTCCCACCCACAAAAAACATTAGCCCCCAACCCACAAAAAACATTAGCTCCCAACCTTTTGCTACTCTTAAATTACAAG
Organism: Anisodus tanguticus; assembly: GCA_034509755.1. Taxonomy (NCBI): domain Eukaryota; kingdom Viridiplantae; phylum Streptophyta; class Magnoliopsida; order Solanales; family Solanaceae; genus Anisodus; species Anisodus tanguticus. The sequence continues at coordinate 32,432,739 of CM067541.1, forward strand.
CCCAATAAATTTGCAAAAGGAAATCCATAAGCCCAACAAAAGAAAAAAAAGTACTAGTATACACAACAAAGACAACATATGTGCTGATTAAAAATTTACAATCATTTGAGTTTGCATTCGCTATGCATTTGATGAAAAAGGTATTGGCGATTACCAATGAGTTGTCATTAGCATTGCAAAAAAAAGAGCAAGAGAGAGAATGCTATGAGATTAGTGGAGATTTCAAAGCAAAGATTGCAATATTTGAGAGACAATGGATGAGATTCTCTAGTTAATGAAGTTTCTTTGTTTTGTTCTAATCATGAGATTGTTGTCCCTAACATGAATGAAAAGTATGTATCTCCTCGGCGGTCCAAGTGGAGAACTGAAGAAAAGACTAACGATACTTATTTTCGCATCGAGTGCTTTTATGGTGTTTTGGACAAACAACTTATGGAGTTAAATAGCCGATTTTCTGTGACAAATGCTGAATTGCTTCTTTTTGTTGGGTGCCTTAATCCTAGCAATTCATTCTTTGCTTTCAACAAGGAAAGTCTCGTCAAGTTTGCTCGATTGTATCCTCGGGAGTTTTCTTCACATGATCTAGAGTTGCTTGATAATCAACTTGAGACTTATATTATTGATATGCGTAGTAGCATTGAGTTTTCAGAAATTGTTGGCATTGGAGATCTTGCAAAGAAGATGGTGGAAACAAAAAGACACGGAATCTATCCTTTGGTTTACACGCTTCTTACCCAGCATTAACTTTGCCACTTGCTACTGCAAGTGTAGAGAGAGTCTTTTCTGCTATGAGCATCATCAAAGATCGACTGTGAAATCGAATATCGGACGATTGGCTTAATGATTTATTAGTACCTTATATTGATGATGAAATTTTGTATGAGATCAGTAATGAAGCCGTTATGCAACAGTTTCAGACTATGAAATATCGTCGAGAAAAATTGTGATTATATTTTCATTTTTCTTGAAATCAGTAATGAAGCCGTTCTGGTTAGTTGTTTACATATGAAGAGAAAATGGAGAAACAAAAATTCTGAGTTTCTGGTGAATTTCTTGCCAGGTTTTATCAGACGCAAGATTTCCTAGGCGAAATAAGAGACTGTCCCTCCTAGAATACAGCAGAAACCTTAAACTTGTTGTTCGACAAGCTTGATGCTTCTGCTGCAACCCACTTGGTGAATTGAGTTGCTTAAGAATAGGGTTATTTGGTGCAAGACAAAGGCTGTTGCTTATTGTATATGGTGTTTTCTTATCTTGGTTTTGCCAATGAGCAGCAAATTTGACAGAAGATTCAGCGCCTTAGTGAAGGTATGCGTCTTTCACTTAAGTCTTTAACAACACACTATTTCCATGTAATGGTATTTATTTTCAGGCTGAAAGTTAAGTATTGGGTAGCTAATTTCTATATATGATGTTTGGCAAGAAGTTGTTTTTAGTATACCTGAATAAAATGAGGTGCACCAATGTTCATAAAAAGTTGCAGAAGAGTCCTGCTTGACTCAACGGATTCACAACAAGATGATGATACCAAAAAAATATAAACATGTCGTCAACTAGGTGGTTATAGGATTGTCGACGATGAACCTTTTCATAAGTTGCCTTATGTCCAGTATAATAGCATTTGCGGATATTGACTATGGTATAGTTAGTAATATGTTATGGGCTGATCTTGAACTAAAACATACAGTTATTAATTACATTAAGTTGTTTAAAATTGTTATATCTTGGAAGTGCTTCTGTTTGCTTGTACTTGTTTAGCTATGGAATATGTGTGCTTGTGTGTGAAATGAAGACGCTAACTCTTCATCGTCTATTGCTGTTAACAAAAGAATTGAATTCATCGTCTATGAGGATATTTTAAGTAATGCATATATAAGCTAGATTTGATACTACATGGAGAGAGTTCCAATGTAAATAGTAGTAGTAATTACTAGTATTATCTTTGTGGTTGCATATGCTTCATATATTCCATCACTGGTTGGTTGCAGATGAAATGGATACAAGTTTTAGCTCATATTGTCCTCCAAAATTGTAGGTACGACTGAATAGAATGTCAAGTCTTTTAGCTGATTTTATTTTTGCATAACTTAGAGACAATGGCATGGGGTCAATTTCTTGAACTCATTAGAAGGTTGATCAAACAAAGATCAGATGTTAAGTTTCGGCCTTGAAGGTTTTCTAACAGATTCCACCTAATTATAGCCTACTTAATTAACGAACTCACACCATTTATTGCAGTATCGCAGTTCTCATGCTATGTGAATATGGAATGAAGGATCATGAATCCATTGTTTGCAGTATTGGTATGAGAATCATTTCTTCTATTTTACTTGTAGGATAAAATATCAGACCATATACCTCAAGATCAAGAACATGCTGCCACTTTAAGTGTTCATATGAAGATATTGGCTTATCCTATTGGAAAAGTATATGGAGCCGAACATTTTGATCGTGTGCGTGGTTTAGGTGGTAATGTTTGACCGCGGCTGCTTTTGGAATCCCAATTAGTAGTGGTTTAGTAGAACATTGAAACTTTGATCATTATAACAATGATTTGTGTATTAGTGCCTGTCAGTTCTGTTCAAATAACAGGAAAATGCAGGGAAATAATTGTATTTTTTTTTCAAAAAATATGTGTACTTTTGCCATGGTTGAACCGTGGGTAATTTAATTTTGTTTGTGATTTTAAAAAAATAAATGTGTACTATTGCCACGGTTGAACCGTGACTAATTTACCCCCAAACCGTGGCTAATTTGCTGGCGACACCTGTTTTGGGCACAGGCTAAATAACTGAGGCGAAGTAGTGTTAGCCACGGTTTGAGGGCCATTTAGCTACAGTTTCTAGCGTGGCTAAAATGCGCTTTTTTGTAGTGTCCGAATATTTAATTACAACGTAGAAGCAAACTATACAATACAAGATCAAGTAGTACAAGTTATGAGCTATTAAGAGTGATCAAATAAAAAACAAAGTGCGTATAACATGATAATAGAATTAAAAGAAAACTCCGAGTCGCGTTAAACTAGACAGCTGACCAGGGATCCACTTGATGGCATCAATTGGTCAATTCATCATTGCTTCAGAGAGGCCAATCAAGTGGCAGATCATAAACTCACTTCTCTGAGTTATGTTAGCTTTCAAGTAAAGTGAAGGGTTATTATGGCATTTTACAAAATCGGGAATTTATGAAGTAAGGCCAGGATACCACCTTGCAAAATCTATTTTGCACACTCAAGAGGGACGGAATGATAGAACTGAACCGAGTAGTCACTCCTTTCCTGAAGACTTTTGGTTAAACTTGTGGAAAGTGAATATTAAGAATAAGCATTTCTTAAGGAGGCGTTTAATCAATGCCTTATTAAAAGTCTGCTAACTAAGAGGCTATGTCTACAAGATGCTACATGTAATATTTGTGGATTAGAAGAAGAAACAATTGAACATATATATGTTTTTCCGCTGCCCGCGGTTTGGAAAATGAGCCCGCTATTATAGCCTAATATTCACCTTATTCATAACTTTGCTCACTGGTGGTATAATTGTTTGTGAATGTTAAATAATTTCCTGAGTCAGTGAACCTTTTAAACTTATCAGTGCATATAATGTGGTTTATTTGGAAAGCAAGAAATAGATGTGGCTGATGAAATGTGGAATGCTTTAATATTATGTCACAAGCATTATTTGATTATCATGAGTTTACTAATCTTAACTCCGCTCTTGGTCCTAAAAGTGATATAAATGTGGCTGATGCAAGACTAACCTTTTGTCAAGATGGGATTGTATTTTTACAGATGCAGGTTTGCTAAGAGAGACATGGAAGGCAAGTATAGGTGAAGTGGCAATCGATGCTCATGGTTCGTTGGTTCATGCCTTTGGCTCTCCAATCCAGACAGTTGGGAAGCCACTCATTTTTGAAGCTATAGCAGTTAGAGAGGTGATGCAGATAGCTGTTCGTAAATGATGAAGGACTATACATATTTTATTTGATTCAAAGGAGTTAAGAATGATAACACAAGGTTTGACGACACCACCTTGGATCGTGCAAAATGTTTATGAAGATATTGCTCACCTAAGACACAGATTGGACAGAGTCACTTTCTCTTTTATTAGGAGGAATAACAATAGGTGTAGTTACCTTCTAGCTAGTTTTTCAAAAAATTTAGTTCATGAGATCTAATGGGACGAACAGTTCTCCACGTGGCTTGTAAATGAGACTTGTGGCTCTTTCGCTTTACTAATGCATTAATAAAGAGGTATTATTTTGTGAAAAAAAGTTGTTTGAACATAGACACTTGGAGAATTCTTAATTTTGGAATTAGTACCAAAAAACATCATGAAATTGTTTATGAGGATGTTGTATAATATACATTCATGTGCAATTCTTTTGTAAGTTGTATATAGTTAGTAGGTGTTTGACTATGCAATATGAAATCATGATTTCATATTTTGATTTCAAATAAGTTTGTTTATGAAATTTGCACAAAAAATCAATTTTAACTTCAACTTAATATCATGATTTCAAATCTTAAATTTTTCAAAAAGGCATGATTTGAGATTTCAAATCATGATCTCAATCCTTTTTAAATGTAAAACTTAAACATTAAATTTATATTTTGTAAAAAAAGATCTATAAGCTAGTTTGATAGGGCTAAGGATTAATATTGTAAAGATGTGGGTATTCACTGTCTTCTATTTTTGCTTTGAGGTTAGGCATTAGATACCTCATTTATGTATTTAACTTTTACTTATATACATGGTAGGGGTCTCCCTACCCCCCACCAAGATGGTGGCTTTGAATAAAATAAATAAATATGATTTTTATAGTTGGTGTTATGAACCAATAAATTAATATTGATTTATAACAGAATAGTTTGATTAGTCTGGTTTTTCACCAATTATATTGAATATTAAGAAAATTAAATATAAAAGAAAGGTGCAATTAAAACGTCTAATTTTATCATGTTACGAGAACAAATGGGTGATAATAAGTCAAATGAAATAGTTAATATTAATCGAGTCATCTTCATTTGAAAAAGACATAAATATTTAAACTAGACAAGTTATTTTGATCTCGACAAAAAAGTCCCCTAAGACAACCCACATTTATAATTCACATATGCTTGTACTTTATTTTTAATATATAATTATTTACTCAAAATTTTATTTGATAATATTGATATTATTAAATTATATACTGAATGATTTAATATACACGTGCTACACAAGTGCAAATATACTAATTTTGTTAAGAGTGGTGGAGCAGTTCCGGACCACATAATTGAGGTACTGCCATTAAATCGTTAGATACAAATTTTTTAACCAATTGTCTACCCCACACAAAAGGCAAAGAGGAAATTAATTATAAAGTAGTCAACTGAGCATACATAACTACATATATCATAATAGCTCATAATTATATGTTTAGACATTTACAATATGGTTAATGATGGTCATCATCATCTCTTGAGGGGTCGGGTAGAGATGTGCTATAAAGATGTATAGTAAGGAAAAGAAGCAGACAATAAAGTAAGACCTTGATAGCAAATATTAGAAAAGACTAGGCAAGCATGCTAGTGAATCAACTAGCTAATTAATTAGTAAATAGTTACTAACATGACCATAAGGATTCCCCCATATTAGCTTGATCTACCACCATGTCCATGGTAAAAAGGGACATGGTTGGTTGAGTTTGAGTGTGTCGGGACGATGGCGACACGTCTTCTGGCGAGTTCCCGGTTGTGCCACCTCTAGACATGGACAAGAATTGGCGCATCCTCATGTGTACCACCTCAGCTTGTGCAATTGCTAATTGTGTTTGGAGATGATCAATTTGTTGCTGCAAAGATGATATAGCTCCAACACAACCATAAACGGGATCCCTCACTCTAGCATTAGCCTCATACACCATTGAACTCACTGCATCCCCCCGTTGATGTTCCGGTAACTCCTGCAAAAATATTCCCACTTTAAACTTCAAAAATTTATATGAGCAAATTCTAAATTGTAAAAAATGATTAATTTTCAAGTGAAGGTATTGTATTAAATGATAGTATTAGTAAAAATATCTTTTTGGGCCTGATACAAGCATAAGGGGTGCTAGCTAAGTGAGATGGGCCGTTAGTTAATCTAACCCCAAGTTTTAATATTGTCTATATAAACAACATTATTGGTGTTGAAAGATACACTTTAAATCTATTAGAGAACGGCTAGGATTAGTGAAATTCTATGACTTTAAAGAGGATATTTAGGCCTACAGAGAATAATTATTTTCAATTGAGGTTTACACTAGATCAAATAATTTAATAGAAATAAAATTAATCAGTTTATTTTCAATTCCGTTTTCCTTTAATTCCCCCCCCCCCCTCCCCCCTTAAGGGGGTGTTTGGGGGATGTTTGTGGTATTTTAGTATGAATTGCATGGATGGAACGTCTTTCCTATTTTGCAAGTGGCATAATTTTCTAGTCCCTCCAAGTAATGTCATCACATTAGGGCCCCAAACCTTGACCAACGACAAACACAATAGTGATGCCATGATTACACCAAAAGAAAACTTGTTTAACCATGGAAAAAAGAGTAAAGCAAAAACCTGAACTTTTAACATGAAATATCTGTCTTTTAGGTGTGAACTCACCTTCTTAAAACAAGGAAAAAATGCAAGTGATCCAAGCACTTTTCTAAAATTACTTTGGAATAACAAATCCTTGACTATATGCTTATCCTTATGGGATTATGTACCACACGAGAATTTTTTTTAAAAAAAAGAAGAAACAAATATTTAGACTTTCTTTACAAAGAAGCACTTTTCTTTCTTCTTCTTCCATTTTCTGTCTCTTCCAATGTCTATCTCTTCCAATTATATATGCATATTTATGATAAATACAGACTGAAGATGGGTAATTATAGAGGCAAAGTCAGAAATTCAACTGAGAATATACGGAAGTTGTCTAGTGTAAATGTGTAATTATGATAAAATTAAAGATTTGATGTTACCTAAGGTAACAGCAGTGGGGTCCTTTGGACCGTTTTCAGCCGTTATAGAGCCAATAATGGAGAATATAAATTAAAATATTTTTACTGTCTCGCAGATAAGAAAAAGGGCAGTTCGGTGCACTAAGCTCCCGCTATGTGCGGAATCGGAGAAGGGCCAGATCACAAGAGTCTATTGTACACAACCTTACCCTGCATTTCTGCAAGAGACTGTTTTCACGGCTTGAATCTGTGAACTCCTGATGTCACATGACATCGACTTTACCAGTTACTCCAAGACTCTCATTTGTCTTACCGATAAGACAAAAAGAAAATTATTTACCGTAAAATTATCGGCGTAATTCACTTTTATCACATTAAAGTTTTTTATCGATTTTAGTTCGTAGCTGAAATTAGTCAAAATTATCGTACTAGTAGTTATATATCTCTAACTTTAACTCGGTATTATATGTGACCTCTCTCTTTAATACGTGATTTGAAGGGTCATTCACGTAATAATCATATAAAATAACTAAAACATTACACGTATAAAAGTTTTTTATAGTCACTATAAGCTCAACATGTAATCTTCTATTGTAAGTTTCTGCTAATAATCTTTAGGAAATAAAATAACTAATATGTTATAATAGGTTAAATTTCATAGATATTACAAAAATATGTTATATTGGTATAATTACTTAAAATCCTATAAAAATAGTCTCTACTTCAGGGGCAGATACAACTTGCTGGTAATGGGTTCACGCTAAGTATAAATTTATATAAATTTATTTTACTAAAGTTACAAGAAATAGTAGATATGAATGTATAATATTAAATATATTGTTCAATGATAAGTACATATAATTTAAGTCCTGGTTTCTGCTCTGCTCCACTTAACAATTTTCAGTTTGTCCTAAAATTTAAGTTATAAATATTGACAATATAAAAACTTACATACTATCAATATAATTTAAATTCAACGAATATAGCAATTCACACTGCAATTTTACCCAAGATTTGCCTTCCCATTCCTCCTCTGTCCCCTTATGGCATCTTTTACTTCTACTATGAAACTAAAGCGTGTCTCCTTTAATTACCGGTAGAACATCCTCTTGGCAATAACATTCTTCAACACAATATAATAACAATAACTATGTCTCATGTCCAGCAATAACATAACATTGTCTAGTATGCAATCTAAAATCATTAATAAGGCTTAATTAGACATAATTGAGGAAATAAATTTAAATTATTGGGAAGCTCTAGCTCTCACCTGAAGCATCTTGTTGACATTGCTAGCACCAAAGACCTTATGCACACTGGAAAACTTGTGTGGTTCATCAGCTGGAAAATAAGGAGCAAAAACACAATCTTGTGCACATCTCCTCCTTAGCAACTTACAAGCTGCGCATGGAGAAGCTACACCTTGTTTCCTACCACTCTCCTTCATTGTACAAAAAACTAATTCTTTAACTCCAACTAGCTACTTCAGATAATTGACAAGTTATATACCAGTCAATGTAATAATTGAATACCTCCTTTCTAGCTTCATGCATACAAAAGTTTAACTACCTTAAAAAGTTTTATACTAACTGCCACTGCATGCTAGTGGACAGTTTTTGCAGGTTTTATATCTGAAAAGTGTATTGAGAATGGAAGCAATTACAATAAAGAAGAGTTAAAGGAAACAAGATTAAAAAAGGGAAAATTAGTTGAAGGGAGTGAGGGAGATGAGGGGTTGGATGTTATATAGAAAAAACATTAGGTGACAGAAAATCTTTTGTGGGACCTACTAAGAAGAATCATTAGATTTGTGGTAGTAAAAACACCTCTTTCATTTAGATTTTTTCCACATACCTTATTTTCACTTTAACAGGAAGGTCCCTTTTATGATCACTATGTGGATTGTGATTTTCTTTTTTTAACCCTTCCACTCTTTGAAATGCAGCAATATCTGTTTAACGAACTAAATGAGTTAGACATTATTGCTTTTTGAAAAAAATACTTTAGCATTAGAGAAGCTTCACTGCTTTACATGTTAAAAAATATATTTGTCCCTCATCGGTGTAAAGATTTCCAAAAAAAAATATATAATTATCCAGAGTTACTTCACTCATTGTCTTAAGATATTGAATTGAATGCTCAAAATATGTCACTTAATATATATTAGAGCAAACTTTACTAAAACAGTATAGAAATATCCATATATTTTGTCATCTGCTGTTTCCAGCTATGCCTCATGATTCCTTGGTCGCGCTCCATGGCGCCTTTACAAGCCTCCCAACGCCTAGTGTCATGGATGACCCCGTGATCTTGGTCGAGCCAAGTGACAAGGGCGTTTGTGCCTATGTCTCCCCACCGATAGCTCGCACTTGCACTCAGTTGCAAGCAGATGCCAATAGCGCCCCTCAGCAGGCAGCGCCCCAACGCACGACATTTGACAGAGCCAGCATCAGATGTCCCACAACCAACGCTCGTGCGGCGCTTCGCCGCACGACAGCGCACAGAATCTGAAGTCAAAGACAAGAATGCGGCCGCTCCAAGTGTCGACTATTGCATCGACCAACTTTTGCATTGTATATGTCTAGGTCATTTTCCATGTAAATATAGAGCTGCTTTACTTCCAGTATTAGTTATGTATTTCTAGCTTATTTATGTCAAGTCATGTAACTTGGGTGTATTTGTTTAAAGCACTATTAGGGGATCAAGTAGCCAAACAATCAAGCAAGAAAACTCAATTCTATGTACTGGTGTCTCTCCCATAAAAACGTAGGATCTGACACCATGATAAAATACTACCCTCATGATTAGACCATGTCCCTGAGATTTGATAAAAGAAAGGTGCATTAGCGGTTAATACGTTGTAATTGGATAAGTTATTAGGAATATGACGGAACGAAAGACCAAGGAAAGAAAGAAGAATACACCAAAATGCAAGTGTTGCGTCTGGGGGACTGATGGTTGTTTCTTGTTGTAAGTGAATGATATCATGTTGCCTTTCTGTAATTGCTGATTTCATTATTGCAAGCAATCTTTCACTCATTCCCTTTTTTGACTCAATTTTCATTGTAATCTTGATATCTATTTTTTTAGTATGACACTAACAGTCTAGTCTAGCATACGGAGGAGGGGGGCTACGATTAGTGAATAGTAATCACACAGACATCAGTTGCTTAGTCTTACATCGTCTTCCCAAGAATTCTTAATTAGGAAGATATTGCGCAATATTTGGTACTAGAGCCTAGGTTCAAAATTAGACGAGGGAACACATTGTGATTGTCATCACTTCTGGTCATTGTTGGCAGCTAGGAAAGTCAAGGGGATTGTATTGCGACTCCTTAAGAGGCAGTCGATGAACTGAGACATCTCACGAGTACTATGCCAGATCTGAAAACCAACCTAGATGAAAGGTTAGACAACCTGGACAACAGGCCCAGGAAGACATCACAAATATGAGCTGATACTCCAAGGGAGATCGACAGACGGAAGCTTAGGAAGCAGTTAATATTTCAAATATTTTGAGGTGCTTAAACAGGAGCGAGTTGAGGAATTAGCACAAAGTTTACAAGAGGCAGACATGATTGCTTTCATGTAGGAAATCATCGACAGCTTAGCAGGCCAGGTCAATGTTGTTAGCGTTGCCTAAGAAGGCTTACTCCAAATAGGTAGAAATCAAGTTGGTGGTGTTGTGGACCTCACCCCCGTACAACAGAAAATGCAAATTCTAGAACAAAAATCCTACCATGCAACTCAGAGTGCCACAAAAGTGAAAAACTTCATTTTTGACATTGAGTAGTACTTGGATGTCGTAGGAGAGCTGGAAGAAGCAAAGAAGATAGCAGTTGTTGCATGTATCTTCAATGCGATCCAAAACTTTGGTGGTGAGTGAAGTGTGAAGCCATCATGACTAGTGAAGATACTCTTGAGTCTTGAGACATTGGAGGAATTAAAGGAAGCTATCTGCTTACAATTCTTTCCTGAAAAAGTCGAATACAATGCGCAGAGAGTTTCGGGAGTTGCTCTTCACTAAGTTAGTCAAGGAATATGTGCGCGAGTTCTCTGCGCTTATGCTGAATATCCAAGACATGGGTGATGTTATTGTTGGAAATTTATTAATGTGGAATTAAGTTTATCCCATTATTTATGACTCGAACAATTGGGGCCTCGCACGTCGGAAATGTAGTTTCCACACACGTGCAATCTTAGTGCTATGTATCGTAAATTTCGTTAATGAAAGAGATATTGGTACGTAAGTGAAATATTTGAGACATAGAATGATGGACGGTTATTGGCTAAATAACAAGTGTTCCACGTTGGTAAACGAAGGAAGGATTGTGCGAAGTGTAAGATGGTATGGGTCGTAAAAGGGCCGTGGAGCCGAGAAGGGCCGTGGCGCCTCCCGGACTGGGCCGCGATGCCCCCTTGCAGCGCCGCGGCACCTACTTGGCAGTGAGCATTGTGAGTTTCTAGCTGAATTAGCGCCGCAACACTAATGTGGCAGAGCCGCGACGCTTCATTGACAGTGACTGCTCGACGGAATCCCAAAGGTTTGGCTGTTGAGGTGGTTTTAATGGCATTGAATCCACCTAATAATGGCCATTAATTGGACCATTATGTTGCTGGATTACTTGAGGGTTAAATTCCATCCATTATATGGCAATTGAATGCCATTATAGGGCATTTGAAAGGCCATCTTGCACACCTATAAATTGAGACTTTTGGCTTAATTCTATAAAGGAATACATGAACAGAAATGAACAAGTGAACATACTTGCAAGTTAACAACACCATAAAGAGATCAGTTTTTCTGATAAGCAATCCTTCTCTTAGCAACCTTCATTATTCGTGTTCTTCACTGGAATCATTTGTGTAGGCTTTGCACATTTGATGGTTTGTTGTTTCATCTTGGGAGACTATTGTCCACACTTCCGTAAAGCCTATATACGGGGGAAATCTTGTCTTAAAGATAAAGAGCCATCTCTCGACTCAGTCGGTGGTGTTGTGATTATCCAATTAGTTGCTAAGTGTTTCAGGTGTGAACTTGAATCTCAAAGGACTCTAGCCGTTCAAATTCTCAGCGATTCTACAAGACACAAGTGTAGCAGTTCATGTTCTTGTATTTATGAATACAAGATCCAGATTTGAAGTTCCAATTCAAGATCAAGAGATTGACAACTTGTTGTTGTAATCTTTGTTGTTTATCCTTTCGGTCACTGTAATAGTTATTTACTATTCTCGTACATGCTTTACATATCCAACAAATTTAAGACAAGACTGTATTAGTGCTCGAAAAATGTTTGCCAGCAGATATGGTCCCAAATCTAGCTGTGGTTTTCTTCTTGAAAATAGTTCTGTTAACAGTTCAAACACTATCTCTGTCAACAACCGTGCTTTCAAATCTGGTCATAATTTTGGTTCTCTCTTTGACAACAGTTACAAATCTATTTTCGTCAAAGGTGGGATCTATGGATTTGATGCTAAGCTTTAAGATATTGCTGATAGTCATACTAGTACGACTAAAGATCAAGGACGAGTTGGTGTCACCGCTCGCGAGGGTGGTGAAAACAAGCGCCCACGAGAGGCTGAGGATGTCAAATGGGACAAGAGGAGAAGACTGAAGATGATGTTCTATCATGTAGCAAAAGGCCTATATCTGTCCCAGACAAAGGATCCGAATTATGGTAAGGAGGATATGGACACTCAGTCTAACTGAAGTGGGCTAGAATCCAAAAGGTCTAAGTTAATTATCCTTCCTTATCTATAATGTGTTTAGTTAATATCTGAATAAAAGTGTGTAAAACAAGGCTGGGAATATGAAAGTGTTTTCATTAAAAACTCATATTCCCTACACTCTAAAATCAGATATCGAATCTTCTTCCTTCCTGTATAAAGATTGGACTATTGTAAACAAAACTTAAAAAGATCCGTTCTTTTGGGTGTAATTATTAAAAGTGTGTAAAGTATGTTCGCACATACGAAGGACAGAGATCCACTGACTGTGCGAAAACTGTTACCACTCTTAAGCAAGCGCCAGGAATTGTCTGGGCACCAATCTCAAAGGAAGAAGACTAAAAGATAATGACTTATCTTAAGATGTTGAACCTATCACATTGTCTGACATAAGATCCTTAATTTGATAGGATGATATTGGACACTCAGTTTTACAAAGCCTACGGGTGACTGGAGTGGGCCAAAGTTTCCAGGTCTTAAATGATCTGAAGGCTAGAAGAAAGGCAGAAAAGTAATGGACACCTAGTTAGGTGGACCAGAGTTTCTAGGTCTTAAATGATCTGAAGGCAAAAAAAGGCAGAAAAGTAATGGACACCTAGTGAGGTGGGCTAGAGTTTCCAGGTCTTAAATGATTTGAAGGCCAAAAGAAAGGCAGAAAAGAAATTAGACACTTAGTCTGCCATAACAACTGGAGTGGGCCAGAGTATCCAGATCACATATGATCTGGTTACGCCCTAACCATGGGCAAGAGGTTGTTCATGTGAAGCAACACCACTTCTAAAGTAGAAGGGGTTGGAGAGGTTGTCCTCAATAGGACTTCAGGGAATGGGATCACTCTAAAAGGAGGTGATACATGTCCCAAACTTGCTTTAAGGGACACTGTTGGTCAAGCTGATTTGAGACTAGTCCAACAGGTCTGTAATAACTAAGAATGGAACAATATGTTCGTAGCTAAATGAATGATATATTTGTAATCCGTGCATATATGCCATCATAGATTAAGATACCTTAAATAGAAAGTCATTCAAAATCTAACGAAGTTGAGATTGTTGCCTTCTATCGACATAAACCCTCAAAATGAATGTGAGGTAGGCGAAGAGGCAAAATCACCTTTCCATTCCGTCAAGGGAATAGCGAAAGAAGCACCGCTCCTCTAGAACTTAGTCACACCTACATGGGTGATTTGAAGTTTATACAAAATAGAGAGGAGAGACAAGTACTTTGTGACCTTCATTGATGATGGTACAACGTATTACATCCTTTGTTTGTTGAAAAGAAAAGATGAAGCTATTGAAGCGGATAAGCGCTATAAAGCAGAAGTTGAAAATCAACTAAGCCTACGGATTGAGGAATTCGTAGTGGTTAAGAGGGAGAATGTGAAGCAACGTTGATCAAACGAATGCTTATTACTCACCTCAGTCTAACGGTGTTAGCCAAGCGCAAAGTCGTATGTCCAAATTATGTGGGGCCAGGCGATCCTTACCGCTAATGTAATTTTCAACAGAACTACGATAAGGATAACACTCCTTGTGAAACATGGAAAGGATCCCACCTACAAATATTGTGTTGTGGGGTGTCTTGGTAGAGGTTGGAATACTGAAACATGTCAAGTTGGACGTAAGACTGTAAATTCCATATCCACTGGATCTGCAAATAACGGTAGTGCTTATCGCCTCTTTGTGTCAAAGAATGCTGAATTATTTGAGGATAACTTTCCTTGAGATGGAAAAAGTAGTAATTGCTTGAGGTTAACAAGAACCCGCGAGTGCCCATTGTCCGGAACCGGACGTTCCAGAGCTACAGGACTCGGAAGTTGCTGACTATCCGAAACTTAATGTTCCAGATCTACAGATGTCAGGGATTCTAGATGTTAAACCGAGACGGAGCAAAGAGGGGACAAAGACTTGTTCCAGGCCTTCTAGCTTGTATGATTGAGAATGAACCATGGACAATTAACAAAGAATTGTCATCTCCAGAAGCGCTGCTTTGGAAAGAAGCTACATAGAGAGAAATATATTCCATCATATAGAACCATACTTGTGTAATCGTTGACCTTCTTCCGACAAAAGAACCTTTGGGTTGTGAAAGTGGATACTCAAAAGTGAGTACAAAGTAGGTGGATCTACTGACGAGTATAAGGCATTGGCGACTTGTACATGTGCTCCCATGTGAATAGCTTAACATCCTGGGCCATTGCAGTCTTGCGTAACATGGATGTTGAAACAACTTTCCTAACCGGAGAGTTGGAATGGGAGGATCAGAGTTGGTTTGTTGGACTGTTGGGCTTCTTCCTGAACTTTCATTTTGGTCCCTGAAATGTTTACATTTTGGTCCTGGAAGTTTCAGATAAAACAGAAATAATGAATTTGACAACATAAACATTGACTCTGAAGTTAGAAAGCCAACAATTGAAAAACCAACAGTCTGAAAGTGGAAGTCATATTGAAACAAAAGTCTCGATATGAAAGATATGGGTATCACATATGACATCTTAGGAATTGAAATTTCTAAGACATCTAACGGACTGGTCTAACTCTAAGCTCAATTGTGAGATAGTTGACAGTCTCGTTGAAGCCACTAATGGATATGAATCATAGAACTGATTGGAATCATAGCGCACCCATATACAAGGAGCGATATGCGCAGGTCACATGTAGTTCAATATATTGTACACACTACAACTGACCTGGTATCGGCCTACAAAATATATCAGTTGAACTAATGTTCACTCGTGATTCGGAAAATGATCGATAGAAGGCGTTAAATCAGATATGACGATGTATGAAATGTTTGCTTATTTACGGATTACGGTATTCTGGATGTCCAACGGTTCTGGGAGAACATAGTGATGCAAACTGGATATCAGACTTGAAGAACACCACAAGTAAATATGTATGGTGGGTCTTGGAAAATTCTCTAAGCAAACTTGCATCGGCCGATTCATGATGGAATCAGAGTTTATCACTTTAAACAAAGCATGAAAGAAGTTGAGTAACTTCACGACTCCTTAGAGGATGTCCCTTATTGGGAGAAACTCGTGCCTTAAGTAGTTATACAATGTGGCTAGCCGATCGGCTTCAGGAAGGGCTCAGATAACGGCGTCTGGATATATCTGTCAGATCTGCCGGAGACATAAGACCGTATGGCAGTTGATCACCACGGGTGTCACTTCCTTGATTACTAATCAAAGGATATAGAGAACCCTTTAACTAAGGGACTACCCAAAGATCAAAAGTTCTACCTGTCTAGGGGAATGGGCTTTAAACCCAAACAATACGAACCTTTACGGTGGTAACCAAACCATACTGACTGGAGATCCCAATAATTTGGTTCAATGGGAAAACTAAGCTACAAAATGTTCAGTTGAGCACTTCGGTGGAAGAAATAACACTTCGGATGATGATTTATGTAAACAAACATGAATTCAAAGTCGTTCCCGCGATAGACATTAAAGTGCTACATGTATGGTGGGTAAAGTTTAAGCTTCCAAACCTTTAACGATCCTCAAACGGTTGAGGTTAAGGTTGGGGAAACTTTTAATGATTCCTAACACTTGTGAAGTGGGGTATAGTAGGATACCTTATAGGAGATCACCTATTTAAGTGCGAGGACAGGTCGCCTCAAATGAACGCACTTAAGAATCCAAGTGTGTCCACGACCACAACTGACAGAACAATAAGAAGAAACGAATAAAGGAGAGGTATTGTGTTAGTACCGTTGTCTTGGCTTACATTAAATACTAACGGTTCAAGACATCATGTTCACCATGCAGTAAGTAAGTCCGATGGTATTCAACTAAGGAAGGTTCAAAGCGGAAGTTACCTCTCCTGATGCAATATCTTTTTTCTGAACGATTGCTGAAAGTAGGCACTTTGTGTGTGCGCCAAAATCTCTTTCAGGAGGGGATTGTTGGAAATTTACTGATGTGGAATTAAGTTTATCCCATTATTTATGACTCGAACAATTGGGGCCCCGCACATCGGAAATGTAGTTTCCACACACGTGCAATCTTAGTGCCAAGTATCATAAATTTCGTTAATGAAAGAGTTATTGGTACGTAAGTGAAATGTTTGAGAAATAGAATGATGGAAGGCTATTGGCTAAATAATAAGTGTTCCACTTTGTTAAACGAAGGAAGGATTGTGCGAAGTGTAAGATGGTACGGGTCGAAAAAGGGTCGCGGTGCCGAGAAGGGCCATTGTGCCAGAGCATCGCGGTGCCCTCCTGCAGTGTCTCGACACCTGATTGGCAGTGAGCATCGTGAGTTTCTGGCTGAATTAGCACCGCGGTGCTAATGTAGCAGAGCCGCGACGCTTCATTGGCAGTGACTGCTGGACGGAATCCCAAAGGTTTGGCTGTTGAGGTGGTTTCAATGGCACTGAATCCACCCAATAATGGCCATTACTCGGACCATTATGTTGCTGCATTACTTGGGGGTTAAATGCCATCCATTATATGGCAATTGAATGCCATTATGGGGGCATTTGAAAGGCTATCTTGCACACCTATAAATTGAGACCTTTGGCTCAATTCTATAGAGGAAGACATGAACAGAAATGAACAAGTGAACATACTTGCAAGTTAACAACACCACAAAGAGATCAGTTTTTCTAATAAGCAATCCCTCTCTTAGCAATCTTCATTATTCGTGTTCTTCGCTGGAATCATTTATGTAGGCTTTGCACATTTGATGGTTTGCTGTTTCATCTTGGGAGACTATTTTCCACAATTTTGTAAAACCTATATACGGGGGAAATCTTTTCTTAAAGATAAAGAGCCATCTATTGACTTAACCAGTGGTGTTGTGATTATCTAATTGGTGGCTAAGCGTTTCAGGTGTGAACTTGAATCTCAAAGGACTCTAACCGTTCGAATTCTCAGCGGTTCTACAATCCACAAGTGTAGCTGTTTATGTTGTTGTATTTCTGAATACAAGATCCAGATTTGAAGTTCCAATTCAAGATCAAGAGATTGACAACTTATTGTTGTAATCTTTATTGTTTATCCTTTCGATCAGTGTAATAGTTATTTACTATTCCCGTACGTGCTTTCCATATACAACAGTTATTCGGTACTACTTAACGACTCGAGAGGAGGATGATTAGGTCCATACTAATTTTTTGTTATCACTTAAATTTTCCTAACTCAATTAGTGAAGTTGGTTCTTGTGTTTGTTCAATTTGACAAAAAAAATAATAAGATCACAAGATTTTTACGTTGAAAATTACCCTACTCAAAAGATACAAAAATTATGACCTACCCAGTAATATTTAATTCTAAACTCCACTAAACACAAGTGAGCTAAAATTCAAACTACAAAATTCTTGAATTCTATGACTTAACTCTAATTTTTGACACCAACAGTCACTCGACGGTCACACTCCTCTCAAGTCACACTTACTTGGAAGAACATATTTCTTCACTACAAGAACTTACAATGACACCATAGTAATTATACACGATCAGAATGTAACGACTCGAAAAGTCCTTTTGCTTATTTTGCCTTGAATTCCCTAAATTACCCTTCCCGAATCCTTATTAGCTTGTGTGTGACTTGTGGGGATGGGTGGCACGATTCTCGAGGTGATCAGGCAGGTTTCAGACTTATTTTGGTAGGTTTGAGAAATCTCAAGTTTAGAGAATAGAAGAGTTTGACCCATAGTTACTTTTGAGTAAACACGCTCTTTTCATAGTTTTGTCGGTTTCATTAGCTCTGGAATGATGTTTATGACTTAGTCAAGACTTTTATTCGGTCCCCCGAGGCAGCTAGTGTGTTTCGGGGGGTTAGATTGTGAAATTGTGAAATTAGAACTTAAGAGTTGACTTTAGTCAAGCCCGAGCCTTGGATACCTTTTCAGGGAATTTCGAGTGCGCGAGCAGGTCTGGAATGTGTTTTCTGATACGAATGTATGTTTATTTTTATCTGGGAGTTCCCGGGGGTGTTTTGAGTGTTTGACGGGGAGTTGGTGAATTTGGGGTTGTTGCTGGTGTTTGGTGTTCGTCCAGCGCCCTTGCATCCGCTCCTACGGGTCCTCCTCCTCGGAGGTCTAGCTCGCAGAAGTGAGATTTGACCAGAAGCCTAGGGTCCGCTTTTGTGGACATGTTTCTTGCCGGGGGTGGGGGGTGGGACTCAGCGGAGCTTCCTTATGCCCTAGTGTAATTAGAGATTTTAAGTGATTCTGCCTTGGCGAATGAGTTTTCCATTGAAGCGGGTCCGTGCCAGCAGATTCACTGTTCAGATTATAAGAGTTATGACCTAGAATTATTTCTCATTCCCTAAATATTCTTCTTAGGATTGGAGCTCTACCGGTAGGGTGTTCTTGAGGATTTCAAGTTTAAGTTCATCAATAGAGGTATAATCTCACCCTTCCCCTTTAATTATTGTGTATTAGTTAAGTTTCCATCCTAAGTATGATTCTTAGTTGGGGAAAATAAGAAAACTCCTTTGTATAGAATAAGAGGATGAAATGTGAAATTTGGGGGTGGATTATCATTTTTGATATTGTAAACTAGTATTGTATTAGACTAGTGGGTGATATTTAGTCAATCAATTGCATGTTAGAATCTCTTTTGAATTGGGGGGAAATTCTAGGGTTAGAATTGAAGTTTTTTGTCAAATCTTGAATTAAAGATCCAATTGGGCTTAGTTATTAAATTAACTTGAGTTTATGTCCATCTAGCATTTTATGAGACTATGTGAGCGATAAAGTTCGTATTTTATTAATGTGGACCTAGGATTCTTTTGTAGTTTTACATGGGGATTCTAGGATTGTTTAGCATTATGAGCACCGATAGACCTGTATTCTCATATAGTTGGTATAATCGATTAGAGTTGGTTCGAGAGAAGCCTCAGAGAAAGGGCAAGGATGTTGCATGAGTCTCCGGCTTCGAATCAGGCAAGTTGAGACTTTCTAGACTCTAGTATAACATTTATGTATTGGTATGCTGTTAATGAATTAATGGGAGTAATGGGGAATTTGGGGTACCATATTAGTGAGGTGACGAGCACTAATACGAGTACCAGTGAATTTCAATTAGGTAATTAATGAACTAGTTGGATATAATTGATGTAGATTATGTGTTTAGCCCTTCAGGCCATGAGCGCGGTGCATAAATCCGCTTAGGTTGGTATGTTTACTGATTAATTGGGCTTGTAGCCATGTTTGATATTATATTCCTGATTGAACCTGTCATGCATTCACCTCTCTATATCTCATTTAAATACTTGAAAAGAAAATAATAAATACTATTTATATTGATTATGTTTCTTGTATGGTGTATACATATCCATATCATTCATATATATTATAATTGACATTGAACTGTTGAGACATTACTGAGAGAGGCTTGGGAAGCTGGTCATTGGATATGGTACATGATATGAGAGTGATGACTGATGATGACACTACAACTACTGAGCTAGTATCCGATGTGATCGGATGGGTATATGGACCTCATGAGTCCCTCATGGGTCACGTGACAGCTACTGCAGCAACGTGTGTATACTGGGTACATATGTCCATGTCATACATACATAACATTTTCATTGTATTCATCCATATTCTGATATGTATTTTGTTCTATGTATGTTTGGTGTTGATTTCTGATATACTTATACTCCTCTGGTTTGGTAGAAAGAATTATTGATAACCTATACTTAGCTACATTGTGATAGTTGAGAGGAAGGACTTAATGGGACTAGACGCCCTGAATGGGGTTAGGCTGACTTGGTAACTTTATGGATTAATCCTAGTATAAATATGAGGAACTTGTAAAAACATGGATATTGTTGAATTGTAGAACTATTGATAGGTTTGTTAACTGATTCTTAATCATGCTTAATTAACTAATTAGTAGAGAGGTATCGAAAAGTATACGTGTTTCCTGTACTTACTCTATGCTTGCTGCACTCTATGTGCAGGTACCGAGTCGGACGACGGATGAGCAGCTGGAGCATGCTTACTTGGTGATCGATTGAGGAGTCTAGGGTGAGCCGTTGGTGGATTTCCGACACTGGAACTCTTTTCTCTACATTATGATTCTGTCATTTTACATTCAGACAATACTGTTACTTCTCTTTCAGACTTACTCGTATTTAGAGCTTTGTACTCATGATTACCGGATTGTTAGGGATTTCTTTCAGATTATGCATTATGTTATAAGACTTGTTAATTACTTTGCATTTATTTCCTTAAATTATGCAATTACTTCAGCATTATTATAATTGGCTGATTAGGTTTCGCCTACGAGTTACGGTAGGTGCCCTCACGACATAATGAGATTTTAGACCGTGACAAATTGGTATCAGAGATCTAAGTTAATGGTCTCATAAGTACATAATTGATGTTTAGTAGAGTCTTTCGGATCGGTACGAAGAGCTCTATACCTATCTTCGAGAGGATCTAAGGCATTTAGGAAATTTAAATTCTTTCATTCTTTCGTGCGATTTGATTATGATTGAATTCTAAATCTCTTTGTTTCACTCTTTCTCATATATGGTAAGGACTATATCAGTCGAATGAGAAGATCAGGATCTCGCACCTGAACCTACACTCGTTGTTAGGGTGGTGCATGGGGCAGTGGGCGAGGTAGAGGTAAATGTAGACCTCGAAATACAGCCTGAGGTCGAGCATATGTAGTTGCTCGTGCTCATGATCGAGCAGAGTCTCCAGGGCCTTAGGATATTACGGAGGATGATGAGGTTCATATTGATGAGGATGAGCAGGTTCAAGCTGATGGGCAGGGCCAAATCAGGAGCCCCTGGGTTTCATTGCTACATAGATGCTTCAGGATACCTTGGTTTACATAATGAGCTTTCTGGATCTATAGCTTATGGTATTCAACTGGTTACTTCTGATGGATCTCTTCATAGGGTTGGAATACAGACTTATGATCATGTTGATATGCTCGGATTTCGGATACCAAGGGTTCGTTCAGCACCTTCTGGAGTTTTTCACTTCTTAGGTATGACTGTACCTGGTCTTGCTATACCTCAAACTGCACAGTCTGCTATGTCTATCGAGGAGCAGAAGATGTTCGAGAGGTTCAGGAAGTTGGATCCTCTCAAATATGATGGGGATCCCGAGGATGATGCGTATGAGTTCTTGATTACATGTCATGAGAGGTTGTACAACCTTGGATTAGTGGAGTTCCGTGGTATTGATTATACTGCTTTCTAGATGGTTTGACCTACCAAGCGGTAGTGGAGGTCTTATCTTGAGTCCAGACTAGCAGGGTCCCCTCCTCTTGCTTGGGTTTTATTTACCCAGATATTATTGGAGAAGTTCGTTCCTCGCAGTGGCAGAGAGAAGAGACAAGATCAATTTGAGGGGTTACGCTAGAGGCCTATGTTTGTGACTGAGTACGATGTGTGGTTCCACACATTGTCTCACTATGCTTTGATAATTTTACCTGATGAGGCTGAGAGGGTGAGGAGGTTCACCAATGGGTTGATATGTCCTCTTCGCTTGATTGTAGCACAGATGGCTGCCACAAGCTCCATCTTCCAGAAGATTATTGATGCAGTGAGAGAGGCCGACTTTATTAGGCGTGAGGATTATAAGGAGAGAGTGGTCAAGAGGCCTCGTTTTAATACTCATGTAGTTGCCTCATCTGGAGGTAGTGGTCATCATGGTGGATGTCATCACCGTTTGAGTGCCACGCCCATTTTTGGTGTTATGCCTACATTTGAGGGAGGCCAGTCCTCACATACTTCTCATGGTTCAGGATAGTTTACCCCCAGTTCTTATCGGCCCTCTGGCCGTGGTGGTCATTCTAGAGGGTGTTTTGAGTGTGGTGATCTTTGTCACTTCAAGAGGGATTGTCCCATACTTAGGCGTGGTGGTCAGTCATAAGGTTATGGATCGAGAGTAGTGGGGAAACCTGTCACGACCCAAACCGGAGGGCCATGACGGACACCCGGACCTTACATGCCGAGCACCACTCTTCACTTACTTACCAGCTAACTAAAAACAATCATGGCCACAAGGACCGTTATGGAACATCCTGCTGACACATACATCACAGTCGGCAGGGCCTTACTCGATTGCTATACACAAGATCTACAAGCCTCTAAAGAGTACATGACATCAGAATGATGGGACAGGGCCCTGCCATACCCCAAATGCATATGCAAAATATCATACCGAGACTAAATTGCAACTCCGGAACAAATAGAGTGCTCTAATACCAGCTGAACCAGCAACCTACTTGTCACGACCCAAACTGGAGGGTCGCGATGGGCACCCGAATACCGCTAATCATACAACCAACTTCTAATCACAATTAAATACGGACTAAGACGAAAAAGATTATAGAAAATCTTAACCAGAAATCCAATTTTCATATATACATACCCATACCAAGGACGACAAGGCCATACATGACAACTAACCACAGGACACCTGTCTACAAGACTCTAAAGAATACATCACATCACAAGGACGGGACATGACCCCGCCATACCCATATGCAGATGCAAAAAATACTATACCACGACCAACTACAACTCTGAAACAAATAGAGTGCTCCAACATCAGCTGAACCAGCAACCTACTAGCGTGAACCGTCACCTTCTTTAACTGAACCTGCGGGCATGAAACGCAACGTCCCCCGACAAAAGGGACGTTAGTACGACTGATGTACTGAGTATGTTAGACATGAATAATAGCATAACAAGGATATAACAATAACTGAAACAGAAATAACTGACCAACAGTAAATGCCTCTATGGGCCCTAATACACCTGCCTAAATGTTAAGCACAATGCAGTATACATATACATCAGCCTTTTCGGGCATCTTCCTTACCATAACAACCTCTGTAGGAATAATCATCTTATATCGGCCTCTGTGGGCATAATATGCCTAAATGTCATGCATAACATGGTAAATACATATATACTGGCCACACAAGGGCATCTTCCTCCCAATCATACATATATATATATTTTGGCCCTTAATCAGGCATCTTTCTTCATTAAGCCACACATGCTTTATCATTTATCATATCCCAGCTGATCAGGTGGTATGCGTATCCCGTTTCTCGTCCCCAATATACGGTCTCGGGTAAAACATGAATGCAATGCAAATGAAAATGCATGAATGACAATAAAATATCCTGAATGACATAATTTTCTTGTACCTTCGGCTAACACTGTAAATATCAACATCTTTTCCGTATGCCTCAATAAGGACTTAGGAACATAATTAGACATGCTTTTAACATAGGAATCAACAACATGAATATTCTTAACTTCTAAGAGTAGAACAATTTATGGAACAATATCACGATTACGTTTCGTTACATGGAATATGCCAAAAGAAAGAAATAATTTGCCTTAACATACCTCGATATTGTCCTTTCAATAATTCCATAATTGAATTAGGTGGACGTTGCTCGAAACAATATTGCAGAATGTTGTTCTAACTAAAATTTAAGAAATGGATTTTGAAAAGTACCAATGTACTTTGTGCGTTTTGTCTTCTCAAAACCAAAATGAAATGGTTTGCTACTGCTTTGAACGATTTCTGCTTTCTCAAATGACAAAGGGAATTATTACTGCCATATACAAATGAGTAGTGGTCTTTAAAGAATTCCTAAGGCTAATATATAATCTTCCAATTGCAAACAACATGGACCCTCATGATTTGGTCTCCCACCAGCCAATTCTTTGGCGGTAGGGAGCCTCAATTTGATAGCACATACCCCTTAACATGCACAGTCACTTAATTAGTTAAGTGACCTGCCTCCGTATAATTTATCAATCACACACATAATTAATACCGTAATTCCAATTCACTTAAATCCTGATAACTCATAAGACTTTCATATACTCAATGTCATAATTTCCCAATATGACACTAGTCCATAACCTCTTCATGCACACCAAATTTATTTCCGATCCCCATCGTCACACTTCTTACGTCCAAAATTATTTCGGGGTTTAATAACTTTTATATACTAATCTCTTTATTAGCATATGTAAATATAACATAAATCTTCCCAATGCTAGGGTTTATTTCCTTCATTTGGGTGCTCAAATTATTGTCAAAAATTCTGGGATGTTACACTACTAGTGTGAACCGTCATCCTTTTTAACTAAACCTGGGGGCATGAAACGTAGCGTCCCCCGACAAAAGGGATGTCAGTACGACTGATGTACTGAGTATGTCAGGAATGAACAATAGAATAATAGAAATACAATAATAAACGGACACAGAAAAAACCGACAAAATTAGCAGACAACAACAACTGACCAGTAGTGAATGCCTCTGAGGGCCCTAATATCCTAACATGTCATGCACAATGTGAATGAAGTATGCATATATATATGTATGTTTCGGAACGTGCAACCCGATCCAATATATGTATATGTTGCAGACGTGCAACCCGATCCAATATATTATATATATATGTATATTGCGGAACGTGCAACCCGATCCAATATATTATATGTATATATGTGTGTTGCGGAACGTGAAATCCGATCTAATATATTATATGTATATATGTGTGTTGCGGAACATGCAACCCGATCCAATATATTATATGTATATAATGCATGAATGACAATGAAACATTTTGAATTTATCGGATGACATAATATCCTTGTACCTTCGGCTAACATTGAGAATATTAACATGAACATAATTATCACCAATACCCATAACTGGTAACTTCTTGTACTTTCCAGTAAACGGGTTTCATAAGGCAGTATCATCCACAATATTTGATATCAACAGCAACCCATTACAAGAACCAAGTATCTTGGTATTAAATTCACTAGACATCAAAGGGTTGGTTATTTCTTTGGGAGTAACAACTCGAGAGTTTAGAGAATCAAAGTGTATAGGGTATAGTAATCGACCTTTCTAAAGATGAGGCAAAGGTTATTAGAATTGGTTTTCAGAGAGTAATTGACATGCAATTTAGCAAATCCAGGACTATCAATAAGAGCACACCAACATTTTGATACGCACAAACGATTAACATCTAATGGAGATGTTGACATTGCTTTCACCAAAGTAGAATAGCTTATGGAACAACATTACAGTTACGTTTCGTTACACGGAATCATGCCAAAAGAAAGATATGAATTGCCTTTACATACCTCAATTTATGATATTTGAAATAGCTGTGACGGGTTAATCTCCCTTAAATCTTAATCGCAATTCCAAGCTTAGACGTAGAATACACGTTGCTGCAGGTACACTACCTTGTGTTATGCCTAAAATTAATGAGAAGATTTCATCTAATTTTGGCTCTAAATTAGTAAGACAAAAAGAGCATTGATTGAATATTTGGTGAAGATTACATTTTGGTAGTAGATAGTTTTATCCCTTTTAACTGTTAATAAATGAGACAATTCTTCCCCTGTAACACATGTCATTTCCTCCTTAAAGTAATGCCACCCTATTCTACCCAATGACACCTAATCTTCCCTCCACTACATCATTCATCTCCTAATTAGTCCCCTAATGAGTGTATATAAAATGTACACGTAACCCATTTATTGTACCCATAATTAATTTCTTGATCCCAATTCACTGCTTGATCTCAATTCACTTAAATCTTAATAACTTATAAGACCTTCATATATTCAATGTCATAATTTTGTGATATGATACTCGTCCCTAACCTCTTTTGGGACATACAACCAATATCATTAATCTCTGTCGTCACACTTGTTAAATCTTAAATTGTTTTGGGATTTTATCCTTTTATATACTAAGCTCTTTATTAGTATACGTAAACATAACATAAATTCTCTGAGGTCCGGGTCCACTTTCCTACATTTATGTGCTCGAACCATTTCCGAAAATTACGGGATGTTACATCCTTCCCCCTTATAACCATTCGTCCTCGAATATTGGGGTGACATATCTAATCCCCGTCACATAACAAAATAAATACAACTACATATTGATGCTAACAAAAGCAACATAAGCAACAAGACAAGAGGTTAAGACTGATCTTGTATGCAACATGCCATGTCCAAATACAACAAGCTTTATAAAATCTTTTTAGACATTGGAAATAGGGCATTAGCTCCTTTTCCTATCCATCATGACCTTAGCTATGTTCATCCAATCCTAAGTCATTTACTTCCCTTATTTGGGCTAAGCCTCATTATTGGAAATAAACATGCAAACATATATCACATAGCAACAACAATTAGATGAGTTAGGATTAAATGATTTGTTGCAGGCCTAATGTCATAACAAAATTCATACGGGGTCATAAGGAAATAAATGCATGGGAGGACAAAAGGATATAGGTTTTATATATTTTTTTAACACCAATTCATTTCAGATTTGATTCACTGGCATGTATCTCTATGTTAAGCAAACATGAAATCATTCGAATTAAGGGAATTTAGAGCTTTCAAGCACAGATAGGTCAAAAAAGGTGCATAACCACTGGACTATTAAGGACACTAGTCAGGCTTTTCCTTTTCAAAATCAAGGTATCCTGGTTGTGTTGAAAGTCACAACACATATGTGTTGATACAAGATAAGGTAGCACACAAGGCTCAGATAGGCAGTGAATCAATTTCAAACAAGGTCTAATTCAGAAAAGAATCCTTCAAGTCTACTAGTTAGACCTCTACATGGTACCTAGATCGAGTAGGATTATAAACAGGTCACACAAACGCTAAATCAAACTACTGCTTTGGTGTAATAACTCAAGTATGTAAGAATTTAGGTTTTAGTCTAAAACAGTTGACATTAAGTACTCTAGAAAGAAAATGAACTTCAAGCAGGACTCATGAGCATGGTGGAGAAACCAGACATAAGCTAAACAAACAAAACACCCAAAATTATCATTTAGCATATAACTTTTCAGATTTCAGTCCTTACATTACATTACCCTCTAACTACTCCTTTGTACAACTTAACATCTAACCAAATAGAAGAGGGAAGACCAAGTTAAACATATTGAAGGCATCCTAGGTAATGTAAGACATCCTTCCACCTAGACCAATATCTGGGAATAACACATAGTACTTAGGCAAATTATAAACATATAGGTCAATTGTAAAGAGAGAGGAGAACTTAGTTCATACACATGCTCATACTTAGACTTTATCAGACTGACTCTAACCTAAAAAAACCAAACATGCTTTCTACAATCAAACTTAGGACCACATCCTTTTACTTAACAGTTTAGCAGACCACTATGATAATGCTTTTGATCTAATTCTTTCTATTAAAGCTCACATATAATGTGTTAATGGAAATTGTATACACAACAATCTCAAATACTTCACTAAGGCCCAAATAGGTTAAAGACAAGTTGTTTCATGCAATGTACATGATATGGAGTAAGATGTAGGATCCAATTAGAATGATTCTTAGGTTAGTTCAGAGTCATGGTGTTTAGTGTGTCAATTAGGATCTAGGACAGAGAATAACATAGCCTTGGTCATGGAAATTTAGAACTCAAAATCATCACATGGTCTAAAGCAGGCACAAAGTCACATGAGAACATGATTTAAACTTAGCACATCAGGGTTGGTATAGTTCTATAGGTTAACTAATATCTTTATCACTACTTTACTCCTAGGACATATGCAAATAACCAAATTATCCCTTTGATCTATCTATTTAGATTAACAAATATGAGCCAACTTAGCTTCTACCTAGGCATATGCATATTAGAGTACTTAGCACAACCTTTTAGTATGTAACTTATCATTTTCAACTTAGCATGGGAGCAGTCCAAACATGTACTATCCAGGAACTGGTTATCAAATGCTATGTGACATACAATTCTCAGATTTTAGACTTTATCCAACAAAGCATTAAATTAGGTGATTAAGACTTCAAGCTAACATTCCCAGACTAAACATATGAAAGTATGTAGGCATGATATTCAACATGACATTTTAACATAGTTAGACGTCACCCTGAGTTTCTAAAAGACTTAATGTTTATTATTTTAAATTGAGAATGCAAACAGGTTACTTACCAAGACTTAGGTCTATAGGGTCTACAGGGATAGAAACAAATAAAAATTGTGTGACACTAAGGCTAATACATGTGAACAGAACATGAGATAAGATATACATAAGCAAGGCAAAGTCACAACAAGGCATGCAAGTGATTATTCTCTCAAACTATCCACATACATCCTAAGGTAGATGTGAATATCTTACATAGGCACAATATGCTATCATTCATAGTCATAACAACAACACATGGATTCTGGGTTGGTAAGAAATATTAAACAGATACACAAACCCCATTCACTCATATATTTAATCTAGACAAGTCTAGGAGAACCTACAGAACCTATCTTAAGCCTAGATTAGCATAAATGAATACATGATAGACATGGAAATGAGTTTAAAAAACATCAGCACATATGCTACTCTCATGACTTAAATCAGGTTAGCAGATACATGTTTAGAATGATGTGAACTAAAACAAACTTATTAGCACCCAATAGGCACCTTAAGTTCATATTAAGCCCAAACCGTCCTTTAAACTAGGTGTGATATTGCTCATGTTTAGACAAGTTCAGTGTACTCAAAAATCATTCTTCAAACAGATATTCTATGTCTTGTAAACCTATACCTATTCTAAACTAGTTACATATGACATTCATGAGTCAAAACAGGTTCAGTATCACAAATTAAGGACAAGTAGACACAGGAGTTCAATTTTTTTGTCTAGTCTAGGTAGTTTACACAACAATATGCATTTATCAAAGTATTAATAGCAAGGACATGATATTATAGAATCAAATTTAAAGCTAAACATGTCATTGGGAAACTACACTTAGGCTATATTACTTCAAATCATTGGATACCACATGGAAAGACCAAGAACAGAAAGCCAACATACTCTCTAGGCTTATATTAAGCTAATATTACTATGGTAATCATGTGAAAAAAGATAATAGGAACTACATAAGTCTTTTTACTATAACCAGTAAGTTACAGATTACCCACAATCTCATATTGGATCCATATTAAGTCGAAATCATCCCTAATGGACATTAATCATTCCTAAATCAGTTTGACTAAGGTTATTATTGCCTAGTTATGCATCCAAAACTGATTTAAGGCCATTTCATGACTTAACTAAAACCACATACTAATCACACACTTCATGATCCTAATAAGCATGTTCATATAGATGCATATCATTACCACACTAAACTGTACAACAATCTTATCAATCCACATACAAAATCCATAGACTTGTTTGATTAATCCAAACATATAACCATATACCGGTTAAGCACAATACATGATTTATTTAAAGGTAACTAATTTAAAGACCTTATGGATTATTAGGATAGGTGCTAGGAAAATGTTGTGATCCTATTAGTGTATCTGCACTATCCTGTCTCGGTCCTATAAATGAGCCTTGATCAGACACGCATTGAAGTGGAACCCTCTTATGCTTACTAACCACTCGCCTCCTCCTGGTCTGCCTATTTTCTTCCTCCTCCGCGTATCTCACAACATAAACCAGCGAGACCTGATTAATGGACCCCCAAGATTGTGGACTATCCGGAATCTCAGAAGAGTCGGTGTCAGTGACTGAAATGACTACCCTGTCATAGCGTTGCACTTGAGGGGAACCCGGTTGTGCCCATCCCTGTGCTGCCCTACTTACACTATGGTTAATGGGGCCCGATACTGAAACTAAAGCCTTGGGTGAGGTCGGAACCCCCCCATCCCTCCTTCCGTTGGAAGAACTAAGAGTGTCCGAGAGGGTGACTCATATGGATCTTTGGATAGATCCTCCTCAATAGATTTCATGAACTCCGACGGGTCTGACTCCATAGTGTAACTTACGTCTCTTTTTTCCACCTCCATAGCCCTCGACACGTACCAGCGGGTATTTTCTATCTAATATCTTCCCTCACAATAATACCTGCACTCTTGCTAACATGGGTCTTGCTCATCATAGACATCGCTGCAATTTCAAATGGGAAAATACGATTAGGAATAAATGTTCTTATGACTCGGCTCTATCGAACGATCTAGATTATGAAGGAAAGAGACAATTCTAAATGCCCTGTAGCCTCCTGCATATAAGTGTGGTGTGCTACACACTCATAAATAAGACTCTACCAGACACGACTTGTAGACATCCCTAAGACAAACCTGCTCTGATACCAAGTTTGTCACGACCCAAACTGGAGGGCCATGATGGGCACCCGGACCTTACCTGCCGAGCACCACTCTTCAATTACTTACCAGCTAATTGAAAACAATCATGGCCATAAGGACCGTTATCAAACATCCTGTTGACACATTACATCACAGCCGGCAGAGCCTTACTCGATTGCTATACATATGACATATGTCTACAAGCCTCTAAAGAGTACATGACATCACAAGGACGGGACAGGGCCCCGCTATACCCCAAATGCATATGCAAAATATCATACCAAGACTAGACTGCGACTTCAGAACAAATAGAGTGCTCCAATACCAGCTGAACCAATAACCTACTAGTGCGAACCATCACCCTCTTTAACTGAACATGCGGGCATGAAATGCAGTGTCTCTCGACAAAAGGGACGTCGGTACGACTGATGTACTGAGTATGTCAGGCATAAACAATAGCATAACAGGAATACAATAATAAACTGACACAGAAACAACCGACAACAATAACTGATCAGTAGTGAATGCCTCTGAGGGCCCTAATATGCCTAAAATGTCATGCACAATGAGAATGCAATATGGATATATATATGTATGTTGCGGAATGTGCAACCCGATCCAATATATGTATATGTTGCGGAACGTGCAACCCGATCCAATATATTATATATATATATGTATGTTGCGGAACGTGCAATCCGATCCAATATATTATATGTATATATGTGTGTTGCGGAACGTGCAATCCGATCTAATATATTATATGTATATATGTGTGTTGCAGAACGTGCAACCTGATCCAATAAATTATATGTATATAATGCATGAATGAGAATGAAACATTTTGAATTAATCGGATTACATATTATCCTTGTACCTTCGGCTAACATTGAGAATATTAACATAAACATGATTATCACCAATACCCATAACTGGTAACTTCTTGTACTTTCCAGTAAACAGGTTTCATAAGGCAGTATCATCCACAATATCTGATATCAACAACAACGCATTACAAGAACCAAGTATCTTGGTATTAAATTCACTAGACATCAAAGGGTTGGTCATTTCTTTGGGAGTAACCACTCGGGAGTTTAGAGAATAAAAGTGTATAGGGTATGTAATCGACCTTTTAAAGATGAGACAAAGGTTATTAGAATTGGTTTTCAGAGAGTAATTGACATGCAATTTAGCAAACCCAGGACTATCAATAAGAGCACACCAACATTTTGATACGCACAGACGATTAACATCTAATGGAGATGTTTACATTGCTTTCTTACAGAGTAGAATAACTTATGGAACATCATTACAGTTATGTTTCGTTACATGGAATCATGTCAAAAGAAAGAAATGAATTGCCTTTACATACCTCAATTTATGATCTTGGAAATAGTTGTGATGGGTTAATCTCCCTTAAATTTTAATCTCAATTCCAAGCTTAGAGGTAGAATACACGTTGCTGCAGGTACACCCTACCTTGTGCTATGCCTAAAATTAATGAGAAGATTTCCTCTAATTTTGTCTCTAAATTTGTAAGACAAAAGGAGCATTGGTTGAATATTTGGTGGAAGATTACGTTTTGGTAGTAGATAGTTTTATCCCTTTTAACTGATAATAAATGAGACAATGCTTCCCCTCTAACACATGTCATTTCCTCCTTAAAGTAATGCCACCTTATTCTACCTAATGAGACCTAAGTTTCCCTCCACTACATTATTCATCTCCTAATTAGTCCCCTAATGAGTGTATATAAAATGTACACGTAACCAATTTATTGTACCCATAATTAATTTCTTGATCCCAATTCACTGAAATCTTAATAACTTATAAGACCTTCATATACTCAATATCATAATTTTGTGATATGACACTAGTCCCTAACCTCTTTTGGGACATACAACCAATATCATTAATCCCCGTCATCACACTTATTAAATCTTAAATTGTTCGCGGGGTTTTATCCTTTTATATACTAAGCTCTTTATTAGCATACGTAAATATAACATAAATTTCCCGAGGCCTGGGTCCACTTTCCAATGTTTAGATGCTCGAACCATTGCCCAAAATTATGAGATGTTACAAAACCGGCTATAGACGGGTCCTAGGGTATTAGAGATGGTTCTCAGGGCGCAGGGGTGGCCTTTAGACAGGTCGATCTAGTAATCAGTCTAGCTGAGGTGGTGGACGTAGGGGTGCTCAGACTTTGGATAATCATGGTATTTCTATGCGTTTCCAGGCAGACCCAGGGTAGAGGCCTCTGATGCTATGATCACTGGTACTCTTTCATTTTTCCATCGACCTGCTACAGTTTTTTTATCCAGGGTCTACCTATTCTTATGTGTCTACCTACTATTCTTTGAGTTTGGATTTGATGTGTGAGTCTCTAGCCATGTCTATTCATGTTTCTACACTTGTTGGGGATTCTGTACTGGTAGTTCAGGCATACTTGGGTTGTGTAGTTACCTTGATGGGGTATGGTACTCAGGTAGACTTAAACGTTTTGGGTATGGTAGATTTTGATGCTATTTTGGGTATGGATTAATTAGCTATGTATCATGCTATCTTGGATTGTTATGCTAAAATTGTTACCTTAGCCATGTTGGGTATTCCTCATGTCTATGCATGCACAATGTCGGTCATGTATATATATGCGCATATGTGTTTATAACACCATCAAGCCTCTGTGGGCATCTCATCATATCATATCAGCCTCTGTAGGCATAATCATCATCATATACCAGCTGATCAGGTGGTGGTACGTATATAAGTTGTATCCCTTTTCCCATCCCCATACATATATAATGCATACATATAGTAGCCTATATAATGCCTTTGGGGTCAAGGTATATACATGATATAATGCATGAATGATACTAAGACACTCTGAGTTTATCGGAGTGACGTAATGTCGCTTCACCTCCAATTAACATTATGAATATTAACATCTTCCCTCATTATGAATTTAGGAACATATTTAGACATTATTTGACAATAGAAATGAATAACATGAAC
Source organism: Anisodus tanguticus (assembly GCA_034509755.1). NCBI lineage: Eukaryota > Viridiplantae > Streptophyta > Magnoliopsida > Solanales > Solanaceae > Anisodus > Anisodus tanguticus. The sequence continues at coordinate 32,466,577 of CM067541.1, forward strand.
ATTCTTAACTACTAAGATTAGAATAATTTGTGGGACAATATCACGTTTACGTTTAGTACTTAGAACATGCTAAAAGAAGAAAAGAGTAGCCTTAACATACCTCTAACGTCAACTTCCAACTTACCGATGTGACCAATCTCCTCTATGCCTCAATATTTTATGCCAAGAACTATTCCTTTTCAAATTTACTTCACTTTGACGAAAGCCCGACTTCAATAACACGACAAACGGAACAACGAGATCGAAGTGGTGAGCAAAACCCAAATATTGTTCTTGAAAAAAGGAAATTACACGACTCCTCCTTAAAATGTAAATTCAAGTTACTGCATATGTAATGAGTAGTACGTGCTGCCTCCAACATCCATTTGTAGTATATTTATATGTATCCTAAAATTGGAATTTCAACATTAAGATAAGAAAATTAAATGGATTAATTTTCCTTTACACGTGGCTTAGTTTGGATAACATCTTGAGACACCAATATAAGTATTGCCACATCCTCCTTGCATGCCTAACTATCTATATTTGACCCAATACTTATCACTTAATAATTTCCTTGTCTTTCACTACAAATCTACCATTTAACCAATAACACACATAATTAATTTTCAATCATCATTGTCACACTTCTTAAGTCCTAATTATTCTAGGACTTCATCCTTTTTTTTTAACTAAGCTCTTTATTTGCATACGTGAATATGACATAAATCCTTCAAGGCTCGGGTCTACTTGAATACATCTAGATGTTCAAACCATCGCCTGAAAGTACGGGATGTTACATCCTTTCCCTCTTAGAAACATTCATCCTCGAATGTTGGGGTGACATATCTAATGATTCTGGTCCTCAACAAATAGGACTATCCAGATCCCCATCACGTATCCAGAAAATACAACCACCGCTTCACGAGGCTATGTAATATAACATACATCATTATAGCAGACCTCACATGGTTATCAAGAATTAATTATTATAATCTGAAATAGAACTCACCTTATGCTTCTCTCGGTTCCTCGGCGTTGGTCTAAAATAGGTAAGGATATTTGTGCTATATCTCCTTTTCCGCCTCCCATGTCATTTCTTCTACATTCTTATTTCGCCATAGAACTTTCACGGAGGCTACTTCTTTAGTCCTCAACTTGTGGACTTGAAGATCTAACATATCAATAGGAACCTTTTCATATGTTAGGTCCTCTATAACTTTCTCATCGTCAATCGGTACAATACGGGAAGGGTCCCCAACATATGCTCTTAACATAGAAACATGGAAAACCGGATGAACAAAATCTCACTTTGAAGGCAAGTCCAATTTGTAAGCCACTTGGCCGATTCTTCAAATTATGCGATATGACTCAATATACCTTGGGTTGAGCTTTCCATTTTCCCCAAATCCCATTACACCCTTCATAGGAGAAATCTTCAAGAAGACCCAATCATCCACTTGGAACTCTAAGTTCCATCATCACACATCTAAATATGACTTCTGACGACTCTGAGCGGTTAACAGTCGTTCTTGGATAAGTTTAACCTTCTCTATGGCTTGGTGCACTAGGTCAGGCCCAAATAATTCTGATTCGCCTCCTTAGAACCATCCGATAGGAGATCTACATTTCCATCCATACAAAGCCTCGTATTGGGCCATTTAATGATAGAATGATAATTGTTATTTTACGTAAATTCAATAAGGTGTAAATGATCATTCCAACTCCCCTTAAAGTCCAATACATAAGCTCGTAGCATATCCTTGAGCATTTGAATCGTATGCTCGGCCGACCCGTTTGTCTGAGGATGGAAAACTGTGCTATGATTAACTTGGGTGCCCAAACCTTTTTGAAATGATTTCCAGAAGTTAGTTGTGAACTGCGCACCTCGGTCAGATATAATAGAAATAGGTACACCATGAAGGCAAACAAACTCCTTAACGTACAACTCCGTGTAGTCCTCATCTGTGTAGGTAGTTTTGACCGCCAGTAAGTGAGCTAATTTGGTCAGTCTTCAATAATCACCCAAATAGAATCAAACTTACGATAAGAGCTCGATAGACCCGTAATGAAGTCCATATTAATGCTTTCTCATTTCCTTGTCTTCCACTACAATATTAGTGCTACCCGCAAGTGATCCACATGCTCTACCTCCGAGTGAGAATAAACCAGAATATCATCTATATATACTATCACAAATACATCCAGAAATGGGCGAAACACGCTGTTCATTAGATCCATAAATATTGCTGGCGCATTTGTGAGCGCGAATGACATTAATAAGAATTTGAAGTGCCCATATCTTGTTGTGAAAGCCATTTTCAGAATGTCCTTCTCCTTGACCCTTAACTAATGGTACCCTGACCCCTAGGACGATCTTTGAAAAATATTTTGCACCCTGTAACTGATAAAACAAGTTATTAATTCTAGGAAGAGGGTAATTATTCTTAATAGTGACTTTATTCAGCTATCGATAGTCAATACATATCCGTAACGAGCCATCTTTCTTTCGTACAAATAATACCGGTGGACCCCAAGGGGATACGCTGGGCCTAATGAAGACTTTCTCAAGCAGATCCTTTAATTGCTCCTATAATTCTTTCAATTCAGCTGGAGCCATTCTATACGGAGGGATAAATATCGGTTGAGTGTCTAGCAACACATCTATACCGAACTCAATCTCCCTCTCGGGAGGAAGGCTCGAAGTTCATCTGAAAATACATCACGAGTCAACGGTGACCTCATCTGACTAGAATTCATTCTATAATAAAACCCTGATGCTTGTGAACTCTAACCTGGTCCAGGTTGAGCAAACCGATCAAATATCTACCTCGAAAATGGTAATGGTGCACTAGCTGCCGGGTAGGATGGGAGCCTATAAAACTGTGGCCTAGGTCCACCTCTAAACTCTCCTATGTCACCTACGGATCATGCGTTCTTATGCTGGCCCATATCACGCTCTCGATCTACCCGCTGTTGTCTCTTACGATCCTCAAGATTCTATGCATAAGCCTGAATGCGAGCAATATCCATATTTAGATTTAGAGAAGCCATACTACACTCACTGACCAAGTGCGGTCCCAAGCCAGTAACAAACCTATGTACCCGGTCACTCATCTCAGCTATAATCGTAAGAGCATATCTGGCCAACAAATTAAACTATAAGCTATATTCTTGAACACTCATATTACATTGCTAAAGACGTAGAAATATATCCTGCATGTCCCTTTGTAGCTCAACCGGCAAAAAATGATGTAAGAAGGCCTTTGAAAACACTCTCTATCCTGCTGGTGGGGCACGAGGTCCCCTAGAATGCTCCCATGTCTTATACCAAATCACCGCGATATCCCGCAATCTATAAGAAGCTAACTTTACTGACTCAGAAAATTCTGTGGGTCCGCATTCAGGTCTGATCCCGTGAATATTGGAGGGTCCAGGTTGATGAAATCCTGAGCTCTAGCGCTAATGGCTATATAAGAAGGACTGGAGTCTGACGTTGGGCCTGAGGGGCCACCAATCGAGTCAATAACTGTACAACACTTCGCATCTCAAGATCCTCATCTGGAGTATCAGGTGGAGGAACTGGGGGTACTGTAGCCCCACTAAGCTCCTCTTGAGGTGGTGGAGTCTCACTGTGGGCCTCACTCTTGCCCTCACTAGCGGGGTCACTCAGCTGGTATCCTCATCCGCATCCACATTCAACGCCATCATACTTTCAAACTTATTCCTTGTTGTAGGAATTGCTGGAATCATAAACACGAGACAAATTAGAAGTGGAATGCTTATAACTCAGCTCTAATGCACGATCTATAATAAGAAGGAGATGTAACCATCCTAAATTCCTCATAACCTCCTATTTATAAGTGTGGTGCACAATACACCCATAAACAAGACTCTACTAGGAACGACTTGCAGACTTCCTAGGACAAACCTGCTCCGATACCAAGTTTGTCACGACCCAAACCAGAGGGCCATGACGGGCACCCGAACCTTACTTGCCGAGTACCACTAATCATATATTTACCACCTAACCATAATTAAGCATGGGCCATGAGGGCCATTACGAGGTAACCTGCTGACACATAGAAATAATAAACTGGAAATGTGCTACGTAAAATCCTGCAAATAGAAGAACCCAACCCATGAATATATACATACTAAGGGCGACAAGGCCATACACGACTACTATACATGTGACAACTGTATATAAGCCTCTAGAGAGTATGTGATATCATAAGGTCGGGATAGGGCCTGCCATACCCATATGCATATCCAAAACACCATACCAGGACTAGACTGCAACTCCGAACAAGTAGAGTGCTTCAATGTCAGCTGAACCAACAACCTACTAGTGCGTACCGTCACCTTGTCTACTTGAGCCTGCGGGCATGAAACACAGCTTCCCTAGACAAAAGGGACGTTAGTACGAATAATGTATCGAGTATGTCAGGCATGAAGAATAACATAATAGAGACATAATAGTAACATGAGACAATCAATAACCAACTAGTAGAGAATGCCTGTGAGGGGCATAGTATGCACAAGTATCATGTCTATATGCATGCACAATATCGGTCATGTATATATATGCGCATATGTGTATATAACACCATCAAGCCTCTGTGGGCATCTCATCATATCATATCGGCCTTTGTAGGCATAATGATCATCATATACCAGCTGATCAGGTGGTGGTGCGTATATAATTTGTATCCCTTTTCCCATCCCCATACATATATAATGCATACATATAGTAGCCTATATAATGCCTTTGGGTTCAAGGTATATACATGATATAATGCATGAATGATACTAAGACACTCTGAATTTATTGGAGTGACGTAATGTCGCTTCACCTCCAATTAACATTATGAATATTAACATCTTTCCCATATACCTCATTATAGATTTAGGAACATATTTAGACATTCTTTGACAATAGGAATGAATAACATGAACATTCTTAACTACTAAGATTAGAATCATTTATGGGACAATATCATGTTTACGTTTAGTACTTAGAACATGCTAAAAGAAGAAAAGAGTAGCCTTAACATACCTCTAACGTCAACTTCCAACTTACTGATATGACTAATCTCCTCTATGCCTCAATCTTTTATGCCAAGAACTATTCCTTTTCAAATTTACTTCACTTTGATGAAATCCCGAATTCAATAACACGACAAACGGAACAACGAGATCGAAGTGGTGAGCAAAACCTAAATATTGTTATTGAAAAAAAAAATTACACGATTCCTCGTTAAAATATAAATTCAGGTTACTGCATATGTAATGAGTAGTACGTGCTGCCTCCAACATTCATTTGCAACATATTTATATGTATCCTAAAATTGGAATTTCAATATTAAGATAAGAGAATTTAACGGATTAATTTTCCTTTACACGTGGCTTCCTTTTGGATAACATCTTGAGACACCAATATAAGTATTTCCACATCCTTCTTGCATGCCTAACTATCTATATTTGGCTGCCATCTGCTGCCACTTATCGACCCAATACTTATCACTTAATAATTTACTTGTCTTTCACTACAAATCTACCATTTAATCAAATACACACATAATTAATTTTCAATCATCGTTGTCACACTTTTTAAGTTTTAAATTATTCTAGTACTTCATTCTTTTTTGTACTAAGCTCTTTATTTTCTTACGTGAATATGACATAAATCCTCCAAGGCTCGGGTCTGCTTGCATACATCTAGCTATTCAAACCATCGTCCGAAAGTATGAGATTTTACAAAGATCTTTTGAGTAAGGTTTTTATTCAACCCAGTGTTTTTCTTGGTGGTGCTCCTATGTTGTTCATGAAGAAGAAGGATGAGTCTATGCGCATGTGTATCGATTATCGGCATTTGAACAAGGTGACTATTAAGAACAAGTATCTGATACCTCGCATTGATGACTTATTTGATTAGTTACAAGATGCTTTGGTATTTTCTAAGATTGAATTGAGGTCTAGTTACCATTAGTTGAGGATTAGAGCCGAAGATGTTCCTAAGACATCCTTCTTAACTCAATATGGGCATTATGAGTTTTTAGTTATGCCCTTTAGGTTGACAAATGCACCTGCAACCTTTATGTTGTTAATGAAATGGGGTGTTCCGACCTTACTTGGATTCATTTGTGGTGGTATTCATTGTTGATATCTTGATCTATTCTTGTAGCGAGGGGGAGCATGAGCAGTATTTGAGGACCGTGCTTGGTATTTTGAAGGAAAAGCAACTCTATGCAAAATCAAAGTGTGAGTTGTCTTAGTTTGGTAGCTTTCTTGGGGCATGTGGTGATCAAAGATTGTATTATGATGGATCCCAAGAAGATTGAGGCAGTTCGAGATTAGGTTCAGCCCACTTTTACCACTGAGGTACGGAGTTTTGTTAGCCTTGTAGGGTATTATCAACGATTTATGGAGGGATTTTTATTAATTGCAACTCCATTGACTAGATTTCCCTAAAAGGATATAGTTTTTAGTGGTTTGAAGAGTGTAAGGTGGGCTTTGAAAATCTCAAGGCCTTATTAACTACCACTCCGATCTTGACCTTGTCAGTTGAGAGAGAGAGCTTTATCATGTAGTGTGATGCTTCTAGAGTAGGTATTGGGTATGTGTTGATGCAGAAATGGAAAATGATAGCTTATGGTTTGAGGCAATTGAATGTTCATGAAAAGAATTATCCCACCCACGACTTGGAGTTGGCAGCTATTATATTTGCCTTAAAGATTTGAATGCATTATCTTTATGGGGTACATTGTGAGGTGTACATCGACCACCACAATCTTCAGTACTTGTTCAATCAGAAAGATCTTAATTTGAGACAACTTAGGTGGTTGGAGATTCTAAAGGAGTATGACATGACTACCTTGTATCACTTAAGCAAAGCAAATGTAGTAGCGGATGCCTTAAGTTGCAAGGCGATGAGCATAGGTTGTTTGGGTATGTTTCATGTGGAAGAGCATCTTATGACTATGGATGGTCAGTCTTTGGCCAATGGGTTTGTTAGGCTTGATATTTTGTAGCCTAGTATGGTGTTAGCTTTTGTGGAGGCACGGTCTTCCTTTTTGGAGTAGATTAGATCCCAGCAGTTTGATGATGTTCAGCTTGCAAAATCCATGACAAAGTATTGCGGGGAGAGAAAAAAAAGGTGGTTATTGACAGTGATGCATTATGAGGATCATGTATTGAGTTTGTGTTCCTAGGGTGGGTGACTTCACTAGATTGATTATGGAGGAGGCCTATAGTTCGATCACCCAGGGGATACCAAGATGTACCGTGACTTGAGACAACATTATTGGTGGTGCAGGATGAAGAGGGACATAGTAGAGTTTGTATTCTGGTGTTTGAATTGCCAGCAAGTGAAATATGAGCACTAGTGGCCCGACGGTGTGCTTCAGAGGATGCCCATTCCTGAGTGGAAGTGGGAGTGGATTGCCATGGACTTCGTGGTAGGATTGCCCTATACCTTGGGCAAGTTCGATGCTATATGGGTCATTATGGACACGTTGACCAAATCTGCCTATTTCTTTCAAGTCCAGACAATTATAATTCAGAGAAGTTAGCTAGGATGTACATCTGAGAGATAGTCTGATTGCATGCGGTGCCCATTTCTATCATTTCTGACTGGGGTACACAATTCACTTCTTACTTTTGGCTGTCTATGTAGAAGGAGTTAGGTACTAGAGTGGAGCTTAGTACAGCCTTTCACCCTTAGATTGATGGCCAGTCTGAGCAAAATGTTCATGTTCTCTAGGACATGTTGTGAGCCTGTGTGATTGACTTTAGTGGTCATTGGGACTAGTTTATACCCTTGGCGGAGTTTTCTTACAATAATAGTTACCATTCAAATATTGAGATGGCACCATTTAAGGCCTTGTATGATAGAAGGTGTCGTTCTTCTATTGGGTGGTTTGATGCTTTTGAGGTTCGACTTTGGGGTATTGATTTTTTAAGAGATTTGATGGATAAGGTTAAGTTGACCCAGAACCGACTTCTTACAGCCCAGAGCAAACAGAAGAGATATGCATACCAAAGAGTTTGCCCTTTGGAGTTTATGGTTGGAGAGAGAGTTTTGTTGAAGGTTTCACCCATGAAGGTTCTGATAAGGTCTGGGAGGAAGGGAAAGCTTAGCCTAAGATTTATTGGTCCTTTTGAGATCGTGGACAGAGTTGGTGAGGTGGCCTACGACTTGGCCTTACCTCATGGATTATCTAGTTTCCATCTGGTATTTCATGTGTCGATGCTAAGGAAGTAGGTTGCTGATGATTCTCATATGATTGGATGGGATTCGATGATGCTGCACTAGACTTTTACTTATGTCGAAGGGCCTATAGCTATATTGGATAGGCAGATTTGAAAGTTGAGGTCCAAAGATATTGCTTTCGTGAAAGTACAATGGTGGAATCGCCCATTAGAAGAGACTACATGGGAGACTGGGTCCAATATGCAAGCTAAATACCCCAAGCTATTTGAGAGTCCATGTATTTTCTTATCTTTACCGTTCGAGGTCGAACATTTATTTAAGTTGTACCTGATGTAACGACTCAAAAAGTCATTTTGCTTATTTTACCTTGAATCATTTAAATTACCCTTCTCGAGTCCTTCTGAGCTTATATGTGACTTGTGGGGATGGGTGGCACAATTCCCAAGGTGATCAGATAGGTTTCAGACACATTTTGGTAGGTTTGAGAAATACCAAGATAAGAGAATAAAAGAGTTTGACCCATAGTTGACTTTTGAGTAAACACGCTTTTTGCATAGTTGCATCGGTTCCTAGCTCTGGAACGACGTTTATGACTTAGCTGAGACTTTGGTTCGGGTCCCGAGCAGCTGGGTGTGTTTTGGGGGTTAGATTGTAAAATTGTGTAATTAGAACTTAAGAGTTCACTTTGGTCAAGCCCGAGCCTTAGAGACATTCTTTGGGAATTCCGAGTGCACAAGTACGTTTGGAATGTAATTTCTGATAGGAATGCATTTTTGGTTTGTAACTGGGAGGTCCCGAAAGTCTTCCAGGTGTTTGACGGGGAGTTGGTGAAGTTGGGGCTATTGCTGGTGTCTGGTGTTTTCCTCAGCACCTTTACATCCATTTCTGTGAGTCCGCCTCCGCGGAGGTCTGGTTCGCAGAAGCGAGATTAGACCCGAAGCCTAGGGTGTGCTTCTGTAGACATGTTTCTGGCTTGGATGGGTGCTCCTCTGTAGAGGTTCCTTCCTCCCTAGCGTAATTAGAGATTTTAAGTGGTTCCGCCTTAGCGGATGGGTTTTTTGCTAAAGTGGGTCCGCACCTGCGGAGTTGATTCTGCTGGAGCAAAATTACTGTTCAGATTATAAGAGTTATGACTTAGAATTATTATTCAATCATGACGTCCATATACCCATTGAATACTAGCTTTGTGGCTGTAATGTCATCCTCAGTCATCAATCTCGTATCATGTACCATATCCAATGACCAACTTCCTAAGCCTCTCTCAGCAATGTCTCAACAGTTCAATCTCAACTGTAATATGTATGAATGATATGAATATGTGTACACCATACAATCAACATAATCAATACAAATAATATTCATCAATTTTGTAACACCCCATATTTTTGGGTAATGGTCTGAACACGCAGCATAGGCATGTAGACCTGGATCTGGGAAGTTTATGTTGTACTTGCACAAACTAATAAGAAAGTTAGTATGTAAAAGGACGTGGTTCCGAAATAATTTTTGGAATTTAATAAGTGCGATGACGGGGAGTATTAATAATAATTTTACATCCCCACAAAGGTTATAGACTAGTGTCATATTACTGGAATTATGACATTGGGTATAAGAGGATTTTATAAGTCACCGGAATTTAAGTGAATCAGGATCAGAATTTAAGTGTGTGTATAATTAATTAATTGTGGGATTAATTAATTATAATTGGGATATTATGTAGTGGGACTTTACGTGTTATATTATGAACTTCCACCGGTGACTAAGCCAAATAAGCAAAGTACGGTGGCGGCTCCACAAGTCTCCAACATTTATCGTTCTCCATTACTAATCAATCTTTATCTCTACAAATTCCTCCATCATTTCAAGCTTCTGTAGAAAGCTCTTCTGGGAGAAAGAATTCTTATAGCTCTGTCAGATGGAGCAAAATCTCAATCAATAAAACTCTCAGAAATTCTCGGTCGAATTTGGGGATTTCTGTAAGCTTTCACATAGGAAAAAATGGGAGGGGGGGGGGGGAATTCATGGTGTCCTAGACTGTGATTCGCAGTGAATTGAAGACTTGAACAAGTTTAAGAACTGGGAAACCCAAGCCGTGACCCAAAATTGAGTTTGGGATCCCGTTTCTGTTTGTCAAAAACTGATTTAGGTGAAAGTTTTGCCGACGACTCTCGTTGCTGATTCTAACTGAGGTAATTCCTCTTATCCTTTGGTTTATACGAATCATAGAACATGATTCTTGGTGTTAGCTCTAAAAAGATTATCGAAAATGCTAAGTTTAGGTTGTTTATTGTCGGGACTGCCGTAATTGTAAGGTATTGGGATTGCATGTGAAATTGTTGTACTGTTTTGAAATTGTTGGGTGTTTCACTACATGCATAGGTTTCGATATAGAAGGAATATAGGTTCTACACGTACAAGGTATTCGCTAGAATGTCTCAAATAATCTGTTTCTAGTATATTGATTCGATTATGATTTAAATCATCCGTGTAATGTAGATAATCATTCATAGAGCTTACAAGGACCCGCAAAACTTAGATAATTTCGACAACAAGGTATGCAAGGCTCTATCCTTCTTTTTGGCATAATTTTATGTGTGAAACATAACTATGGTGTTGCTACATAAATTATTCTACTCTTAGTAGTTAGGGATGATCAAGTCATCGACTCCTATGTTGGAAGAATATCCAAGTATGTTTCTAAGACCTTAATAAGGGACACGGGAAAAGATGTTGCTGTTTCCAATGTTAACCATAGGTGTAAGGGATATTATGTCACTCCGATGTTTTATTATTATTCATGCATTTCATTTGCATTACATTTATATGTTACCCTGGACCACTTGTGCTATGCACATTACTATATGATAAATATTATATATATAAATATATGGGAATTGGAGAAAGGGAAAAAATGCGTTATATACGCACACCACCTGTAGCCGGTACAGACTATCACTAAAAGTGCCCGAAGAGGCCAATATGATGTGATGATGTGAGGCCCTTTTGTGGCGATCTAACCTGATGCCCACAGAGGCGGTTATGGGAGGATTCTTGTGTGGACATTAGTATACCGCATTTGCATTGTGCATACATTCATTAATCATTATATGGTATGTGCCCACAAAGGCTGTTATGGTAAGGAAGATGCCCGAAGAGGCAGATGTATATGTATACTGAAATGTGCATAACTTTAGGCATGTGTATTAGGGCCCTCAGAGGCATTTACTGATGTTCAACTGTTTGTGTTTCAGACTATGATATATCTCTTCTATGTTATTTCTTATGCCTGACATACTCAGTACATCAATCGTACTGATGTCCCTTTTGTCAGGGGACACTGTATTTTATGCCCGCAAGTTCATATTAAGAGACTGACAGTTTGCCCTAGTGGGTTGCTGGTTCAGCTGGTATTTGGAGCAGTCTATTTGTTTCAGAGTTGCGGTCTGGTCGTGGTATGTTTTACTCTTTAGAGGCTTGTAGATAGATGTCCTGTGGTTAGTTATCATGTATGGCCATGTCAGTCTTGGTATATAAATATGTAAGTTGGAGTTTTTGTGTTGAAACTTTATATAATCTATCATGGCTCAGTCTGTGTTTAAATATGATTAAGGGTGGAGTGTAGATGTGGTGCCCGGTGGGTAGGGTCCGGGTGCCCGTCGCGGCCCTCCGAATTGGGTCGTGACAAACTTGATATCAGAGCATGTTTGTCCTAGGGAGTCTACAAGCCTTGTCTAGTAAAGTCTTGGTTATGGATGTGTTGCGCGCCACACTTATAAGCAGGAGGCTACAGGGCATTTAGAATTATTTCTATTCTTTCATAATCTAGATCGTTCGTTAGAGCTGAGTCGTGAGAGTAATGGTTCCTAATCAAATTTTCTCATTTGAACTGCAGTAACGTCCACAATGAGAAACACCTCGGATAATAAGAATGTGGGTACTATCGCAAGACAAGATGTTAGACAGATACCACCCATTGTCACGGGTCGGAGGGTTACAGAAATTGAAAGAAGAGAGGTGAGTTATACTATGGACTCAGATCCATCAGAAATCATGGAGTCTATAGAGGAGGATCCATCTGAAGATCCCTATGCGTCACCCGCTCGAACACCCTCGATTCTTCCAGCGGAAAGTGGGGTGAGGGGAGTTCCGACTTTACCAAGGACTTTAGTATCAGTGTCGGGCCCCACTGACCATGGGATAGGTGGAACAACACAGGGACGGGTACAACCGGATTTTCCTCAGACATCATGCCATGACCGGGTATACATGTCACTTAATGACCCCGACGCTTCCGAGATTTCATATAGTCTTCAATCTTGGGGATCCGTTAATCAGGGCTCGCCGGTCTATGTTATGGGATACACACTGGGGGAATACAAGAGACATGCAAGGAGAAGGCGAGTGGGTAGTAAGGATAAGAGGGTTCCACTCTGAAGTGTGTCAGATCGAGGCTCATATATAGGACCAAGATAAGATAGTGCAGATTCACCAACATAATCATAAGGTTGTCCTAGTACCTATTTCTATAATCCATAAGATCTTTAAATTAGTTACTTTTAAATAAATGATATATTGTGTGTAACCGGTATATGGTTATATGTTTGGATTAATAAAAGGAATATATGAATTTTGTATGTGGATTGATAAGGTTGTTGTATAGTTTGGTGTGATTTTAGTTAAGTCATGAAATGACTTTAAAACTGTTTGTATGCATAAGTTAGGCAATAATAACCTTGATTGAACTAATTTTGGAGTAATTGATGTTTGTTAGAGATAATTTCGACTTGATATGGATCTAACCTAAGGCTAGGAGTAATCTATAACTTATTGGATATAGTGAAAAGACTTGTGTAGCTCCTATTATCTTTTTCATATAATCACCATAGTAACATTTGCTTAGTATAAGCCTAGAGTGTATGTTGGCTTCTATTTTTTTGGTCTTTCCATGTGGTATTCAATGAGTTGAAGTGATATAGCCTAAGTGTGGTTTCCTAATAACATGTTGAGTCTGTATAAACCATTTATGTATCTCTTATGACTTCTACTGATAATTTAAGTTAGACAACCATTTGTATGCTCTAAATGTTATTCTTATCCCACTCATATGTGTAGTTCTTGAGTGCTGGTGTGTGTATATTTGACTTAGTGACATATGTGGTTATGATTTGTCTTTATTATGTGATCTGGACATGATTAAGAGACCTGTTCACATTTTAGTATAAGTTAAGAATATTAATCTTCAAGGGCTCAAGGTAATGACCATCTGAATCAGGATACCATGTTAAGCAATCATATCTGCCTATTACTATGTGTTCAGTCTAAAATATTAGTTGAAATCTTATCACCTAGTTTAAATACTTATTTGAAATAAAATCTAAAACTTTGGAAGTTATATGTCATGTAGTGTTGATAACCAGTTTCTGGATAATATATGTTTGGATTGCTTCCCTGCTAAGCTGAAAATGATAAATTGCATATTAAAAGAATGTGCCATATTTGTTAACCTAAATAGAATAATGCAGCCAAGATCTTGAACCTGAAAAGTCTGCTTGGATCATCTTGGCATTACACGTTACTTCTGAGGTTGTAAACAGTCAGGTTGAATCCAGGGATGCATATTCTTTATTGGTATGACTGACCAGATTCCTAACATGTTTGTTTTGTGCTTAAAAAATGACCTGCTTGGTTTGGATATGAGGTGTTACATGTTTTGGTGTCTGTTTGATCCATATTATATTTGTACTATTCACATTGATTAGCCAGGATCAAATAGGGATGTAAATGACTATGTTTTGTCCATATTGACTACTTCAAAAGCTATGTTGCTAGTTTTGGTCTTAGTTACTATATGCAGCCATGTCCATTTGCATCACTCCAGTTTTAAATAACATGTTAAGCCTCTAATAGTCTTTGTGATAGTGTCCTAGGACCCTGATTATGTCTATTCTAATCATGCTTGTGTATCCCTGCCATCACCGCCTATCTAGAAGATTTAAAATCACTTAGTTTAAGTGTCTGTTTAAGTAGAAAAATTGGAATTCTAAATTGCTATGTCAACTGTCATGATTTGTTGCTTTGTTTAAGAAGAGAAACTAGTTTAAAACTCTACATGTGAAATATATGTTCCATTCCTATTACCTGTTTGATTTTGTAACCATGCTTACCTAAAGAGACTAGATGTGTATTTTTTTTTATTGGATCATGGGAAATCCACATGTTTGTTTGATTTAAAGTTAGCCAGTTAGGATTAGGCTGAAGTTGCTCCCTATGTATGATGTCTGGTAGATAATATCAGATCATAGACCTACACTATCACTACTTGTATTAACTGAGGACTTACTTGAATGGCCTGCATATGTTATGTCTCAAGCTCAAAGATGTCTAAGAGCTTAAGAAGCCATGTATGCCTTTTTCACATACATTTGAACCTCATTTGTTGTTCTGTTAACCTGTTTGGCCTAGGACTATGTACAATAGATTATCTTTGTATGTCACATAAGTTCATGACTGCTTTTAATATTTTCAGTTGTGGTTGGGTCAACGTGAACACCCTGAAGTCTGCTTTGCCTCTGCTGAATATCTATGCTAATAGTCATATTTGTGCTTTGTTAGAAACTCAGTTGCCATCTAGTTTTTCCTATTAAATTTATATACATGACTTGAGGTATGTGTTATATTGTTGAGATAAGCATACTTAGTTGAGGTAATATGTCATGTAGTGACTATTTTGAAGTGTCATACTTATAATCTTATTTGCAACCTTGGTTAACTATGTATATGCCTGGTCTGATCTGGAATTTGAATCTAGTCCTTGTGTTTCAAAGACTAATGTGGACCATTTGAAATCTGCCTCCTTGTTGTGACTTGGTCTTGCTTATGTATCACATGTATTAGCCTTAGTATTACACTATCTTGCCTTGTCTTTGTTCTAGGTCCTAATTGACACCTTAAACACAATGAGCTATTGTATTTCTGTCCAAATTAAGGGTTAACATTGAGACTTACCTTACTGCCATACTTTGAACTTCTGTCTCTCAAAGAAAATCACTATTTTGAAGGGGAAAATGGCAACCTTGACAGATAGTTACTGCCACAGTAATGAGAGCAATTTCTAGACATTCTAATGTTTACTTTGAGATTAGGATCCGAGGCTAAGTGTTGGGTTTGAAACTGTTTCTATTAGCTGCTACATTTGGTTATTGGCACTGTTATATTGAGCTGGTTGCTGTGTATATCTGTTATTTTCTGAGGTATTTAGCTACCATGTTTGCTATTGTTCTGGCTGTTGTTTGAGGTCACTTGTTGCTACTATTTGGCTGCTATTTTTGCTGTCACTTGCTACTGTTATCACTGTTGTACTTGATAAGAATTGTTGCCATGTTCAAACACATGTTGCTGCCTTCACTTAGAGGCAAATGCTACTGTAAGTCCTGGACAGGGACAAATGTGAAAGTAAGCACATCTTAACTTAAACCAGTGCCATGTTATTACACCATATTTCACTTATTTGAAAAGCATCTGTTTACTGTTTAATAGCATGATGCATATAGGACTTTAAACTAAAATATGACTGCTCTTTGAATATAAAAGAATGCATGCGATATACTACAAACCTAGGCAAGAATCCATCAACCCATTAACTTGAGTCTATGTGTTTGTTTCATATTATATGTGGGATTATACATGTAATTAGTCTAAACTTGAGTCTATTCTTTGGAAATGATCATAGGTTGATATGTATATTTTTTTTTCTCTCCCACTATTTTAATCCATGTTCTTGACAACTTAGAAGACCACCTGGTACTGCAAATATTTCAAATGCTAGGTACTATAAGTATGCAGCGACTTTAATTGCCTAGAGTTGATTCAAGTTAGTTAGGATTTCTATTCTCATGACTGGCTAAGCAATGAAGATCATATGTGTGTTTATTTTATTGTGACAAGAACTAGATACATCACACCAACATTAGAGGACGAATGTTTCTAAGGGGGAGAGGATGTAACACCCTGTATTTTCAGGTAATGGTCTGAACACGCAGCGTAGGCATATAGACCCGGATCTGGGAAGTTTATGTTTTACTTGCATATACTAATAAGAAAGTTAGTATGTAAAAGGACGTGGTCCCAAAATAATTTTTGGAATTTAATAAGTGCGATGACGGGGAGTAATAATAATAATTTTACATCTCCACAAAGGTTATAGACTAGTGTCATATTACAGGAATTATGACATTGGGTATAAGAAGATTTTATAACTCGCCGGAATTTAAGTGAATCAGGATCAGAATTTAAGTGTGTGTATAATTAATTAATTGTGGGATTAATTAATTATAATTGGGGACATTATGTAGTGGGACTTTACGTGTTATATTATGAACTGCCACCAGTGACTAAGTCGTATAAGCAAAGTACGGTGGCAGCTCCACAAGTCTCCAACATTTATCCTTCTCCATTACTAATAAATCTTCATCTCTACAAATTCCTCTATCATTTCAAGCTTCTGTAGAAATCTCTTCTAGGAGAAAGAATTCTCATAGCTCTGTCAGAGGGAGTAACATCTCAATCAATAAAACTCTCTGAAATTCTTGGTCGAATTTGGGGATTTCCGTAAGCTTTCACATAGACAAAAAAAAGGGGGGGGGGGAAATCATGGTGTCCTGGACTGTGATTCGCAGTGAATTGAAGCCTTGAACAAGTTTAAGAACTTAGAAACCCAAGCCGTGACCCAGAATCGAGTTTGGGGTCCCGTTTCTGTTCGTCGAAAACTGATTTAGGTGAAAGTTTTGCTGATGACTCTCGTTGCTGATTCTAACTGAGGTAATTCTTCTTATCCTTTGGTTTATACGAATCACAGAACACGATTCTTTCCGTTAGCTCTAAAAATATTATCGAAAATGCTAAGTTTAGGTTGGTTGTTGTCGGGATTGCCGTAATTGTAAGGTATTGGGATTGCATGTGAAATTGTTATTGGTTTTATTATATAAAGTATTCTCCGAAATAGGATCTTCCTACCACATACTCTTTACAATTTTGGATGTTGTAGCAGGAAAAAAAAAAGGATTAAGAGGGTTGGGTGTTTCACTACATGCATAGGTTTCGATATAGAAGTTATATAGGTTCTACGCGTACAAGGTATTCACTAGAATGTCTCAAAGAATCTATTTCTAGTATATTGATTCGATTATGATTTAAATCATCCGTGTAATGTAGATAATCATTCATAGAGCTTACAAGGACCCGCAGAACTTAGATAATTTCGACAACAAGGTATGCAAGGCTCTATCCTTTTTTTGGGCATAATTTTATGTGTGAAACATAACTATCGTGTTGCTACATAAATTACTCTACTCTTAGTAATTAGGGATGATCAAGTCATCGACTCCTATGTTGGAAGAATATCCAAGTATGTTTCTAAGACCTTAATAAGGCACACGGGAAAAGATGTTGATGTTCCCAATGTTAACCAAAGGTGTAAGGGATATTATGTCACTCCAGATGTTTTATTATTATTCATGCATTGCATTTATATGTTACCCTGGACCACTTGTGCTATGCACATTACTATATGATAAATATTATATATATATATATATATATATATAAATATATGGGAATTGGAGAAAGGGAAAAAATGCGTTATATACGCACACCACCTGTAGCTGGTACAGACTATCACTAAAAGTGCCCGAAGAGGCCAATATGATGTGATGATGTAAGGCCCTTGTGTGGAGATATAACCTGATGTCCACAGAGGCACTTATGGGAGGATTCCTGTGTGGACATTAGTATACCGCATTTGCATTATGCATACATTCATTAATCATTATATGGTATGATGCCCACAGAGGCTATTATGGTAAGGAAGATGCCCGAAGAGGCTGATCTATATGTATACTGCATTGTGTATAACATTTAAGCATGTGTATTAGGGCCCTCAGAGGCATTTACTGATGTTCAATTGTTTCTGTTTTAGACTATGATATATCTCTGCTATGTTATTTCTTATGCCTAACATACTCAGTACATCAGTCGTACTGACGTCCCTTTTGTCGGGAGACGCTGTGTTTTATGCTC
This sequence comes from Anisodus tanguticus, assembly GCA_034509755.1. Taxonomy (NCBI): domain Eukaryota; kingdom Viridiplantae; phylum Streptophyta; class Magnoliopsida; order Solanales; family Solanaceae; genus Anisodus; species Anisodus tanguticus. Next base: position 32,484,845 of record CM067541.1, read on the forward strand.
GCAGGTTCATATTGAGAGAGTGACAGTTCACCCTAGTGGGTTGCTGGTTCAGCTAGTATTTGGAGCACTCTATTCGTTTCGGAGTTGCGGTCTGTTCGTGGTATGTTTTACTCTCTAGAGGCTTGTAGATAGGTGTCCTGTGGTTAGTTTTCATGTATGGACTTGTCGGTCTTGGTATATAAATATGTAAGTTGGATCTTTTGGGTTGAAACTTTATATAATCTATCACGGCTTAGTCCGTGTTTAAATATAATTAAGGGTGGAGTGTAGATGTGGTGCCTGGCGGGTAGGGTCCGATGCCCGTCGCGGCCCTCTGGTTTGGGTCTGACAAATTTCATTTCAAATATTTAAACGAGATGTAGAGTGATGAATGCATGACAACTTCAATCAAGGATATAATATCAAACACAACTACAAGCCCAATTAATCAGCAAATATACCAACCTAAGCAGATTTATGCACCGCGCTCACGACCCAAAGGGCTAAACACATAATCTCCGTCAATTATATCCAAGTAGTTCATTAATTACTCATGTGAAGTTCACTGGTACCCGTATTAGTACTTGTCTCCTCAATAATATGGGACCTCTAATTCCCCATTACTCCCATTAATTCATTAATAGCATACCAACACATAAACGCTATACTGGAGTCTAGAAATCATCAACTTGCCTGATTCGAAGTTAAACACTCATGCAACAACCTTGCCCTTTCTGTGAGCCTTCTCTCGAGCCCAAACTGATCAACTATATGAGAATACGGGTCTATCGATGCCCATAATGGTAAAAAATCTAGAATCCAATGATAAACTACAAAGGAACCCGAGCGAACATTAATAAAATACGAACTTTATCGCTTACATTGTCTCATAACATGTTAGAAAGAAATAATCTCGAGTAAATTTAAGAAGGGATTCTAACATGAAATTTATTGACTAATATCACTCATTTGTCTAATACAATACTAGTTTACAATATTAACAATAGTATCCAATAATCCATCCCCAAATCCCACATTTCATCCTCTTATTCTCTACAAAAAAGTTCTCTTATTTTTCCCCAACTAAGAATCATACTTAGGATGGAAACTTAACTAATACGCAATAATTAAAAGGGAAGGGTGAGATTATACCTCTATTGATGAACTTTCTCTTGAAATCCAAAAGAACACCCTACTAGTCGAGCTCTAATCCTAAGGAGAATATTTGGGGACAACATGGGTCATGTGACAGCTACTGCAACAACGTGTGTATACCGAGTATATATGTCCATTGCATACATACATATCATTTTCATTGCATTCATCCACATTATGTTATGTATTTGGCAATGTGTGTTCGGTGTTGAGTTTTGATATACTTATACTCCTTTGGTTTGGTAGAAAGAATTACTGATAACTTATACTTATCTGCATTTTGATAGCTGAGAGGAAGGATTTTATGGGACTAGACGCCCTGAATGGGGTTAGGCTGACTTGGTAACTTTGTCGGTTAATCTTAGTAAAAATCTGAGAAACTTGTAAATACTTTTATAATGTAGAACTATTGATAGGTTGGTTATCTGATTCTTAATCATGCTTAATTAACTAATTACTATAGAGGTATAGGAAAGTACCAATCCTCGCCACCATTATAGCTAGGGCGGATCGATGATGTTGTTGAGTACACGTGTTTCCCCTACACAGTCTATGCTTGTTGCACTGTATGTCCAGGTACCGAGCTGGATGACTGAGGAGTAGCTGGAGCATAACTTACTTGGTGATCGATTGAGGAGTCCATGGTGAGCCGTTGGTGCATTCCTGGCACTGGAACTCTTTTTTTTACATTATGATTATGTCATTTTACATTTAGACAGTACTGTTACTTCATTTTCAGACTTGTTCTTGTATTTAGAGCTTTGAACTCATGACTACCAGATCATTGGGGATTTCTTTCAGATTATGTATTATATTATAAGGCTTGTTAAATTCCAAATCAAAACCAAATTAAATTCCACAGCCAGAAGGGTTCTTCGGATGTGTCATCCCAAAAATTTGTCCTTCAATCGGAATCCTTATTTTGCTATAAGGGCATCTCTTTTTATCCCTTGCAAATATCAAAGATAATAGATGTATTATTTTTTCTAATACATCGTACCAAACGATACATAAGCGTAATATCATTAGTCATTCATAATATACATGACCTTAAGAATAAGCCTTCATACTAATCACAATATGCTACTAAGTTTTGCATTAGTCACATTAGTCATAAAATTTCAATTATGCTTCTTCCAATACAATCACTAGGGGTTGAACTATTGGGTATCTTCAACATTCTTAGTTCCAACCTATTTTTTCCAATGTATTCCCTACTTAGTGCCTAGGTGAAGATGTCAACTATTTGTGTTTTAGTTTTGCAAAAGTTCACAGTGGAAGATTTATCATGTTTTAGATGTTAGTTTATTGAAGCCTTTTCAAGAAGACTAATATAACCTTTCTAAGATCCACTTAGAATACCTGGCTTCTAAGGCACACAATAAATAAATAAAAGAGCAAAATCTATATGTGGTGACAGGGTGATCCATACTTCATGAAAATATATCAGGAGTTTTTGGTGAAATGACATGGATGTGATGCAAAGGAGAAAAATTGGGAGAGGGAAACTCACCTCAGAACCTAAAAGTACCTACTCGATGACTATCTTGCAATGAAGGTGCTCAAGATGTTGCAAACTTAGATGGAGGAAAATGTTCTGGGTAGCATTCTAGCTATGCACCATGACCCCTTGGTCGCTAAGTTTTCCAATGCCTAGTGTAATGGACGCCCTTTGGTCTTGGTCATGCCAAGTGACAAGAGTGTTTTCGCCTATGTATCCACACTAATAGCTCATCCTAGTACCCAATGTTTCTCCAAAATGCACACACAAGTATACGTAGTTGTACAAGTAATACAGTGATTTATAAAGTTGAGTGTTGGACCCACAAGGACTTATGATCAACGGTTAACATAATTAACCACTACCAATTAATTAATCTAGTATTTTCTCCAATATTGATTTTTAGTTATTAACTACCACAAAACTATAAAGCTTATTAATTTATGCTAGAAAGTGTTCAAAGACGAGAGTGCAAAACTTACGGTTAACACAAAGAAATGAATATTCTAGGGTTGTAATTAGTTCACCAATCCTATTGAGTTCTCAAACTATTTTTACTTCATTCAAATTATCGATAATTGCTAAATAATCAAATTATTAATACTTGTGGTATTCTCCCAAACTACTACTCACTGAATTAAAAATAGATCACAATCTATATTCCTATAAAATTTGTCAATTAAGACTTCATAACGTTTATAGTATCTAATTGAACAAGAGAACTAAGTATATCCCTATCCTAGCTGCAAATTTGTGTCATAATTCTAGGGTATTAGATTAAGTCCTCTTTAATTATTCTCTAATCTAAAAAACATCTTTCCGAAGCATGTATATTAGATAGTAGATAGAACTTGAATGTTGTGCTATAATCTAGCAATCAAGAACATAATTAAATAAGCAATCACAATTAATAATTCAAGCTAAGATAAGAATAATCTTCAAACGTAAATATTTATGGTTTTACAACAAACCCAGAACTATAGCAATTCATTGTAACATTTCGTAAATTCGGATTAGGTATGAATGTGTTAAGTGAGTAACAATTTGATATTTTAGACAGGTGAAGTGCTATCATGATGATTTTGGGTGGGAATAGTTGTTTTGAAATTAAGACGAGTAGTGAGGTGCTTAAGATTCGATAGAATTAGCTAAGTTTATGACAATTATGCCTTCCAACCTGATTTCGTGAAACTCCGTTGAGAATTTGAGAAACATTAAAACATGAAAATTGTAGATCTTTGAAATTCCTTTCCAACAATATATAGTGGAGGCATAACGGAACTCTATATAAAAAGATATAAGTGTTACCAAAATACTGCACAACAGCCAACATGGGCGACCCGCGATAAACATGTGTTGCGCATGGGGGCGCATGCGATGGTCCCACATCATGTGATGAGCGCAGGAAATAAACCTCTCTGAACTTTTGACCTGCAAGGGTCCCGTGATGGCCCTGCGTCATGGGTCTATCGCGAATGGGCCAGTTTTCGAGTCAAAAGTCAGATTTTTGTGTTTTAACTTATATTTAGGCTGGGGATTTATTTTCCTAACACCCCTAATCACGAAGTATCACCCTAAAGTCAATAGAACAAGTTCCAAGCCTCAAGAAACCTCCAAGATAAGTTCTTCAATGATTCTAGCATAAATTTAAGTCTATAATATCCTTCTAACGTGATTAAACCCTTCTAATCCATAGAACCTTGATAGAGACGTTATCGTTAGACGTGGAAATCCTAGCATTCGAATTCAAGGGGATTGAACATCAAAATGGTAATCCTTTTCCCTTCTAATCACTTGTACTTGTGAATTGATGAGTTCTTGGTAGATACGTTAATGGGTTTGATAAAGAGAATCATATGAACTATGGTAGGGTTTTGGATTGTTAACCTAAGATTGGTATAATCTTATGGGTGGTGAAGAATGGTGTTAATTACATCTAAATGAGATTATAAAATCACCTAGAAGTAATAGAATGAGAATTGGGTGAAGAAAGTGCCATTTATGAAGGTTGTAGAGCTTTATGCCCACCAAGTGTTTGATAAAATGCCTAGATGGCCAAAACATGAGGATTGTTGCTAATGTTGGTTCTATTGACATATATTGATATATATTAAATTCAAAAGGAAGCGACGAACATTGTATTACACTCAAGAACAAGAAGTTAAGGTATGTGAGGCTAACTATCTATGTTTGGGAATGTTAATGATTCTCCGTACGCCACATTCTTTTACAACATTACGAATTGCCTCAGAAATATAGTTAAGCTTAGTTCCTGAAATAGTTGCAGAACTTCTATTCTCTAGTTTCGTAATTCATCCATGACTTTCATTCCGAACGTTGTGAGCTCAATACATAATCAATATAGACTTGGGTTTGATACCCATGATTCTCAGTCTAGAATACTCAACATGTTGGTAAACTAGTTGAATCTTCAGTCCTTATAATTAGTTTGATGAATACATGTCTTAGCGAATCATTTCTCAGTATGTAAGTGTTGTACCTTTCAGCATGATTCTCAGTTATTTTATGTAAATTGTTTAATGTTGAACACTCGTATTTTAGGCCCGAGGCCACGGATATATTTTGTCATGAGGTCAGAGTTATGTATATGTATACTTGGGCCCGAGGCCACATATTTGTGCACATATATTGGGCCTGAGGCCACATTTTATTATTTCAGTTAAATAGATGATTCTCCACTTTAGAACATGAAGTATTCATATTCTTTACTTCTTTGTTCACTTCAGTTACAGTCAAACCTCTCTATAATTGTCATTTCCTATAACAACATTTCACTATAACGACCCGATTTTCTCCGGAACTGATTTTTCATGTTATATTTTACTTCTCTATAGCATCATTCTACCTGTAACAAAAATGACATTCATTATAGTGGTACACTCTTTATAAAATTACCTCTCTATAACAACCATACTCAAATATTGTGTAATAATATTTTGGTAAGAAGTATATTATGTATAAAATATAAAATACTAAAATATTTATGATAATCATCATTAATGTCATGCAGATAGTAAATTTCAAGTATGAATATCTAAAAGAAAAACAAATATTTCTCATAGTGATCTGATTTAGTCTTGAAAATATTTTCAAAATCACATATTTTCTATCTTCCGATTTTCTATAAATTTGATACTTATTTACTTGATTTTGGTAACGAAAGTGTTGATGAAGAGTTTCAACCTATTGCTACTTTTGATGAGATAGAAGAGTTAATTGTTAAGCTCTTAGACAACCTTCAAGGGAAAGCTATTAAATTCCCTTTTGCTGATAGTTTAGACAAAATTCTTCGTCAATTCAAGCATTATATTATCGCTAAGGGACTGGAATTTATGAAACAACCTATAATTGTAAATCTTACGTCAAACTTGAACTTGTATTTAAATTCTCAATTAACTTTAAATGCATATGTTCCTTAGATTTTAATTCTTTATCGGTATGGTACAACTAGTTATGAATTTATTTGTAATTTATTCATCTTTTTAAATTTTCAATTATTGAGATATGAAAATTAATTAAGATTTTAAAATTAACAAGTATATTGTCTCATTTATAGCATAAAAAGTATAGAAAAATAATTATTTTTCTTACTTTTATTTATAACAGCTAAATGAGATCTAAACATCAAACGCCAGTATACCTATAATACTACACCTCACTATAGCGGCCATGAAATTTTTGGACAAATACGGCCATTATAGAGAGGTTTGATTGTATTAGTTATTAGTTCAATTTCAATATTTACAGTTCTTTCTTTCAATTGCTTTACATACTTGTGCAATTCTAATGTACTAACGTCTCTTTACCTGGGGCCTGTATCTCGCGATGCAGGTAACGATTTATAGGTTGACGACTCAGCATGCTAGGTTCCGGTATCAGCTACTATACTTCAGTCTTTATAGTATTTTAGTCAGTGAGGTATGCCGGGGGACTTGTATTGGTGAATAGTCAGTATTTTAATACTCCTTAGATGCTTCGTAGACTATAGTGGCAGTCAGTCAACTATTTAGCACGCTATTGTGTTAGCCTTGTCGGCTACTTACTTATATATTCAGGCTTATTCAATATATCCGCATTTATGATATCTTAGCAGACTTTTTTTGTTGATCAGCGTGTTGTGTATTTATATTCTCATTTTTGTTATACCACATGTTGATCTAGCCATCCAGTTAGTTCACTCGGTCATATGCAGCCAGACACTGAGTGTCGTGTTACGCCCAGGTCATGATTCAAGGATTTGTAGCCAGGCACCGAATGTCGTGTTAATCTTAGGCCATGATTCGGGGAGTGACAAAGCTTGGTATCAAAGCACTAGGTTCAAGTGTCCTAGCGAGTGTATGAAGTTGTGTCCAGTAGGTATCTCTTTTATGTGTGTCTGCGTGCCACACATGTAAATAGTTGACCAGCAAGACATTCATTATTATTTCACTTCTTTCTAGTATAGATTGTGCAATGAAGCTTAGAGCAGTATGTAACCTTCTCTTCCTATTGAATTCCATACGTTTTGAATGCACAAGCGACGAGCATGTAATTCAAGGTCCAACTAAAAATGATTATCCATTGGGGTATAATTGTGAAGTGATTACTGGTAATGAATGAGATTTGAAATAATATTGAAATGGGAGTAAAGTATATATCTCCCAAGATGGGGTGTTGTCTAATGGATTTGAAAGTTGAATAATAGCGATGTACTTAAGGAAGAAGAATGAGAAACTGCAGGAAGAGAAAGATAGAGAGATAATCAAAAGAACTAAGTCTGCAGGTTACTTTAAACATGGAGGATCTTAGAGAGGTAGAGGAGACAAACTTTCAACATGAGGTTGTTAGGACCCACTCCATCTGCAGTCATTGTACCAGTCCTAAGGTCCAGATGTGATCATAAAGGTCAGTCCAGCTAGAAATAGAGTTTCAGAGCACCACGCTCTAAGTGACATGCTGGTGTGGGCCACCGAGATTTTTAGAACCTTATATGCAACAAGTGTGATATGAGACACCAATGAGTGTATCGTTCGGGTATGGATGTGTCTTTTGGGTGTTGTAAGTATGGTCACTATCTAAGGGACTGCCCATCAGTGAAACAGGGTACAGAGGTAGTGTGGCTTAGTCCACAAATTTAGCAGCTCCTCGTAATTCGGAAGCCCAATTAAGGCGTAATGCAGCTAAGTCTAGTAATACATGCCTCAGTCAGAACCGCTTGTATGCTTTATCAGGTCGTCAGGACATAAAGAAATTCCCAGTTGTCATCACAAGTATGATGATTATAACTTTATTGTAAGACTCCATGGGGCAACATGTTATGATTTTAGCCACAACGACCATAAATTGATTACAATAATTTTAAATTTAAGAGATCCTATGGGCAAGTTACCTATGATTCTAAAGTGTTATGATTTGTCAGATGAAATATTTTCTTTTGCACGAGCCATGCACATAAATAAGAAGAGACGGAGAGCGACAAGGGAGTTATAAGCAGACTATGTTGAATTTCTAGGAATAGTTTTAATTTTTTTTAGTTTATTCAGATCAGAACCGGAGAGTTCGACATTAGAAAGTTACTACGGGGAGGAAATGTTATTAAGAGATAAGAAGATGTGACAGCTCCCTCTCAGGTTATGTGAGTATGTGGTTACCCCGAATGCGTATAGTCTGATATGATTTTGAAGTGTATAAAAAGTTTGGGGTTAGGTATTCTAATTTTTTAAGACAGATAAAATTTCCCTATGTGCGATCCATGTTTATAGTTAAGAAATATAGCATGCGACCGTAGAATAGGGTCGGATAACGAGGGAAGTTAGAAGTAACCTTATGCTTCACTTTAGCTATTCAGAGCAGAATAAGAAGAGAACATGATGCTAGCAAGTGGTTAGTAGAAGAATAGTAAGTTTGAGTAGATACAGTGAATTAGCAATTTCAGCAGAGCTAGTAGAGGTACGATTTAATTTCTTTAGTCAGATGAACACTAGCGAGTGGATAACAGTTTGAATACACTGAATGTGTGTTAGAACCCAATGAGTTTAAGTTAAACCTGAAATACCATGTCATTAGAAGAAGAAAATCATATAGGTAGTAAACGAGCAAACTACAAAAGAATAGCCATTAAGAGTTATCTGAAAGGGGTTTCCCTAAGACTGACAATGTGGGCAAAGTTCTGTTAAGAAAGAATGTGCCAGTTATGAATATGATAGCACCCCAGTCATGTAAGTTATTTAGTTCTTCCCAGTATGGAAGATTTCTCAGAAGTGAGTCAAAAAATGAGTCGTGAGTGATGTAAAGTATGAAAATTACATAAGAGCAGGAAAGTTAGTTAGATGCCAACAAGAGAGAAGTATCTACAAGTATAAGACCTTAACCTTTGGCCTAAGAGAAAGATGAGTACATTGTTAGTAAGTCCAGTTGGACATTTTAAACCCGAATAGTTAGCATGGGATATGGAGAAACTCAGTTCAGTAATGAGGGCAAATGATATAATGCACAAAAAATGTGCCTACCGTGTGTAAAAAACATAAAGAGAGTAGAATGATTGCCAATCGACTTGTGTCAAGATCAATTATTCTCGATTAAGCCATCATAGAAAAGGTATAAGATCATGCCAGTTATGTGTCACAATGGTAGTGCCATTGCACGAAACTTTAATCTTCAGGGTGCTGGTCAAAGACTTAGAGTACATCAATATTATGAGTATTTTAGGAAGTATCTCAGAATGAAATCATGTATGGGGAGTCTAACTCATGTTGAGGCATACAAAAGAATCATGGTGAGATAGGTTCATCGTTTAGCGAATCAAGGAGTTTGACTTTTAGACTTTGAAGATGGTGGCGTTGTTGTTCAAAATAGGGTTGAATCCTCCTTAGAAGTCAAAGTAAAGGAAAAATAGTATGATGATCCCTACTTATTGCAGCTGGAAGAGGGGATCCACAAGCATAGGACGATGACTTTTGAACAAGAGGGAGATGATAGTACTTTGAGGTACCAAAGCAGATTATGGGTCCCAAATATAGATTGACTCAGAGAAAGAATTACGGTAGAAGTGCATAGTTCATAATATCAAATCCATCCAGGTGCTACTAAAATGTACCATGACCTTAAGGAGATTTATTGGTGGAATTACATAAAAAAGAATAATGTAGAAGATTATGTGTTTATATATCTAAATTGTCAGCAATTGAAAGTCGAGAACTAGAGGCCCAGTGGGTTGGCTCATAACATAGATATTCCATTTGGAAATAGGAGATAATAAACATGGGCTTTATAACGAGTTTACCTTGCTCATTAGGAAACATGATTTCATTTGGGTGATTGTAGACTGATTCACCAAGTCAATGCACTTTTTTCCAGTGAAAACTACTAACTCATCAGAAGACTACACCAAGTTATATATTTAGGAAATCGTCAGACTACATGGGATCCCAGTGTTCATCATTTCAGATCATGGTGACCAGTTCACAACAAATTTTTGGAAATTCTTTCATAAGGGATTTGGCACAAGGGTGAACCTTAGTACAACTTTTCATCTACAGACAAATGGCCAGGCAGAGTGCATAATTCAGACCCTTGAGGATATATTGAGGCACGTGTCCTTGATTTTAAAGGTAATTGGTATGATCACTTGCCTCTTATAGAATTTTCCTTAATAACAGATATCACTCTAGCATTAAGATGGAATCGTTCGAAGCCCTGTATGGGTGCAGGTGCAGATCACCAATTAGATGATTTGAAATTGGTGAAGTAGAATTATTAGGACCAGATTTGGTCTACCAGGATATGGAGAAAGTCAATATGATTTAGAATCATTTGATAACGGCTCAAAGCTGCCAGAAGTCCTATTCAGACGTACATTATAGGGATTTGGAATTTCAGGTCGATGATTGGGTGTTTTTGAAAGTTTCACCCTCCGCTATATTGGGCCGTATAGGATCCTACGAATGATCGGGTATGTGGCTTATGAGTTAAAGTTACCACGAGAATTGGAGGTTGTACACCCAGTGTTTAACATCTCTATGTTGAAGAAGTTCATAGGGGAACCCATCTCTGGTTGTTCCTACATAAATCATAAGAGTTAAATATAGAGTGTCTTATGAGTAGATTCCAGTGGCTATTCCTGATCGTCAAGTTCGCAAGTTGAGAATTAAGGAAATTTCTTCAATGAAAGTGCTATGGAGAAATAAGAAAGTTGAAGAGGCTACATAGGAAGTAGAAGAAGACATGAAGTCCAAGTACCCCCATATTTTTGAAGAGCAATAAGAAAATCTTGAAGGTAACTAACCTTTTCATTCAGACCTTATATTATAAGCTCCATGTTTTCAGTATTCAGTCAGTTCAGTTTTCATTCAGTTTAGTAATTCAATTTAGTACCTGTACAGTTCAACATTTATTCAGTTCATATTCATGTGTTTTTTAGTTCAGTGCCAACACATTTCCATCAGTCATATTTAAGATCTAACATTAGCATATCCCCCTCTTTTCAGCCTGACATTACAAAGGTAGACTTCATCCACCGGATGCCCTGGCTTTCTTTTTAGTTTTCCAATATTTTTCCTTCATTCTTGCAGATGAAAATCATAGATGACCTAGTGGCATTTATGCCAAACCAGAGCATTCTTCTCAAGAAAAGAAAGCGGAGAGGGTGACTAAATTTCACTCTTTATCATTCCTTACTACTCCTCAGCATCTATAACATCTACCCATCCCGCAATTCCAATTAACCGATTCATTGAGTAACTCTTGGGTAAACTGTTAAACTAATAAGAGCCTATTCAAATATCAGCCCCTGGCTCTGTGTTTTCACATCGAGAATTGTTTGCAGATGAAGCCATTTTCCTTAATCAACCTCTACTAAAGTAAAATAATACTCTTCGGATGGGTATGCTAGAAAGTATGTTTGGACGTTTACTTGGATCATACGTTTATAACCAAAACCATCATTCAAGGGCGAATGATCACAAAGGGAAGATAATGTAATATCTCGTAAATACAGATTAGGTGTGGATGTGTTAAATGAGTATTAATGTGGCATTTTATACATGTGAAGTGCTATCAGGATGAGTTTTTGTGGAAATAGTTGTTTTGAAATCAAGATGAGTAGTGAGGTGCTTAAGATTTGATAGAATCAGCTAAGTTTACGACAGGTCTGCCTTCCAGCCCGATTTTGTGAAAAACCATTAGGTATTTGAGAAACCTTAAAGAATTAATGGTGTATATCATTGAAATAATTTTCCAACGGTATATGGTGGAGGCCGAACGGAACTCTATACAAAATGTTATACACGTTACAAAAACACTATGCAGAAGCTGACACAGATGACTCACGATGGACATGTGTCACATGTGGGGGCATGTGCGATGGCCCCACATTGCGTGTCGAGCACAGGAAATCACTTTATTTGTAATTTTGACCTACAGGGGGTCCCGTGATGGCCCTGCATCGCGGGTCCATCACAAATGGGCGATTTTTTAGTCAAAAGTTCGATTTTTGTATTTTTAACTTATATTTAGGCTGGAGGTTTATTTCCCTAACACCCCTAATCATGAAATATCACCGTAAAGTTAGAGAGAAGTATCAAGCCTCAAGAACCTTCCGAGGTAAGTTATTCAATGATTCTAGCATAAATTCAAGTCTCTAATATCCTTTTAACATGGTTAGACCCTTCTAATCCAAAGAACATTTATAGAGACGTTATCGTTGGACGTGGAAACCCTAGCATTTGAACTTAAGGAGATTGAACATCAAAAAGGTGATCTTTTTCCTTTCTAATCATTTGTAGTAGTGAATTGATAAGTTCTTGGGAGATAATTTAATGGGTTTGATAAAGAGAATCATATGAACTATGGTAGGGTTATGGATTATGATGCAGGATTGTTATAATCTTATAGGTGGTGAAGAATGGTGTTAATTACATCTAAATAATATTGTAGAATCACCTAGAAGTAATAGAATGAGAATTGGGTAAAGAAAACACCATTTATGAAGGTTGTGGAGCTTTATGTCCACAAAGTGCTTGATAAAATGCCTAGATGGCCAAAACATGAGAATTTGTACTAATGTTGATTCTATTGACATAGATTGATATATATTAAAGTCGAAAGGAAGCAATGAACATTGTATTACGCTCAAGAGTTGGAAGTTAAGGTATGTGAAGCTCACTGTCTACGTTTGGGAATGATAATGATTCTCCCTACACCACGTTATTTTACAATGTTACGAATTGCCTTAGAAATATAGTTAAGCTTAGTTCCTGGAATAGTTGGAGAAATTCTATTCTCTAGTTTCGTAATTCGTTCATAACTTTCATTCCGAATATTGTAAGCTCAATACATAATCAATATAGACTTGTGTTTGATACCTATGAGTTTCAGTCTAGAATACTCAACATGTTGGTAAACTAGTTGAAGCTTCAGTCCTCATAATTAGTTTCATGAATACATGTCTCAATGAATCATTGCTCAGTATGTCAGTGTTGTACCTTTCAGCATGATTCTCAGTTCTTTTATGTAAATTATTTAATATTGAACACCTGTATTTTGGGTCCGAGGCCACAGATATATGTGGGCTTGAGGCCACAGTTATGTATACGTATACTTGGGCCCGAGGCCACAAATTTGTGCCCATATATTGGGCCTAAGGCCATAGTTTATTATTTCAGTTAAACAAGTGATTCTCTACTTCAGAACAAGAAGTATTCATATTCTTTACTTCTTTGTTCACTTCAGTTATTAGTTATCAGTTCAGTTTTAATTTCAGCATTTATAGTTCTTTCTTTCAGTTGTTTTATATACTAGTGTAATTAAAATGTGCTAACGTCCCTTTGCCCAGGGCTTGCATCTCGCGATTCAGGTAATGATTTACAGGTTGATGACTTAGCATGCTAGGTTCCAGTATCAGCTACGTGGTGAGCCCTAGTTCTTTCAGGGCATTATCATACAGAGGCCTTGTCCTGGTGAACAATCAGTATTTCAGCACTCCCTAAAGGCTTCGTAGACTATAGTTGCAGTGAGTCAGCTGTTTAACAGGCTTTTGTGTTAGCCTTGTCGGCTACTTCTTATATATTCAGGCTTATTCAGTATTTTCTCATTTATGATATCTCAGCAGACTCTTTTTGTAGATCAGCATGTCGTGTATTTATATTCTTCTTTATGTTATACCACATGTTCATCCAGCCAGCCACTTGGTTCGCTCAGTCATATGCAACCAAGCACCAAATGTCGTCTTACGCCTAGGCCATGGTTCCGGGCGTGACATTCACGAATCTACAAAAACTAATAATGAAATAAATAAGAAAAGAGTTAAACTTGTTAACAAACTGCTCCACGTGCTAGCTCTATTTGAAAATACGTCCAAGATCATTTATTTCCATAGAAAGGGCTATTTATAGGATATGGGGATTCCTCATTTAAAACCAAATCCCAAATTGACCAGGAAACTACCAGTCGTCTGCTACCCTTGTTGCACAAGGGATGACACAATAGTGTAAAAAATCTTCAGAGGCATAGTTTTCTTGCACCATCTTCGCACCACCAACTCTATAGCAATTGTTACTGCCTTGCGCCACCCTTACTGCGCAAAAGGTAACACACATGGCTACTGGAAATTTAGAGACAAGGACTTTTTGCCATTCTCATACAATACCAATCCTATAACAACTGCTTCTAACCCGCCCGTAACCCAGCAGATAAAGTACATTACATAGTCGAGGGATTGGCGACTTACCCATTCAGTGACTTTGGCACTGGACGTTCCCAAAATAGGGACTATCGGGTAAATTCAATATAATAGACGCATGTTGGCATTCCGGCCTTCCTTCTCCTTTCAGGGCCTATCCGAAAGAGAATCTAGTATTTCTTGGTCATGAATATCTGAACTGGTTGTTTGTTTGTTCAAGAATTCTTGTTTAGGCGATTCATACCATCCATACATAGTGTTTTGATCTAAGATTTCAATTCTTCCGTGTTTCAGAAGTAACATATTCTTCCATGGAGCTAAGGTCCAAAATATGGAAGAAACAAGAATTTCCACGACTCTACCACCCAGTTAATTTTGTTCCACTTAATCCCTCTTTCATGGCCACATAAGTCTATGTCTGGGGAGCATACTTGACAGGAGATAGACACAGGCATTAGAGGGGTCCCCCACTTCGATTCCCGCCCCGTTAGCATCTACGATCCTAGATAAGGGATTAGTATGTTAGGTCTTTTCGATCCGGAGCCTGCTGGTAATCTCTGTCGCAACCTTGCAGCATCCCAGGTGGCACAATTGCTACTTGTCTTATCAATTTTTGCGTCTTCATGTGTGACACATTAGATTTATTCACTTGGTGTGCTCTGAAATATCTCAATGCTCTCAACATTTACCTAGACATCAAATACACCAATATAAGCTCAAATACAGTAATTTAGATTTAAAGCCTCTATTAAAGTACTAAGAATTTATGGAAAAATGATACAAAAATATAGATATTTATCCCAAATATCATAATACCACACATAGACTTTGCTTTCTCTCAAGCAACCAACTAATTTGATGAAATAGTATACATAGTATTTAAAATTATTTATAAAAATTAATATATTGTATATGTTGAGTAATTACCGACTCAGTAATGTTGATGAGCTTAAAATAATATTTTGATGATTTGACAAACAATGTAACTAAAGGAAAACCAAGTAAATGGGATATATAAGGAAGACAATGAAGAACCAGAAGTCCAAACCAATCTCCAAATAATTAAGTAAAGCAATCACAACAGGAGAGGAACTGCTCAATAAAACTTGTCCTTATCAAGGTAGACTGGAGACTATTGAGAAGTCATTTCATGCCAACTAGGAGAATTGAAATTATTGACTTATTCCTATTCGATGAAAGTCTGGATTTCAAGTTAGGAAAATATTACGACAAACTCAATACATGAAATTAGCATTGGTGTAGGAGAAGAAGAAGCCAACACACATACAAGGAAAGAAAGAGATCCTAGTCAATTAAGGATTGGTTTTCGAATACATTTATAAAATAAATACTTTGTTGGATTTGAATAATAAAAGATGACAACTACTCTATATAAATAGCACGAACAAGCTTTGAGATTAACCACAATCACAAATATCCAACGAGAGGCATCAAAAGTGACCGGAGTCAACACCTGAGTCTTTAGAGAGCCAACTACACAACAACGAAGACTCCGAACTTATCAAGATTTATCATTCAGTTCTTGTGCTGTAGTAGTTAGGTTGTATTTGTGGCTCCATCTATCTACCTTATAATTATGTAATGGATGTTATGAGTTGTAAGGGCTTCCTTGACTGAGTAGAGTTATTGAAGTGAACCTAATAGTTGAGCGTTAAGAGAGTAGAGGTAGGACTATTTTGAACCATTCTTTAGGTGTTACAAGGGAAGTTATAAAATTTAAATTTGTCTAAGCTCGTTTAGTGAAGTGTTTGGAAAAATTCCTACTGGGTAGGTCGTGGTTTTTCATCCCTTGAGCAAGGAATGTTTCCATGCTAAAATACTTGAATTGATTTACTTCCGCAACATACCTTCATGCATAGTTGATCAAAGAATCTGGTTTTTTGAGTGCTTAGGTCATAGTGCAAGCTAACTAAATAACTAACTAACTAAACTATATATATATATATATATATATATATATAATTAACGAAATTGTGTCTAAAATTTATCAGGTTGGTCTGTTTTCTTCGTTTTGATTTTCATAAAACCAAATCAAATATTATCGATTTTAAAAAATATAAAATAAAACTAAACCCAAATAAATATTAATTTATTTAATTGGTTTGATTTGATTTTTGATTTGGATTGGTTTTTAATAAACCATGACCACCCCTACTAGCAGCTAAGGGCAAAATCTCTATTTTGTCTTGTTACATTCCGTATTTTTATTGTTACACCTTGTACTTTCGAATGTATGTTTGAACCGCCAAACATATGTGAGTAGACCCGAACCTGCATGTTACATCATGTATTTTGTATGTCAAGACGCATCATAAGTTAGTTGATGTAAGCTCAGAGAGCAAGATTATTCTTAAGGTTAGAAGTGTTTACAACCATTTCTAGTATGTGTTAAAAGTGGGTAGTATTCTAGTAATTGAGATATATATATATATATATATATATATATATATATATATATATATATATATATATATATATATATATATATATATACACGCTTGAGGATACTAAGGGAATAATAGACAAGGAAAGAATTGAAATATAAGGGATTGAAATATTAAAAGATAATGGAGATATGCAGAAATTAAGTAAGATTAACTTACAAATTAAGGTTCCTTTTAAGGAATCCATAATTCAAAGTATCTGAAAGAATTTAAATGAAATAGGTGATAGAACCGGCCAAGGATTTAAACAAGAATTTAATAGTGCAAGAATTTAAAAACATGAATTTAAAAGATTAGGAGGTAGCACCATCCATAATCATATTTATTCAAAATATTAAAACTTACAAAGATTTATACTTGAATACTTTCAAGGAGATCTTGAGAGTTTACAAGGAATTTGGGAATTTTGGATAAGGTATTTGGGATGAGAGGAATTTCATATGAGGGGAATTTATCTATCTTAAACTTCTCTCTAGAATCTGAAAATTTATCAAAGAAAAAGCTTATTCTAAATGGAGGGGAGATGGACTCCTTTTATAGGAGTCAAAGGAGTCTTACGTGGTATTTTAGTAAATACAAAAGTAGCTACACTATTCATGATAGCATCCGAGTGGAGAATTATGTCATCCATGACATCATCCACGTTTGGAATTTTCTTGAATTATTGCTGGAATCTTTTGCTTTCATTGTTTTTTTTTAAAGTATATTTTGTGGTATTTTCTTTTGTCAAAATTTTATCTGAATTATTCTTCCTGGTATTTTGTCTTATTTGGCAATCTTTTCAGAATCCACTATTGTCAAACATGGCATCATCTTCCGAATCAATTATTGCTTCTTCTTCCTGTGATGAAGATCCTTGTTTTGATGAAGATGGTGCAAACTTAAGAATTATTGCTTGCATTTCTTCCGAGGTTTTGGCTGTTGCAAGCATTGATGTCATTTGGGATTTTTGTGTAACGAATTGAGTGTGTTCCGATGTTTGCAGTGGTACTTGACGTAGTGGTACCTGTTGATGAATGAACTTCTGGGTATTTAACCATTCCTGAACTTTTGATGGGTTCAGACTTGATGGTATTTTATAGTTGTCCCACCATCGAATTTTGAACTGTCTTCTGACTGTCAAATTTTTATTGTCAGAATAGTCCACGAACCATGCGGATACCCACGGCAAATGGAATCTGGTGTGAAATAGGTGTAGGGGTATGAATTTTTTTTCCTAATCCATAGGTTTATAATGGGATTTAAAGAGGTTAAAAGATTGAATAATTTATGGTTTTAATATGTCCAAGGTGGATCCGAATTATTCCCACCATGAGTTCCATCATGTCGGTAATTGAGATGGAATACATGAGGTATCAAAATGGAAAAGCCAGGTATGACTTTGTTTGGTATTTTGAACAAAAGAAGAATTGAACCAAGCTTGTTGGTAATCTCAATAATTAAAGGGTATTTCAAAAAATGGGAAATATTTATAATTATCAGGAAAGTTAAGAAGCTGAGATAGTTCATTTCCACAATCACTTAGAGCAACTACCTTTAGTATTTTGCAAATGGAGTATGAAGGATCTTTGTTATTTTTGAAAATTTTATTTTTTATTGTGGCTGATCCTGATATCTCTAGAATAGCCTGATAAAAATACGGAGTTTTTAAGTTATCCCAAGATTTGTAAAACTAGTCTTGTCCAAAATAATTTTCAATTTCTAAAAAAGGATTAGTCATAATATTTTGGAAAAGGGGTTTTAAAAAAAATTCAGAAATGAATTTTTGGAACTTGTGATACCACAAGTTGGGAATTAAAAATTATTTTTGAGGAAGGGTTTTTGAAGATTCTCCTTTCTCTGGTTTTTCAAAACTTTGAGAGGGTTTAATCTCTCCTGATTTTTTGACTATTTCCTGTTTAGGAATTCCTAACTGCATCAATGCCTTTTGTATTTCTGGGGATTTTGTAAAGAGTTGCAGAATGTCTTCAGTAGTCATTTTTTGTGCAGGATTTTCTGGTGTTTTGGGCACATATGTGCATTATTTTTGTTTTCATTTTCTTCTTTCATTACTGCATCGTATCATGTCATAGGTTTTTCGACAGGAGTTTTGGTAGCGACGGAATTTATGGGTTGTTTGGAATCAATGGGATTTGTTTGTTGTTGAGGCGCGGCAACTGATGAATTTGCAGGAGGGATTTCTTCCTTTCTTTTCTAGAGTAAAGCTCCACACATTTCATGGTTGCAGTACTGTCCCGATTCCCGCATGTCTTTCCGTGATATCTTATCTTTGAAGCCCAAGCATTCGGGTCTGGAAAAATGATAGGACATTGCTGCTTTGTGACCAGTATCAGGGAGTTGTTTACTGTTTTGGAAGAATTCATGGGTTAGAAAATTTGGAATGGAATTTATTTCTCCTTTAATAAGATCAATATAAAAGTATAAAATATTAAGTAATAATTGTAAAAAAAAATTGTTTTTCTGTGGAGTTTTGAATAACTTTTTTGCAAATTTTTTGATTTAGTAAAAACTTTTGCATGCTTAAAATAATGATAAAAAATAGTAATCAAATGGGCAGAAGTATACTGGACTATATACTCTTTCCCCCCTGATTTCTGTCTTAAGACGCGCTCAATCTTTAAATCAGAGGCTTTTGTAATAACTGATTTCTCTAATTGGGGATTTAATTTTTTAAAATTAAAATCATTTCTTAATTCTTGTAGATAATATGATTTTCTTTGTAATTTTGCACTCATACTCATGTTATCTTTATGGATCGAACATGCCCTTATTAGGTTAAGTTCTCTTGTTTTTTGTTTTGTTATAGAATGGAATTTTAATTTTTTGTTATTGAATTTAAATGATACGAAATCATTATCTACCTTGTAAGGGGTGATAAGATTCATAAAGGGGGTTCCTAAAATGACGGAATTATGTATATCTTTTACTAAACCAAATGACGTTGTTATAGAAACTCCCTTATTTATAACTGGCGTGGTGGTTTGGGATTTAATTTCTAATTTAGTATTATTAGTTGCTGTTAATATTTCATGAGTTTTTTCTTTAAACTTTTCTGATATTATTCATGTTTTTATGCAATTTAAATTTGCTTCTGTGTCAAAAAGAGCAATTGTTTTGATTTTAAAATTGTCTGAGAATTTAAGGGTTATTTTTATTAGGTATTTTTTTGACGTGATTTGTCTCAAGACACTAAGGAATTATTCTGGGATTTTTTCTAGATTTTGGTTTTCAAAATCTTCTTCCGGTTCTTTTGGATTTTCAGAATCAGAATTTTCAGATTCAGAACTTTTCTGGATATTTTTTGAAATGATCATTTTTATTAGTTCAGAATCTTATTTTTGGTTTTCTTTTAAATCTTTTATCTCAAGTTTTACTTGTTTTATTTCTTTTTGTAGTTCTTGGATTGTTATTTCTTTGCTTTCTTTCATCTTTTTACTTTTTCCTATGATATTTGTTAAGTCATAAGTATTTTTAGAAGTATTTGGCAAAATTGTATTTTTAATTCCTTTTTTCTCTTCCATAAAAGATTGCGGGAGTTTATTTAAATATTCTTTTTGGTGTTGGGTATCTTTGTGTTTAACCATATCTAACATGAATTCTTGATCTATAGTTAATACACATATGTGCTTTCCTTTACCAGAATTTTCAGATGAACTAGTTGTGACCAATTCATCTACTTGAAGGGGTTTATTATCTTCTGAAGATAGAGAAAAATTGTCAGGTTCTGCCTCAGTGTTTGAATCAGAAGAATCTATTAGAAGATTAGAGATTTTTTTGGATTGTTTCTTCATCTAATTTTAATTCTTATAATTTTTTATTCATTTTACAGTATTTCGAAGTATGTCCCTTTTTATTACATTTATAGCATGTTATTGAAAGTATGTATGTCGTAGAGACAATCATTATTAGGGACAAATGTACTTGAACACATTCGTATTATTAATAAGATTAATATTTATGGCATTTGCATTATTGAATTATTATTTGATTTTTTGTAATTATTCATTAACGTGCATCCCTTGAGCTTACGTTGTCATTAATAGAGTGAGATATTGATGATAGAGCGTAATTCTAAAATAGTCTCGACTAATAATCATCGAGAATGGGATATCGATGATATGTTATAACTCGACATGTGGTCTGTGTCACATTCTTGGAGAATGTAGTATGTCTCACCTGCTACTAGTAATGGTTACTAGTGATGGACACATGGATACTTTTGGAAAGTATTGGTATACCCTGCTGATAAACTATTTGTTATACATGTCTAAAGTGTTATCAGCGTGTGGGAGATGAAGGTCATTTGACTTGAGGTCAATACGCATCTTGTTTACAGAGTAATGTACTTTGACCCTGTCCTAAGCTTAAACTCCTTATAGGATAAGATACAGCTTGTGTTGGGTGCATTATGATGTAAATTAAGGTGGTAGTTGAGCCAAGAATAGGATTCATTCCTCAATTGGATATTCGAGAGTGCACTCAACTTCTCAGTGATATTAGGTCGACCAAGTCATTGGTCAATGCAAGAGACATGTTTAGAATATGATCTAGTTGTCGACTAATATAGATGAGATAAAGTGATCAAGCCATTTGGATAGACACATGGCAAATCCTAAGCTTGATCGAGTGTGTCACGAATGAAAGGAATTTATCATCTCACATAAAGGTTATGCTTGTTGGATTCATGTAAACATACTTCATATATTGAGTTCAACATACGGCGCGGTCTAGGAGTTCCGTATGGACTTTAATTGGATTAGTGTCGATATATGAAGGCCTATAGGGTCACACTATGTCGATTGTCTCTTTGATCGAATGGTGTATTGAGAAAGTATTAAATATTCGATTTGGAATCGAGATATTTAAATTGATAATAACTATGGATAATTTCTATTAGATGGAAATTATTTAATTAAATCAAAATTGGATTTTGGATATAATGTGCTGAATATATATATTAAATGATAACGGGAAATAAATAAAAAATTGTTAGGCGCCGCGAGCCTGATAGGCTGCGCCGCGGCGCCGACCTGGCAGTGAGCCCAGTCGGACTGGCTCACTGCACCTCGGGTTTTGGGCCAAGCTTAAGCCTAACCCTAATCCGTTTTGTGACCTAAAAATCACTATATATACAGCACTAATCTCTAGTTATTAACATACTAAGAATACCAATTCTATAAACTAATTCTAGACTTAGAGTCTAGGATGAAACTCTCTCAAACCTCTGCCAAGATTTCCTGGCTTCTTGGCAGAGGAATACACCATAGTATAGTGCTTGCAGTCGAAGGGACAGTCGCGTGTAATTCCTAAGTAAAGACTCCATATTTATTAACATGTAAGTGTTCATGTTTTATGTTACAGATTTCGATTGTCATATAACCATACCAAAAAAATTATTGGGGTAAGTAGAACAAAATTTTAAACTTTTGTTGTGCCTACTTATATGTTTTTAACCCAACAAAACCCTATAGTGGTATCGGAGCCCAGTCTGGTTCAATGGTTATATAACAATTGAATAACATAATAATATGGGTTAAACATAAAATTGGATTAAAACAAGGCTTCTTGAAATCCTACAAATCTTGGTTGAACAAAGTATACCTTTTTATGTCACCCTAAATTATCTCCTACGCTAACTCGAGGAAGTCATTCTGTTCTAACTCGAACTAAGCCAAAAGAGCAGATATCCGACTCATTGCACGGTGCATGGCAAAGAACGGGTAAGAATGGATGATGGTCGATATGTGCGTTATTGATAATGGTGGATGATGATAAAGGATTTGTGATTTGATCCCTAAATTGGATTTAGAGCTCGAACGATTTTAGAAAAATTAACACAGAAACGTTTTGTCAGGAGGTCGGCGTCGCGACTCTTGCTAAGGTTTCAAGGCGGCACCGCGGCTCCATGGTGGAGCATTGCGGCCTTAATGCTGCATTTTAAAATTTTGGACTTACTGCACAGTAGGCGTCGCGGCTCTATGGTGGAGCGTCACAGCCCTAATGAACTACAGAAGCCGAAAGGTTTCTGCCTTGCCAGCGTCGCGGCGCTAATGCATTGTAGAAGCAGAATTTCGGTTTCTGCCTCACTGGCGCCGTGACTTTAATGATTAGCACCGCGGCCCCATCGGTCCGAAAAAAATCAAATGTTTAACCCACGATTATTATTATAAAAGTATATTATTTGATAAGTATACTATTTATGTGCTAAATGTCAAATTATTTATCATTTAAATTACTAGAATAACGTCCGAAAATAACTGTCTGGTAGGCTGCACCCAATATGTGTTTAAACCACTTAATATCATGCTTGGGCAGGCGGTACCCAATAAATGCTTAATAGACTTTGCATGATAATTAAGATGTTATATTTGATATAGCATACTAAAGTTGATCTTGGTTAAAACCCTGAATTAAAATGTTCCCTAAAATTTTAATACAAGTCTCATTTGAAATGAACGCGCCATCCGTTATAATTGATTGTAGTACAAAATCCTTTTCGGCGAGATGCGTATTTATGCCACAGCATTTGCTCTAAGTCTACGAGGACTCAGACTCTTTCATAGATGCATGTTAAATGTAGAAGTGGGTGATAAACCTTCATGAGTATTTACACCACAGTGTTTGCTCTATAAGGCAAAACTCACTTAGATACATAATTACAGTCGCATAACGGGGTTGACTTGCTAGGCTGTCTTGGCGCCACAGTGTCGGACAAGCCAAGGGACGCAGATCGATAACATTCGGTCAAACAAGAGATACAAATTGTTTTAATTGGTTTGGAGACCTATCGGGTTATTCTATTGAAGTTATCAACCATAGTAAATGCGGAGATAGCATGAACCTGGATCTTGGCCCATTATGACCATATTTGATATGAGTCCGTATTCTTTCATGGGGTCGAAGGGTATGTTAAAATAGTGGGAGCTAATTAAACTAAAGGTCATGTTAATTAGTTAACGAATTTGTTCAACAGAAATTATATTAGAGTTTAATTTCAAGTCTATCTATATCTTCAGTTTTACAAAATGTCGAATCTATCATTGAAAATGTTGGTCGAGACAAACAAGCTGACTGGAGCAAATTACCCTGACTGGTTAAGAAATCTGTGATTGGTGTTAAGACAAGAAAGAATTGAGTATGTGTTAGACACAGTCCCTGCTGAAAGCTCTGCTGAGTATGCCATGTTTGACAAGGTGGATTATCGAAACATCTAGACGATGCTACCTCATCATACTGTATAATGTTATCTTCTATGACTGGGGATTAACAGAGGCAACATGAAAACATGGGCCCCAACGAAATGCTAGAACACCTGAAGAGTCTCTATGACTTATAGTCTCAGACAATGGAGTATGAACTGTTGAGGGACCTTTTCAAGTGTAAGTTGAATGATGGGGGTCAAGTTTCAGCGCATGTTCTGACGATGATTGGGCTGATAGAAAAGTTGGCTTCGATTAGAACGAAGCTGCCTATAAATGTCTCTATCAACCTAACCCTGAATTCACTTCCTGGTTCATTTGAGAATTTTATTGTGAACTTCAATATGAATGGGACCAAGGCAAGTCTTCCAGAGCTTCACAACATGTTGAAGACCTTTGAATCATCTACCTCTAAAGGTAAAGTCGTGCTCATGGTGGGCTCTTCTAGCAAGTTCAAACCCAAGGGTAAGAATATACAGAAGAAGAAGGGTAGGACAGTTGTTGCACCTACAGTTATGAAACCTAAAGAAGGTGTTCAGAAGAAGGCAAAGGTATCTTCGGATGTGTGCCTCAACTACAAGAAGAAGGGGCACTGGAAGAAGGACTGCACAGCTCCAGGAGGAGGCAAAGCACTAGGTGCTCCTAGCTCTACTGGACAAGGTATGTTTGTCATTGAGATAAATATGTCTATAAATAACGCTCACTACTGGGTATTGGATACCGTATGTGGCTCACACATTTGTAATAATGTGCAGGGCTTGATTGACAGCAGAAAGGTTGGACCTTGGGAGGTAGACCTACGCGTTGGAAATAGAGCACGGGTGGATGTTGAACGTGTGAGAACTTAGAGACTAGATTTACCTTCAGGCTTTTGTATAGAACTAAATAGTTGTTATTTTGTTCCCTCATTAACGAGGAATATCATTTCTAACCCAATGTTAGACATTGAGGGGTTTTCCTCATTTATTGCCAATGGTAGTTATGTACTGTCTTTTAATGGTTTTGTTTGTGAAAATGCTCCGCTTGTGGATGGTTTGTATGTTCTAAACTGTAGTCGTGAAATTTTGAATGTGCAAAATAAATAAGCTAAGATAAGTAATCCAAGAGAATCCACCTACTTATGGCACTATAGACTTGGTCACATAAATGAATCAAGGATAGCAAGATTAAAAAAGTTAGACTACCTAAAACCATTTGACTTGGAGTCCTATGGTAACTGTGAATCTTGATTGAGAGGAAAGATGACGAACAATCCACTTTCTGGGAAAGGGGTGCGAGCCAAAGAGGTACTTGAGTTGGTCCATACTGATGTATGTGGGCCATTTTCAACTCAAGCTAAAGGAGGCTTCCCTTACTTCATCTCTTTTACAGATGATTTCACAAGGTTTGGGCATGTATATCTTATGAAACACAAGTCCGAAGCCTTTGAGAAATTCAAGGAGTACAAGTCGAAAGTAGAGAAGCAACTTGAAACAAGTATTAAGAACCTTCGATCAGATCGAGGAGGTGAATACTTAAGTAAATAATTTTTGGAATACTTGAAGCTTCATGGAGTCCAATCATAATGGACACCTCCTGGAATGCCACAGATGAATGGTGTTGCTGAAAGGAGAAATCGAACCTTATTAGACATGGTTAGATCCATGATGAGTTTCTCAGCTCTACCAACATACCCTTGGGGCTATACATTACAAAGCTCAACTTATATTTTGAACAGGGTTCCTTCAAAGTCAGTAGAGAAAACTCCATATGAGATATGGAATGGCAAGAAGCTAGCACTTAAACACATGCGACCCTAGGGGTACCCTGCATATGTAAAGAAGATGCTTACTGATAAGTTGGAATCTAAAAGTGAGAAATATTATTTTGTGGGGTATCCAAAGGAAACTAAGGGATACTATTTCTATCTTCCTGGAGAACATAAGGTCATTATTTCCAGAAATGCAACTTTCTTGAAGAAGACTATGTCTACAAGGAACAGACCTGTAATAAGATAGAACTTGAAAAAATTCAAGAACCACAAGATAACACAGAAGTTGAACCCTTGTCAAAAGACCTAGACAAGGATTCAATGGGAGTATTTGGTGAAGCTTGGGTACTTAGAGTACGCCCGGCAGCTAGTGGGAGTGTTGTGAGAGATAGTGCAAAAATGCAAGGCTCTCATACATAACCAATGGAAGATGATACAATGGTTGTACATCATTTCATTCAGGAAATACATGAAAATGACATTCCTAAAACCTCTCAAGGTGATGGATTGTCCAACACACAAAGACCTTCTCACAATCAGAATGCAACAAATACTAAAACACAGAATAATCAACTCCGTAGGACCACTAGGACTCATTGTCCACCTGAAAGACTTAATCTCCTTGTTGAAACACATAATGAGATAGATATTCCTGATGACGATGAACCTACAACCTACAGCGAAGCTATGTTAGACATTGATTCGCAGAGATGGCAAGAAGCCATAAAATATGAGATGGACTCTATGTACATCAATCAAGTTTGGAACTTGGTTGATTTGCCAACAGGGGTTAGACCCAGAGAATGCAAATGGATCTTCAAGAAGAAGATTGATGCATATGGCAAGGTACAGACTTATAAGGTAAGATTGGTTATAATCAACGGCCTGGGGTCGATTATGATGAAACCTTTTCACCTGTTGCAAAAATTAAGTCCATTCGGATTTTGCTTGCAATAGCCGCATACTATGATTATGACATTTGGCAAATGGAAGTTAAAACTGTTTTCCTCAATGGTAACCTAATTAAGGAGGTGTATATGATACAACCTGAGAGTTTTACATCCTAGACTAAGCCCAAAGCAAGCATGCAAGCTACAGAAGTCCATTTATAGACTTAAGCAAGCCTCAACGAGTTGGAATATTTGCTTTGACAAAGCAGTCAAATCGTTTGACTTTGTTGGAAGCAAAGAAGATCCCTGTATTTATAGTAAACGCAAGGAAGGGAGTATTGTCTTCATTGTTATTTATGTAGATGGACATATTAATAATAGAAGATAATAAGACTCTCATGCAATCAGTCAAGGAATGGTTATCCAGCACCTTCATGATGAATGACTTGGGTGAAGCCTGCTACATTCTTGGAATTAAGATTTATAGAGATAGACCTAATAGATTGTTGGGGCAGTCACAGGCCATATACATAGACAAAGTGCTAAGATGATTCTCTATGGAAAACTCCACGAAATGAAGTCTTCCTATGGGTCAAGGCATCAAGTTGTTAAAGAAGGATAGTCTTTCTACTGTTGCAAAACTTGAACGCATGAAAATAATCTCATATGCTTCAGCTATAGGATCTATCATGTATGACATGACCTGTACGAGGCCAGATGTGGCCTATGCACTTAGTATGACTTGCAAATTCTAGCAGAATTCAAGGGAAGAACACTGGAAAGAAGTCAAGAGTATTCTTAAGTATCTTAGATAAACTAAAGAATATTTCTTAGTCTATGGTGGACAAGAGAAGCTAGCGTGTACTGGGTACACTGATGCTAGCTTCCAGACAAATCTTGATGACTTCAAATCTCAATCTGGATATGCCTTCATTTTCAATGGCAGAATAATGAGTTGGAAAAGTTCCAAGCAAGCTACAACTGCTGATTCGACAATAGAGGCCGAGTACATTGCTGGATCGAAAGTTGGTAAAGACGTTGTCACGATATCTGAGTTCCTGAAGGAACTAGAGGTTGTTCCAAGTGCCACTTGTCCAATAACGATTTATTGTGACAACACTGGTGCGATTGCACAAGCTAAGGAACCAAGATCAACAAACAGAAATAAGCATGTACCGAGGAAATACCACATACTCAGGGAGATGGTGGAAACTGAAGAAATAAGATTAGACTATGTTCCCGCAGATGATAATCTAGCTGACCCATTTACTAAACCATTAAGCTTAGTTAATCATAATGGTCATTTTGAAAACATGGGTATTAGATACATCGGAGATTGGCTCTAGGCCAAATGGGAGATTGAAAGTAGTGTCCTAGAGACAATCATTATTCGGGACAAATGTACTTGAACACATTCGTATTATTAATAAGATTAATATTTATGGCATTTGCATTATTGAATTATTATTTGATTGTTTGTAATTATTCATTAATGTGCATCCCTTGAGCTTACGTTGTCATTAATAGAGTGAGATATTGGTGATAGAGCGTCACTCTAAAATAGCCTTGACTAATGATCATCGAGAATGGGATATCGATTATATGTTATAAGTTGACATGTGGTCTGTGTCACATTCTTGGAGAATGCGGTATGTCTCACCTGCTACTAGTAATGGTTACTAGTGATGGACACATGGATATTTTTGGAAAGTATTGGTATACCCTGCTGATAAACTATTTGTTATACATGTCTAAAGTGTTATCAGCGTGTGGGAGATGAAGGTCCTTTGACTTGAGGTCAATATGCACCTTGTTTACAGAGTAATGTACTTTGACCCTATCCTAAGCTTAAACTCCTTATAGGATAAGATACGGTTTGTGTTGGGTGCATTATGATGTAAATTAAGATGGTAGTCGAGCCAAGAATAGGATTCATTCCTCGATTGGATATTCAAGAGAGCACTCAACTTCTCAGTGATATTAGGTCAACCAAGTCATTGGCCAATGCAAGAGACATATTTAGAATATGATCTAGTTGTCGACTAATATAGATGAGATAAAGTGATCAAGCCATTTGGATAGACACATGAAAAATCCTAAGCTTGATCGGGTGTGTCACGAATGAAAAGAATTTATCATCTCACATAAAGGTTATGTTTGTTGGATTCATGTAAACGTACTTCATATATTGAGTTCGTCGTACGGAGCAGTCTAGGAGTTTCATATGGACCTTAATTGTATTAGTGTCAATATCTGAAGGCCTATAGGGTCACACTATGTCGATTGTCTCTTCGATCTAAGGGTGTATTGAGAAAGTATTAAATATTCGATTTGGAATCGAGATATTTAAATTGATAATAACTATGGATAATTTCTATTAGATGGAAATTATTTAATTAAATCTAAATTGGATTTTGGATTTAATGTGATGAATATATTTATTAAATGAAAATGGGAAACAAAATTTTACGTAAGGCGCCGCGGCGCCTGCTAGGCTGCGCTGCGATGCCGACCCGGTAGTGAGCCCAGTCAGACTGGCCCACTCCACCTCGGGTTTTGGGTCAGGCTTAAGCCTAACCGTAATCCATTTTGTGACCTAAAAATCACTATATGTACAGCACTAATCTCTAGTTATTAACATACTAAGAATACTAATTCTAGACTTAGAGTCTAGGAAGAAACTCTCTCAAACCTCTGTCAAGATTTCCTGGATTTCTTGACAGAGGAATACACCATAGCATAGTGCTTGCAGTCGAAGGGATAGTCGCGTGTAATCCCTAAGTAAAGACTCCAGATTTATTAACATGTAAGTGTTCATGTTTTATGTTATAGGTTTCGATTGTCATATAACCATACCAGAAGAAATTGTTGGGGTAAGTAGAACAAAATTTTAAACTTCCGTTGTGCCTACTTATATGTTTTGAACCCAACAAAACCCTACAGTTATATCTTTGTATTTAGATTCATACTTTTTAGGATTTCTTTTATTTCTGAAATTTTTGTAATGAGGATTTTTATAATATTCTTCACTAGTTCTAAAATTCTTTTTGCTATATTCTTTTGTTGATTTTTTATGTGGTTTATAAGTCTTACTACAGTTTCCTGTACAACTTAGAGAGGGCTTTTTGGAATTTGTATCAAATTGTTTACAAAAAGTTCCTAGTTCACACCTAGTTCTTTTTAGTTCTCATTTTAGGTGTTTTTGTAATTTTAGGTCCTGGTAGATTTTTAATCCTTCTTGCTGAGTTATACTGACTAGTTGTCCGTATGTAAACTCATTATAGGGTATTATTTGTTTTCCACAATTTTCTTTAATTTTATTCCTAACCTTTTCTCCTAAAAGGGTAGGCAATCCTTCTAGTAATTTTTCTTTCCAAAATGGTTGGTTGGAATCTTCTCTAAGCATTACCCTAGTTAAGAATGTATTTTTGTACCATTGGAAATCACTTAGTTTTTTGCATTTTATATTTGAAAGTTACTCGGCATTTTTATCTTTTAGATGTGAAGAATCTCCTATGAAGTTTAATGAGATGGTCAGTTTTAAAGTTGACACTGCATCTTGTAGGGGTTCACCTTGTTCATCTAAGATTGGTATTCCTTCTTCATCAGCTTTTATGGAATTTAAGATGTCTTCTTTTTGTTGATCGGTGAGATAATTATCCCACCGTCCTTTTAATTGACCAGAGAATCCTACGATGAGCAGTCCTGCTATGGCCTTATCTTGTACACCATTTTTGTGTTTTATAGGCATTTGCAGCCATGGTCATTTATTGGAGGAAGCTAAGGACATTGTATTCTTTCATTCCATCTATATTCCAATCGTAAATGGAAGAGGTATTAAATTGGGATTGAGCTAGGGGTTTTACTATTCCTAGGTCTGGAGATGGAATTAGTTGTAGTTGTTGTTATATTAGTTATTTCCAATCCATTTTTTAACAAGGGGTGCTTTATTTTGGAATTCTTCTAAGGTATCACTGTTATCGGAATCATATGTTAAAGTTGTTAGTTTATTACTTGATTGTGGGGTATCTGGAACAATGAGTTATGTATTAGAACTATTGGATGTCCAAATTCTACTCAATCAATCTTGTATAGCCTAAATAAATTCAGACTTATTTTGTTGGATATTTTTAACACTATCTTTGGGCACCTGAAAGGGTTTAAAGATTGGGCTTTTTAATTTCATTTCTTTAGATGTTTCTGAGGAATCTATAGTGACAAATGGGTGGGTTTTTTTATGTGTTTTTCCACTCTATCTAATAATTTTCTTATGGTATTTAAATTAATTTTTGTAAAATTATTTTGTGCAAGAATGGATTTTATATTTGTTTTTTCATCTTCTTCTGGGCTTTTAAAAGGAATTGCGTCTACAGGACGGCTATGAATGTTAATCTTAATACCTTGTAGAGGAGGGTGGTTGGACTGGTTTTCCTATAATCAGCTAGGGTTTATCATTCCGGTGTTTTATTCCTGGTTGTAATAGGATTTACCGATTTAGAAAAGGGATACTCTATGGAATTTTGGGAGGAATATATTTCAAACCAATTAAAAAATAGAATGTTTATCCTATTTTCATTTACAAACTCATAGAATTTTTTCTGTATTTGTTTCCTAGTATTTAAAAAGTTTGTAAAGAACCAAATTCTTTTTTCTAAGTTATATTTTTCAGAAAAATCTTTTTGTAGGAATTTCTTATCTACTTGGAATTCTTTTTCTAAAACTCCAATTTCGTTTACTATATTTTCTGTTATAGAGGAAAATGTCGAACAGTAGGTTCTTGGTCATCTATTTTCTCTCTAACGGTGGAATTTTCATATACGGGTCTAGGTATTTCATTGGTGTAGTCTACATTTTTTAGATTGGGTAAATCTGACGTAGAATGTCTCGATTTTATTTTATAAGGGATATTTATTACTGAAGGAATTTGTGAGACTCTTCCTAAATCTAGGGTTCTATCGAACTTGTATCATCGTATCTACTACTCGTAGATCTTCTTAGGAATGATAGGCTAACTCTACCATCCTGATATTGGGTCATTTCTTTAAGATGGGTATTTGGTTGGGAAGTTCCAACGAGTTCAGGTTTAACTACTCCTTTCAAGATCCATTCTTCAGGTAGGAAAATATCATTCGACCTAATAGATCTTGGTATTATAGTGTTAGATCTGGAAAGATCTGTTTGTAACAGTAATGTTTCACCTTTTTTACTATGGTACCTAACTTTTGTGGCAAAAGCAGAAAGCATAGCTTTGTAATGGATTCTAAAGATTATTGCTACCGGAATTGAACCTTCAAGCATTTGGTAATTGTGGATTTTTATTTGTAAGACAAAGGATTTTAGGATATTTTTATCATTAAGGGATACTAAAAATTTTGGGTAACAATCAAAAGAGATTGGCCCTGTGCAGAGACAAGACTTAACAGAACTTAATAAGGAATCTTCAAAGTTAGTGAATCTGGCATCTCTTAAGATTACAAGAATTGAGGTATTTAATCCTTCCTTAGTTAAGGGTTTTATCCCTACTTGGACAAAGCCAATATGAATATATTTATAATTTCTTTCCCTATGTTTTTTCAAGGAATTTTGAGAAAGTAATTGTATTGTTTCAAAGGGTTTTGTTAATTGAATATCTCTTTGTTCTGTTTTAATAGTGAAATCAGTTTTGAAAAATTGGTATTTGAAATTTTTGTGAATTTGATTTCTATTTACTTTCGGTATTTCCCAATTATCTATTGATTTTTCAAATCTTGTATAATGATTTCTTTCGAATTTATTATCTTCTTGGAATTCATGGAAGATGTTGAACCAAAATCAAAAGAAGTAGATTTATTGAAAAATGGGTCCATTTTATAAAATCTTATTTTCGAAACTTAAGCTCTTCCTACAATCCCAAGTTATTCACGGGTCTAACTGATTTCCCTTGAGGACTTACTACCCGGACCTTCCTAGGAAAGAAAACTCAAAAGAGCCTAAACCTCTAGACAAGAATTTCATAAATTTGAACAACATTTATCTATATCTCTACCCCCAAGGCTCTGATACCAATATATATATAATTAAATTTTGTAAATACTAGTGGGCCAAAATTAAAGTTTGGCCCAAATAGCCCACATAGAGAGGTTTGTATTAATTTAAATGGTGACTAATGAGAGTGGAACACTAGGTGTCTTTCCTATATCTCATCTAGACCAAATAAGGCCAGCAATACATTTCACTTTGCAAGGAAACAACTGGATTGGCTTTCTCTTCTTGAAGCCCCAAAAACATCCAGCACCATGTATCTTTAAGTCTCATCTTGTTTGTATATGTAAAAACGTCCAACAATATATACCTAAGTCTTATCTTGTTTGTTGAAGTACAAAAAAGTCCAACAACATACCTTAAGGAATAGTTCATCTTGGAGAAGCAGCAAAATGTTCCAGCACACTAAACAGTTCATACATGACCCAAGAAAAAACCCTAAGATAAACAACGTAAATCAAGTGTCGGAAATCCCGTGGTGCTAATAGAATTCGGTTTCTCTTTGTTGTCGTTGATTTGGAGATTTTCTCCAATTGAAGTTAGCTCAAGTTAGGGGTTGTTCTATGTGGTGTAAGGTAAGATTACAGTTCTTCTCATTTATTTGATCTTGTAGAATTTGTGGCTAGCTTGTACAGTTAGAAACCCACAAGATAATGGGCAGGAATTGTAGTTATGTTATTGTCGATTGTTGGACTGTTTGGAAGGTGTTCTTGCAACATTTTATGGCTGAAAAAATGATAGAACTGAGTATATGGTTGTTTTTATATTAACATGTTCCTGGAAAAAAGAAGGAAAAAGGTTTGAAAATATAGTTTTATTAGACATAAGTCGAGCTTGTCACTCGTTGTAGCATTATTGGCTAACTACTTGTGGTATAGCCGCTGGTTGATCGAGATTGTTGTTGTGACTATTATAGAATGGCAGAATGTGAAATAAATAGGGATATTCCACCCATTTTGTTATAGAATAAGTTTGTCGTTCAAAATACGATAGTTAGATCACTAGTAGCTTGATGGTTGCATCGTTTCTATTGCTGTAGATTAAGGTGCGGCGGGTTAAGTATGTTGTTATTGTTGGACTGATTGTTGTGAGGTATGTAATGACTATGTGTTATTTAATTTGGCATGACTCATTAGGATATGTCTTGACGGTAGAGCCTAAGAATAATGAACGTCATAGGTACTCTATTATGGTATTTGTTGTCCGTACCATTCCAGATTGTTTCAAACATAATATTTGAGACTTTCGTGACTCATAAGTCATACTTGATGTTTATTGGTATTCATTTTACTTGCCCCATGAATGTATGTCGTAAGTCTAGCAAATAAACCAGCTTGTAAGAGAGCCTATCGATTGAGTCTTGAGATTCTAGTTGTGTAGTTGAAGCATAATCTAAAGTAAGTCATTTGCAAGTTGTTGGAAATTTACTAAATGTGGAAATAAGTATATCCCATTAATTTATGACTCGAACAATTGAGCCCGCACGTCGGAAACATCGTTTTCACACGCGTGTACACGTAGTGCCAAGTATCGCAAATTTCAATAGTGAAAGAGATATTGGTACATATGTAATACGTTTGAGACATAGAATTATGGACAGTTATTTGGTCAAATGACAAAGTATTCCACGTTGTTAATGAAGGAAGAAGTGTACAAAGTGTAAAATGAAACGAGTCGGAAATCGCTGCGGAGCCGTGAAGGGTCGCGACGCCACACCGTCGGAGTCGCGGTGCAAATTGGCTGGCCAGTTACTGGAGTTGCGGCGCCGCAGCGCTAATTCACAGCGCCGCGGCACTTCGTAGGCAGAAAGCTGCGACGGGAAGTTGGAAAAATCTAACCTTTAGGCTCGTTTGGAGTATTGATTCTCCATTACTTGGCACATGAATTCATCCATTATTTGGCTAAATGTAACCCCTCAATCAAGTGCAATTACATGTCTATTGAAGGCCATTAGTTGGCTAGTTGAGGGGTCTTCTACTTATACGATAAATTGAGGCATTTGGCTTAATTGAAACACTACACTCAACACTTAGAAAATACTCCATATTTTCTGAATTCATATTCTTCCTCTCTAATAAAGTTACTATACTCAAAGTTCTTCAAGAGTAACACTTGAGTTTTCTTTACTCACTTGTTAAAGTTGTTGTTGTATCTTGGGAGACTATTGCTCAACACCGTAAAAGGAGCTATACGGGGCAATCTTGTCTTAAAGACAGAGTGTCATCACTCGACTCAGCAAATCACACAAGCAGTTTGTTAAAGGTTTTGATTTTCAGTTTTATTGTAATAGTTTGTTTTTCCTTTCTACTATTGTAATAGTTACTTACTTCCCCTTCCCTACAACAATTGTATCCCGACACAAGTTTCTTGCATGACGCGACACATTGAGCGTTTCATCTTTCATTTGGTTGCCTAGTATTTTGTGTGGTCGTCTAGATCGACCGAATATTTAAATATGATATTTGTATGTAATAGTTGACAGTCTACGATATGAGCTAAGAGTTTGTAAGAGGTAAGCCATAATAAGAGTTCCATCCACGTACTTAGTTGGTCGTTTAGTTCATTTAATTAACTCCACTCCAGACCAATAAGTCCTCATGAGATGTTATACTACTTGGTGTTATCCCATAATGTAATTGGTTTTATATATTTGCTATTTGTTTAATTATCTAAGTTAACCTCATTTGCGATTGCTATACCCCTATTTGTCTATATACACATTTATCTTGAACTTCGAATGTAATCAGATCATTTAGTTGTATCATTTGTAAGCTAGTTGTAAGTACGAAATTAGTTGAGTGAGAGGTACGGCTCGCTGGCCCTTGCAGCTTATTGCTGGTCTTCGGGCCTATTTGATTGCCCTTTGGGTTCATTTGATATCCATGGAGGCTTATTTGACGGCTATCAAGTCCTGTTTGTTGGCCTTTTAAGGCCTATTTTTTCTCCCTCGAAGAGCATATTTGTTAGACAAAGAGTAGCTATACTCGTAGGTGTAACTGGAACCCGTTGTGACATCTCACATTGCAAAGCTAGTAGCAATCTCAATAGAATGCAAAGGTAAGTGACAAGTTCTGCTACAATTGTTGTTACCTTGTTACTTATTTTTATTTGGAGTTTCAGTACTTGTTGTTAGGTTTATCTACCTTACATACTCGGTACATTGTTTCGTACTGACGTCTCTTTTGCCAGAGCACTGTATGTCATGCTGCAGGTTCAAATTCCTAGGTTGGCAGGGTTTCTCAGTAGTCACTCCAGTCGATCAGCAGAGGTTTGGTGAGCTCCACTTCCTTCTGGAGTAGCCGAGTCTAGGCATACTTGTGATGTAGTTGTACATACTACATGGGTAGGTCGGGGCCTTGTTCCATCCAAGTTATGGATGTCAGATGTTCTTAGAGGCTTTTGTAAACGTATGTACACATTTGGTCTGTAACGTTATGTCAGTAAAGTATTGTACATGCCTCATAGGCCCATGTTCTATATCTATATGTTTGAGATTTTATGGTTGCAGATGTTTTGAATACAGTAAGTTATTTGTCTTACGGGATGGGTCTCTCGCTTAAGTAAGGTACTACATGCTTGTCCGCCTCACATAGGTTGGGGTGTGACATGTCTATAGTTTTTTTTAATTGTTTTCTGCTATTATTAATAAAAAACTGTAAGGCATTGTCCAATGGGAAAATTCAACCAAGAAAAAAATAGTCAAGGAACGAACAATATTAGTTCAATGAACCTTCAAATGTGTTTGGGAAAAAAACAAAGCTGGTCTATTCGTCTGTTTTCCTTGTGGCTCACTTACGAAATTGGAATTCTAGAAATGGTAAGTATAAATAAATATAGCGAAAGCAAATGAAAATTGCGGGAGATAATGACATCCAAATCATTATTCATTTAAGATGGTAGGTATGGGAAACCATGTAGTATTATTTGATTATTCTCGGAGAAGAAATTTAAGGAAGAATATGTACGATTAAACTTTATCATTTTACTAAGGGGCTATTTTATTAATTATCTGTCATTAGTCTCAACGACGGCTAATTAATCGGATTATTAAGAAAATGATCATTAATTTAAGTTGTAACGAAATTTCTGTAGAGTACATATATAGATCATAAATACTTTTTTTGGTTTTTTACTCGGTGTTCTCTTACCCGCATTGAAGCCCGACTATATCCGGATTTGCGCCGGGTAAAACCCATTTCTGGGGAAAACCTCTCTACCAAGGATTTTTTTATATCCATGGCTCGAACCCGAGACCTTTAGTTAAGGAAGGAGCAGTTTCATCCACTGCACCACATCCTTTGGTGGTTAGATGATAAATACTTAAGCAATTGGAAAGAGAGTTCTCTACATAAATACGAAATGTCTAAAATACACCCCAACCTTTGCCCGGATTCGCTGTAACACACCTAACCTTTACCGGGTCCTGTTACCCCCCCCCCCCCCCCCCCCGAATATATTTTTAAAACATTTTTTTGGCATTTATCAAGTGAGCTGGATAACAATTCGAACATGTGCTAAACAAAAGGGCAAAAAATAATGAAGTCCGATCATTTTCAGGTCAGTTAACTCTTCAGAAAAAATAAAAAAATCAGAATTCTATCCTACACTCTTAATTGTTTTCATGGAGAAAGTAGTTGATTCTCTTGGAATTTGATCTTGTGAATCACTATATTCTTTCATAATCGAGTGTTGGCTTGTGTCGCGTTGGATTTTGATTCAATTTTTTCAGATAAATGCCAAATAAATGCTCTAAAAATATATTCAAGGGGTAATAAGACATCCGTAAAGGTTAGGTGTGTTACAGCAAATCCCGACAGAGATTGGGGTGCATTTTAGACATTTTCCCTTTCTTTTGTTTTTAGGTTAGGTGTGTTACAACAAATCCCGACAGAGATTGGGGTGCATTTTAGACATTTTCCCTTTCTTTTGTTTTTCTTTTCTCAGTAAATGTGAATTAAACCATGTAATACATATATGCACGCACACTAACATAATTATCTGCAGTACATGTCAACAAAAAAAGAGTTTTTCTCTCAATGAAACAGTGAAATATACACATTTTAACTTTTCCCCATTAATTATAGATGTTATTCCAAATTTCTCTCTCTATATTGAGTGTGGCTTAAATTGGCATGAAATTGCTTTGAAAGGATCTCTTCTAACGATCTAATAATGAACCACCATTACGTATATGATATTACTTGGTATGCAAGTAAAGTTTTAATTATTTTCGTATTCCAGAAAAGGAAAATCCTAAATGTGGGACTTTTATACCTCCCTTGTTCCCTTTTTGTCCAATTAAACATAGTCTTAGCTTTGTTATCTTTTCTTTTGCTAGTTGCTACCTTATATTTTTACGTCTCTAAAACTTTATTTATTTATTACTTTGCAATTTTTATTATGTCCCTAATGATATACTAATACTCTTTAGGTTGAGTGGGGGATATAAATCTAAGAAACATATTTATGTTGTTTTGATACCTACTATCTTTACACACAAGCTATAAGGGGTGATTTTCTTCGTTGTGGCTCATCGTGTTAGATCTTGCCTACAACTTTACATACAGCCACAGACAAGAATCGATAGGGGTTAAAATTGAAAGCTTAAAATCTTATACCACTCCAAGCAGTGCCGTTTCAAACATTTTGGGGCCCTGTTCTAGGCATAATAGGTTTGATTTGAAATCTGAATTTGGGCCTCCACATGCGCGCGTCACTGAAACTGAATCAATTTACTTTGATTGGGCTAAGACCTGCGAATTATGGACTTTTACAGTAAATTCTGGCTAATACTACTTAATAAAAAATAAAAAAAGAGGCCCCTAAAAATTTTCATTTTTCGGAGGCCCCGTACGATAGCACAGCTCGTACGGGCCCAAAGACGGCCATGACTCCAAGGTATATCACAAACTAACGATGACAACAAATGAAAAGGATCATAAAAGTTAGTTAATAATTTTTTTATTAGTGGGAAATCACCCTAAATGATTTCATGTTTGCATAGGCTATCTACTAAGAATGTGCGTGTAAAGAATTTTTATACTATCGATGTATTACAACGTGTAGGTAACTTGTCTAATTTTTCAAAATTTATTTAAATGGTTATCTATTAGTCTATAATTATAATTATCTATTAAGTCAAACAGCTAAAAATATTCTTTTAATTGGGCAACGTATATAAATAGAAGTTAAACTTATCTCTACTAATACTTATTTTTAGTTAATCAAGTAAATCATCTATAGAATGACATATATGCCAAAAACATCATTGAGAATAATGACTGTTTTCCATTACATGGTGCAATATCACTAATTGTTTTTTGTTCAAATCAAAATTGCATTAGAAATTTTCTGAGCAAGCATAGATTTGATAAAATCGCTATACACGTATTATTTAGAGAAATTATTGAATAACATTATAGTGTCTTAACATGCTTAAGAAGTTGATTTACATCTTTAATCGTGTGATTGGCTGGTGTCCCTCTCATGTCAAGTGCTTAACACTGTTTATGTACATGTTAAGAAATAATTAGCTAGTGACTAAATCAAAGATAATACATCAAAGGAGCGTGTAGTTCAGGGCATAAAGGCTTTGTTGATCATAAGAAAGTGACTCTCCTATCAGAAAGAAAAAACGAGTGAATGTGCTAGATGTCTATCGTTTTTTCAAATTACTGATGGCTACACATTGATTTGACTTACTATCTTCTTAGTTAAACGAGAACGACGAATCTATACTTGCTTGTCATTACTATATTAAAAGGAAAAAATGGTTAATACCTACATATCCCTCAACTTATCCTGAATGTTTAGCTACATATCTAAACTTTGTAAGGGTGCTTAGCCTTTTTCAAAGTGGAAAAAGTACCCACTTTCTATGAGACCGCCAGATTTTATGTGGAGGGGTGAAATATACCTGTCTGACATGTATATATTTTATTTCGACCCGTGTCTCGTATATTATATTAAGATCTAGCAGATCCATGACTTAGTCTCAACTTGGATTGTATGGATACACTTCATTCGCTCTGTATTACGCGCTTTCATATTTTCATCTATTAAGACAACTTTATTAGTATTTCCTTCTTCTACATTTCTCCGTTATATGCAGTTCCAGAAATTATATGAAATGTAGATTTTTAAGTACCCTATTTGAGCGTAGAAGAAAAATGAACATGAATGAGAAGAGATGAAATATGTATTCAATGATTTGATCTGGTTTATACTATACACAAGATTATATATGTTCACTAAATATCTTAATTAGTTCTAACTAACTAACTAATTGACTCGTGGATATCTAGATAATTATATTGTTTAGTTGAAAGCATAGAAAAAGAATTTTCTTCCCTTATACTTAAGTGGTCTCTTCTCTTCTTTTCT
The DNA here is from genome assembly GCA_034509755.1 of Anisodus tanguticus. NCBI lineage: Eukaryota > Viridiplantae > Streptophyta > Magnoliopsida > Solanales > Solanaceae > Anisodus > Anisodus tanguticus. The sequence continues at coordinate 32,524,865 of CM067541.1, forward strand.
CAACACCCCTTCCTGCTTGGAAGTGAGAAGATGTTGTAAACTCCTTGTTTGGAGCTCAGATAGTAACGTTGAACCTTGTAGAGTTCCTTTAGTAAATAATTTTGCATGTTGGTCTCTTGTTGGAATGTACTTGATTGTCACTAGTTCTTGAGTTATTTTCTCTTACGAAATGATAACTAATCTCAATATATTTTTGTAACGACTCGTTCGATCGCTTTTTACTTTTAGACTTTTTTTCCAAAGTGACCCTTCCCTTAGCTTTATTTTGGTGTATTTGACTTGAGGATATGGGTGGTGCGAATACTGAGAAATTTGTCTTTGTATCGAAGAAGAAAATCCAAATTTTGAAGTTTCTTAAGTTGTGGTTTTGAGGGGGTTTGACTGAAGGTTTACATTTGGGAAAACGTGTCTGAAATCGAACACTGATAGTTTCATTAGGTCCGGAATGTTATTTATAACATATTGGGTGGTTGGTACGTATCCCGGGGGTTCGGGAAGATTTTGGGTGTTTGGTTGTTAAATTTTAGTTTTTAAGAAAGTTAGAATGATTTTTATGGAAAATGTGCTTACATAGTGTCGGATCAGTATTTTGAGTGTGTGACCAAGTTCGTAGCGTCGTCGTTTATACTCAAGTTACATGTTTGGTTTGTGTTCGATTGATTCTGAACGAGTTTCGAGCGTTGGATAGGAAGATTTTGGATTTGGGTGATTGTTGATTTTTCTGGTGTCAGGAACCCTTCTTCGCTATTGTAAGATGGGTGTCGAGATCGCGTAGCCAAGGCGGGACATGGTATCTCGATTGCGTAGGTAGGCTTCGTGGTCATGCGATAAGCGTTAGGATTGGGCTAGTCGGGGGTCTTCGCGGTAGCGTGAAGTACCTCGTGATCCCGTAGAGTCAACTTGGGTCGGGTTGCCGAAGACTCATCCCGATCAAGATAGTCTATCCGCGATCACAATGATTGAAATCACTGTAGCAGTTATTAAATTCCCATTAGGATCCTAGACTTCTTTAGGTCATATTTCGGGTTTGAGAGCTCGGTTGGAAGTGATTTCAAATGCTAGGACTTCGATTCTTCGTGGGGGCAAGATCCTAATCTCTATTTTAGCTTTTTCCAATATTTAATCCTATATTTAGCATCATTTTCATGTGGTTTAGTAGAAAATTTGGGGAATTAAGGCCTAAGGGATAATTGGGGAAAACAAAAAATTAAATGTCAAGATCAAGGCTTTTTCTTAGGCTTAGGATAAAATATATTTGAAAGAAATTTCTGATTCCGTCGATGTGGATCTGGGACACTTTTGAGGCGGTTTTGACAGATTTTTATATAGTCAATATGTGTGTCTACGGGCTCGGTGGTTAATGTAGATTTTATATTTGGATGTTAACCAGTTGGACTATTGATTTTGAATCCTCTGTAGTGAAAGTTTTTTTCTTCTTCCATTTACATAAGAGTGGAAATTTTTTTGTATTTCTTTCACCATCCTTAACCATTTCATTTCTAACTTCTGTTTTCAGTATTCTTCCTCTAAGTGTAAGTACATGTTGAGTTCTGCCCGTGCCTTATGCAGAATAGCTCTATTCATCATAGAAGGATTTATTTCAAATTATAATTCCTTGATCTTTATGGTATCTTCCAAGTAGCGATCTGTTAAAAAATATTAACATATGTTGCTCTACTCCATTTCACTAATGTCTTCTTTACTCTCTTGATTATATGATAATATACATAAACAGGAATTCCAACAAAACCTGCAGCCCAGTTTTCCTGAATGACCTCTATGAAGTTGCTATGATTAATCCAGATTTCAGGAAATTGAAAGATTTAGTCACCTATTCTTGGAAACTGTTACAAACCAGGTGTAAAGGAGCATCGTCTGAACCCACCCTAATCAAGTGTGACACCTCACTTGATGGCATGAGATTGAGAAACTCTGAATTGCACAGAATCATATAAGTCTTTTAAAAATACAGATCTCTTCTGTTCTCCCATTCCACCGGGTGTATTTGCTCCCAGTAAAATCAAGATCTGTCAGCCCACATGATTGGATATAATTCCTAAAATTTGTTATTGCACTTGGTAGAACTGGAAGTTCCCCCAACTTTTCTTCTGAAACAATTACGTTGTAGTCCCTTCAAACTAGCCATGGGTGTTACATCTGATCAGCAATTGCATTTAAGGATTCCAATAGTTCTATCCTCTCTTCAGCTCTACATTATGAATATATTGTTGTTATCACTACATTCTAATGAAATGAAACATGCTCTAGGATTAAAGTAATCTGTTGATCTGAATCTAAAACATCTCCCAAGTCCCAACCTTTCATCTATCCAAAACAAATCTTCCCAGATGCATTAGCTACTTCTGTGATTGTATTAATCTCCCTTGGAGAGTCTTTCTCATTAATATAAATATATATAGTGTGTACAATATTGAATTCTACTAGAATAAGGATCTTATATTTACCATAATTATACACTACTATTAATTACAAATTATATGGTGAATATATTGTAATATTCACTGATACAGCCCCTCAGTCAGAGCGGGAGGAGGCAAGACGCTGAGACTGTATCTGAAGTCTAGAAATAGCTGTCTAGGAAGAGCTTTGGTGAAAATATATGCATACTGATATGAAGAAGGCACATGTAACACCTTAATATGACCTATAACAACCTTCTCACGAACAAAATGTATATCCATCACAATGTGTTTGGTTTGCTAATGTTGAACCGGGTTTTAAGATAAGTATATCGTGGATATGTTATCACAGTACACCAAAGATGCCCTACGCAAGGGACATTGAAGCTCCAAAAGAAGATTTCGGAGCCAGTAGATCTCAATAACAACACTTGCAACGCCTCTATACTTTGCTTCTGTACTTAATCGGGATAGGGTGGTTTCCCTATTGGCAGACCACGAAATGAGATTATCTCCTAATAACACACAGTAGCCGGAGGTGAAACGTCGTGTGTCCGGATAGTCTGCCCAATCGGCGTCCGTGTATGATAACAACCTAGTCGGTGCAGAGGGGCTAGAGATGCAATCCACAATCAAATGTGCCCTTAACGTATTGAATGATACGTTTAAGAGCTATAAAATGAGGCTCTCTGCGGGCATGCATAAACAAACACACCAGCTGAACAACATAAGCAATATCAGGCCATGTGAAAGTAAGATGTTAAAGTTCACCTGCAAGGCTCCTATAAAGAGTGGGATCGGACACTGGATCACCGTCAACAGCATTGAGCTTCGATTTTGAGTCAACCAGAGTAGGCATGATCTTGTAGTTCACCATTTTAGCCATGTACACAATTTCTTCTGCATACTTATGCTGACACAAGAACATAATATATGTAGATCTAGCCACTGATATCCCTAAGAAATAGCTCAACTTCTCCAAGTCAGTCATATCAAATTTGAATTTTAGCATAGCAATGATCTCATTTTTCAACACATCAGATGAGACAGTAAGAACAATATCATCCATTTATAATAGTAAGTATGCAATGTTACTACCACGATGAAATATAAATAGAGAATGATCAAACTGGTTGTATACAAACCCAATCTGCACAATGTAATTAGAAAAATGTCCATACCACGCTTTGGGGCCTGTTTTAAACCATATAGTGACTTACGAAGACGACAGACATACTGAGGGGCCTCTGGATGGACAAAGCCTGACATCTGGTGCATGTAAACAGTTTCTTTTAAGTCCTCATGTAAGAATACATTCTTCACATCTAGTTGATGAATCAGTCAATGCTTACCCATAGTTATGCTTAGAACCGTGCGAATGGTAGCCGGTTTAACCACCGGACTAAACTTCTTACCATAATCAATTCCCTTCTACTGATTAGTATCATTAGCCACAAGTCTTGCCTTATATCGCTCAAGGTCACCATTGTCTCTGAATTTGTGATGGAATAGCCACCTGCATCGAATCATATTCACCCCATCTAGTTTAGGAACAAAATCCCAAGTGGTTGTTTCGTAAAAACATTAAATTCCTCACGCATAGCCGTATTGTAATTCGGGTCAAGTTTGGCTAATTTTGGGTTTTTGGGAATTGGGGATATGGTTTATGTGGATAGGTTAAAATGGACTTTGTGTTTGAAAATCTCGTGTTGAGCACGGGTTTCCATACGATGCGTGGGGGCAGGGGCAGTTTGGGTTGGAGTAGGTGAGGCAGTGACTGTGGTGGGTTGTTGTCGGAAGAGGTCGACGGAGTAGGGGATAAGGTGGTTGGTTGCTAGTGACCGAGACAGATTGGGTGGGGGTAGAGATCGAGTCAGATCGAGTGGGTATGGGTGACTCGATTCCGAGTCCGGTGACAATGATTGATTGGGAAGCGTGTGACGGGGTTACAGTGGGACAGTCTGGGGGCTGGTACTATGACGGGGTCTATGGCTGGTACTGTGACGGGGCTAGTTTAGGCGATGGGAGAAATGGCGGCAGGAGGCGGTGACATAGAGGTTGTTGGTTGGGTTTGCCAGCGGGTGTGAGAGACGATGATGGGTCGGGTTGGGGAGTGGTCTGACAGATTGCCGGTGGTGGCAGTGGCATTCGGTTGTGGCTGAGATGTGGGGGCGGTGGTTGTGGCACGACGAAGTTTGGTGAGTATGACGGGAGAGGTGTCGGACTCGTCGAGAAAGGTATAATACGTGTTTTAGAATTTTTGGATATTTACAAAAGGGAAGATTCTCTCATCAAATGTAACGTGATGAGAGACGTGGATTTGACGAGTGGACAAGTCATATCACAAATAGCCCCTATGATTATACGAGAAGCCTACGAAGACACATGGAGTGGTGCAATGTGCTAATTTATGAGGGACAATAGAGGCAAGATTTGGGTAGCACAGGCAACCGAAAATTCGAAGGTGATCCGATGGTATAGAATTTTGGTGGGGGTCTTGTTATGAAGAGTACTGGTAGGTAAAATATTAAGGATGTATTCTACCATTTTGACTGCATAGACCCAAAATGAAGGGGGGAGGCATGAAAAAGGATAGTACGAACCATATTATTGATAGTGCGGATGATTCATTCGGCTTTGCCATTTTGAGGGGAGGTGTGGGGACATGAAAACCGAAAAACCATGCCATTATTGTTGTAAAATTTGTGAAACGTGGAATTATTAAACTCACGATCATTATCACATTGGAAATATTTGATGGCTTTTTCAAATTGTGTTTGGACAAAAATATGAAACTCAAGAAACTTGACAAAAACTTCAGACTTGAATTTTAGTGGGTAGACACAAATAAAGTGAGAGAAATCATCTAATAAGACTAGATAATATTTATAACCCAGTGAGCTAGTAATGAGAGATGTCCATAAATCTGCATGAACAATATTAAAGGGAGAAAACGTAACACTTAAAGATGACTGAAAAGGAAGGTTAACATGTTTGCCTAAAAAGCAAGAAAAACAATGTTGGGCAAAGTTTTCCATTACGACATCGAATAAAATTATTGCTTCTAAGAAAATTAAAAACAGGAGCTCCAGGGTGTCCAAGTCTATTATGCCAAGTTAATAGATAGATAGCAGTAAGAGAGGTGTGTGAGAGGGGTCTGGCACGAAGGTGGATGAGAATGGATATAGGTCCCCTGTACTATTGCATCTCATAAGGGGTGTCCCCGTAAGAAGGGTGGGTGAGGTGATTGGGTGTAGGTGATACCGTAACCCTGAAACGGAATGTGATGACCATTGTCAACCATAATAAATTGAAGAAACTTTAAACGAGACAGATTGGAGAGATTACCTGAGATCGGGTGAGATGAGAAGTGGCTCCCGTATCCATGTACCAATTTTCATCGGGATGCTACATATTTAAAGAGTTGAAGGCCTGGCCCAAATCAGTGGGGGCCAGACCCGAAATATATTGATTTTGGGCCATAGTGACATGGGCCTGTTGGGTTGTTGTTGGGTGCTATCGTGGGCCTGGGTATTGGCCCAATATTCCGGGCTGCCAAGATCTAGGAAACTAGGTTGTAGCTTGCTAGACGGGGTAAGCAGTGTCGTCCCAGGCTCCTGGATTGGGCCATTGCACTAGGCCGGCCCAAGGTGAGAAGTTGATGGGCTGTTGCTGCGGTTAGGTGGAATTTAGGCCAGACCGACCCCCTTTCATGCGGCCTTTACTGCACCGCGGTTATTCCGCGGTTGGTGGTTGTCGGCCGTGGTGGGATTTGTCGCGGGAGATTCAACTGTTAGCACCTTTTGATTATGTTCGTCCTGCTTGGCACGGCGGGTTTCCTCCAAAAGTAATTGTGAACGGGCCCTGTTGAAGCTCGGTAGTGGGTCGGCTTGTTGAATCATAGTCGCTAGAGTATCGTATTCGCCCTTTGGTAAGCCAGAAACTAGTTGTAGGACCATTTTTGTTTCGAAAATTGGTGTCCCCACATTGGATAATTGGTCTGCAACAATTTTCAATTATTTACAATACTCGGACATGTTGGAAAATTTCTTGAGACGTGTATTGTTGAACTGTTCCTCCAAATACATGGCACGTGTATGCTTTTTATCCTGAAAAATCTCCTCCAAACGTATCTATAACTCACGAGCCGAGACACCGGTCTTCATAATCGTATGAAGCAAGTGTTTAGAGACGGTGCCATAAATCCATTGTTTGACGATAACGTCAAGACGATGCCACGTCGTGTCTGCAACGTCGATAGGGCGAGGATATGGTCAAGCATGTTATACGCGCATGTGTGAATACGAAAGAGTTCAACCCACGATGAATATTGACCATCTTCTTGATCAAGAACTAAGGGAATGAAATTTGATATTCGTGACGGTAAACGTCGGATAGAAAGAAGAAATGGAGGAGGGGGTTGTTTATGACGATTGTGGAGTAGGCGGAAGCGTTAGAAGAGGTGGGAGTAGACATGGGAGTCACAAAAAAAGGACAAAGAAAAACAGAAAAATTGGGGTTGCCGTCGGCCGAGTTGGGGAAACGGGGGGTCGGCGGCGGCGACAAGAAGAAAAGTAGGGTTTAGGTATTTTTATGGTTTGTCTCTTGATACCATGTGTGATTGTATTAATTTCCTTTGTGGAGTCTTTCTCATTACTACAAATATATATAGTGTCTAAAATGTTGAATCCTACTAGAATAAGGATCCTATATTTATCATAATTATAACTACTATTAATTACAAATTATATGGTGAATATATTGTAATATTCACTAATACTACTACATTTTGATGGCCCAATCTTCTTCTGTATGACTCCAAAATTTCTGACTCCTGAAAAGTCTCCCTTATGATTGCATAATGATGTCTTCTGTTTAGATTAATTAATTTTTAAAAAGCTAATTGAGTATTAATTGAACTAATATTTCAGAATGTTAAGAGTCTCACATCAGATATGGAATAAGAACATGAATTCCTTATATGAACTTGGACAATCCTCGCCCTACAAGCTAGCTTTTGGAGTTGAGTTAGGTCCAAGATCCATTCATTCATGATATCAGAGTCATACCCATTTCAATTCTTTGTTCACCGATGTTGGGCCCCCAAATTATATTATTCATGCTCCAGTTAACACGGTTTGGGCGTGCGGGGAGTGTTAAGAATCTCACATCAAATATGAAATGTGAACATGGACTCCTTATATGGACTTGAACAATCATCACCCTACAAGCTAGCTTTTGGATTGAGTTAGGTCCAATATATCTTCCTTTACGGAATATAGCTTTGTCTCATTAGTTAACTTTATGAGTTACTAATCCCTCCTTGTTGTAACTCCCAAAAGGAGGTATGCTTTTGCTTCTGGTTACTCTTTGTTGCTTTTCTGATTGCTTGGCCTTGGCCAGTTGTCATGGAGAAAAAATTACTTTCACTGCCATTTCATCAATATTGTTTTCCATATCTTTTTCTTCCCGCTCTGTTCTTTGCTGATTTGACTCATGTATCTGCTCTGCTGTCAGGTCAACCTCAACTTTAGGAACTACCACTTGCAAAGTTGTTATGTTATTATCCATATCATCTGTAGCTTGAATTCATTTTCTAAAAGTTAGCACATTTTCCTTGTGAAATAAGATTTTCTTCTTCAACAGATAGGAGGCTCCCTTATTCCAATTATATCAATATATTATTCAGAATAAGAATCTCTAGAATTCTCTCAGTCTCTTCTTCTCTTTATTATTATTATTATTATTATTATTATTATTATTATTATTATTTTATAACACTAATTAATTTTAAAATTTAGAGTGATAAAAAACATATCTTGTAACGCGCGTAATTACTTAACACAGTTATTCTATGATCTATTTTCATTTTCTAAGATGAACCAGCATAAAGTTACACCTTTTTCTCTCATGGTAGTTGTAACAGTTAAATATTGTTGGAAATAAATAGGTTTGACTTATTTATTTAGTTTTTTGGTTAATGACATTTATGTTGCATGGGTCGGTGGACTAATTACATCAAAGTTGTCTGGTGGTTTAAACTTTAATAAGAGCACATCTACATTATTTGCACCTTCTCTCTCTCCCCCACCTCTTAATATTTCCCTCTTAATTTATATTTGTCCTGGAATTTTAGTGTTAGTGCACCTTTTAATTTTAGCTTTTCTATTTTTGAAGTAGATATAGCATTAAATTAGAAATTTACAATCATATTGAAAACCCTATAAATCACCCCAAAACTCCCGAAATTAAAAATGAGAGAACTAAAACAAACTAGAACTTGTAACTTTCATTAGGATTTCTTCAATTAATGTATTCCCTCTGGTTCAAAATAAATATCCACTTCATCTTTTTATTTTTGTTCAAAATAAGTGTTCATTTACATAATCAAGAAACAATTAATTATTTTCTTTTAAATTCATCCCCTATTTGGATAAGTGAGTTTTTATATGATTAATAGCGTGTTTGGCCAAACTTCTAAAATTTTCTTATTTTGGAAAGTGCTTTTCAAAAAAATACTTTTGGTGATAAATAGTTGTGTTTGTCCAATTAATTTGAAAAACACTTTTGAGAAGCAATTAGTGTTTAGCCAAACGTTTAAAAAATGCTTTTAAATGTATTTTTTTCAAAAAAGTGCTTCACAGCAAAAGTAATTTTTTTTGCTTATGAAAAAATGCTTCTGCTACTCCTCAAAAACACTTATTTTCTCCCAAAAAGATTGACTAAACACCTCAGTTTTTTCAAACAAACACTTTTTGGAAAAAAATAAGCATTTTTGGAGAAAAATAAGTTTGGTCAAACAGGCTATAAGAAACTATATTAACTAAGTAGTATTTAATTATGAATAGTTTATTTTATTCTAATTAAGGGGTGTGATAAATGATAAGTGAACACTTTTTTTTAACCGGAGGGAGTATATAAGTAATGTTTCTCCCTTTGTGTCATTTGTGGCTATTTCCAAAAAGAAGAATCTTAGGGAGCACAAGTGATTAAAAGCATATTTGGTGGACTAACTTAGAAACTTACTCTTTATGTCATCCTACTACTATTTCTTTCATTATTTAATTTAAAGGTAAATTCCACCAACTTGTCTAAATTTTGGTAATAACATTCTTACCACTTTCTCCATGTAATCACCTTTAACTAAACACCATGATTACTATAACTAACTCAGTAAACAACCTGAATAAAGTAACTAATTTCTTTATGTTTAGTGCCAACTACTTTCTTTAGGAGTTAAATATACGGATTTAGCTTAGGATTTTCTTAATCCTTTTACGCTTTCCGACACTCCGGAATAAATACACATAATAAATTAGCAACATTATCATTTTTAATATTTGATATAATATACTCCTCCGTCTCATATTAGTTGGCTACATTACTAAAAATATTTGTCCCAAATTACTTGACCACGTTCTAAAAACAAGATAGAATTAATTAATTTTTTCCTACTTTACCCTTAACATTAATCATTTTTTTAAGTAATTAATATTGATTAGAGTCCAATTAATTAGAGAGAGATAAGTGTAATGTAATTAAAATACTCTTCTTATTTATGATTATTTATGATTTTTTAAGGCGTATGTAAAAGAGAAAGTGACCAAGTAATATGGAACGGAATGATTAATAAAGAACTTTGTAGCCCTAAATATTCTACAGTAATATTTTACTTTTCTGATTACCTTTCTTTGGCACTAATTACTTTTGTGCCACCTTTTAAAATGTTCTTAATGCAATGGACACATGCAGTGAAATGAATTGGGGGGTGGGGGTGCTTTTTGTTGGAAATTAGCCTTTGGCGGGGAGATGCGTCCACCCATCTTTGATGAATTAAACACTAGTGTTTCGCATGTAGGAGACCTTGTCTCTTCGCACATGCATGATCTACGAAGTGAGTAGATGACCGTAGGGCCAAGAATCGTCTAATTTCGTTGAGAAATGAAAGAGATATTGGTCCACGAAGTAAGGTGTTTGAGACATGGAAATGTGGTGTGGGACAAATCTACCACATCGGTGGGAATAGGAAGAATTGCTCTCTATATAAGTCTCTAATGTGGTAAAGGGTTTGGATCCCCAAGGGTATCCCATGTGTTTAAAGGAGGAAGTCCTAGATGTGCTTGGGTTCAAGGCTAAGCCCACACGCGCGCGCCGCCGCCCGCCCGTCCGGTCCGGTCCGGTCCGGTCTCGGGTCGTGGGTCGGGGTCGTGGGTCGGGGTCGTGGGTCGGGGTCGTGGGTCGTGGGTCGTGGGTCGTGGGTCGTGGGTCGTGGGTCGTGGGTCGTGGGTCGTGGGTCGTGGGTCGTGGGTCGTGGGTCGTGGGTCGTTTCGTATGGGTCGTGGGTCGGGCCTGAAGTTTCATATGTACGTTTGGACCGAAATTCTTTTATATGTAGGTTTGGTCCTGAAGTTTCAATATTTACGCTGGTCCCCGGAGACTTTTTCTGTAAATATTGGACTCGCATTTTGGAGCATTAACCACCATTATTTGGCTGATTAATTCCTCCATTAACGCCCCATTACTTGGGCGGTGAGTAGCCTCTTTCAATGGCCTTAATAGCCATTACTTGGCTGTTTTAATGGCCTCCTTTAAGGGCCATTACAGCCTTGTTTGTGGCTGTTGGACAGCCCCTCCTCTTGCTATATATTGAGCTTCATTTGGCTGAAAAACGAAAGCAAAAACAGGCAAGAAACGAGCGACTAAACGAGCTGAAAATCGGACAAAAACAGTGAAAAACGCACTTTCTTGACGAAAATCGACAAAAACGGTGAGTAAACTCCCCTCATATACACAAGATATACACTACGAGACACACTATATACACAGAGACAAAAGAGAAGAGTAAAGAGAAACTCTTCCTTCCTATTCCATATCTTCAGCAAGTCGAGTCATATTTGTTTTCTTCGACAGGCTCAACCTATTGGCTTTGTAGTGTTGAGATTAAAGTGTTGTTTTATCTTGGGAGACTATTGCCCGCTAACGTAAAAGCATATATACGGGGCAATCTTGTCTTAAGGATAAGGGCTATCCTCGACTCAACACACAACGTTGTAACCTTCCGAATTAGTTGTTTCTTGATTTCAGGATATCAAGATTCAAGACACAACATACGTGCGGCAGTTCTCAAAGTTGGCTTTGCAAGGTGATCAAGATTCAAGACACAACGCACTTGCGGCAGTTTTGAAGTTTGACCATTTATTTATCCTTTCGAACATTTGTAATAGTTATTTACATCCCGTACTGCTTTATAAAGTACGATAGAGTACCAACAACTTAAGACAAGATCGTATTGTAATACTATTAGTGTTCGAAAGATGTCGGTCAAAAGTTGTGTGACCAAATCTGGATATGGCAATGGTTTTCTGGTAGAAGAGAGTGATGATGATGAACGTGTTCATGGTGTCACCGCTACCAAGACTGGTGGGAACAAGCGCTCTCGAGAGCCTGAGGATGTCAACTGGGATAAGAGGAGAAGACTGAAGATGTACTTCTATCTTGCAGCAGAAGGCCTGTATCTATCCCAGACAAAAGATCCGAAGAATGGTGAGAAGGAAATGGACACTCAGTCTGATGTAGTGACTGAAGTGAGCCAGAATTCGAAATTGAGATAAGTAGTTTTTCTTACTTGTCAAGAATAAAGATTAAATTATGTCTGATTAAAAATGGATTAAAGTAAGGAGGAATATGAAAATAATTTATATTCCTTACGCTTTAACAAATCAGAAGTTTAATCTCATCTTCCTTTCCGTTTAAAGATTGGATTTTGTAAACGACTTAAAAAGATCCGTTCTTTTAAGTGTAGTGATTAAAAGTGTGTAAAGTAGGTTCGCACATACGATGGAGAAAGATCCACTAACGTGCGAAAATCCGTTACCACTCTTAAGTAAGCGCCAAGAATTATCTGGGCACCAATCTTAACGGAAGGAGTCTAAAAGTTAAAGATGTAGAACCCGTCATACTATTTGGCGAAGATCCTTCATAGGATGATATTGGACACTCGATCATACAAAGCCTCCGGGCGACCGGGAGTGGGCCAAAATTCTTTTGATATGATGATATTGGACACTCGGTCATATAAAGCCTCCGGCGGCCGGAGTGGGGCCGAATTCATTTCATAGGAAAAGTAAAGGACACCTAGTGTGGTGGGCCGAGTTTCCGGTCTTAAATGATCCGAAGGCCTAAAGAAAGGCGAAAAGAAATTGGACACTCGGTCCGCCAAAGCAACCGGAGTGGGCCGAGCATCCGCATCTCATATGATCCGGTTACGCCCAAACCACGGGCAAGAGGTTGTTCATGTGAAGCAACGCCACCTCTAAAATTCAAAGGGGCTGGAGAGGTTGTCCTCAATAGGACTTCAAGGAATGGATCACTCTAAAAAGAGGTGATACATGTTCCCTAACTTGGTTTAAGGGACGCTATTGGTCAAGCTAGTTTGAGACTAGTCCAATAGGTCTATAATAACTAAGAATGGTACAAAGACGTCGTAGCCAAATGAATGATATATTTGTAATCCGTGCATCTATACCATCATAGATTAAGACACGTTAAATAGCAAGTCATTCAAAAGCTAACGATGTTGAGATTGTTGCCTTCGTCGACATAAACCCTCAAAATAAATGTGAGGTAGATGAAGAGGCAAAATCACCTTTCCAAATTCCGTCAAGGGAATAGCGAAAGAAGCACCGCTCCTCTAGAACTTAGTCACACCTAATTGGGTGATTTGAAGTTTATACAAAATAGGGGGGAGACAAGTACGTTGTGATCTTCATTGATGATGGTACAACGTATGGAATCCTTTGTTTGTTGAAAAGCAAAGATGAAGTTGTTGAAGCAGATAAGCGCTACAAAGCAGAAGTTGAAAATCAACTAAGCCTACGGATTGAGAAATTCGTAGTGATAGAGGGGGAGAAGGTGAAGCATCGTTCATTAAACGAATGTTCATTTCTCACCTCAGTCCAACGGTGTTAGCCAAAGTCGTACGCCCAATTTATGTGGGGTTGCTTGGTAAAAGTTGGAATAATGAAACAGGTCAAGTTGTACCTAAGATCGTAGATTGCATATCCACCGGATCCGCAAATAACGATAGTGATGATCGCCTCTTGGCGTCAAAGAATACCGAATTCTTTGAAGATCGCTTTCCTTGAAAAAGGAAAAAGGGAGTAATTGCTCAAGGTTAACAAGAACCCGCGAGGGCTCGACCGTCCGGAATCGGACGTTCCGTATCTACAGACTCGAAAGTTGCTTTGGCTATCCGGAACTTAATATTCCGATCTGCGCAGAACTCGGGGATTCTAGATGTTGAACCGAGAAGGAGCAAAGAGGGGACAAAGACTTGTTCCATACCTTCTAGCTTGTATGGTTGAGAACGAACCATGGACAATTAATAAATAATTGTCATCTCCAAAGCGCCGCTTTGGAAAGAAGCTACAAAGAGAGAAATAGACTCTATCATATAGAACCATACTTGCGTAATGGTTGATCTTCCTCCGGAAAAGAACCTTTGGGTTGTAAGATGTGCTCCCCCGTGAGTAGCTTCACATCCAGGGCCATTGCGCTTGCGTGGCATGAATGTTGAATTAGCCTTCCCAACCGTAGAGTTGAAAGAAGAGAATCGACTTGGTTTGCCGGATCGTTGGGCTTCTTCCCGAACTTTCATTTTGGTCCCCGAAATGTTTACATTTTGGTCCCGAAAGTTTCGTATAAAACAGAACAATGAATCGACCACGAAACATTGACTCGAAGTTAGAATGCCAACAAGTTGGAGAATCAACTGTCTAAAAGTAAAAGTCATATTGAAACAAAGTCTCGATATGAAAGATATGGGTATCACAGATGACATCTTTGGAATTGGATTTCTAAGACATCTAACGGATCGGTCGATAGTTGACGGTCTCGTTGAAGCCACCAATGGATATGAATCATAGAACTGATTGGAATCATGGTGCACCCATAGACAAGGAGCGATATGCTCGGGTCACGTGTAGTTCAATGTATTGTACACACTACAACCGACCCGGTATCGTCTTCCAAAACAGATCGATTGGACTAAGGTTCACCGATGATTTCAATACATGATCAATAGAAAGGCGTTAAGTCGGATATGACGATATCCGAATTATTCACTTATCTACGGATTATAGTATTCTGGATGTCCAGCGGTTCGAGAGAACACCGTGATGCAAAGCGGACATCGATATGAAGAACACCAAAGCCACAAGTAAATGTGTATGGTGGTTCTTGGAAAATCCTCTAAGCAAACTTGCATCGGCCGATTCATGATGGAATCGGGGTTTATCGCTTTATACAAAGCATGAAAGAAGTTGAGTAACTTCACGACTCTTTAGAGGACGTCCCTTATTGGGAGAAACCCGTGCCTTCAGCAGCTATACATCGTGGCTAGCCGGTCGGCTTCGGGAAGGACACGGATGACGGCGTCGGACATATCTTTTAGGATCTGTCGGAGACATAAGACCGTATGGCAGTTGATCATCACGGGTGTCACATCCTTGTTTACTAACTAAGGGACTACCCGGAGATCAAGTGTTCTGCCTGTCTAGGGGAATGGGCTTAAAACCCAAACAATACGAACCTTTGCGGTGGAAACCCAACCATACTGATTGGAGATCCCAAGAATGTGGTTCAATGGGAAAACTAAGCGGCAAAAGGTTCAGTTGAGCGCTTCGGTGGAAGCAAGAAGCACTTCGGATGATGATTTCTGTACGGAAACATGAATCCAAAGCTGTTCCCGCGATAGACATTAAAGTGCTGCCTGCATGGTGGGTAAAGGTTAAGCTTCCAAAACTTTTTAAAAGATCCTCAAACGGTTGAGGTTAAAGTTGTGGAACTTTTAATGATTCCTAACACTTGTGAAGTGGGGTATAGCAGGATACCTTGTAGGAGATCACCTATTTAAGTGCGAGGATGGCCGACTCAAATGAACGCACTTAAGAATCCAAGTGTGTCCATGGCCACAACGGACAGAAACGTAAGAAGGAAAATGAATAAGAAGAGTTATTGTGTTGATATCGTTGTCTTGGCTTACACTAAACACTGACGGTTCAAGACATCACGTTCACCGCGCAGTAAGTAAGTCCGATGGTATTCAACTAGGGAAGGTTCAAAGCGTAAGCTACCTCTCCTGATGCAATATCGTTTCGCTGAAAGATTGCTGAAATGTAGGCACCTTGTGCGTGCGCCACAATCTCTCTTTCATAGAGGGGATTGTTGGAAATTAGCCTTTGGCGGGGAGATGCGTCCACCCATCTTTGATGAATTAAACACTAGTGTTTCGCATGTAGGAGACCTTGTCTCTTCGCACATGCATGATCTACGAAGTGAGTAGATGACCGTAGGGCCAAGAATCGTCTAATTTCGTTGAGAAATGAAAGAGATATTGGTCCACGAAGTAAGGTGTTTGAGACATGGAAATGTGGTGTGGGACAAATCTACCACATCGGTGGGAATAGGAAGAATTGCTCTCTATATAAGTCTCTAATGTGGTAAAGGGTTTGGATCCCCAAGGGGTATCCCATGTGTTTAAAGGAGGGAAGACCTAGATGTGCTTGGGTTCAAGGCTAAGCCCACACGCGCGCCGCCGCCGCCGCCCGTCCCGTCCGGTCCGGTCTCGGGCTCGGGCTCGGGTCACGGGTCGTGGGTCGTGGGTCGTGGGCCGTGGGTCGTGGGCCTTTCGATATTATCTTTTTGGACCGAGAGAACTCGCCGATGTACGCTTTGATCCCCGAAGTTTCATATGTACAGTTTGGACCGAATTCTTTTATATGTACGCTTGGTCCTCGAAGTTTCAATATTTACAGTTTGGTCCCCGAAATTTCTGGAGACTTTTTCTCGTAAATATTGGACTGCATTTTGGAGCATTAACCAGCCATTATTTGGCTGATTAATTCCTCCATTAACAGCCCATTACTTGGGCAGTGAGTAGCCTCTTTCAATGGCCTTAATAGCCATTACTTGGCTGTTTTAATGGCCTCCTTTAAGTGCCATTACAGCCTTGTTTGTGGCTGTTGGACAGCCCCTCCTCTTGCTATATATTGAGCTTCATTTGGCTGAAAAACAGAAGCAAAAACAGGCAAGAAACGAGCAGCTAAACAGGCCTGAAAATCAGACAAAAACAGTCTGAAAAACTGCACTTTCTTGACTGAAAATCAGACAAAAACAGTGAGTAAACTCCCCTCATATACACAAGATATACACTACAGAGACACACTATATACACAGAGACAAAAGAGAAGAGTAAAGAGAAACTCTTCCTTCCTATTCCATATCTTCAGCAAGTCGAGTCATATTTGTTTTCTTCGACAGGCTCAACCTATTGGCTTTGTAGTGTTGAGATTAAAGTGTTGTTTTATCTTGGGAGACTATTGCCCGCTAACGTAAAAGCATATATACGGGGCAATCTTGTCTTAAGGATAGAGGGCTATCCTCGACTCAACACACAACGTTGTAACCTTTCAGATTTAATTGTTTCTTGATTTCAGGATATCAAGATTCAAGACACAACATACGTGCGGCAGTTCTCAAAGTTGGCTTTGCAAGGTGATCAAGATTCAAGACACAACGCACTTGCGGCAGTTTTGAAGTTTGACCATTTATTTATCCTTTCGAACATTTGTAATAGTTATTTACATCCCGTACTGCTTTATAAAGTACGATAGAGTACCAACACTTTTGACTATGAGTCTTTCTGGAATATTACTGATACAGCAACATATACCTGCTATTTATTCTTTTCTATTTTAATTTTCCAGGAGTAAAATGACATGGGAAGAATGTTGGAAATTTGCCTTTGGCGGGGAGATGCGTCCACCCATCTTTGATGAATTAAACACTAGTGTTCCGCATGTTGGAGACCTTGTCTCTTCGCACATGCATGATCTACAAAGTGAGTAGATGACCGTAGGGCCAAGAATCGTCAAATTTCATTGAGAAATGAAAGAGATATTGGTCCACGAAGTAAGGTGTTTAAGGCATGGAAATGTGGTGTGGACAAATCTACCACATCGGTGGGAATAGGAAGAATTGCTCTCTATATATGTCTCAAATTGGTAAAGGGTTTGGGACCCCAAGGGGTATCCCATGTGTTTAAAAGAGCGAAGACTTAGATGTGCTTGGGTTCATGGCTAAGCCCACGTGCGCGCCGCCGCCGCCCGCCCGGTCCATGGCTAAGCCCACACGCGCGCCGCCGCCCGCCCGGTCCGGGGTGCGGGGACTTTCTGATATTATCTTTCTGGACAGAGAACTCTGCCAAATATACAGTTTGATCCCTGAAGTTTCATATGTACAGTTTGGACCTGAATTCTTTCATATTTACAGTTTGGTCCTCAGAGTTTCTGAAAAGTTGGTTCTGCCTCCGTTGGAACTATTTTTTGAGGCATTAATCAGTCATTACTTGGCTGATTAACTCCTCCATTAACAGCCCATTCTTGGGCAGTTGGGCAGCCTCTTTCAATGGCCATTAACAGCCATTACTTGGCTGTTTTAATGGCCTCCCTTAATGGCCATTACAGCCTTGATTTTGGCAGTTGGACAGCCCCTCCTCCATGCTATATATTGAGCTGTTGTTGGCTCAATTCGGGACTGCACAATAGGCTGAAAAATAGAGAAAAATAGTCAGCAATATAGCATAGAAAACACACAAAAATAGCAGCAAATTTCAGTCACAAAAGAGCATAAAACAGTGGCAAAAAACTGCTCAAAACAGTGGCGAAAATCAGTGCAATTCGTGACTGAAAAACAGTGACCAAACCCTCACATATATACATGATATACACTACAGAGACACATTATATACACAGAGACAAAAGAGAAGAGTAAAGAGAAACTCTTCCTTCCTATTCCATATCTTCAGCAAGTCGAGTCATATTTGTTTTCTTTGTCAGGCTCAACCTATTGGCTTTGTAGCGTTGAGATTAAAGTGTTGTTTTATCTTGAGAGACTATTACCCGCTAACGTAAAAGCATATATACGTGGCAATCTTGTCTTAAGGACAGAGGGCAATTCCTCGACTCAACACATAACGTTGTAACCATCCAGATTTAGTTGTTTCTTGTTTCAGGATATCAAGATTCAAGACACAACAAGCTTGCGGTAGTTCTCAACATTGGCCTTGCAAGGTTATCAAGATTCAAGACACAACAAGCTTGCGGCAGTTTTGAAGATTGACCATTTATTTATCCTTTCGAACATTTGTAATAGTTACTTACTTCCCGTACTGCTTATAAAGTACAATAGAGTACCAACAACTTAAGACAAGATTGTATTGTATTACTATTAGTGTTTGATAGATGTCGGTCAAAGGCTGTGTGACTAAATCTGTATATGGCTGTGGTTTTCTGCTTGAAGACAGTGATGATGATATTGTTGAAGTTCAACATGTTCGTGGTGTCACTGCTCCCGAGAGTGGTGGGAACAAGCGCTCACGAGAGGCTGAGGATGTCAACTGGGACAAGAGGAGAAGGCTGAAGATGTGGTTCTATCTTGCGTGCGAAGGCCTATATCTGTCCCAGACAAAGAATCCGAAATTGGGATAAATATTTTTCTTACTTGTCAAGAATAAGATTAAATGATTTCTGATTAAAAATGGATTAAAGTAAGGAGGAATATAAAAATAATTTATATTCCTTACGCTTTAAAATCAGAAGTTTAATCTCTTCTTCTTTTCCGTTTAAAGATTGGATTTTGTAAACAACTTAAAAAGATCCGTTCTTTTAAGTGTAATTATTAAAAGTGTGTAAAGTATGTTCGCACATACGATGGAGAAAGATCCACTAACTGTGCGAAAACTGTTACCACTCTTAAGTAAGCGCCAAGAATTATCTGGGCACCAATCATAACGGAAGAAGTCTAAAAGCTAAAGACGTTGAGCTTGTCACACTATTTGCCAGAAGATCCTTCATAGGATGATATTGGACACTCAATCATACAAAGCCTCCGGGTGACTGGAGTGGGCCAAAATTCCTTTGATATGATGATATTGGACACTCAGTCATATAAAGCCTCCGGGCGACTGGAGTGGGGCCAGAATTCATTTCATAGGAAAAGTAATGGACACCTAGTGTGGTGGGCCAGAGTTTCCAGGTCTTAAATGATCTGAAGGCCTAAATAAAGGCAGAAAAGAAATTGGACACTCAGTCTGTCAAAGCAACTAGAGTGGGCCAGAGCATCCAGATCACATATGATCCGATTACGCCCTAACCACGGGCAAGAGGTTGTTCATGTGAAGCAACGCCACCTCTAAAGTAGAAGGGGTTGGAGAGGTTGTCCTCAATAGGACTTCAGGGAATGGGATCACTCTAAGATGAGGTGATACATGTCCCAAACTTGGTTTAAGGGACGCTGTTGGTCAAGCTGGTTTGAGACTAGTCCCACAGGTCTCTAATAACTAAGAATGGTACAGTATGTCTGTAACCAAATGAATGATATATTTGTAATCCGTGCATCTGTGCCATCATAGATTAAGACACGTTAAATAACAAGTCATTCAAAAGCTAACGATGTTGAGATTGTTGCCTTCTGTCGACATAAACCCTCAAAATGAATGTGAGGTAGACGAAGAGGCAAAATCACCTTTCCAAATTCCGTCAAGGGAATAGCGAAAGAAGCACCGCTCCTCTAGAACTTAGTTACACCTACTTGGGTGATTTGAAGTTTATACAAAATAGAGGGGGGAGACAAGTACGTTGTGATCTTCATTGATGATGGTACAACGTATGGAATCCTTTGTTTGTTGAAAAGCAAAGATGAAGTTGTTGAAGCGGATAAGCGCTACAAAGCAAAAGTTGAAAATCAACTAAGCCTACGGATTGCGAAATTCGTAGTGATAGAGGGGGAGAATTTGAAGCATCGTACATTAAACGAGTGTTCATTTCTCACCTCAATCCAACGGTGTTAGCCAAGCGCAAAGTCGTACGCCCAAATTATATAGGGTGTCTTGGTAAAAGTTGGAATACTGAAACAGGTCAAGTTGTACCTAAGACTGTAGATTGCATATCAACTGGATTTGCAAATAATAGTAGTGCTGATCGCCTCTTGGCGTCAAAGAATTCAGATAACTTTCCTTGGAAAAAGGAAAAAGGAGTAATTGCTCAAGGTTAACAAGAACCCGCAAGGGCCTGACTGTCCGGAACTAGACGTTCCGTATCTACAGGACTCGAAAGTTGCTGGCTGTCCGGAACTTAATATTCCAGATCTGCAGAACTCAGTGATTCTAGATGTTGAACCGAGATGGAGCAAAGAAGGGGACAAAGACTTGTTCCAGTCCTTCTAGCTTGTATGGTTGAGAACTAACCATGGACAATTAACAAAGAATTATCATCTCCAAAAGCACTGCTTTGGAAAGAAGCTAAAGGGAGAAATAGATTACATCATATAGAACCATACGTGTGTAATGGTTGATCTTCCTCCGGGAAAAGAACATTTGGGTTGTAAAATGTGCTCCCCTGTGAGTAGCTTCACATCCAGGGCCATTGTAGTCTTACGTGGCATGGATGTTGAAATAGCCTTCCCAACCGGAGAGTTGGAAGAAGAGGATCAGAGTTGGTTTGCTGAACTGTTGGGCTTCTTCCTGAACTTTCATTTTGGTCCTGAAAGTTTCAGATAAAACAGAAATAATGAATCTGACCACAGAAACATTGACTCTGAAGTTAGAAAGACAACAGTTGGAGAATCAACAGTCTGAAAGCAAAAGTCATATTGAAACAAAGTCTCGATATGAAAGATATGGGTATCACAAATGACATCTTAGGAATTGGATTTCTAACACATCTAACGGACTGGTCGATAGTTGACAGTCTCGTTGAAGCCACTAATGGATATGAATCATAGAAATGATTGAAATCATGGTGCACCCATAGACAAGGAGCGATATGCACAGGTCATGTGTAGTTTAATGTATTGTACACACTACAACCGACCTGGTATCATCCTACAAACAGATCAGTTGAACAAATGTCCACTGATGATCTTAATACATGATCAATAGAAGGCGTTAAGTTGGATATGACGATATCTGAATTATTCGCTTATCTACGGATTATAGTATTCTGGATGTCCAACGATTCCGGGAGAACACAGTGATGCAAACTGGACATCAGATCTGAAGAACACC
Source organism: Anisodus tanguticus (assembly GCA_034509755.1). Classification (NCBI taxonomy): domain Eukaryota; kingdom Viridiplantae; phylum Streptophyta; class Magnoliopsida; order Solanales; family Solanaceae; genus Anisodus; species Anisodus tanguticus. Next base: position 32,546,408 of record CM067541.1, read on the forward strand.
AAAGCCACAAGTAAATGTGTATGGTGGGTCTTGGAAAATCCTCTAAGCAAACTTGCATCGGCCGATTCATGATGGAATCAGATTTTATCGCTTTATACAAAGCATGAAAGAAGTTGAGTAACTTCACGACTCCTTAGAGGACGTCCCTTATTGGGAGAAACTCGTGCCTTCAGCAGTTCTACACTGTGGCTAGCCGGTCGGCTTCAGTAGGGACACGGATGATGGCGGCTGGACATATCTGTCAGGATCTGTCAGGAGATATAAGACCATATGGTAGTTGATCATCACGGATGTCACTTCCTTATTTACTAACTAAGGGACTACCCAGAGATCAAGTGTTCTGCCTGTCTAGGGGAATGGGCTTAAAACCCAAACAATATGAACTTTTGCTGTGGAAACCAAACCATACTGATTGGAGATCCCAAGAATTTGGTTCAATGGGAAAACTAAGCGGCAAAAGGTTCAGTTGAGCGCTTCGGTGGAAGCAAGAGCACCTCGGTGGAAGCAAGAGCACATCAGATGATGATTTCTGTAGAGAAACATGAATCCAAAGCTGTTCTCGCGATAGACATTAAAGTGCTACGTGCATGGTGGGTAAAGGTTAAGCTTCCAAACCTTTAAAAGATCCTCAAACGATTGAGGTTAAGGTTGGGGAAACTTTTAATGATTCCTAACACTTGAGAAGTGGAGTATAGCAGGATACCTTGTAGGAGATCACCTATTTAAGTGCGAGGATGGCCGCCTCAAATGAACGCACTTAAGAATCCAAGTGTGTCCATGGCCACAACGGACAGAAACGTAAGAAGGAAAATGAATAAGAAGAGTTATTGTGTTGGTATCATTGTCTTGGCTTACACTAAACACTGACGGTTCAAGACATCACGTTCACTGCGCAGTAAGTAAGTCCGATGGTATTCAACTAGGGAAGGTTCAAAGCGAAAGCTACCTCTCCTGATGCAATATCTTTTCGCTAAAAGATTGCTGAAATGTAGGCACCTTGTGTGTGCGCCACAATCTCTCTTTCATAGAGGGGATTGTTGGAAATTTGCCTTTGGCGGGGAGATGCGTCCACCCATCTTTGATGAATTAAACACTAGTGTTCCGCATGTTGGAGAACTTGTCTCTTCGCACATGCATGATCTACGAAGTGAGTAGATGACCGTAGGGCCAAGAATCATCAAATTTCATTGAGAAATGAAAGAGATATTGGTCCACGAAGTAAGGTGTTTAAGGCATGGAAATGTGGTGTGGGACAAATCTACCACATCGGTGGGAATAGGAAGAATTGCTCTCTATATATGTCTCAAATTGGTAAAGGGTTTGGGACCCCAAGGGGTATCCCATGTGTTTAAAGGAGGGAAGACCTAGATGTGCTTGGGTTCATGGCTAAGCCCACACGCGCGCCGCCGCCGTCCGCCCGTCCCGTCCGGTCCGGGATCGGGCTCGGGTTTCGGGTCGCGGGTCCCGGGTCGTGGGTCGTGGGCTGTGGGCTGTGGGGACTTTATGATATTATCTTTTGGACCAGAGAACTCTGCCAAATGTACAGTTTGATCTCTGAAGTTTCATATGTACAGTTTGGACCTGAATTCTTTCATATGTTCAGTTTGGTCCCTGAAGTTTCAATATTTACAGTTTGGTCCCCAGAGTTTCTGGAAAGTTGGTTCTGCCTCCGTTGGAACTATTTTTGAGGCATTAATCAGCCATTACTTGGCTGATTAACTCCTCCATTAACAACCCATTCTTGGGCAGTTGGGCAACCTCTTTCAATGGCCATTAAAAGCCATTACTTGGCTGTTTTAATGGCCTCCCTTAATGGCCATTACAGCCTTGTTTTTGGCAGTTGGACAGCCCCTCCTCCATGCTATATATTGAGCTGTTGTTGGCTCAATTCGGGACTACACAACAGGCTGAAAAATAGAGAAAAATAGTCCGCAATATAGCATAGAAAACACACAAAAATAGCAGCAAATTTCAGTCACAAAAGAGCACAAAACAGTGGCAAAAAACTGCTCAAAACAGTCGCGAAAATCAAGTGCAATTCGTGGTCGAAAAACGATGACCAAACCCTCACATATACACAAGATATACACTACAGAGACACACTATATACACAGAGACAAAAGAGAAGAGTAAAGAGAAACTCTTCCTTCCTATTCCATATCTTCAGCAAGTCGAGTCATATTTGTTTTCTTCGTCAGGCTCAACCTATTGGCTTTGTAGCGTTGAGATTAAAGTGTTGTTTTATCTTGGGAGACTATTGCCCGCTAACGTAAAAGCATATATACGGGGCAATCTTGTCTTAAGGACATAGGGCAATTCCTCGACTCAACACACAACGTTGTAACCATCCAGATTTAGTTGTTTCTTGATTTCAGGATATCAAGATTCAAGACACAACAAGCTTGCGGTAGTTCTCAACATTGGCCTTGCAAGGTTATCAAGATTCAAGACACAACAAGCTTGCGGCAGTTTTGAAGATTGACCATTTATTTATCCTTTCGAACATTTGTAATAGTTACTTACTTCCCGTACTGCTTATAAAGTACAATAGAGTACCAACAAAGACGTTGTGCATTTGGTGTTTAAACTCAAGAATTATTCAAAAGTTTATATAGAGATGAATTTAGGATCCAAATTTGATAAGTTAACAAAAGATTCTTAGCAGTTAGCACTAAACATATTCTACATTTTGAATTATGCGTTCAAAATTTAATATTTTAAAATTTTAGTGATTTTCATATAGAAGAGATATATAATTGTATTCCACGTGTCAAAACTACTGAGTTGAATTAAACCTGTTGAATATAAACAACGTCCACCTATGGATTTAAATGGTATTTTGGTAGTTTAATTGCGCAGTAGATATTGGTTTTTTTATATAAGATGTCACTTTCAAGACTTCATTATCAACGCTTGAGTATTTGAGCTGGAACAAATCTTGGTGATGGAGGTTTATTTTGTGATTAGTATTATTCACTAATTTATTCAATTATGTAAAGTGATACTCCTACTTGATGGGACTTCTAGGAGATTCTACCTATCATGGGCCCTCGTTGTCTTAAAACACTGAATTTAATCTCCTTTGTTCTGTAAATAAGCAAACATGGTTGGTATTATAATAAACCTAATTTGGCGTCATATGTTTGTTTGTTAGGGAAATTTTTAACATAAACCTCTTTAAACAAAATGTTAAATAAAAAGGTGGTGGCTTTTTCCCAAAAGAAAAGTGATTATTAACGCGTCGGAGTGGATTAATTATTAATTACTTTTAATTTAATGAATTAATTACTAATTACTTATAACGAATATAGAAATACTGGACAGTGTCATCATACTATGAAGATTTTGTATGGAGTAAGTCGCCTGTCATTCACTATGGTAATTTCTTTTTCACGTAAATGGAAAAATTGAAAAATATAAAAACCTAAGGTCCACAACTATACATTATTACATTACTCCACTAGATAACCAAATTAATTACTTTAGTACATTATGGTTTGACATCACATATATTAGGATAATATCTTGCTTATAGATGTTAAACTATGATGAGTAACAGCTAACAAGAGCAAAATGAGATTTAATTTGACCCTCAAAAGTAAAGCATAAGCAACATCTATAAGTAATGGTTTATACATACGATCGAGACCATTTATATTTAATTTTGGAGCCAAATATATAGGAATATTGAAATAAAGCAATTGTGATCATAGGATAGACCTTTGTCCTATATACTCAAAATTAAAGCAGATTTACATATATTATTTTTATCTATTACATATCAAAAGTTGTTATCTATTTCATAGCAAAAGTTGTTGCTGTTGGCACTATTACTGTTGCTGTAATAAAATATATTCTTAATCTAATCATATAAATATGCGATATGATAATCTCATTTATTCCTCTCCTCCAACTTTGCTTTTAAAAAACTCCTCTAATTTTTAACAATCGACATTTCCCTTTATCTCAAACATTATAAATACCTGTTTTATGCTCCAATTTATTAACCTGTCTCTTTCGTTTTTTACTTTTTTTATACTATAGTATTTTGTTTCTCTTTTTTTATCTATATTAGACTAACCTATAAAACATATAAATATTATTTATGAAGTAAAAAAGTGAAAAATATTTTTCAGCATATATAATGCTGGAAAATAAAATAATTGAGCACAATAAAAATCTTAAAAGAATAATATGTCCATACCAGTAATTTGATAATAACAACCAGAACTTAAAAAGTTATTTTTGAATTGAGCATTAAAGCGAATTAAACTTTTTTATCATATATTCAATTCATGTAACTAAAAAAATATTTATTACAAATGGAGGTATATTTTATAATAAATTCCTTAATAATTCTATACTATACTTTAAATGAATTTTAAATTATAAATTAATTAAAAAATACTACATTAATGATGATTGAAACTCTAAAATCTATATTCTCATTAATGCCCCGAATTTATGCTCTAATCTTAATAATTCATTGTCATTGAATTTTAGCGAGACTAGAACATCATTAGCTAGACCAACACATTTATGCCTTCTCAATAGGCGAGGTGGTATGTGTGGGTACAGTAAGATGAATTAGAGGTGCCAAAATGAGCCCATAAAATATAATCTCTCCAATCGGTTCAAGTTTGGACGGGTTATTGACCCGTCCATTTATTAACTCAGCTCATTTTAGTCCATAAAAATTGGGTTAATATGTATCGTAAATTGACTCATGAGAAATCTTGTCAAAATATTCTTTTAAGAATATTTTTTTATTTGATATGTTATATATAAAAATAATAATAAATAATTTATAAAGTACTAAAATATTATAGAAGTTGAAATAAAGTAATTAAAACTTAGTATGATTCGGATGGGTTGGGTTACAACCCACATTTTAGCGCAATATATTTCAGCCCAATTAACTTTTGCGCGGATTATTAACTCAGCCCATTTTAATCTCCCAAAGTTAGCCCAACCCGCCTATTTGACATCTCTAGTGAGAATTGTGATTCACCTTAAATGCATCGTGTATGAATAATGTTGACATGGTATTTTTCAAATAACGATGGTCGATGGATGTATATTAAAATAAAATTAGTTGATCCAGATGGGATTAGTACTCTTGTTAACGATACAAATGATCTCAGGGTATACTGAATTAGGAACCTCTTTACAAAAGTTATATAATGCAAGAATTAGAGAGGGTTTTCAGAATCTTGTCATTGAAATATGCATCTTGTATTATATCTAGAGAAGATAAGTGGATCAAAGTTGGCCTTGCAAATAGCTTGATACATATCTCCCTTTAACTCATTGACTGAAATGCAACGCGAAAATGGATAATTAGTAGGCTTATGACATCAATCCATCTTTTAAGCAGTAGCGGGGCCACGTTTAACTAAAGGAGATCATTCAATTCACTGGAATATTATACTGTGTAAATGGAGTATATATAAATTCAGAACGGGGAAATTTCATAAAAGTACACTTCCTTGATTTATACGGTAAAAATATAGCTCAAAATTTACATTGCAAAAATATAGCAAAAACATTTGTATACAATGTTATACACTTAAATACAAAAGACAAGTATATTATGTATATAGACGTATAAAAGTATATAATATGTAGGTATATACACTAAAAATTGTATAATATTGTACACGAAAATGTCGAGGGTATCTCGGAAACAACCGCTCTACATACCAAGGTAGAGGTAAGGTCTGCGTACACTCTACCATCTTCAGACTCCACGTTGTGGGATTTCATTGGGTATGTTGTTGTATACACGAAAATACGCACTTACATATATTTATACACATTTATAAACTATTATATAATATTATATAAGTGGGTATAAACATAAATCTGGACTGATTTTGAATAAGAATTGCACATTTATACAAGACAGATACATTATGTATATAGGTGTATAAAAATGTTTAATATTGTATAAGAGGTGTGTATACACCCATTTGCACTATTATACAATATTATACTATACACTCGTCAAGCATACAACACTCAACCAACCCAATTACAGTAAATTAGAATCTGAGTCAACAGCTGGAGGCGGAGGAGAGAAGAGCGAAAGAGAGGAGGTGGCAGAGAGAGATAGAGAGCGAGTAGCAACAGGAGGCACAGCTCCTCTGAATCAAAGATATTTTTGACGAACTAGATCTAGGATTTCGATAGCAATGAGAGACGAAAGAGAGCGAGAGGGGAGTAGCGGCAGGAGGCGGAGGAGGAGGGAGTGTGTAACTTTTTGTAAGATTTATAAAGGTGAATTAATTTTAATAGCATTGTTAACCTAATTAACATACATCGTAATTAAGTCAATTAGAATCTCGCCCACCGATGCACCAACCCGGACTAGCCCAATAACTGGAAAATAATTTAAAAATCTAACCATTTATAAATTTAGCCCGCAATCATTTTTGCACTTGGGTTGTTGCCCAACGAATATAAACCCAAACACCTAAAACATCCTGTAACACTCTTTAACTTTTATTTTTGGGAAAGGACATGGTACAGTTGCCAGCAATTTAAATGACCTAACTTTGAACTACGTAATTCAAAATACATTTTAGGCTTAAAATAAAGATAAGTTAGTCAAATCTTAAATTTTCATCTGACTTTCTCCTCTGTTCTGGGAACCGACTCTCTCATCTCTCATATGCCTCCTTCGCCCATGCCGGTGGCAACAAGCCACTAGCCGCCATCCCTATCTCCATTTTAATCTCTCTTTTCTCTCTGGTTGCCGCCCCAAAGCTAACCATCCGCCGTAGTAATGAGCATGGTAATTTTCACAGCAGCAAAACACAAAGACAAAGCCCGGACTGGTGGCATATTTATCACTGCCACTCGTCGTCCGTCTCATCACTTGAAACCGTCGTCAACCACCAGTGAAATCACTCTCATCCATTCCACCACCTTGAAACACTATTAAAGCCAAAACTCATTCTTCTTTATCCGCCACATAATAGCAAACCAAGTATAGATCCCTTATCAACCATCTTTGAGGGATTTGATTTTCGAAAAAATTGACTCATCAACTAATTTCAAAACCCTTTTGTAAGTCCTCACTAAGATGGAGATTTTTGATCGTTACTTTCAACAAATATCCTCAAAACATGTATAGTTTGTATATAATAAATGTATCTTGTGTATGCAATTAGTGTGTATACATTATATACTAAGTATATGTTGGTTATACATTTGTGATACATGAAATGTATATAATGTGTTTGTATATATATTGTATAGAAAGTATATATATAAAGTATTTAATAAATTTAGATATAGTATACAATATATCTTTTGATTTTATATGGCGATCCCATTGTTAATATTTTCACCACATGACTACTAATGTCCTTTCCCCTTTATTTTTAACCCCCAAGTTTAATTTATAAAATTACACCTTTAGCGTAAGTTCATCTATAAATGAAAGATAGAATAATTTCCCTTAGGAATTTCTTTCATTATTCACAATATATATAGCTGTACAAGGTTGATTCCTAATATGGTACGAATCCTAACTTACCTTACAAAGGTTGATTCCTAATACAATTAGAATCCTAAGTTACCTTAAATATACATTTATCATAATTACAAAATATACGGCGAATATTCTGAGAATATTCGCTAATACTCCCCCTCAGACGGAGCGGGAGGAGGCCGAATGCTAAGGCCGGATCGAAGTCGGTGAAGAGCTCGTCGCGGTAGTCCCTTTGTGAAAATATCTGCATACTGATACGAGGAAGGCACGTGTAAAATTTTGACCTGACCACGAGCAACCTTCTCTCGCACAAAATGGATATCCATCTCAATATGCTTAGTCCGCTGATGTTGGACTGGATTATGAGACATATAGATAGCAGATATGTTGTCACAATAGACTATAGACGCCTTGCGTAATGGACACTGGAGCTCCAAAAGAAGATTTTAGAGACAACAGATCTCAGCGACGACATTAGCAACTCCGCGATATTCTGCTTCAGCACTCGAACGGGACAGCGTGGCCTACCGCTTGGCGGACCATGAGATAAGATTATCCCCAAGAAATACACAGTACCCGGAGGTGGAGCGACGTGTGTCGGGGCATCCTGCCCAATCTGCATTCGTGTAGGCTAGCAATTTGGTTGGGGCAGAGGGGTATAGATGTAAGCCAAAGTCAAGTGTGCCCTTAACATATCTGATAATCTGTATGAGGGCGGCAAAATGAGACTCTCGGGGGTCGTGCATGAACAGACACACCTGCTGAACGGCATATGCAATATCAGGCCTAGTGAATGTAAGATACTGAAGAGTACCTGCTAGACTCCGATATAGAGTGGGATCAGAAAGCGGCGCACCGTCATTGACACTAAGCTTGGATTTTGAGTCCACCGGAGTTGGCATAATTTTACAATTTGCCATCTTGGCCCCGTACACTATCTCTTCTCGCATACTTTCGCCGACACAGAACATATTGGCAAAGCAGATCTAGTCACCGATATACCCAAAAAATAACTTAGCTTCCCCAAGTCGGTCATAGCAAATTCAGTTTTGAGTAGAGCAATGATTTCATTCTTCAACCCGTCGGATGAGGCGAAGAACAATATCGTCGACATATAATAGCAAATATGCAAGGTCTTGCTACCTCGGTGAAAAGTGAAGAGAGAGTATCACACCCGCTACATACAAAACCAATTTGCGAGAAGATACCGGCGAACCGATCATACCAAGCGCGGGGGCTGTTTCAATCCATACAATGACTTCGAGACGACACACAAACCGTGGAGTGCCGGATGAACAAAGCCGTGAGGTGATGCATGTACACGCCTCTTTCAAATCCCCATGAAGAAACGCATTCTTGACATCAAGCTGATGAATCGGCCAATGCAAGCCCATAGCAATACTGAGAAGAGTCCGAATAGTGGCCGGTTTAACAACCGGACTGAATGTCTCACCACAATCAATACCCTCCCCGCCGATTAGTGCCATTTGCAACTAGTCTTGCCTTATACCTCTCTAAGTCACCACTATCTCTGAACTTGTGACGAAATAGCCACATACACCGGATAACATTCACACCAGCTGGTCTAGGTACCAAATCCCAAGTGTTCTGCTTCGTTAAAGCGTTAAACTCCTCGCACATGGCCGCATTCCAATTGGGGTCCAGTTTAGCTAGTTTTGGATTCTTTGGAATGGGTGATAAGGTTTGTGTGGAGAGATTGAAGTGAACCTTGGGTTTAAAGATCCCGTGTTGTGCACGAGTCTCCATGCGGTGAGGGGCGCGTGAGTGGGAGGTCGGGGCGGTTCTGCTCGGACCGGTAGTAGCGCTTGGGCTGCGGATGGTTGGCGGTGTTGCTTTGCGAAGCAAGAGACTCGACAGGTTGTTGGATTTGCTGGACTGGAGGCAGTGTGGGTGGTGCATTAGACTCGACAGGGTGCATTAGACTCGACAGGGTGCAGTATGGGTGGTGTGGGAGCTGGACTGGGTGGCAGCATTGCTGCGGGAGGGTCAGATGACACTGCTGGAGGCGCAGGTGGCGTCGGAACAATAAGCCGCTGTTGGTACAGATTTTGGATGATCGAAGACAAACTCGGTTCATCGAGAAAGATGTAATCGGTGGTCTGAAATTTCTGGAGATTTGAAAAAGGAAAGGTTGTCTCGTTAAAGGTAACGTGACGGGAGACGATGATTTTGCGAGTAGCAATGTCATAACACAAGTAACCCCGATGATTAGGAGATAGACCAAGGAAGACACATGGAAGAGTGTGAGGGGCAAGTTTGTGGGGTGCAGTGGAGGCTATGTTGGGGTAGCATAAGCATCCAAAAATGCGTAGGTGATCATATGATGGCTGCCTACGGTATAAGATTTCTGTAGGGGTTTTGTTTTGGTGTGTGCTAGTTGGTAAAATATTTAGAAGGGATTCTACCATTTTGACAGCATAGACCCAAAAAGGCGGTGGTAGGCAGGCATGGAACAGAAGTGTGCGGACCATGTTATTGATGGTACGTATATTTCTTTCAGCCTTTCCATTTTGGGAAGAAGTATAGGGACAAAAAAAACGGAAAACCATGTCTTGTTTAGAACAGAAATTGTGAAATGCCGAGTTATTAAATTCACGTCCATTATCACATTGGAATGATTTAATAGGTTTTTCAAATTATGTCTTAATGAATTTTTGAAACTCGAGGAATTTTGCAAAAACTTCAGATTTGAATTTCAGTGGGTAAATCCAGACAAAATGTGAAAAATCATCCAAGAATACTAGATAGAATTTATGACCAAAGAGCTAGCAATCGGAGATGTCCACAAATCAGCATGAACAATATCAAAGGGAGAAAAAGTAACACTGTTTGATGACATAAAGGGAAGACGAGTATGTTTGCCTAGTGGACAAGAAAAACAGTGTTGGAAATTTTCCCATTATTACATTGAATACGCTTAGAAGTCCTAAGAAAAGTAAAAACTGGGTCTCCGGGGTGTCCGAGTCGGTTGTGCCAAGTTGGGGGAGAGATCGCCGCAAGGGATAGAGGTGTGTGCGGTCTGACAGCGGAAGATTGAGTGAATGGGTAGAGGTCTCCCACACTATTGCAACGTGTAAGAATTTTCCCCGTATTGAGTTCCTTCACAGAAAAACCAAAAGGGTCAAATTCGACGGACACGTAATTATTGCTAGTGAATTTTCTAACGAGAGATTAAGTTTTTAATGATGTTAGGTGTGTATAGGACGTGGTTTAGGGAGAAAGTTGGGTGTGGATGTTTGGTGTGTGTGTTACCATAACCTTCAATTGGAATGCGATTACCATTGCCGACAGTAATAAATTGACGACACTTTAGCCGACGTAGTTGAGATAGGTTACCCGACGACCGGGTGAGGTGAGATGTGGCTCCGTGTCCATGTACCAATTGTCCTCGGGCTGTTGAAGGTTCACGGTGGTGTATGCCTGGCCCAAATCGCCTCGGGGCCGGGGCCGGCTGGCTGGCTGCAGTCCGCCGGACCGCAATGGGCTGCTGCGATTCTTTGCTGCCGCCGGACCGCAATCGTGGGCTGTTGCTGCCGCTGGTGGGCTCGCTGGTGGCCGGGGTAGGGCCCAACAGAGCCGGTCGACTCCGGGCTGCCGGAACCGGCCCTGCGCAATGCGGGTACGGGCATGCGGTGCGAGGCCCGGTTCTGCCGGTTGGGCCACTGCTGCTGCTGGTTGGACCACTGCTGCTGCTGTCCAGTGGTTGGTTGTTGTCCAGTCCACTGGTTGCGTTGGCCCTTTCCGCGGCCCTTGCCTTTGTTGTTGCGACCTCTGCCGCCACGACCTCCGCCGCTCTGTTGTTGTTGCTGCTGCTAGAACTGCTAGTTGCTGCTGGCCGCAGGTGTTGCCATCCCATCAACGGCTAACGCCTTTTGGTTATGTTCCTCTTATTTAGCACGTCTAGTTTCTTCCAACAATAGTTGTGAACGTGCCTTGTTGAAACTTGGGAGAGGGTCGGCTTGTTGAATCATTGTTGCGAGTGTGTCATATTCACCTTTCGGTAAACCCGCAACAAGTTGAAGCACCATCTTGGTTTTTGAAACAGAGTCCCGACGTTGGATAGTTGATCGGTTATGAGTTTCAGTTGCTTACAATATTCGGACATGTTGTTAAAATTCTCGAGGCGGGTATTGTTGAATTGCTCTTCCAAATACACAGCCCGAGTATTTTTATTGTCATGAAAGATTTCTTCTAGTCGGACCCAAAGTTCACGTGCCGTAGCACCTGTTTTCATGATAGTGCATAACGGATCTTTGGAGATGGTGCCGTAGATCCATTGTTTGACGATGGCGTCAAGACGACGCCGCATTGAGTCCGTAACATCGGTGGGACGAGGAACAGATTCGTCAATGTGATCGAGCACGTTGTATGCACATGCATGAATGTAGAATAGTTCCATCCACATGGAATATTGACAGTCTTCTTGGTCAAGAATTATAGGGATAAAATTCTTGATGTTGTTAACGACGAATGCCGGATGAAAAGAAGATACTGAACGTTGAGAGGGGTTTTCAAGTGTGCCAGTGGATGAAGCAGAATTTGTGGGGGAAGACATGGTTTCCGCCTGTCGAGGGAAGGGAGTTTTCTGGTTTGACCGAAATATGAAGGAAGAAACCAATTTTTTTTTTTTTTTGAAAGCAGAAAAAAATTCTGATTTCGGCCGGGAATGAGGATTTAGGTTTTAGGCTCTTGATACCATGAAAGATAGAATAATTTCCCTTAGGAATTTATTTCATTATTCACAATATATATAGCTGTACAAGGTTGATTCCTAATATGGTACGAATCCTAACTTACCTTACAAAGGTTGATTCCTAATACAATTAGAATCCTAAGTTACCTTAAATATACATTTATCATAATTACAAAATATACGGCGAATATTCTGAGAATATTCGCTAATAATAAAGACTCCAAACCATTATTAATCTTCCACAAATCTTCTATGCAATCTCAGCTTACCTTTTCTCTTTCTCTATTAAATTTCTATCATAAATCTATTTTAATTACTCGTATGAATTTGACAAGTAGCAAAAGCAAGTTTCAACTTTCTAGACTTCAATTCATCAATTATATTTACAATTTTCTTGATTTTACTCTGATAATTTGGTACATTTATTCCATTTATTACTTTTATTTAGTATTTTAGTTCTCTTATATATATTTTTATTATTTTATTTTAATATCTTGTTATTCTCTTATATTCCGCGTTTCATAATTTTTGCACCAATAATGGCATGATATCCTGTCCCCACACCTCACCTCAAAACGGAAAAGCCGAACGAATCATCCGTACTATCAACAACATGGTTCGTACCATTCTTTTCCATGCCTCTTCCCCCGACATTTTGGGTCTATACAGTCAAAATGGTAGAATACATCCTTAATATTTTACCTACCAGTACTCTTCACAACAAAACCCCCACCGAAATTCTCTACCGTCGGACCCTTTCCTATGATCACCTTAGAATTTTCGGTTGCCTGTGCTACCCAAATCTTTCCTCCACTGCTCCTCATAAATTAGCACCACGTACCATCCCGTGTGTCTTCTTAGAGTTCCCACCCAATCATATGACCTATTTGTGTTATGATTTATCTTCCCGTAAGATCATCGTGTCCCGCCATGTCAAGTTTAACGAGGCAATATTCCGATTTACTAATCTCTAAAAATTATGGACTACCGATTATACGTTCCACGAGGAGTCCGAACCCTCCCCCATCATCCGCCACTTGCTCAGTCCTTCGATTACTGTACCGTCGAGTCTGCCACTACCAGCGTCATCCCTTCCTACCGCTGTCTCCCAGATTCCGGCAGCCACCTACACTGCAAGTCACTCTTGGTCACCGCCGATTTCCACCGCTATCGCCGACAATCAGTCTCCCTAAACCGGTAACCCATCTCGTCTAACCAGATCCGCCCTACTAAACCAAAACATCATTCCCTTCCCACCACCGACACCGTACCCTACATCATCGAACTCAGCCAGTCTCGATCTACAAAGATCGATGACACCACACAACCCAGCCACTATTCCTGACCTCGACCTACCCAGATCGCCAACAACAAACACACCCACCGCTGTATCCAGTCACCAGTTCGACACCCTACCCCAACACCCCATTCTGAACCCAAACAATGAACCCAACCCAATTCCGAACCGAAACAGTGAACCCAACCCAAAACATAACAACCGTACCCAGCCAGCACCCTCGCACCATATGGAAACCCGTGCTCAACATGAGATTTTCAAACCCGAAGTCCAATTTAACCAGTCTACACAAACCATATCAACAATTCCCAAAAGCCCAAAATTAGCCAAACTAGACCTCAATTGGAATGCGGCCATGTGTGAGGAGTTTAATGCCTTAACGAAATAACATACTTGGGATTTGGTTCCCCGACCGGTGGGGGTGAATGTGATCCGATGCATGTGGCTTTTTCATCACAAGTACAGAGACAGTGGTGACTTAGAGAGATATATGGCCAGGCTTATGGCTAATGGTACTAATCAACAGGAGGGCATTAATTATGGTGAGACATTCAGTCCGGTTGTTAAACCGGCTACCATTCCTACAGTCCTGAGCATTGTTATGGGTAAGCATTGGCCGATTCATCAACTTGATGTAAAAAATGTATTTCTACATGGGGATTTAAAAAAAAATGTTTACATGCACCAACTACCTACTTATGTCCATCCAGCAGCCCCTCAGTATGTATGCCATCTCCGTAAGTCACTTTATGGTTTGAAACAGGCCCCTAGAGCGTGGTATGATCACTTTGCACAATATATTATGTGGATTGGGTTTTCATGCGGCAAGTGTGATAATTCTCTGTTTATTTTCCATAGAGGTAGTAACATTGCCTATTTGTTGTTGTATGTGGATGATATTGTTCTTACTGCCTCGTATGATGTACTAAAAAATGAGATTATTACATTGCTCAAAACCAAATTTGCTATGACTGATTTGGGGAAGTTGAGCTATTTTTAGGGATATCAGTGACTCGTTCTGCTGATACTATATTTTTGTGTCAGCGCAAGTATGCAGAAGAGATAGTGTACAGGGCTAAAATGGAGAAGTGCAAGATCACGTCCACTCCGGTTGACTCTAAATCTAAGCTTAGTGCTGTTGATGGTGAACCAGTGTCTGATCCCACTCTGTACAGAAGCCTTACAGGTGCACTTCAGTAACTTATGACATTGCTTATGTTGTTCATAATGTATGCTTATTTATGCATGCCTCCAGGAAACCTCATTTTACTGCTCTTAAATGTATCATTCGATACGTTAATGACACACTTAATTATGGATTACATCTATACTCCTCATAAACGACTAGATTGTTATCATATATAGATGCTGATTGGGCAGGCTGTTCGGACACGCGACGCTCCACCTCCGGTTACTGTGTGTTCTTAGGGGATAATCTCATTTCTTGGTCTGCCAAGAGGCAAGCCACAATATCCCGTTCGAGTGCAGAAGTAGAGTATAGAGGAGTTGCAAATGTTGTTGATGAGATCTGCTAACTCCGAAATCTTCTTTTGGAGCTTCAGTGTCCCTTGAGTAAGGCGTCTTTGGTTTACTGTGCTAACATATCCGCCATATATTTATCTCATTATCCGGTTCAACATCAGCAAACCAATCATATTGAGATGGATAGATAGATATATACTTCATTCATGAGAAGGTTTCTCTCGGTCATGTTAAGGTATTGCATGTGCCTTTGTCATATAGGTACGCGGATATCTTCACGAAAGGTCTTCCTAAACAGATATTCCTAGACTTCAGATCCAGTCTCAGCGTCCGGCCTCCTCCCGCTCTAACTGAGGGGTGTATTAACGTGTACCACTACTAGATTATACTTCATATATTGTGTAATATTTAGTGATGTATAATTATGGTAGATATATGATCCTTGTTGTATTAGGATTCCAGATTGTACACTATATATATTTATATTAATGAGAAATACTCTCCAAGGGATATTAATATAATTCTACAGATAAAGTAAGAGGTGCAATTATAGTGCCCTGGAAAAAAATCAATGTCCTTAAGGATCATTAAAGGGTTACCAGCTCTAAACTAGATTACAAGTTGGAAGTGCACGAGCTCGGTGACAAGGGCAAAACTTAATTATGAAATTTTGATAAGTTCAAAGATGAAGGGACCGTAGCTTCAACTATTGGAGCGGTTGAAGCGTGATGGATTCTATTAAGGAAAGCAAATAGAGTTCAGGGGCACATGATAACCATGACCACGATTAGGTCGAAATTTTGATACCGTTACCGTGGGAAAGCTTCAACCATGGCATTTTGGAGAAAGAAGTGGAAAAGGAGACCTAAAGGTAATAAACCAACTATAGAAATGGTTTCCGAACGTGACCATGATTAATTGTAACAATCTAACCCATTGTTTTGAATTTTTGTGCCCCATTTCTTATTATGAGACTTTCCGTAGGTTCATGTAATACTTTGAGACTTGTTGGTATTTTAGTTTGGGACCCAAGCAAATCGAGGGTGTTTTGGCATCATTGAAATTTAAGTAGCAAATTTTTCTGCTAGCCACGATACCTTATGAGAGGGACACTATCATCATAAAGGGGAAATAAGATAAAGCGATATCACGCCAAGCTTGCGTGATCATGGAGCTAGTCCATCTGGTTGATCATCGCGATCATGGAATGTAACGACCCATCCGGTCGTTTTAGGCCAAAGACCCTTATTTGCTATTTCACTATTTCTGTAGACTTCATGTGAGATTTGTGATGTGTGGGGATGATGCACGGATCCCGGGGTTCATTACGTGAGTTTCGGAAGAAAAACCTAAATTTAGAATCTTAGAGTTGATTAGTTTGACCTACAGTTGACTTTTGAGTATATGGGTTCATTTCCGAGTTCTGTTGCTTTTAGTAGTTCCGGAGGATCATTTATGACTTAGTTGAGTCATTGGTTTGCTTCTTGAGGCAATCAGATGTACTTTGTGGCCTTATTTGTGAAATTATAATATTGGTTGTTTTGGGCGATTCATTAGAAAAATATGTCTTATCTAGGTTATATGAGAAATCCGAGGATGCGAGTGAGTTCGTAGCATCTTTTACCTTGGGGGAGCATGTCTGGTTTGTGTCCGGGATCTCGAGAGTGTTTTGGGTATTTGGTGGGTGTTTTGAAGGATTTCATAGCTACTAGTGTCTGGTGTTCGCACCAATTGCTAGTCTTCTGCTTATGCGTGTCCGCTTCTGCGGAGGTTGGCTCGCAGACACGGGTTCTGAGAAATTATTGAGTTTCGGCCCTGCGGATATTTCTTCTCAGAGGCGAAGACGCCTCTATAGATATTGTTCTGCTTCTGCGCTGAGGCGAGCTTCTTTTCCACTGAAGCAAGACCGCGCCTGTGGAGTCGATTCCGCAGTAGCAGAATCGCTGTATCATGCACTCTCTTAAATGCCCAAAACATCTCATTCTCGATTCTAGAGCTGCCTAAAGGGATAATTCTTAAATATTGAGGCTAAGTTCTTCATTAGAGGTCAAATCCTTCACCTTTTGTGATTTTAGTTCATATTTTAAGGTATCGATTGAATTTGAGGGTTTATTATGAATTAGTTTACCTTGATATTGTAAGTAAGTATTGAATTATGTTAGATGATCATGTTATAGTGTTTAATTTGAATATGGAACCCCTTTTCAATTTAGGGGAAATTATAGGGTTTGTAAATTGGGCTTTTCTTTAATCATGCAATTGAATGTTCAATCGAGCTTAGGTTTTTAATTAACTTAATGATATGATTACCTAGTATGTGTTTATGCTAATTGAGTAGTAAAGTTTGTATTTTGACACCATGGGCCCGAGGTTAGTTTTGGAGGTCTTGGTTATGTTTGAAGGACTAAGTCCTTGTATTGTATAATAGCATAATATTAACGTATAATCTATGCGTGTTAGACTACGACTATTATGAAGTGCTTCGGAAGGGCAAGGCTATCGCTGAGGGTTGATTATTCGTGGCGTCTTCTCGATCTTGAGGTAGGCTACATTTTATTCTTATTAGACTTCTACAGAAGTACGTAATTAGTTATAAATGTTGAGAGGTATTGGGCATATTTGTGGGTCTCGCCGAAGCGGTTGTGATGAACGTTTGGGTGGGTACCAGTGTTCAACTGTGATGATGAGTGATTTATGGAATCAACCTTAAGCTAATTTCAAATGCTGTTGATTGGGCTTGTCGTCGTTATGTGGGCTTGTCGTCGTTATGTGGGCTTGTCGTCGTTATGTGGGCTTGTCACCATATTTGCCATTGTTGTGTTTATTCATCACTCATTCTTTTGATATGATATCCTGATTGTACTTAGATTACGTGTTATTGATTTCCTGAAAGTATGTGATATTCATCTCTTATATACTTGGTTGCTTCTCATTACAACTGATTTCTTGCCTTGTATTGTCATTTTCATTCATACACTCATGGTTCTGATGATATTGATATGAGAGTGGTGTGAAAATGTTGTGGGTCCAAGAGACCGGGAAGGTAATAACACTTATGAGATTATTAGCAACATTGAGATGATGATGATAATAGGGGGAACGATTTGCACGCCTGCATCAATTATTTCAGCCAAGAGCTGGGCTCCGTTAAGAAATTCCGAGGAGTATATGGACTTTGCTGATCCCCCATGAATGTGCAGTTCATAGAATTTGAACGCCTGTATACTGGAGATAAATGGTACATGACATATCCATTGCATACATATCATATATATATTACTTCATTGATTATCTTTTTATAAATTAAGTGTTGGACTAGTTATTGATGACTTGGATAAATTCTTGGATAAAGAAGGATTGTTTATTGATCATTGATACTTGCGATAATGTCATTGAACTCATCTAAAAGTGGGGCAACTTATATGATTATGAAACCTTATATGAATAAGTGAATTGTTGATTTAGTGAATTACTAGTGGACGATGTGACTTATTTGGGATATTGAACTACTTAGTCTAGGATTATTTGGTGACAACTTGATATTTATCTCTAATTACATATCTTCCATCGTTGTCGGCCTATGATGCCTGCGGGAGTACGTTGTGTACTTATACTACAGTTGTTGCATTCTTTTGGATGCAGATACAACTCCTTCTACCAGTTTCAGACCTCGAGTTTGAGTTCGAGCCGGTTGATTATCAGTATTCAGGGTGAGGTTACTACCTTCCAGCATGCCTTGGATGCTTCTATCTCTTTCCTTGTCTTTTATTTTAATTCCAAGAGACATGTTCAGAAAGTTGCTATAATTAGCTTATGTTATCCTTATTTCAGACTTGTACTCAGTTT
The DNA here is from genome assembly GCA_034509755.1 of Anisodus tanguticus. NCBI lineage: Eukaryota > Viridiplantae > Streptophyta > Magnoliopsida > Solanales > Solanaceae > Anisodus > Anisodus tanguticus. The sequence goes on from CM067541.1 coordinate 32,565,245, forward strand.
ACAGCTCTTGTATTGTTGACTAGATTATTGGAGTTGTACTGATGATTCTCAGACATATCTTTCCGCATTTTATATTATGATCAGACATATTATTTTAGTATGTTGTTAATTCCACATTTTTTCTTATATTATATTAATTATTTAGGAGTGGTTCGTCCACCGGTGGGAAAAATATAGGTGTCACCACGATTTCTAAAAAGGGTCCTGACATGGAACCTTGAGCATGATTGATCTAAGTAAGCTCCTGGAATGAGAACGTGAGGCTTGGACCGTAACCACGCTTAAGAACCTGTATAGATATAAAAAGTTGGTTGCGGGATTTTTTATTTTGTTCAACCATTATTTAGTATTGGGAGCTCAGATTAAGGTGATTTTGACCAAGAAATTAGATTATACATTAGGGTAAGTGATCTCATAAAAGGATTAACCTCACCCATAAGCAACTATGAGCTCACTTCTATACGAGGCTAAGCTTGAACCTGATGAAAACAATCATTCCATTCTCAACTTCACCTTCTTTCTTGTCTTCGTAACAAATCATATTAGGCTTGCGAGTATTTTTTTGTCCAGAACTATGACCACACTTTTCCTATAGACAAAATACCTGTTGGAAATTTACTAATGTAGAATTAAGTTTATCCCATTATTTATGACTCGAACAATTGGGGCCCCCTACGTCAGAAACGTCGTTTCCACACGTAGTGCCAAGTATCGTAAATTTCATTAGTGAAAGAGATATTGGTACATATGTAATACGTTTGAGACATAGAATGATGGACAGTTATTGGCCAAATGACAAGTATTCCACGTTAGTAAACGAAGGAAGAAGTGTAAGATGAAACGAGTCCGAAATCACCGCGGAGCCGAGGCGCCGCGGCACTAATTGGGTGATCTGTCACTAGAGCCGCGGCGGGAATTAACAGAGCCGCGGCGCTTCGGAGGAAGAATACTGCGATGGGAAGATGGAAAATTCTGACTTTTGTGCTGGTTTTGGAGCATTGAATCTCCATTATTTGGAACATGAATTCAACTATTATTTGGTTGAATGTAACCCCTCAATAAGTGTCATTACATGGCTATTGAAGGCCATTAGTTGGCTAGTTGAGGGGTCATCTCCTTACACTATAAATTGAGGCTCTTGGCTCAATTGTTCAACACTTAGAAATACTCACAGAATTTTTCTGAAATCTTCTTCTTCCTCTCTAGCAAGTTTACTATACTCAAAGTTCTTCAAGAGTAACACTTGAGTTTCCTTTGCTCATTTATTAAGTTGCTATTGTATCTTGGGAGACAATTGCCCGACAACGTAAGAGGATATATACGGGGCAATCTTGTCTTAAAGACAAAATGCCATCACTCGACTCAGCAAATCACAAGGAGTTTGTAACGTTGTTAATTCTAGTTTGTTGTAATATTTAGTTTATCCTTTCTAGCAATTTGTAATATTTACTTACCTCCCGTTTTCTGCAATTGTTGTAACCCACAAGTTTAAGACAAGATTTGTTGTAAGGCTTAGAATGATGACTGGAAGAGAACAACTAGCTTCTAAATCTGCTGCTGCTACTCAAGGCAACCCCTCTGCCTTCCCCACTGCTGCTCAAGGCACACCTAATGCCTTCACCACTCAAGGTTCATCCAACGCCTTTCCTGTTGCTCAAGGGAACGTTACAGTTCCTCCACCCTCCGGGTTCCATCATAAACGCCCACAAAAATTCATGAGCTCCAACTTCAAGAGATGGCAGCAGAAGATGTTATTTTATCTGACTGTTATGAGAATGACTCATTTCCTAACAGAAGATCCTCCATAAGCTGGAGATAAAGTGGACCCTCAACCTAATGAAATGGCTGGAGGGGGCCAAGGTATCCATGTCATTAATGGCATGAAGATGGTTCTTGATACATGGAGTCATAGTAAGACTTCATGTGTAAGAACTATATTTTGAACTGTCTGTCAGACCCACTCTACACGGTGTATTACGCCGTAGGCACAACCAAAGAGTTATGGGAAAAGCTGCAGAAGAAGTACAACGCATAAGATGTTGGTACTAAGAAATTTATCGTTGGGAAATTCCTGAAATTTCAAATGGTGGATAGCAAAACTGTGATGTCCCAAGTCTAGGAATTCCAAATGATTCTACATCACCTGGATTTGGAAGGTATGAAACCAAATGAGCAGTTTTTGGTTGCATAACTGATTGAAAAGTTACCTCCCTCGTGGAATGAGTTTATGAGTTACTTAAAACTCAAGACAAAGGAGATGACCTTTGAAGAACTTATTATCAAACTCCAGATTCAGGAAGATAATAAGAAGGCCTTGCCTAGGGGAAAACAACCCGCTGAGGCAAAGGCAAATATTGCTGAGGCCAAAGGGAACCCAAGCAAGAAGCGCAAGTTCCAGAAAGACGGCAAGACCCAAGCGGCAGAGAAGTTGAAAGGAAACTGTCACTACTGTGGGAAACCTGGTCACATGATCAAGGACTGCCGCAAGCTCAAGACTGAGCAACAAGAGAAGTCCAAGGCCAAAGGCAAGACACAGGCTAATGTCGTCAAAGACATCCTTTTTGATGATATGATTGAGGAGTTCTCGGTGGTGGTGCTTGAAGCAAACCTTGTTGAGAATCCCATGCAATGGTGGATGGACACGAGTGCTACCAGATACATCTGTTCCAATAGAGATGCCTTCTCCACATATACACCAGTCACCGATAAGAAGCTGTGCATGGGTAACAACGCTTCCTCTGACGTGCTGGGGGTAGAAAATATGGTCCTGAAGATGACTTCTGGAATGGAGCTCACTCTGAAGGAGGTGATGCATGTCCCTGAGATTTGGAGGAATTTAATTTCAAGTCCTTTATTAGTTAATGCTGATTTTAGGCTAGTATTTGAGTCCAATAGATTTGTAATAACTAAGAATGACACTTTTGTGGGGAGAGGCTTCGTTTGTGAAGGCCTCTTCAAAGTTAACGCCATGTCTGTAATACGTGCAAGCAATAATATTGAAGCTTCTTCTTACTTGCTTGAGTCATCTAATTTATGGCATCATAGATTGGGACATGTTAACTACAAGTCCATCCAAAGGTTAGTTAAGTTGGAGTTGTTGCCGTATATCGACGTAAACCCTTAACATAAGTGTGAGGTGTGCATAGAGGCAAAACTCACAAAGCTTCCTTTTTGATCCGTCGAAAGGAATACCGCTCCTCTAGAACTTATTCACACAGATATATGTGATTTGAAGTTTGCACAAACTAGAGGGGGGAACAAGTACTTTGTGACATTCATTGATGATAGCATAACTTATTGTTACCTTTACTTGTTGAAAAGTAAAGATGAAGCCTTTGAAGCATTCCGACGTGACAAAGCGGAAGTTGAAAACCAACTAAACATGCAGATTAAATCCATTCGTAGCGATAAAGGGGGAGAATATGTAGCACCATTGAGGAATATTGTGCCAAATCGGGCATTGTTCATCAAAAGAAGGCTCCATACTCACCTCAGTCGAACGGTGTTGCAGAAGGCAAGAACCGTTTGAAGGAAATGATGAATGCCTTGCTCATCAATTTCGGTCTTCCCCAAAATATATGGGGAGAAACCGTCCTTATCGCTAATACGATTCTTAACAGAGTTCCACATAAGGGTAAGGATAAAACTCCATATGAATCATGGAAGGGAAAGAAACCCACCTATAAATATTTAAAGGTGTGGGTTGTTTGGCAAATATCTAAGTGCCCAAGCCAAAACAGGTCAAGATTGGGCCTAAATGTGTAGATTGCATTTTCATCGGATATGCAAATAAGAGTAGTGCTTATCGCTTCTTAGTGCATAAGTCAGATATTCCAGATATCCACGGGGAAACAATCATGGAATCAAGGAATGCTCAATTCTTTGAGAATACTTTTCCTTGAAAGGAAAAAGACATAACCTCTCGCAAATGAAGTTATGAACAAAGCTCTCAGGAACCAGGAGTCATTGACTGCCCAGATCTAGATGGTTCAGATCTAGTAGACTTTGAAGTGGCTGAATATCGAGAATGTAGTGTTCCAGATTCTCAGAACTTGGAGACTCCAGAGATGGAACCAAGACCTATAAAAGGGTCAGGAAGGATAAATCCTTCGGTCCTAGCTTTATAACTTATATGGTTGATGACGAACCAAGGACAATTGCTGAAGAATTGTCAACTCCAGAGGCACCACTATGGAAAGAAGCTATTGAGAGTGAAATAGACTCCACCCTGCATAACCATACTTAGGAGTTGGTTGATCTTCCTCCGGGAAACAAATTGTTGGATTGTAAGTGGATACTCAAACGGAAGTATAAGGCAGATGGGTCTATAGATAAGTACTAGGCCAGATTGGTAGTCAAGGGCTATCGGCAGAAGGAAGGCCTTGACTATTTTGATAAATACTCCCCGGTGTCTAGGATGACGTCCATACGAGTATTCATTGCGATCGCAGCATTGCGTGACCTTGAGATACATCAAATGGATGTTAAGACAGCTTCCTAAATGGTGATTTGGAAGAAGAAATCTATATGGAACAACCTGAGGGGTATGTGGTTCTAGGGCAAGAGAAGAAAGTCTGTCGACTTGTTAAATCTCTGTATGGGCTGAATCAAGCCCCGAAAGAATGGCACGAAAAATTTGATAGTACTATACTATCGAAGGGTTTCTCCATTAATGAATGTGATAAATGTGTCTACACGAAAGGTAACTCTGACTCGTTCTTCATGATATGCATGTACGTAGACGACATGTTAATCACAGGGAGCAGTCCTAGCTTGATCCTAGAGACTAAGAACATGTTGAACCAATGCTTCGATATGAAGGATATGGGTATGACAGATGTCATCTTAAGGATAAAGATCTCTAAGACATCTGACGGACTGGTCTTATCTCAGTCTCACTACATCGAGGATGTGTTTAGAAAATTTGAGATGTTTGACAGTTTGCCTACGAAGTCACCACTGGATAGAAATCAAAAGCTTGATAAAAATTGTGGTGCACCCGTATGCCAGGAGCAATATGCATAGGTGATTGGAAGTTTGATGTACATAACAAACTGTACCCAACCTAATATTGCTTATGCAGTCAACAAGTTGGCTAGGTTTACCCGTAATCTGAGTAATGATCATTGGAAGGCATTGAATCGGGGACTACGATACCTGAAATACACGCTAACTTATGAGTTACATTATTCGAGATATCCAGCTATATTAGAGGGGTACAGTTATGCAAACTGGATATCTGATATAGAGAACACCAAGTCCACCAGTGTGTATATATTTACAATTGGTGGTGGGGCTGTGTTTTGGAAATTATCTAAGTAAACTTGCATCGCCCAATCCATGATAGAATTGGAGTTTATCGCTTTAGACAAAGAAGGAGAAACAACTGAGTGGCTTCATGACTTCTTAGAGGATGTCCCTTATTGGGACAAACTCGTACCTTCTGTAATAATCCACTGCGATAGTCAGTTGGCTGTAGGAAGGGTACGCAATTCTATGTACAACGGCAAGTCTCATCATATTCGATGGATACATAAGACTGTTAGGCAGCTGATCACCACGGGTATAATACCCATTGATTACATAAAATCAAAGGATAACATAGCGGACCCACTGATAAAAGGCTTACCCAAATATCAGATGTTCTGCCTGTCTAGGGGATTGGGCTTAAAACCCAAGCTATAAGGACCAATACGGTGGTAACCCAACCTTACTGACTGGAGATCCCAATAATTAGGTTCAATGGAAAAACTAAGCTGTAAAGGTTCAGTTGGGCGCTTCTGTGGAAGCATGAGCACTTCAGATAGTGATTTCTGTAAAGAAACACCAAATCCAAAGTCGTTCCCAGGGTAGACGTTAAGTGCTATCTGTAGTGTGGGTAATTGTTAAGTTTCCAAAACCTTTAATGATCCTCAACGGTTGAGGTTAGGTTTGGGGAAAATTTTAATGGTTCCTAACACTTATAAAGTGGGGTATAGCAGGATACCTTGTAGGAGACCACCTATTTAAGTGCGAGGACAGACCGCCTCAAATGAACACACTTAAGAATCCAAGAAGTGTCCACGGCCACAACAGATAAAACATTACGAAGAACAAAGTAAGGAAAGTTGTTGTATTGGTACCGTTGACTTGGATTACACTAAACACTGACGGTTTAAGACATCACGTTCACCGTGCAGTAACTAAGTCCGATGGTATTCAACTATGGAAGGTTCAAAGTAGAAGATACCTATCCATATGCAACATCTATTCGCTAAAAGATTGCTGGAAATAGGCACCTAGTGAGTGTGCCAAAATCTCTTTCAAGAGGGGATTATTGGAATTTTACTAATGTGGAATTAAGTTTATCCCATTATTTATGACTCGAACAATTGGGGCCCCGCACGTCAAAAATGTCATTTCTATACATGTGTACACGTAGTGCCAAATATCGTAAATTTCATTAGTGAAAGAGATATTGGTACATATGTAATACGTTTGAGACATAGAATGATGGACGATTATTGACCAAATGACAAGTATTCCACGTTGGTAAATGAAGGAAGAAGTGTAGGATGAAACGAGTCGAAAATCACCGCGGAGCTGCGACGCTAATTGGGTGATCAGTCACTAGAGCCACGATGCTAATTCACAGAGCCGCGTCACTTTGGAGGCAGAATGCTGCGATGGGAAGATGGAAAGTTCTGACTTTTGTGTTGGTTTTGGAGCATTGAATCTCCATTATATGGCACATGAATTCAACCATTATTTGGCTGAATGTAACCCCTCAATAAATGTCATTACATGGCTATTGAAGGCCATTAGTTGGCTAGTTGAGGGGTCATCTCCTTACACTATAAATTGAGGCCTTTAGCTCAATTGTTCAACACTTAGAAATACTCAGAGAAATTTCCTGAAATCTTCTTCTTCCTCTCTAGCAAGTTTACTATACTCAAAGTTCTTCAAGAGTAACACTTGAGTTTCCTTTGCTCATTTGTTAAGTTGCTGTTGTATCTTGAAAGACTATTGCCCGACAACATCAGAGGATATATACAGGGAAATCTTGTCTTAAAGATAGAGTGCCATCACTCGACTCAACAAATCACAAGGAGTTTGTAACGTTCTTGATTCCAGTTTGTTGTAATATTTAGTTTATCCTTTGTAGAAATTTGTAATATTTACTTACTTCCCATTTTCTGCAATTGTTGTAACCCACAATACCACCATAAGACACTCCCCTATTGGCGCTGAAGCTATAGAAACTTGTCTTAGAATTGAAGTCCCTTTTCCTTCACATATACTATGCAAAGTATCAACATTTGGACTATCTTTCTCAAACTCATTCTATGCAAAACATAACACATATAACATCAATTGTAGGAACGAAAATACATGCTCGGTATCAGTAATTCTCATTCAATAATCACAAATTGAATAGATTTTAATAGATGAAGAAGAACATTAACAATGTATTAAATCATAATAGAGTTTCAAGTGATTCAACGGAAAACCCTAATTAAAGTAATTAGCTCATAGACATGCTATGAACTCATCAATTTAATATCCAACATAAACTTAATTTAAATAAAGAAAAGGAAAACAACTTTAACAATATATGTCTCTAATGACTCCTTGTTCTCTTGTTTCTTGTCTCAAAAGTGTCCTCTCTCTCAGAAAAATGTCTCCTCAAATATATATCATGAAAACCCCCCAAAATGGACCTTCTTGCCCTTATTAAATTTAGGTTTTTCACTGCACTGACGTCGCCGGCGCCGCGACTCAGCTATTAGAGTCCCGCGGTACCAAAGACTATTGCAATTTCTCATGGGACTGGATGAAAGTTACAATCAAATAAGGAGTCAGATTCTAATGATACAACAAATACCTACATTAAACCAAGTATATGCCATCGTCAATCAGGAAGAGATTCAGAGGATGGTAGCAGGAACTGGTAGGGTGATGTTTGAATCAGTGGAATCATCTGCCATGTTCACATCTAGAAATGGAAATTTCAGAAGTGGAAGTGGAGTTCAAAAACAGAAGAAACACTACAATTCCAATGCATATTGTGATCATTGTCATCTCAAAGGTCACTAAAGATTGGAATGTTACAAACTGATGAAGTGTGACTATTGTCACAAGACAGGACATGTGCAGGAGAGTTGCTACAAGCTAATTAGATATCCAGAAAATTTCAACAACAAAGGGAAGAAAGCCTATGCAGTCACATGAGGGACTATGTTGTGTGAGGACACTGGACAAGAAGGTGCAGTACAACATCACCATTCCATGAGTACACTTAAGCAATCATCAAAGTTTCTACAAAATGCACAACCATTCATAAGTCAGAAACACACTGCTGAAGTGATACCATACAGCTAGTTCACACCCAACCAACATCAAAAACTTCTTGACCTGTTGAACAACAGTGCAAATAATGTCAATGCCAACATGGTAGGTAAGCATATTACTGATTCAGGTGCAACTAATCATATGATTGCTGACCAGAAGTACTTACATAATAACCTGTTGACAGAAGGAACAGGAAAAGTGCAACTGCTCACAGGAGATTCAACCAGAATATCACATGTTGGGAAGTACCACTTAGGAGGAGGTGATGTCCTTAGAAGTGTCTTATGTGTTCCAACTTTCAAGTTTAACTTGTTGTCTATTTAAAAAATGACTAAGGAACTCAATTGTAGTGTTACCTTCTTCCCAACATGTTGTGTGTTTCAGGATCTCTCATCTGGGAAGGTGAGGGGGATTGGTAATGAGGAGGCAGGATTGTATATATTATCCCTGGATGCTCAGAATAAAGGTGGAGAGTTGAGTAGATACCTGACTGTAACTCAACATGTTGATGCAGTCACTTGGCATCAGAGACTATGTCATGTGCCCATGAATGTCTTGAAGAAAATAGCATGTTTCAGGAATAATACTGATTTTGTCTTGAATAACTGTGAAGTGTGTCCTTTGGCTAGACAAACTAGACTTCATTTCATTGTTAGTAATAATAGAGCATCAAAGTCATTTCAACTAATACAGATGGATGTATGGGGACCTTATAAAATTGAAACATATAATGGAGTGAGATACTTTCTAACCATTATGGATGATCACACTAGATGGACTTGGATTTTTTTGATGAGATTGAAATCCGATATTTCTACACTGATCAGGAATTTCCTTGTTGAAGTTAACACTCAATTTGGAGCTAAAATTCAGAGGGTAAGATCAGATAATAGGTCTTAGTTTTTTAATCAGAATTGTAGTGAGCTGTTTCTAAAATATGGTGTCATTCATGAAAGTTCTTGTCCATACACACCACAACAAAATGGTGTGGTAGAGAGAAAACATAGACATATTTTAGAAACTGCTAGAGCCATTAAGATTTGGGAGGATTACCAGATAAGTTCTGGGGACTGTGTAGAGAATGTAGTGTACATAATCAACAGAATCCCCTCCACTTCTATAAAGAATAGGTCTCCATTTGAAATGATGTATAATAAGGTACCACAACTTGATCACTTGAGAGTATTAGGTTGTTTGTGTTTTGCCACTATAAATAACAGACATGATAAGTTTGGTCCAAGGGCTGTAAGGTCCATATTGCTGGGGTATGGATCTGTTAAAAAGGGATACAAACTTTATGACTTGGAAAATAGAACTCTATTCATGAGCAGGGATGTGTTATTCATGGAAACAAATTTTCCTTTCAAATGAGGCATAACTGAAGATACCAATCACATCAAGACATGTGAGTTTCCTTGCTATGAAGACTTAATTTGTCAACAAAATCTTGACAATCCACCAACACATACCAGACAGGAAGAAGATGATCAACACATACAAAATAACATGCAGAATGTACATATGCCTGATGCAGTTCAATATCATGGTCCTGATCGTATAAACACAAGACCACCAGGTATTGACATGACCACATGATCATATCATGAAGTCAGAAGATCCACAAGGAGCAGCAAACCTCCTATATGGCACAAAGACTACATTACTACACATAGTTCCTCTAGTTGCATATATTCTATAACTGATAATATTGCTTATACTGGTCTATCAGCAGTATATCAGGAATTTGTGGCCAAGGTTTCTCTTGACACAGAACCACAAAATTATTCAACAACAGCAAAGGATCACAGATGGGTTGAGGCAGTAGAGGCTGAAATCAAAGCATTGGAGGACAATGGAACATGAAAGATGGTCACTCTACTAGAAGGAAAGAAGGTTATCGGATGCAAGTGGGTATACAAGATAAAGTACAAGGCAACAAGAGAAGTGGATAGATTTAAAGCCAGGTTGGTGGCAAAAGGATACAATCAAAAGGAGGGACTTGATTATCAAGAGCCTTTTTCACCAGTTGTAAAGATGACAACAATAAGGGCTGTGATTTCCATTGCAGCAACACAACACTGGACAATTCATCAGATGGATTTATACAATGCATTCCTACAAGGAGACATGTTTGAAGAAGTGTACATGAAAGTTCTAAAAGGATTTGCTGTCAAGAAAAGGAAGAGACATGTATGCAGGTTGCTGAAATCTCTCTATGGTCTAAAACAGGCATCAAGACAATGGAATATCAAGTTGACTACAACTCTTATCTCATCTGGTTTTCAGCAGAGTCATAGAGACTATTCTCTTTTCACCAAGTAGGAAAATAGTAGTATTGTAGTAGTGCTGGTGTATGTTGATGACTTATTGCTCATTGGAAATGATCCAGTACTGATTCAATCCACTAAAGAGATACTGCAGTCCACTTTCAAGATAAAGGATTTAGGGGAGCTTAGATACTTTCTTGTCATTGAGTTTGCAAGAAAGTCACAGGGCATTCTTATGCACCAGAGGAAATATGCTCTGGAGCTTATATCAGATATGGGACTTGCAGGTGCAAAGCCTGCATCTTCTCTTATGGATATAAATTAGAAGCTTACAACTTGTGAATTTGACAGACATATAGCTAATGCATTATATTCATGCCCCATATCAGGAGAAAATCCTGATTCTGGGCTATTAGATCCTAATGTTTACAAAAGATTGGTTGGAAGGCTATTATATTTGACAACTACCAGATCAGACATTGCATTTGTTGTGCATTGCCTGAGTCAATTTATGCATGCACCTAAGAAGTCACACATGGAATTTGGTCTCAGAATTGTCAGATATATCAAGCAAGCACCAGGGCTAAGAATTCTGATGTCCAGTACAAGTACTAATCAACTCAAAGTGTTTTGTGATATAGATTGGGGGGCTTTTGTTAATAGTAGACTATCAGTCACTGGCTACCTAGTGATGCATGGCTCATCACTAATCTCATGGAAGTCAAAGAAGCAGGACACTGTCTCCAAGAGCTCTGCAGAGGCAGAATACATGGCTATGGCAGCCTCAGTAGCAGAAGTGGTGTGGATCACAGGCTTCTTTCAGGATCTTGGTGTAGAGATTCAGAATCCAATATCAGTACACACATATAAAAAATATGTTATTCAAATTTCGGCCAATCCAGTGTTCCATGAAAGAACAAAGCATATTGATATTGATTGCCATTTGATTAGGGAGAAAATACAAACAGGATTGATCAACACAGTTTATTTGCCTTCTATGGACCAACCAGCTGATCTGCTTACAAAGGCCCTTGGTAGACAACAACATGATGTTTTACTTTCCAAGCTAGGAATGAAGAACATCTTCATATCCTCTAGCTTGAGGGGGGTGTTGAAACATTCAGAAAATGCACTCTAGTGCCTTGACTATTTGAGGTAGTCCAAATTGTTAAGAAGGTAGTTAGTTGGTGTAGTTAGTTACAAGATTAGTTATAAAGTTAGTTGGGGTATTAGAAGTAATTAACAAAAATATCATTAGAATATTCTAGAGAGGATGATGTGTATATATATGCATTTGTATTGATATTTTTAGAAAAATAAGAATGCAATTCTCCCAAATATTCCTCATGCATTGAGACATCAATTCTCTATTCTCTTCCACAATCACTCTCCCATTCTTTTCATTCTTCCACTCTTGTGCATTCTTCACTAATGTAGCAAGTTAACATTGTTGTAACTTGCTTCGATTCAGCAAATCAACAGAGAGTTGTAGTCTAACCGATATGAAACTACCACGCTAGAACGTGGCCTTGATCTTTGCTAGATCATCTAAAACATCTCATACTTTATCGGGGTACGAGACATGACCATGACATGAATGGATCCAATAACCCGTAATGGGTAACATGAAGGAATCGTCCTAACTGGGCGAAGCGATCATTATCCTATATTGGCATATGTAGTTTCAGGCTGTCTGAGCCTTCTCGGTAATCTGTGCAACTCCCAAAATATAAAAATGAATATAACGTCTTAGAAGCCTATGGATTTCATAAACATGATTTGTAAAAAAATATAACATGTGTAGTTTTATTAAGACATGGAAAATCATGGAGAATTCATGAGGTGAAACGATAGTAGTTCCTAAACAATTCTATTACGTGCTTGAACTCATGGAATTAATATTATGAATATTCATGGATTACAGACGGATTCGAAAATAACCATAACGGAATATCAGGAATACAATAAGAAAATTGTAACACAAACATGGTGTATCATAATACTTATAATTTAGGGTTGTTATGAACTTGAATTAATACCCAAAGTAGAGAAGTTCATGGTTTCATGGATAAAAGTGGAGTGGGGAAGAACAATGGTGTTCCCACACATGGATAGAAGCTATACATACTTGTAAATGCTCCAATCCAATTAATTATCTTACTTCTCTAACGAAAAACATCTGAACCCTAGTTTTGAATCATTGGAAAAGGATTACTTGATAATCCTATATTTTTGTTTAATAATCATGATAAGAATCATGTATTGAGCACTAGGATTGATTAGGAATTGTAAAGATGTTCTTACCTTGATGAAGGAGGTTTACAGGAGAGAAAAACACTCTTGAGAGGGTTTTCAACGAGGTTGAATGAGTTGGTGAATGATTTTTCTGACTAAGTGTTATATATAAGGATGGGCATTTTGAACCCCTTATCTCGCTAAGCGAGCTCCAAAGCGAGGTAGTCCTACCTCGCTTTGAACTAAGCTCAGCGAGCGCACTTGTTTCTAAAACATTCACTTGTTGTGCTGAGTTTCTGTTGCTTTTCACCTGCGCAACAAGGCTTATCCCTCCTCCCATTTTTTATGCCTTCAAAATATTAATACGTAGATCGCACGAAAAATGCACGAATAATAATTATCAATAATTATCCTTTTTTATGAAGGTGATTTCGAGGACAACCTACGCACCTCAATTCAGCTTCTATTCCACATTTTATATACTCGTGTTTTACTTCTAATTGGTTCAGAAAATTCTTAATTTGTTCTAAAAATGGATGTCGCAGGTTCTTCAACCACACCATCTAATTGATTGTTTTTAAGATACAACTTACCATAAGTGACAAAATTATATATTTAGTTTGTTATGAATATCAGAGGTCAAATAATAAAAAGATAATCTGGAGGTGATTAATTGAAATATTTCCTTTTTTCCTAAAGAAAGTCAATAATTTGTGAGGTGATTATTCGGAATATAATTTGTGTCATTTAGTTCGGCAACACCATTCTATTTCATCCCTAAATTTGTATAAACCCATTTCCTTTTCAACTTTAGAAGCAAACTCAGGATGAGGTCCATTGTAGTTTTCTATTGACTTAATGCTTTCTAAAACATTCACTTGTTGTGCTTAGTTTCTGTTGCTTTTCACCTGCGCAGCAAGGCTTATCCCACCTCCCAATTTTTATGCCTTCGAAATATTAATACGTAGATCGCACGAAAAATGCACGTATAATAATTATTTTTTTATGAAGGTGATTTCGAGGACAACCTACGCACCTCAATTCAGCTTCTATTCCTCATTTTATATACTCGTGTTTTACTTCTGATTGGCTTAGAAAATTCATAATTTGTTCTTAAAATGGATGTCGCGAGTTCTTAAACCACACCATCTAATTGATTGTTTTAAGATAGAACTTATAAAAACACCAACTTACCATAGGTGACAAAATTATATATTTAGTTTGTTATGAATAACAAAGGTCAAATAATAAAAAGAAAATCTGGAGGTGATTAATTGAAATATTTCCTTTTTCCTAAAAAAAGTCAATAATTTGTGAGGTGATTATTTGGAATCTAATTTTCCTCATTTAGTTCGGCAACACCATTCTATTTCATCTCTGAATTTGTATAAAACCATTTCCTTTTCAACTTTAGCCGCAAATTCAGGATGAGGTCCATTGTACTTTCCTTTTGACGTAACACTTTCTAAAACATTCACTTGTTGTGTTGAGTTTCTGTTGCTTTTCACCTGCGAAGCAAGGCTTATCCCTCCTCTCAATTTTTTTGCCTTCGAAATATTACTACGTAGATCGCACGAAAAATGCACGTATAATAATTATCTTTTTTTATGAAGGTGATTTCGAGGACAACCTACGCACCTCAATTCAGATTGTATTCCACATTTTATATACTCGTGTTTTTCTTTATAACTTGTAATTGGTTCAGAAAATTCATAATTTGTTCTTAAAATGGATGTCGCAGGTTCTTCAACCACACCATCTAATTTATTGTTTTTAAGATACAACTTATAAAAACACCAAATTACCATAGGTTAGAAATTATATATTTAGTTTGTTATGAATATCAGACGTCAAATTATAAAAGGATAATATGGAGGTGATTAATTGAATTTTTTCCTTTTTCCTAAAGAAAGTCAATAATTTGTGAGGGGTTAATTGGAATCTAATTTGTTTCGCTTAGTTCAGAAACACTATTTGAATTCATCCCTGGATTTTTATAAAACATTTCCTTTTCAAGTTTAGCAGCCAATTCAGGATGAGGTCTATTATACTTTCCTTTTGTCTTAACGCATTCTAAAACATTCAATTGATGTGCTGTGTTTCTGTTGCTTTTCACCTGCGAAGCAAAGCTTATCCCTCCTCCCAATTTTTATGCCCTCGAAATATTAATACGTAGATAGCACGTATAAAGATTATCAGTTGAAAGAAATAATCCCCTTGATTATTTTCATTAATTGAATAGGTATTTATACTAGATACAAAATAGGAGAATCCTATTCCTATTCTATTCCTAAAACCTTATTCTACCATAATTCTAACTATACAATTATGGTAATTGTATAATCCTAATTTAGGTAAATAATTACACCACAATATACATTAAATATATATATTATAAGATTGGTACAAGATACCAATCTAAATATCCCATGATTTATGGAGATATCGATTTTTTTCCTTTTTCCTAAAGAAAGTCAATAATTTGTGAGGTGATTCTTTGGAATCTAATTTGGGCCATTTTTCGCACTATTCGAATTCATCCCTATTTGTATAAAACATTTCCGTTTTCAAGTTTAGCGCCCCATTTGGGCCATTGTTTAACACACGCATTCTAAAACATTCAATTGATGGCGGTCTTCGAACGCTAAGCAAAGTTTATCCCTTGCCTCCCAATCTTCAAAAAGGACGCCGATAGACCCTTTGTAAAGATGTATCAACAATTATAACGAAGGTGACTAGGCATACGCACCTCAAATTGACCACATTTTATATACTCTGTTTTACTTTATTTTGTGATTGGACAAAGTGAATGTCCATTTCGATATGCAACTTATAAAAACACCAAATTACCATAGGTGAGAAATTATTGAAAGAAATAATCCCCTTGATTACATTAATTGAAAGGTATATATACAAGACATGGCACTAATGTTAAATCCTTCAATATACCAATAATATGGTTGCCTTTCTAAATGGGACAATATACAGCTTTGGCCAAAAGTAAATTACGGACGTGTTGGACATGATTCGAGAGACCACATTCGCTACCCCTCGATATTCTACCTCGGCACTTGAGCGTGATAGAGTTGCCTGACGTTTTGCTGACCAGGAGACCAAGTTGTTGCCAAGGAATATACAGTAGCCAGAAGTCGACCGTCTGGTGTCGGGACAACCACCCCAATCAGCATCCGTGTAGGAGACAAGCGTAGATGTAGATGACGGATACAAGTGCAACCCATAGTCTAGTGTCCCCTGAATATACCGTATGATGCGTTTGATTGCATTCATGTGCTCAAATCTAGGATCATGCATGAATAAACACACCTGCTGAACCCCATATGTAATATCCGGTCTGGTAAAGGTAAGATACTGGAAGGCCCCTGCAAGACTGCGATAGCGGGTCGAGTCCTCGTATGGTGCACCTGTTGTGGCACTTAGCTTTGGGTTTGCATGAACTGGCGTGGAAGTGGACTTACAGGATGACATCCCAGCCCTCTCTATGATCTCAGCAGCATATTTTCGTTGAGACAAAAACAAGCCACCTGAATGACGCTTGACGGCAATCCCCAAAAAATAACTCAAAGGCCCTAAGTCTTTCATAGCAAACTCAGAACTGAGCATGGTCATGATAGACTGGCGCAAGGCATCGGAAGAGGCAGTCAAGATGATATCATCCACATACAACAGAATATAGGCCAATGACGAACCACGGCGGTAGATGAACAAGGAATTATCTGACCTGCTGTGAGTGAACCCAATAGTCGAAACAAAGTCAGCAAATCGTGTATACCAGGCCCGTGGAGACTGCTTAAGCCTATATAATGATTTCTTCAACAAACAGACATGATGAGGGCGGTTGGGATCCCTGAAACCCAACGGCTGATGCATATAGACTGTTTCCTTGAGATCACCGTGTAGGAAAGCATTCTTGACATCCAACTGATGAATTGGCCAAGTCTTTGAAAGAGCCAAGCTAAGCACAGTGCGGATGGTAGCCGGTTTAACCACCGAACTAAACGTCTCACCACAATCAATTCCAACCTACTAAGTCTTACCATCACCCACAAGTCGCGCCTTATGTCGAGCAAAGGACCCATCTGAATTTTCCTTATGAGCAAAAATCCACATAGACCTGATAACATTAATACCATATGGATGGGGCACCAACTCCCACGTCTTATTATCAATAAGAGCATTATATTCATCAGTCATAGCAATTTTCCAATTAGGGTCATTTAATGCAGACACAGGATTGCGGGGCAAGGGGGATTTAGAGACATCCGAATGTAAATTAAAATATCTTTTAGGTGTAAAAATACCCTGCTGACTACGAGTGACCGATCTATGACTCGAGGAAGAATTGAGGGAATTTTCTAGGCTCGGGACGGATCCGGCAAGCGGTGGGCTCCGCCGGCCCAAAACGGTAAATGGCCGGACTCGGACTCGGTTTGGATCGGTTCCGGGCGGGGCCCCCAATTGCTTTGGAACTGCGGTCCAGGTGGCTAGAAGAGCCGGTGTGGCGGTCTTGTGGGTCCAGCGGCGGTGGGCCCGCCGGAGGATTTTGAGTACGGGAGATGTCCGAAAAATTCCGAATAATATACGGGGATATTTGGTCATCCAAAAAATTATACGACTTAGGTTCGGGAGTATGAACTTTCATAAATGGGAATTGAGTTTCATCAAAAATGACATGGCGATTGATTATGATTTTCTTGGAGGATAAATCAAAACACTTATAACCACGATGATTTGACGGATAACCCAAAAACACACACGGGGTAGACCGAGCTCGAAGTTTGTTAATTGTGGTGGATGGAATAACGGATAACACAAGCACCCAAAAATCCGAAGATGAGAATAAGAAGGGTTCTTATTATATAGGATTTTGAGGGGGGAAGAATATGTCAGACCTTTTGAGGGAATTATGTTAAGAAGATATGTGGCCATTTGTAGAGCATGATGCCAATAATATGGAGGTACGGAGGCATGTATAAGGAGAGTTCGGACAATGTTATTTATGGAACGAATTTTGCGTTCGGCTTTCCCATTTTGTGAAGATGTATGAGGACACGAAAAATGAAAATTTATCCCATTATTAGCACAAAACTCCCGAAACTCCCTATTGTCATACTCTTTCCCATTATCACATTGAATATTTTTTATTTCTCTTTCGAATTGAGTACGAATGAACGCTCTAAATTTGATGAAGACGGAAAACACTTGTGATTTATTCGCAATTGGAAACGTCCACAAAAATTTAGAATAATCATCTAAAAAGAGAACATAATATCGATGACCCATTGAACTAAGAACAGGAGATGTCCATAAGTCACTATGAATAATTTCAAATGGCTTTGAAGTATGAGAATTGGAGTCTACAAATGGCGACTTAACAATTTTCCTAATGAACAAGATCGACAAAGTGGAGTACGACTTTGTACCCTTACAAGAAATAAATCTATTTTTATCTAAAGCGATAAAATAGAAGATCACGGATGACCCGACGAGCATGCCACATGGAAGGAGAGATGGTCGCAAGCCGACGGCAAGGTTGGACTCGATGGACGAAACCGGGCATGATAGGATACGATCCCCCTACTATCACACCTCATGAGATGACTCCCCGTCTTGAAATCCTTCACGAGAAAACCGAAAGGATCAAATTCAACGAAAACGAATTGTCATTTGTGAATTTTCGGACGTACACTAAATTTTTAATCAATTTAGGAGCATGTAAAGTATCTTTTAAGAGGAGTGGTGGATTGGGGGGAGACAACGTTTTCTGACCATACCCTAGAATTGGAATAGAACTGCCATTACCAACAATTATCCCCCGAGGGGTGCTCAAATTGGAATAAGATGAGAGAGTACCTGATTCGGAAGTCATGTGAGTAGTTGCCCCGGTATTCATGTACCAATTTGGGTCCGGTTGAGTCAACCCCAACGTGTGCATCGCGGCCTCGATATCAGTCTGAGTGGGGCCTGCTGCATGATGGGCCTGCGGTGGTCGGGGCCCAAGAACTCCTGTCCGTGCGGTGCACCGGGCCGTACCGTTGTTGTTGCTACCGCCGTTGGCGGGCCACCGGCCGCCGTGGGCCGCCAATGCTTGGGTATTGGGCTCGGGACCGGCCGGCCAGCCCACTGGCCGCTGGAAACTGCTGCTGGATGGTACGGGTTCCACTGCCATGGGCCCCACTACTGGGCCCATGGCGGTGGTGGGCCACTGTACCCTGGCTGGGACCCACCGCCTTCTTGTTAACCACAGGAACCGCCACCAGAACCGCCGCGTTTGCCCCCGCGATTTTTGTTATTATTTTTGCGATTATTCTTGCCGCCACCATTATTATGGTTTTTGCCCGAATTATTCACAAAACCTGAAGAACTAGGGGAGGACGCCACCATGACGACTGGGCTTGCTCCGGTAGGCACCTTTTTAGCCAAACCGGCTTCTTCCAACGTAAGCATGGAGCGGGCTTGATGAAAGTCGGGAAGAGGGTTGCTTTGGCGAAGGAGAGTTCCAACACCATTATAGGCCTCCGAAAGACCGGCAACCAATTGTAGAACTAGACGATTATTTGTTACTGGTGCGCCAACATTATGGAGTTGATCCGCCAACTCCTTTAGTTTCTTGCAATATGCAGAAACGTTCGGAAATTCGTCCATTCGAACGAGAGAGAATTCCTGCTCGAGTGTGACGACACGGGAATGTTGGTTGTCTTGGAATATGTCACGCAATCTATTCCATGCAGCCATTGCCGTGGTATCCGGCTCCATAATCGTCTATAGAAAGTCAGCGAAATAGTGGCGTATATCCACCGAAGAACGGTAGCATCAAGTGTAATCCATAACTCAGGATCCTCCGCAGGAAGGGGTCTGGCGGGAGGAATGATGTGATGAAGAACTTGATAAGATATAGCGTGAATTTTAAACAACTCCGCCCACGTCGCATATTGGACGTTTTCCATCTCAAGGACAATAGGGATACTGCTCTTGATATTGGAAACCGTGAGGGCAGGGTGAAAATTGTTCTTAGACATATTGAAAGAACAAAGAAGAAAGGGAAATTTAAGAGAGGTGTTTGTGAGAGCGGAAGACAAATTTTGGAAGAGAAACCCGATGAGGGGGGGGGGGTCTAGGCCAAAAGGAGGCAAAAGGTTGAGAGAAAAAAAATTTGTTTAGACCTAGTCTCTTGATACCATGAAAGAAATAATCCCCTTGATTATTTTCATTAATTGAATAGGTATTTATACAAGATACAAAATAGGAGAATCCTATTCCTATTCTATTCCTAAAACCTTATTCTACCATAATTCTAACTATACAATTATGGTAAGTGTATAATTCTAATTTAGGTAAATAATTACACCACAATATACATTAAATATATATATACAAGATTGGTACAAGATACCAATCCAAATATCCCATGATTTCGGATATCACGTCCGTGTTGGACCACGGCTGCAAAAAGGCCGTCCTTATGGGCCATTTACTGCCCCTTTTGCTGGGCTGTCCGTTGTTCCCCATTTGGGCCATTGTTTAACATCAATAATTATATTTTTTATGAAGGTGATTTCGAGGACAACCTACGCACCTCAATTCAGATTGTATTCCACATTTTATATACTCGTGTTTTTCTTTATAATTTGTGATTGGCTTAGAAAATTCATAATTTGTTCTTAAAATAGATGTCGCGAGTTCTTAAACCACACCATCTAATTGATTGTTTTTAAGATAGAACTTATAAAAACACCAACTTACCATAGGTGACAAAATTATATATTTAGTTTGTTATGAATATCGACGTCAAATTTTAAAAGGATAATATGGAGGTGATTAATTGAATTTTTTCCTTTTTCCTAAAAAAGTCAATAATTTGTGAGGTGATTATTTGGAATCTAATTTGTTTCATTTAGTTCGGCAACACTATTCTAATTCATCCTGTATTTGTATAAAACATTTCCTTTTCAAGTTTAGCCGCAAATTCGGGATGAGGTCCATTATACTTTCCTTTTGACTTAACGCATTCTAAAACATTCACTTGATTGTGTTGAGTTTCAGTTGCTTTTCACCGCGAAGCAAAGCAAAGCTTATCCCTCCTCCCAATTTTTATGCCCTCGAAATATTAATACGTAGATAGCACGTATAAAGATTATCAATAATTATCTTTTTTATGAAGGTGATTTCTAGGACAACCTACGCACCTCAATTCAGATTGTATTCCACATTTTATATACTCGTGTTTTTCTTTATAACTTGTAATTGGTTCAGAAAATTCATAATTTGTTCTTAAAATGGATGTCGCAGGTTCTTCAACCACACCATCTAATTTATTGTTTTTAAGATACAACTTATAAAAACACCAAATTACCATAGGTGAGAAATTATATATTTAGTTTGTTATGAATATCAGACGTCAAATTATAAAAGGATAATATGGAGGTGATTAATTGAATTTTTTCCTTTTTCCTAAAGAAAGTCAATAATTTGTGACGTGATTATTTGGAATCTAATTTGTTTCGCTTAGTTCAGAAACACTATTCGAATTCATCCCTGTATTTGTATAAAACATTTCCTTTTCAAGTTTAGCAGCCAATTCAGGATGAGGTCCATTATACTTTCCTTTTGACTTAACGCATTCTAAAACATTCAATTGATGTGCTTTGAGTTTCGCTTGCTTTTCACTGCGAAGCAAAGCTTATCCCTCCTCCCAATTTTTATGCCCTCGAAATATTAATACGTAGATAGCACGTATAAAGATTATCAATAATTATCTTTTTTATGAAGGTGATTTCTAGGACAACCTACGCACCTCAATTCAGATTGTATTCCACATTTTATATACTCGTGTTTTTCTTTATAACTTGTAATTGGTTCAGAAAATTCATAATTTGTTCTTAAAATGGATGTCGCAGGTTCTTCAACCACACCATCTAATTTATTGTTTTTAAGATACAACTTATAAAAACACCAAATTACCATAGGTGAGAAATTATATATTTAGTTTGTTATGAATATCGACGTCAAATTATAAAAGGATAATATGGAGATGATTAATTGAATTTTTTCCTTTTTCCTAAAGAAAGTCAATAATTTGTGACGTGATTATTTGGAATCTAATTTGTTTCGCTTAGTTCAGAAACACTATTCGAATTCATCCCTGTATTTGTATAAAACATTTCCTTTTCAAGTTTAGCAGCCAATTCAGGATGAGGTCCATTATACTTTCCTTTTGACTTAACGCATTCTAAAACATTCAATTGATGTGCTTGAGTTTCGTTGCTTTTCACCTGCGAAGCAAAGCTTATCCCTCCTCCCAATTTTTATGCCCTCGAAATATTAATACGTAGATAGCACGTATAAAGATTATCAATAATTATCTTTTTTATGAAGGTGATTTCTAGGACAACCTACGCACCTCAATTCAGATTGTATTCCACATTTTATATACTCGTGTTTTTCTTTATAACTTGTAATTGGTTCGAAAATTCATAATTTGTTCTTAAAATGGATGTCGCAGTTCTTCAACCACACCATCTAATTTATTGTTTTTTTAGATACAACTTATAAAAACACCAAATTACCATAGGTGAGAAATTATATATTTAGTTTGTTATGAATATCAGACGTCAAATTATAAAAGGATAATATGGAGGTGATTAATTGAATTTTTTCCTTTTTCCTAAAGAAAGTCAATAATTTGTGACGTGATTATTTGGAATCTAATTTGTTTCGCTTAGTTCAGAAACACTATTCGAATTCATCCCTGTATTTGTATAAAACATTTCCTTTTCAAGTTTAGCAGCCAATTCAGGATGAGGTCCATTATACTTTCCTTTTGACTTAACGCATTCTAAAACATTCAATTGATGTGCTTGAGTTTCAGCTTGCTTTTCACCTGCGAAGCAAAGCTTATCCCTCCTCCCAATTTTTATGCCCTCGAAATATTAATACGTAGATAGCACGTATAAAGATTATCAATAATTATCTTTTTTATGAAGGTGATTTCTAGGACAACCTACGCACCTCAATTCAGATTGTATTCCACATTTTATATACTGTTTTTCTTTATAACTTGTAATTGGTTCAAAAATTCATAATTTGTTCTTAAAATGGATGTCGCAGTTCTTCAACCACACCATCTAATTTATTGTTTTTAAGATACAACTTATAAAAACACCAAATTACCATAGGTGAGAAATTATATATTTAGTTTGTTATGAATATCAGACGTCAAATTATAAAAGGATAATATGGAGGTGATTAATTGAATTTTTTCCTTTTTCCTAAAGAAAGTCAATAATTTGTGAGGTGATTATTTGGAATCTAATTTGTTTCGCTTAGTTCAGAAACACTATTCGAATTCATCCCTGTATTTGTATAAAACATTTCCTTTTCAAGTTTAGCAAACAATTCGGATGAGGTCCATTATACTTTCCTTTTGACTTAACGCATTCTAAAACATTCAATTGATGTGCTGAGTTTCAGTTGCTTTTCACCTGCGAAGCAAAGCTTATCCCTCCTCCCAATTTTTATGCCCTCGAAATATTAATACGTAGATAGCACGTATAAAGATTATCAATAATTATCTTTTTTATGAAGGTGATTTCTAGGACAACCTACGCACCTCAATTCGATTGTATTCCACATTTTATATACTCGTGTTTTTCTTTATAACTTGTAATTGGTTCAGAAAATTCATAATTTGTTCTTAAAATGGATGTCGCAGTTCTTCAACCACACCATCTAATTTATTGTTTTTAAGATACAACTTATAAAAACACCAAATTACCATAGGTGAGAAATTATATATTTAGTTTGTTATGAATATCGACGTCAAATTATAAAAGGATAATATGGAGATGATTAATTGAATTTTTTCCTTTTTCCTAAAGAAAGTCAATAATTTGTGACGTGATTATTTGGAATCTAATTTGTTTCGCTTAGTTCAGAAACACTATTCGAATTCATCCCTGTATTTGTATAAAACATTTCCTTTTCAAGTTTAGCAGCCAATTCAGGATGAGGTCCATTATACTTTCCTTTTGACTTAACGCATTCTAAAACATTCAATTGATGTGCTTTGAGTTTCAGTTTGCTTTTCACCTACGCGAAGCAAAGCTTATCCCTCCTCCCAATTTTTATGCCCTCGAAATATTAATACGTAGATAGCACGTATAAAGATTATCAATAATTATCTTTTTTATGAAGGTGATTTCTAGGACAACCTACGCACCTCAATTCAGATTGTATTCCACATTTTATATACTCGTGTTTTTCTTTATAACTTGTAATTGGTTCAGAAAATTCATAATTTGTTCTTAAAATGGATGTCGCAGTTTCTTCAACCACACCATCTAATTTATTGTTTTTAAGATACAACTTATAAAAACACCAAATTACCATAGGTGAGAAATTATATATTTAGTTTGTTATGAATATCGACGTCAAATTATAAAAGGATAATATGGAGATGATTAATTGAATTTTTTCCTTTTTCCTAAAGAAAGTCAATAATTTGTGAGGTGATTATTTGGAATCTAATTTGTTTCGCTTAGTTCGAAACACTATTCGAATTCATCCCCGTATTTGTATAAAACATTTCCTTTTCAAGTTTAGCACCAATTCAGGATGAGGTCCATTATACTTTCCTTTTGACTTAACGCATTCTAAAACATTCAATTGATGTGCCGAGTTTCGCTTGCTTTTCACCTGCGAAGCAAAGCTTATCCCTCCTCCCAATTTTTATGCCCTCGAAATATTAATACGTAGATAGCACGTATAAAGATTATCAATAATTATCTTTTTTATGAAGGTGATTTCTAGGACAACCTACGCACCTCAATTCGATTGTATTCCACATTTTATATACTCGTGTTTTTCTTTATAACTTGTAATTGGTTCAAAAATTCATAATTTGTTCTTAAAATGGATGTCGCAGTTCTTCAACCACACCATCTAATTTATTGTTTTTAAGATACAACTTATAAAAACACCAAATTACCATAGGTGAGAAATTATATATTTAGTTTGTTATGAATATCGTACGTCAAATTATAAAAGGATAATATGGAGATGATTAATTGAATTTTTTCCTTTTTCCTAAAGAAAGTCAATAATTTGTGAGGTGATTATTTGGAATCTAATTTGTTTCGCTTAGTTCAGAAACACTATTCGAATTCATCCCTGTATTTGTATAAAACATTTCCTTTTCAAGTTTAGCAGCCAATTCAGGATGAGGTCCATTATACTTTCCTTTTGACTTAACGCATTCTAAAACATTCAATTGATGTGCTTGAGTTTCAGCTTGCTTTTCACCGCGAAGCAAAGCTTATCCCTCCTCCCAATTTTTATGCCCTCGAAATATTAATACGTAGATAGCACGTATAAAGATTATCAATAATTATCTTTTTTATGAAGGTGATTTCTAGGACAACCTACGCACCTCAATTCAGATTGTATTCCACATTTTATATACTCGTGTTTTTCTTTATAACTTGTAATTGGTTCGAAAATTCATAATTTGTTCTTAAAATGGATGTCGCAGTTTCTTCACCACACCATCTAATTTATTGTTTTTAAGATACAACTTATAAAAACACCAAATTACCATAGGTGAGAAATTATATATTTAGTTTGTTATGAATATCGACGTCAAATTATAAAAGGATAATATGGAGATGATTAATTGAATTTTTTCCTTTTTCCTAAAGAAAGTCAATAATTTGTGACGTGATTATTTGGAATCTAATTTGTTTCGCTTAGTTCGAAACACTATTCGAATTCATCCCCGTATTTGTATAAAACATTTCCTTTTCAAGTTTAGCACCAATTCGGGATGAGGTCCATTATACTTTCCTTTTGACTTAACGCATTCTAAAACATTCAATTGATGTGCTTGAGTTTCGCTTGCTTTTCACCTGCGAAGCAAAGCTTATCCCTCCTCCCAATTTTTATGCCCTCGAAATATTAATACGTAGATAGCACGTATAAAGATTATCAATAATTATCTTTTTTATGAAGGTGATTTCTAGGACAACCTACGCCTCCTCAATTCAGATTGTATTCCACATTTTATATACTCGTGTTTTTCTTTATAACTTGTAATTGGTTCGAAAATTCATAATTTGTTCTTAAAATGGATGTCGCAGTTTCTTCAACCACACCATCTAATTTATTGTTTTTAAGATACAACTTATAAAAACACCAAATTACCATAGGTGAGAAATTATATATTTAGTTTGTTATGTATATCGTACGTCAAATTTTAAAAGGATAATATGGAGGTGATTAATTGAATTTTTTCCTTTTTCCTAAAGAAAGTCAATAATTTGTGAGGTGATTATTTGGAATCTAATTTGTTTCGCTTAGTTCGTAAACACTATTCGAATTCATCCCCGTATTTGTATAAAACATTTCCTTTTCAAGTTTAGCGACCAATTCGGGATGAGGTCCATTATACTTTCCTTTTGACTTAACGCATTCTAAAACATTCAATTGATGTGCTGAGTTTCAGTTGCTTTTCACCTGCGAAGCAAAGCTTATCCCTCCTCCCAATTTTTATGCCCTCGAAATATTAATACGTAGATAGCACGTATAAAGATTATCAATAATTATCTTTTTTATGAAGGTGATTTCTAGGACAACCTACGCACCTCAATTCGATTGTATTCCACATTTTATATACTCGTGTTTTTCTTTATAACTTGTAATTGGTTCGAGAAAATTCATAATTTGTTCTTAAAATGGATGTCGCAGTTCTTCAACCACACCATCTAATTTATTGTTTTTAAGATACAACTTATAAAAACACCAAATTACCATAGGTGAGAAATTATATATTTAGTTTGTTATGAATATCAGACGTCAAATTATAAAAGGATAATATGGAGATGATTAATTGAATTTTTTCCTTTTTCCTAAAGAAAGTCAATAATTTGTGAGGTGATTATTTGGAATCTAATTTGTTTCGCTTAGTTCAGAAACACTATTCGAATTCATCCCTGTATTTGTATAAAACATTTCCTTTTCAAGTTTAGCAAACCAATTCGGGATGAGGTCCATTATACTTTCCTTTTGACTTAACGCATTCTAAAACATTCAATTGATGTGCTTTGAGTTTCGATTGCTTTTCACCTGCGAAGCAAAGCTTATCCCTCCTCCCAATTTTTATGCCCTCGAAATATTAATACGTAGATAGCACGTATAAAGATTATCAATAATTATCTTTTTTATGAAGGTGATTTCTAGGACAACCTACGCACCTCAATTCAGATTGTATTCCACATTTTATATACTCGTGTTTTTCTTTATAACTTGTAATTGGTTCGAGAAAATTCATAATTTGTTCTTAAAATGGATGTCGCAGTTCTTCAACCACACCATCTAATTTATTGTTTTTAAGATACAACTTATAAAAACACCAAATTACCATAGGTGAGAAATTATATATTTAGTTTGTTATGAATATCAGACGTCAAATTATAAAAGGATAATATGGAGATGATTAATTGAATTTTTTCCTTTTTCCTAAAGAAAGTCAATAATTTGTGACGTGATTATTTGGAATCTAATTTGTTTCGCTTAGTTCAGAAACACTATTCGAATTCATCCCTGTATTTGTATAAAACATTTCCTTTTCAAGTTTAGCAACCAATTCAGATGAGGTCCATTATACTTTCCTTTTGACTTAACGCATTCTAAAACATTCAATTGATGTGCTTTGAGTTTCAGCTGCTTTTCACCGCGAAGCAAAGCTTATCCCTCCTCCCAATTTTTATGCCCTCGAAATATTAATACGTAGATAGCACGTATAAAGATTATCAATAATTATCTTTTTTATGAAGGTGATTTCTAGGACAACCTACGCACCTCAATTCAGATTGTATTCCACATTTTATATACTCGTGTTTTTCTTTATAACTTGTAATTGGTTCAGAAAATTCATAATTTGTTCTTAAAATGGATGTCGCAGTTCTTCAACCACACCATCTAATTTATTGTTTTTAAGATACAACTTATAAAAACACCAAATTACCATAGGTGAGAAATTATATATTTAGTTTGTTATGAATATCAGACGTCAAATTATAAAAGGATAATATGGAGATGATTAATTGAATTTTTTCCTTTTTCCTAAAGAAAGTCAATAATTTGTGACGTGATTATTTGGAATCTAATTTGTTTCGCTTAGTTCAGAAACACTATTCGAATTCATCCCTGTGTTTGTATAAAACATTTCCTTTTCAAGTTTAGCAGCCAATTCAGGATGAGGTCCATTATACTTTCCTTTTGACTTAACGCATTCTAAAACATTCAATTGATGTGCTGAGTTTCAGTTGCTTTTCACCTGCGAAGCAAAGCTTATCCCTCCTCCCAATTTTTATGCCCTCGAAATATTAATACGTAGATAGCACGTATAAAGATTATCAATAATTATCTTTTTTATGAAGGTGATTTCTAGGACAACCTACGCACCTCAATTCAGATTGTATTCCACATTTTATATACTCGTGTTTTTCTTTATAACTTGTAATTGGTTCAGAAAATTCATAATTTGTTCTTAAAATGGATGTCGCAGGTTCTTCAACCACACCATCTAATTTATTGTTTTTAAGATACAACTTATAAAAACACCAAATTACCATAGGTGAGAA
This sequence comes from Anisodus tanguticus, assembly GCA_034509755.1. NCBI lineage: Eukaryota > Viridiplantae > Streptophyta > Magnoliopsida > Solanales > Solanaceae > Anisodus > Anisodus tanguticus. The sequence goes on from CM067541.1 coordinate 32,593,734, forward strand.
ATTATATATTTAGTTTGTTATGAATATCAGACGTCAAATTATAAAAGGATAATATGGAGATGATTAATTGAATTTTTTCCTTTTTCCTAAAGAAAGTCAATAATTTGTGACGTGATTATTTGGAATCTAATTTGTTTCGCTTAGTTCAAAAACACTATTCGAATTCATCCCTGTATTTGTATAAAACATTTCCTTTTCAAGTTTAGCAGCCAATTCAGGATGAGGTCCATTATACTTTCCTTTTGACTTAACGCATTCTAAAACATTCAATTGATGTGCTGAGTTTCAGTTGCTTTTCACCTGCGAAGCAAAGCTTATCCCTCCTCCCAATTTTTATGCCCTCGAAATATTAATACGTAGATAGCACGTATAAAGATTATCAATAATTATCTTTTTTATGAAGGTGATTTCTAGGACAACCTACGCACCTCAATTCAGATTGTATTCCACATTTTATATACTCGTGTTTTTCTTTATAACTTGTAATTGGTTCCGAAAATTCATAATTTGTTCTTAAAATGGATGTCGCAGGTTCTTCAACCACACCATCTAATTTATTGTTTTTAAGATACAACTTATAAAAACACCAAATTACCATAGGTGAGAAATTATATATTTAGTTTGTTATGAATATCAGACGTCAAATTATAAAAGGATAATATGGAGATGATTAATTGAATTTTTTCCTTTTTCCTAAAGAAAGTCAATAATTTGTGACGTGATTATTTGGAATCTAATTTGTTTCGCTTAGTTCAGAAACACTATTCGAATTCATCCCTGTGTTTGTATAAAACATTTCCTTTTCAAGTTTAGCAGCCAATTCAGGATGAGGTCCATTATACTTTCCTTTTGACTTAACGCATTCTAAAACATTCAATTGATGTGCTGAGTTTCAGTTGCTTTTCACCTGCGAAGCAAAGCTTATCCCTCCTCCCAATTTTTATGCCCTCGAAATATTAATACGTAGATAGCACGTATAAAGATTATCAATAATTATCTTTTTTATGAAGGTGATTTCTAGGACAACCTACGCACCTCAATTCAGATTGTATTCCACATTTTATATACTCGTGTTTTTCTTTATAACTTGTAATTGGTTCCGAAAATTCATAATTTGTTCTTAAAATGGATGTCGCAGTTCTTCAACCACACCATCTAATTTATTGTTTTTAAGATACAACTTATAAAAACACCAAATTACCATAGGTGAGAAATTATATATTTAGTTTGTTATGAATATCAGACGTCAAATTATAAAAGGATAATATGGAGATGATTAATTGAATTTTTTCCTTTTTCCTAAAGAAAGTCAATAATTTGTGACGTGATTATTTGGAATCTAATTTGTTTCGCTTAGTTCAGAAACACTATTCGAATTCATCCCTGTATTTGTATAAAACATTTCCTTTCAAGTTTAGCAGCCAATTCAGGATGAGGTCCATTATACTTTCCTTTTGACTTAACGCATTCTAAAACATTCAATTGATGTGCTGAGTTTCAGTTGCTTTTCACCTGCGAAGCAAAGCTTATCCCTCCTCCCAATTTTTATGCCCTCGAAATATTAATACGTAGATAGCACGTATAAAGATTATCAATAATTATCTTTTTTATGAAGGTGATTTCTAGGACAACCTACGCACCTCAATTCAGATTGTATTCCACATTTTATATACTCGTGTTTTTCTTTATAACTTGTAATTGGTTTCGAAAATTCATAATTTGTTCTTAAAATGGATGTCGCAGTTTCTTCAACCACACCATCTAATTTATTGTTTTTAAGATACAACTTATAAAAACACCAAATTACCATAGGTGAGAAATTATATATTTAGTTTGTTATGAATATCAGACGTCAAATTATAAAAGGATAATATGGAGATGATTAATTGAATTTTTTCCTTTTTCCTAAAGAAAGTCAATAATTTGTGACGTGATTATTTGGAATCTAATTTGTTTCGCTTAGTTCAGAAACACTATTCGAATTCATCCCTGTATTTGTATAAAACATTTCCTTTTCAAGTTTAGCAACCAATTCGGGATGAGGTCCATTATACTTTCCTTTTGACTTAACGCATTCTAAAACATTCAATTGATGTGCTTTGAGTTTCGCTTGCTTTTCACCTGCGAAGCAAAGCTTATCCCTCCTCCCAATTTTTATGCCCTCGAAATATTAATACGTAGATAGCACGTATAAAGATTATCAATAATTATCTTTTTTATGAAGGTGATTTCTAGGACAACCTACGCACCTCAATTCGATTGTATTCCACATTTTATATACTCGTGTTTTTCTTTATAACTTGTAATTGGTTCGAAAATTCATAATTTGTTCTTAAAATGGATGTCGCAGTTCTTCAACCACACCATCTAATTTATTGTTTTTAAGATACAACTTATAAAAACACCAAATTACCATAGGTGAGAAATTATATATTTAGTTTGTTATGAATATCAGACGTCAAATTATAAAAGGATAATATGGAGATGATTAATTGAATTTTTTCCTTTTTCCTAAAGAAAGTCAATAATTTGTGACGTGATTATTTGGAATCTAATTTGTTTCGCTTAGTTCAGAAACACTATTCGAATTCATCCCTGTGTTTGTATAAAACATTTCCTTTTCAAGTTTAGCAGCCAATTCAGGATGAGGTCCATTATACTTTCCTTTTGACTTAACGCATTCTAAAACATTCAATTGATGTGCTTTGAGTTTCGCTTGCTTTTCACTGCGAAGCAAAGCTTATCCCTCCTCCCAATTTTTATGCCCTCGAAATATTAATACGTAGATAGCACGTATAAAGATTATCAATAATTATCTTTTTTATGAAGGTGATTTCTAGGACAACCTACGCACCTCAATTCAGATTGTATTCCACATTTTATATACTCGTGTTTTTCTTTATAACTTGTAATTGGTTCAGAAAATTCATAATTTGTTCTTAAAATGGATGTCGCAGTTCTTCAACCACACCATCTAATTTATTGTTTTTAAGATACAACTTATAAAAACACCAAATTACCATAGGTGAGAAATTATATATTTAGTTTGTTATGAATATCAGACGTCAAATTATAAAAGGATAATATGGAGATGATTAATTGAATTTTTTCCTTTTTCCTAAAGAAAGTCAATAATTTGTGACGTGATTATTTGGAATCTAATTTGTTTCGCTTAGTTCAGAAACACTATTCGAATTCATCCCCGTATTTGTATAAAACATTTCCTTTTCAAGTTTAGCACCAATTCGGGATGAGGTCCATTATACTTTCCTTTTGACTTAACGCATTCTAAAACATTCAATTGATGTGCTTGAGTTTCGCTTGCTTTTCACCTGCGAAGCAAAGCTTATCCCTCCTCCCAATTTTTATGCCCTCGAAATATTAATACGTAGATAGCACGTATAAAGATTATCAATAATTATCTTTTTTATGAAGGTGATTTCTAGGACAACCTACGCACCTCAATTCAGATTGTATTCCACATTTTATATACTCGTGTTTTTCTTTATAACTTGTAATTGGTTCGAAAAATTCATAATTTGTTCTTAAAATGGATGTCGCAGTTCTTCAACCACACCATCTAATTTATTGTTTTTAAGATACAACTTATAAAAACACCAAATTACCATAGGTGAGAAATTATATATTTAGTTTGTTATGAATATCAGACGTCAAATTATAAAAGGATAATATGGAGATGATTAATTGAATTTTTTCCTTTTTCCTAAAGAAAGTCAATAATTTGTGAGGTGATTATTTGGAATCTAATTTGTTTCGCTTAGTTCAGAAACACTATTCGAATTCATCCCTGTATTTGTATAAAACATTTCCTTTTCAAGTTTAGCAGCCAATTCAGGATGAGGTCCATTATACTTTCCTTTTGACTTAACGCATTCTAAAACATTCAATTGATGTGCTGAGTTTCAGTTGCTTTTCACTGCGAAGCAAAGCTTATCCCTCCTCCCAATTTTTATGCCCTCGAAATATTAATACGTAGATAGCACGTATAAAGATTATCAATAATTATCTTTTTTATGAAGGTGATTTCTAGGACAACCTACGCACCTCAATTCAGATTGTATTCCACATTTTATATACTCGTGTTTTTCTTTATAACTTGTAATTGGTTCGAAAATTCATAATTTGTTCTTAAAATGGATGTCGCAGTTCTTCAACCACACCATCTAATTTATTGTTTTTAAGATACAACTTATAAAAACACCAAATTACCATAGGTGAGAAATTATATATTTAGTTTGTTATGAATATCAGACGTCAAATTATAAAAGGATAATATGGAGATGATTAATTGAATTTTTTCCTTTTTCCTAAAGAAAGTCAATAATTTGTGACGTGATTATTTGGAATCTAATTTGTTTCGCTTAGTTCAGAAACACTATTCGAATTCATCCCTGTATTTGTATAAAACATTTCCTTTTCAAGTTTAGCAGCCAATTCAGGATGAGGTCCATTATACTTTCCTTTTGACTTAACGCATTCTAAAACATTCAATTGATGTGCTGAGTTTCAGTTGCTTTTCACCGCGAAGCAAAGCTTATCCCTCCTCCCAATTTTTATGCCCTCGAAATATTAATACGTAGATAGCACGTATAAAGATTATCAATAATTATCTTTTTTATGAAGGTGATTTCTAGGACAACCTACGCACCTCAATTCAGATTGTATTCCACATTTTATATACTCGTGTTTTTCTTTATAACTTGTAATTGGTTCGAAAAATTCATAATTTGTTCTTAAAATGGATGTCGCAGTTCTTCAACCACACCATCTAATTTATTGTTTTTAAGATACAACTTATAAAAACACCAAATTACCATAGGTGAGAAATTATATATTTAGTTTGTTATGAATATCAGACGTCAAATTATAAAAGGATAATATGGAGATGATTAATTGAATTTTTTCCTTTTTCCTAAAGAAAGTCAATAATTTGTGACGTGATTATTTGGAATCTAATTTGTTTCGCTTAGTTCAGAAACACTATTCGAATTCATCCCCGTATTTGTATAAAACATTTCCTTTTCAAGTTTAGCACCAATTCGGGATGAGGTCCATTATACTTTCCTTTTGACTTAACGCATTCTAAAACATTCAATTGATGTGCCGAGTTTCAGATTGCTTTTCACCTGCGAAGCAAAGCTTATCCCTCCTCCCAATTTTTATGCCCTCGAAATATTAATACGTAGATAGCACGTATAAAGATTATCAATAATTATCTTTTTTATGAAGGTGATTTCTAGGACAACCTACGCACCTCAATTCAGATTGTATTCCACATTTTATATACTCGTGTTTTTCTTTATAACTTGTAATTGGTTCAGAAAATTCATAATTTGTTCTTAAAATGGATGTCGCAGTTCTTCAACCACACCATCTAATTTATTGTTTTTAAGATACAACTTATAAAAACACCAAATTACCATAGGTGAGAAATTATATATTTAGTTTGTTATGAATATCAGACGTCAAATTATAAAAGGATAATATGGAGATGATTAATTGAATTTTTTCCTTTTTCCTAAAGAAAGTCAATAATTTGTGACGTGATTATTTGGAATCTAATTTGTTTCGCTTAGTTCAGAAACACTATTCGAATTCATCCCTGTATTTGTATAAAACATTTCCTTTTCAAGTTTAGCACCAATTCGGGATGAGGTCCATTATACTTTCCTTTTGACTTAACGCATTCTAAAACATTCAATTGATGTGCTTGAGTTTCAGTTGCTTTTCACTGCGAAGCAAAGCTTATCCCTCCTCCCAATTTTTATGCCCTCGAAATATTAATACGTAGATAGCACGTATAAAGATTATCAATAATTATCTTTTTTATGAAGGTGATTTCTAGGACAACCTACGCACCTCAATTCAGATTGTATTCCACATTTTATATACTCGTGTTTTTCTTTATAACTTGTAATTGGTTCGAAAAAATTCATAATTTGTTCTTAAAATGGATGTCGCAGGTTCTTCAACCACACCATCTAATTTATTGTTTTTAAGATACAACTTATAAAAACACCAAATTACCATAGGTGAGAAATTATATATTTAGTTTGTTATGAATATCAGACGTCAAATTATAAAAGGATAATATGGAGATGATTAATTGAATTTTTTCCTTTTTCCTAAAGAAAGTCAATAATTTGTGACGTGATTATTTGGAATCTAATTTGTTTCGCTTAGTTCAGAAACACTATTCGAATTCATCCCTGTGTTTGTATAAAACATTTCCTTTTCAAGTTTAGCAGCCAATTCAGGATGAGGTCCATTATACTTTCCTTTTGACTTAACGCATTCTAAAACATTCAATTGATGTGCTGAGTTTCAGTTGCTTTTCACCTGCGAAGCAAAGCTTATCCCTCCTCCCAATTTTTATGCCCTCGAAATATTAATACGTAGATAGCACGTATAAAGATTATCAATAATTATCTTTTTTATGAAGGTGATTTCTAGGACAACCTACGCACCTCAATTCAGATTGTATTCCACATTTTATATACTCGTGTTTTTCTTTATAACTTGTAATTGGTTCAGAAAATTCATAATTTGTTCTTAAAATGGATGTCGCAGGTTCTTCAACCACACCATCTAATTTATTGTTTTTAAGATACAACTTATAAAAACACCAAATTACCATAGGTGAGAAATTATATATTTAGTTTGTTATGAATATCAGACGTCAAATTATAAAAGGATAATATGGAGATGATTAATTGAATTTTTTCCTTTTTCCTAAAGAAAGTCAATAATTTGTGAGGTGATTATTTGGAATCTAATTTGTTTCGCTTAGTTCAGAAACACTATTCGAATTCATCCCTGTATTTGTATAAAACATTTCCTTTTCAAGTTTAGCAAACCAATTCGGGATGAGGTCCATTATACTTCCTTTTTGACTTAACGCATTCTAAAACATTCAATTGATGTGCTTTGAGTTTCAGCTTGCTTTTCACTGCGAAGCAAAGCTTATCCCTCCTCCCAATTTTTATGCCCTCGAAATATTAATACGTAGATAGCACGTATAAAGATTATCAATAATTATCTTTTTTATGAAGGTGATTTCTAGGACAACCTACGCACCTCAATTCAGATTGTATTCCACATTTTATATACTCGTGTTTTTCTTTATAACTTGTAATTGGTTCGAAAATTCATAATTTGTTCTTAAAATGGATGTCGCAGTTCTTCAACCACACCATCTAATTTATTGTTTTTAAGATACAACTTATAAAAACACCAAATTACCATAGGTGAGAAATTATATATTTAGTTTGTTATGAATATCAGACGTCAAATTATAAAAGGATAATATGGAGATGATTAATTGAATTTTTTCCTTTTTCCTAAAGAAAGTCAATAATTTGTGACGTGATTATTTGGAATCTAATTTGTTTCGCTTAGTTCAGAAACACTATTCGAATTCATCCCCGTATTTGTATAAAACATTTCCTTTTCAAGTTTAGCAACAATTCGGGATGAGGTCCATTATACTTTCCTTTTGACTTAACGCATTCTAAAACATTCAATTGATGTGCTTTGAGTTTCGAGTTGCTTTTCACTGCGAAGCAAAGCTTATCCCTCCTCCCAATTTTTATGCCCTCGAAATATTAATACGTAGATAGCACGTATAAAGATTATCAATAATTATCTTTTTTATGAAGGTGATTTCTAGGACAACCTACGCACCTCAATTCAGATTGTATTCCACATTTTATATACTCGTGTTTTTCTTTATAACTTGTAATTGGTTCGAAAATTCATAATTTGTTCTTAAAATGGATGTCGCAGTTCTTCAACCACACCATCTAATTTATTGTTTTTAAGATACAACTTATAAAAACACCAAATTACCATAGGTGAGAAATTATATATTTAGTTTGTTATGAATATCAGACGTCAAATTATAAAAGGATAATATGGAGATGATTAATTGAATTTTTTCCTTTTTCCTAAAGAAAGTCAATAATTTGTGACGTGATTATTTGGAATCTAATTTGTTTCGCTTAGTTCAGAAACACTATTCGAATTCATCCCCGTATTTGTATAAAACATTTCCTTTTCAAGTTTAGCGACCAATTCGGGATGAGGTCCATTATACTTTCCTTTTGACTTAACGCATTCTAAAACATTCAATTGATGTCTGCGAGTTTCGATTGCTTTTCACTGCGAAGCAAAGCTTATCCCTCCTCCCAATTTTTATGCCCTCGAAATATTAATACGTAGATAGCACGTATAAAGATTATCAATAATTATCTTTTTTATGAAGGTGATTTCTAGGACAACCTACGCACCTCAATTCGATTGTATTCCACATTTTATATACTCGTGTTTTTCTTTATAACTTGTAATTGGTTCGAAAAAATTCATAATTTGTTCTTAAAATGGATGTCGCAGTTCTTCAACCACACCATCTAATTTATTGTTTTTAAGATACAACTTATAAAAACACCAAATTACCATAGGTGAGAAATTATATATTTAGTTTGTTATGAATATCAGACGTCAAATTATAAAAGGATAATATGGAGATGATTAATTGAATTTTTTCCTTTTTCCTAAAGAAAGTCAATAATTTGTGACGTGATTATTTGGAATCTAATTTGTTTCGCTTAGTTCAGAAACACTATTCGAATTCATCCCTGTATTTGTATAAAACATTTCCTTTTCAAGTTTAGCAACAATTCGGGATGAGGTCCATTATACTTTCCTTTTGACTTAACGCATTCTAAAACATTCAATTGATGTGCTTTGAGTTTCAGTTGCTTTTCACCTGCGAAGCAAAGCTTATCCCTCCTCCCAATTTTTATGCCCTCGAAATATTAATACGTAGATAGCACGTATAAAGATTATCAATAATTATCTTTTTTATGAAGGTGATTTCTAGGACAACCTACGCACCTCAATTCAGATTGTATTCCACATTTTATATACTCGTGTTTTTCTTTATAACTTGTAATTGGTTCGAAAATTCATAATTTGTTCTTAAAATGGATGTCGCAGTTCTTCAACCACACCATCTAATTTATTGTTTTTAAGATACAACTTATAAAAACACCAAATTACCATAGGTGAGAAATTATATATTTAGTTTGTTATGAATATCAGACGTCAAATTATAAAAGGATAATATGGAGATGATTAATTGAATTTTTTCCTTTTTCCTAAAGAAAGTCAATAATTTGTGACGTGATTATTTGGAATCTAATTTGTTTCGCTTAGTTCAGAAACACTATTCGAATTCATACCTGTATTTGTATAAAACATTTCCTTTTCAAGTTTAGCAGCCAATTCAGGATGAGGTCCATTATACTTTCCTTTTGACTTAACGCATTCTAAAACATTCAATTGATGTGCTGAGTTTCTGTTGCTTTTCACCTGCGAAGCAAAGCTTATCCCTCCTCCCAATTTTTATGCCCTCGAAATATTAATACGTAGATAGCACGTATAAAGATTATCAATAATTATCTTTTTTATGAAGGTGATTTCTAGGACAACCTACGCACCTCAATTCAGATTGTATTCCACATTTTATATACTCGTGTTTTTCTTTATAACTTGTAATTGGTTCGAAAAAATTCATAATTTGTTCTTAAAATGGATGTCGCAGTTCTTCAACCACACCATCTAATTTATTGTTTTTAAGATACAACTTATAAAAACACCAAATTACCATAGGTGAGAAATTATATATTTAGTTTGTTATGAATATCGACGTCAAATTATAAAAGGATAATATGGAGATGATTAATTGAATTTTTTCCTTTTTCCTAAAGAAAGTCAATAATTTGTGACGTGATTATTTGGAATCTAATTTGTTTCGCTTAGTTCAGAAACACTATTCGAATTCATCCCTGTGTTTGTATAAAACATTTCCTTTTCAAGTTTAGCAGCCAATTCAGGATGAGGTCCATTATACTTTCCTTTTGACTTAACGCATTCTAAAACATTCAATTGATGTGCTGAGTTTCAGTTGCTTTTCACCTGCGAAGCAAAGCTTATCCCTCCTCCCAATTTTTATGCCCTCGAAATATTAATACGTAGATAGCACGTATAAAGATTATCAATAATTATCTTTTTTATGAAGGTGATTTCTAGGACAACCTACGCACCTCAATTCAGATTGTATTCCACATTTTATATACTCGTGTTTTTCTTTATAACTTGTAATTGGTTCCGAAAATTCATAATTTGTTCTTAAAATGGATGTCGCAGGTTCTTCAACCACACCATATAATTTATTGTTTTTAAGATACAACTTATAAAAACACCAAATTACCATAGGTGAGAAATTATATATTTAGTTTGTTATGTATATCAGACGTCAAATTTTAAAAGGATAATATGGAGGTGATTAATTGAATTTTTTCCTTTTTCCTAAAGAAAGTCAATAATTTGTGAGGTGATTATTTGGAATCTAATTTGTTTCGCTTAGTTCAGAAACACTATTCGAATTCATCCCTGTATTTGTATAAAACATTTCCTTTTCAAGTTTAGCAGCCAATTCAGGATGAGGTCCATTATACTTTCCTTTTGACTTAACGCATTCTAAAACATTCAATTGATGTGCTGAGTTTCAGTTGCTTTTCACCTGCGAAGCAAAGCTTATCCCTCCTCCCAATTTTTATGCCCTCGAAATATTAATACGTAGATAGCACGTATAAAGATTATCAATAATTATCTTTTTTATGAAGGTGATTTCTAGGACAACCTACGCACCTCAATTCAGATTGTATTCCACATTTTATATACTCGTGTTTTTCTTTATAACTTGTAATTGGTTCAAAAATTCATAATTTGTTCTTAAAATGGATGTCGCAGTTCTTCAACCACACCATCTAATTTATTGTTTTTAAGATACAACTTATAAAAACACCAAATTACCATAGGTGAGAAATTATATATTTAGTTTGTTATGAATATCGACGTCAAATTATAAAAGGATAATATGGAGATGATTAATTGAATTTTTTCCTTTTTCCTAAAGAAAGTCAATAATTTGTGACGTGATTATTTGGAATCTAATTTGTTTCGCTTAGTTCAGAAACACTATTCGAATTCATCCCTGTATTTGTATAAAACATTTCCTTTTCAAGTTTAGCAGCCAATTCAGGATGAGGTCCATTATACTTTCCTTTTGACTTAACGCATTCTAAAACATTCAATTGATGTGCCGAGTTTCAGCTTGCTTTTCACCTCGCGAAGCAAAGCTTATCCCTCCTCCCAATTTTTATGCCCTCGAAATATTAATACGTAGATAGCACGTATAAAGATTATCAATAATTATCTTTTTTATGAAGGTGATTTCTAGGACAACCTACGCACCTCAATTCAGATTGTATTCCACATTTTATATACTCGTGTTTTTCTTTATAACTTGTAATTGGTTCAGAAAATTCATAATTTGTTCTTAAAATGGATGTCGCAGGTTCTTCAACCACACCATCTAATTTATTGTTTTTAAGATACAACTTATAAAAACACCAAATTACCATAGGTGAGAAATTATATATTTAGTTTGTTATGAATATCGACGTCAAATTATAAAAGGATAATATGGAGATGATTAATTGAATTTTTTCCTTTTTCCTAAAGAAAGTCAATAATTTGTGACGTGATTATTTGGAATCTAATTTGTTTCGCTTAGTTCAGAAACACTATTCGAATTCATCCCTGTGTTTGTATAAAACATTTCCTTTTCAAGTTTAGCAGCCAATTCAGGATGAGGTCCATTATACTTTCCTTTTGACTTAACGCATTCTAAAACATTCAATTGATGTGCTGAGTTTCAGTTGCTTTTCACCTGCGAAGCAAAGCTTATCCCTCCTCCCAATTTTTATGCCCTCGAAATATTAATACGTAGATAGCACGTATAAAGATTATCAATAATTATCTTTTTTATGAAGGTGATTTCTAGGACAACCTACGCACCTCAATTCAGATTGTATTCCACATTTTATATACTCGTGTTTTTCTTTATAACTTGTAATTGGTTCGAAAATTCATAATTTGTTCTTAAAATGGATGTCGCAGGTTCTTCAACCACACCATATAATTTATTGTTTTTAAGATACAACTTATAAAAACACCAAATTACCATAGGTGAGAAATTATATATTTAGTTTGTTATGAATATCAGACGTCAAATTTTAAAAGGATAATATGGAGGTGATTAATTGAATTTTTTCCTTTTTCCTAAAGAAAGTCAATAATTTGTGAGGTGATTATTTGGAATCTAATTTGTTTCGCTTAGTTCAGAAACACTATTCGAATTCATCCCTGTATTTGTATAAAACATTTCCTTTTCAAGTTTAGCAGCCAATTCAGGATGAGGTCCATTATACTTTCCTTTTGACTTAACGCATTCTAAAACATTCAATTGATGTGCTGAGTTTCAGTTGCTTTTCACCTGCGAAGCAAAGCTTATCCCTCCTCCCAATTTTTATGCCCTCGAAATATTAATACGTAGATAGCACGTATAAAGATTATCAATAATTATCTTTTTTATGAAGGTGATTTCTAGGACAACCTACGCACCTCAATTCAGATTGTATTCCACATTTTATATACTCGTGTTTTTCTTTATAACTTGTAATTGGTTCGAAAATTCATAATTTGTTCTTAAAATGGATGTCGCAGTTCTTCAACCACACCATCTAATTTATTGTTTTTAAGATACAACTTATAAAAACACCAAATTACCATAGGTGAGAAATTATATATTTAGTTTGTTATGAATATCGACGTCAAATTATAAAAGGATAATATGGAGATGATTAATTGAATTTTTTCCTTTTTCCTAAAGAAAGTCAATAATTTGTGACGTGATTATTTGGAATCTAATTTGTTTCGCTTAGTTCGAAACACTATTCGAATTCATCCCCGTATTTGTATAAAACATTTCCTTTTCAAGTTTAGCAAACCAATTCAGGATGAGGTCCATTATACTTTCCTTTTGACTTAACGCATTCTAAAACATTCAATTGATGTGCTTGAGTTTCAGCTTGCTTTTCACCTGCGAAGCAAAGCTTATCCCTCCTCCCAATTTTTATGCCCTCGAAATATTAATACGTAGATAGCACGTATAAAGATTATCAATAATTATCTTTTTTATGAAGGTGATTTCTAGGACAACCTACGCACCTCAATTCAGATTGTATTCCACATTTTATATACTCGTGTTTTTCTTTATAACTTGTAATTGGTTCAGAAAATTCATAATTTGTTCTTAAAATGGATGTCGCAGTTCTTCAACCACACCATCTAATTTATTGTTTTTAAGATACAACTTATAAAAACACCAAATTACCATAGGTGAGAAATTATATATTTAGTTTGTTATGAATATCGACGTCAAATTATAAAAGGATAATATGGAGGTGATTAATTGAATTTTTTCCTTTTTCCTAAAGAAAGTCAATAATTTGTGAGGTGATTATTTGGAATCTAATTTGTTTCGCTTAGTTCGAAACACTATTCGAATTCATCCCCGTATTTGTATAAAACATTTCCTTTTCAAGTTTAGCACCAATTCAGGATGAGGTCCATTATACTTTCCTTTTGACTTAACGCATTCTAAAACATTCAATTGATGTGCTTTGAGTTTCAGCTTGCTTTTCACCCGCGAAGCAAAGCTTATCCCTCCTCCCAATTTTTATGCCCTCGAAATATTAATACGTAGATAGCACGTATAAAGATTATCAATAATTATCTTTTTTATGAAGGTGATTTCTAGGACAACCTACGCACCTCAATTCAGATTGTATTCCACATTTTATATACTCGTGTTTTTCTTTATAACTTGTAATTGGTTCCGAAAATTCATAATTTGTTCTTAAAATGGATGTCGCAGTTCTTCAACCACACCATCTAATTTATTGTTTTTAAGATACAACTTATAAAAACACCAAATTACCATAGGTGAGAAATTATATATTTAGTTTGTTATGAATATCAGACGTTAAATTATAAAAGGATAATATGGAGATGATTAATTGAATTTTTTCCTTTTTCCTAAAGAAAGTCAATAATTTGTGACGTGATTATTTGGAATCTAATTTGTTTCGCTTAGTTCAGAAACACTATTCGAATTCATCCCTGTATTTGTATAAAACATTTCCTTTTCAAGTTTAGCAGCCAATTCAGGATGAGGTCCATTATACTTTCCTTTTGACTTAACGCATTCTAAAACATTCAATTGATGTGCTTTGAGTTTCAGCTTGCTTTTCACCGCGAAGCAAAGCTTATCCCTCCTCCCAATTTTTATGCCCTCGAAATATTAATACGTAGATAGCACGTATAAAGATTATCAATAATTATCTTTTTTATGAAGGTGATTTCTAGGACAACCTACGCACCTCAATTCAGATTGTATTCCACATTTTATATACTCGTGTTTTTCTTTATAACTTGTAATTGGTTCAGAAAATTCATAATTTGTTCTTAAAATGGATGTCGCAGGTTCTTCAACCACACCATCTAATTTATTGTTTTTAAGATACAACTTATAAAAACACCAAATTACCATAGGTGAGAAATTATATATTTAGTTTGTTATGAATATCAGACGTCAAATTATAAAAGGATAATATGGAGATGATTAATTGAATTTTTTCCTTTTTCCTAAAGAAAGTCAATAATTTGTGAGGTGATTATTTGGAATCTAATTTGTTTCGCTTAGTTCAGAAACACTATTCGAATTCATCCCTGTATTTGTATAAAACATTTCCTTTTCAAGTTTAGCACCAATTCAGGATGAGGTCCATTATACTTTCCTTTTGACTTAACGCATTCTAAAACATTCAATTGATGTGCTGAGTTTCAGTTGCTTTTCACCTGCGAAGCAAAGCTTATCCCTCCTCCCAATTTTTATGCCCTCGAAATATTAATACGTAGATAGCACGTATAAAGATTATCAATAATTATCTTTTTTATGAAGGTGATTTCTAGGACAACCTACGCACCTCAATTCAGATTGTATTCCACATTTTATATACTCGTGTTTTTCTTTATAACTTGTAATTGGTTCGGAAAATTCATAATTTGTTCTTAAAATGGATGTCGCAGGTTCTTCAACCACACCATCTAATTTATTGTTTTTAAGATACAACTTATAAAAACACCAAATTACCATAGGTGAGAAATTATATATTTAGTTTGTTATGAATATCAGACGTTAAATTATAAAAGGATAATATGGAGATGATTAATTGAATTTTTTCCTTTTTCCTAAAGAAAGTCAATAATTTGTGACGTGATTATTTGGAATCTAATTTGTTTCGCTTAGTTCAGAAACACTATTCGAATTCATCCCTGTATTTGTATAAAACATTTCCTTTTCAAGTTTAGCAGCCAATTCAGGATGAGGTCCATTATACTTTCCTTTTGACTTAACGCATTCTAAAACATTCAATTGATGTGCTGAGTTTCTGTTGCTTTTCACCTGCGAAGCAAAGCTTATCCCTCCTCCCAATTTTTATGCCCTCGAAATATTAATACGTAGATAGCACGTATAAAGATTATCAATAATTATCTTTTTTATGAAGGTGATTTCTAGGACAACCTACGCACCTCAATTCAGATTGTATTCCACATTTTATATACTCGTGTTTTTCTTTATAACTTGTAATTGGTTCAAAAATTCATAATTTGTTCTTAAAATGGATGTCGCAGTTTCTTCAACCACACCATCTAATTTATTGTTTTTAAGATACAACTTATAAAAACACCAAATTACCATAGGTGAGAAATTATATATTTAGTTTGTTATGAATATCAGACGTCAAATTTTAAAAGGATAATATGGAGGTGATTAATTGAATTTTTTCCTTTTTCCTAAAGAAAGTCAATAATTTGTGAGGTGATTATTTGGAATCTAATTTGTTTCGCTTAGTTCAGAAACACTATTCGAATTCATCCCTGTATTTGTATAAAACATTTCCTTTTCAAGTTTAGCAGCCAATTCAGGATGAGGTCCATTATACTTTCCTTTTGACTTAACGCATTCTAAAACATTCAATTGATGTGCTGAGTTTCAGTTGCTTTTCACTGCGAAGCAAAGCTTATCCCTCCTCCCAATTTTTATGCCCTCGAAATATTAATACGTAGATAGCACGTATAAAGATTATCAATAATTATCTTTTTTATGAAGGTGATTTCTAGGACAACCTACGCACCTCAATTCAGATTGTATTCCACATTTTATATACTCGTGTTTTTCTTTATAACTTGTAATTGGTTCAGAAAATTCATAATTTGTTCTTAAAATGGATGTCGCAGGTTCTTCAACCACACCATCTAATTTATTGTTTTTAAGATACAACTTATAAAAACACCAAATTACCATAGGTGAGAAATTATATATTTAGTTTGTTATGAATATCAGACGTCAAATTATAAATTTTAAAAGGATAATATGGAGATGATTAATTGAATTTTTTCCTTTTTCCTAAAGAAAGTCAATAATTTGTGACGTGATTATTTGGAATCTAATTTGTTTCGCTTAGTTCAGAAACACTATTCGAATTCATCCCTGTATTTGTATAAAACATTTCCTTTTCAAGTTTAGCAGCCAATTCAGGATGAGGTCCATTATACTTTCCTTTTGACTTAACGCATTCTAAAACATTCAATTGATGTGCTGAGTTTCAGTTGCTTTTCACCTGCGAAGCAAAGCTTATCCCTCCTCCCAATTTTTATGCCCTCGAAATATTAATACGTAGATAGCACGTATAAAGATTATCAATAATTATCTTTTTTATGAAGGTGATTTCTAGGACAACCTACGCACCTCAATTCAGATTGTATTCCACATTTTATATACTCGTGTTTTTCTTTATAACTTGTAATTGGTTCCGAAAATTCATAATTTGTTCTTAAAATGGATGTCGCAGGTTCTTCAACCACACCATCTAATTTATTGTTTTTAAGATACAACTTATAAAAACACCAAATTACCATAGGTGAGAAATTATATATTTAGTTTGTTATGAATATCAGACGTCAAATTATAAAAGGATAATATGGAGATGATTAATTGAATTTTTTCCTTTTTCCTAAAGAAAGTCAATAATTTGTGACGTGATTATTTGGAATCTAATTTGTTTCGCTTAGTTCAGAAACACTATTCGAATTCATCCCTGTTTTGTATAAAACATTTCCTTTTCAAGTTTAGCAGCCAATTCAGGATGAGGTCCATTATACTTTCCTTTTGACTTAACGCATTCTAAAACATTCAATTGATGTGCTGAGTTTCAGTTGCTTTTCACCTGCGAAGCAAAGCTTATCCCTCCTCCCAATTTTTATGCCCTCGAAATATTAATACGTAGATAGCACGTATAAAGATTATCAATAATTATCTTTTTTATGAAGGTGATTTCTAGGACAACCTACGCACCTCAATTCAGATTGTATTCCACATTTTATATACTCGTGTTTTTCTTTATAACTTGTAATTGGTTCCGAAATTCATAATTTGTTCTTAAAATGGATGTCGCAGTTTTTCAACCACACCATATAATTTATTGTTTTTAAGATACAACTTATAAAAACACCAAATTACCATAGGTGAGAAATTATATATTTAGTTTGTTATGAATATCAGACGTCAAATTTTAAAAGGATAATATGGAGGTGATTAATTGAATTTTTTCCTTTTTCCTAAAGAAAGTCAATAATTTGTGAGGTGATTATTTGGAATCTAATTTGTTTCGCTTAGTTCAGAAACACTATTCGAATTCATCCCTGTATTTGTATAAAACATTTCCTTTTCAAGTTTAGCGACCAATTCGGGATGAGGTCCATTATACTTTCCTTTTGACTTAACGCATTCTAAAACATTCAATTGATGTGCTTGAGTTTCAGCTTGCTTTTCACTGCGAAGCAAAGCTTATCCCTCCTCCCAATTTTATGCCCTCGAAATATTAATACGTAGATAGCACGTATAAAGATTATCAATAATTATCTTTTTTATGAAGGTGATTTCTAGGACAACCTACGCACCTCAATTCGATTGTATTCCACATTTTATATACTCGTGTTTTTCTTTATAACTTGTAATTGGTTCAGAAAATTCATAATTTGTTCTTAAAATGGATGTCGCAGTTCTTCAACCACACCATCTAATTTATTGTTTTTAAGATACAACTTATAAAAACACCAAATTACCATAGGTGAGAAATTATATATTTAGTTTGTTATGAATATCGACGTCAAATTATAAAAGGATAATATGGAGATGATTAATTGAATTTTTTCCTTTTTCCTAAAGAAAGTCAATAATTTGTGACGTGATTATTTGGAATCTAATTTGTTTCGCTTAGTTCGAAACACTATTCGAATTCATCCCCGTATTTGTATAAAACATTTCCTTTTCAAGTTTAGCACCAATTCAGATGAGGTCCATTATACTTTCCTTTTGACTTAACGCATTCTAAAACATTCAATTGATGTGCTTTGAGTTTCGATTGCTTTTCACCTGCGAAGCAAAGCTTATCCCTCCTCCCAATTTTTATGCCCTCGAAATATTAATACGTAGATAGCACGTATAAAGATTATCAATAATTATCTTTTTTATGAAGGTGATTTCTAGGACAACCTACGCACCTCAATTCAGATTGTATTCCACATTTTATATACTCGTGTTTTTCTTTATAACTTGTAATTGGTTCGAAAATTCATAATTTGTTCTTAAAATGGATGTCGCAGTTTTTCAACCACACCATCTAATTTATTGTTTTTAAGATACAACTTATAAAAACACCAAATTACCATAGGTGAGAAATTATATATTTAGTTTGTTATGAATATCGACGTCAAATTATAAAAGGATAATATGGAGATGATTAATTGAATTTTTTCCTTTTTCCTAAAGAAAGTCAATAATTTGTGAGGTGATTATTTTGGATCTAATTTGTTTCGCTTAGTTCGAAACACTATTCGAATTCATCCCTGTATTTGTATAAAACATTTCCTTTTCAAGTTTAGCACCAATTCAGATGAGGTCCATTATACTTTCCTTTTGACTTAACGCATTCTAAAACATTCAATTGATGTGCTTGAGTTTCAGCTTGCTTTTCACCTGCGAAGCAAAGCTTATCCCTCCTCCCAATTTTTATGCCCTCGAAATATTAATACGTAGATAGCACGTATAAAGATTATCAATAATTATCTTTTTTATGAAGGTGATTTCTAGGACAACCTACGCACCTCAATTCAGATTGTATTCCACATTTTATATACTCGTGTTTTTCTTTATAACTTGTAATTGGTTCGAAAATTCATAATTTGTTCTTAAAATGGATGTCGCAGTTCTTCAACCACACCATCTAATTTATTGTTTTTAAGATACAACTTATAAAAACACCAAATTACCATAGGTGAGAAATTATATATTTAGTTTGTTTGAATATCGACGTCAAATTATAAAAGGATAATATGGAGGTGATTAATTGAATTTTTTCCTTTTTCCTAAAGAAAGTCAATAATTTGTGAGGTGATTATTTGGAATCTAATTTGTTTCGCTTAGTTCAGAAACACTATTCGAATTCATCCCTGTATTTGTATAAAACATTTCCTTTTCAAGTTTAGCAGCCAATTCAGGATGAGGTCCATTATACTTTCCTTTTGACTTAACGCATTCTAAAACATTCAATTGATGTGCTGAGTTTCAGTTGCTTTTCACCTGCGAAGCAAAGCTTATCCCTCCTCCCAATTTTTATGCCCTCGAAATATTAATACGTAGATAGCACGTATAAAGATTATCAATAATTATCTTTTTTATGAAGGTGATTTCTAGGACAACCTACGCACCTCAATTCAGATTGTATTCCACATTTTATATACTCGTGTTTTTCTTTATAACTTGTAATTGGTTCAGAAAATTCATAATTTGTTCTTAAAATGGATGTCGCAGGTTCTTCAACCACACCATCTAATTTATTGTTTTTAAGATACAACTTATAAAAACACCAAATTACCATAGGTGAGAAATTATATATTTAGTTTGTTATGAATATCGACGTCAAATTATAAAAGGATAATATGGAGGTGATTAATTGAATTTTTTCCTTTTTCCTAAAGAAAGTCAATAATTTGTGAGGTGATTATTTGGAATCTAATTTGTTTCGCTTAGTTCAGAAACACTATTCGAATTCATCCCTGTATTTGTATAAAACATTTCCTTTTCAAGTTTAGCAGCCAATTCAGGATGAGGTCCATTATACTTTCCTTTTGACTTAACGCATTCTAAAACATTCAATTGATGTGCTGAGTTTCAGTTGCTTTTCACCTGCGAAGCAAAGCTTATCCCTCCTCCCAATTTTTATGCCCTCGAAATATTAATACGTAGATAGCACGTATAAAGATTATCAATAATTATCTTTTTTATGAAGGTGATTTCTAGGACAACCTACGCACCTCAATTCAGATTGTATTCCACATTTTATATACTCGTGTTTTTCTTTATAACTTGTAATTGGTTCCGAAAATTCATAATTTGTTCTTAAAATGGATGTCGCAGTTCTTCAACCACACCATCTAATTTATTGTTTTTAAGATACAACTTATAAAAACACCAAATTACCATAGGTGAGAAATTATATATTTAGTTTGTTATGAATATCAGACGTCAAATTATAAAAGGATAATATGGAGGTGATTAATTGAATTTTTTCCTTTTTCCTAAAGAAAGTCAATAATTTGTGAGGTGATTATTTGGAATCTAATTTGTTTCGCTTAGTTCAGAAACACTATTCGAATTCATCCCTGTATTTGTATAAAACATTTCCTTTTCAAGTTTAGCAGCCAATTCAGGATGAGGTCCATTATACTTTCCTTTTGACTTAACGCATTCTAAAACATTCAATTGATGTGCTGAGTTTCAGTTGCTTTTCACCTGCGAAGCAAAGCTTATCCCTCCTCCCAATTTTTATGCCCTCGAAATATTAATACGTAGATAGCACGTATAAAGATTATCAATAATTATCTTTTTTATGAAGGTGATTTCTAGGACAACCTACGCACCTCAATTCAGATTGTATTCCACATTTTATATACTCGTGTTTTTCTTTATAACTTGTAATTGGTTCAGAAAATTCATAATTTGTTCTTAAAATGGATGTCGCAGGTTCTTCAACCACACCATCTAATTTATTGTTTTTAAGATACAACTTATAAAAACACCAAATTACCATAGGTGAGAAATTATATATTTAGTTTGTTATGAATATCGACGTCAAATTATAAAAGGATAATATGGAGATGATTAATTGAATTTTTTCCTTTTTCCTAAAGAAAGTCAATAATTTGTGACGTGATTATTTGGAATCTAATTTGTTTCGCTTAGTTCAGAAACACTATTCGAATTCATCCCTGTATTTGTATAAAACATTTCCTTTTCAAGTTTAGCCAATTCAGGATGAGGTCCATTATACTTTCCTTTTGACTTAACGCATTCTAAAACATTCAATTGATGTGCTGAGTTTCAGTTGCTTTTCACCTGCGAAGCAAAGCTTATCCCTCCTCCCAATTTTTATGCCCTCGAAATATTAATACGTAGATAGCACGTATAAAGATTATCAATAATTATCTTTTTTATGAAGGTGATTTCTAGGACAACCTACGCACCTCAATTCAGATTGTATTCCACATTTTATATACTCGTGTTTTTCTTTATAACTTGTAATTGGTTCGAAAATTCATAATTTGTTCTTAAAATGGATGTCGCAGTTTTCAACCACACCATATAATTTATTGTTTTTAAGATACAACTTATAAAAACACCAAATTACCATAGGTGAGAAATTATATATTTAGTTTGTTATGAATATCAGACGTCAAATTTTAAAAGGATAATATGGAGGTGATTAATTGAATTTTTTCCTTTTTCCTAAAGAAAGTCAATAATTTGTGAGGTGATTATTTGGAATCTAATTTGTTTCGCTTAGTTCAGAAACACTATTCGAATTCATCCCTGTATTTGTATAAAACATTTCCTTTTCAAGTTTAGCAGCCAATTCAGGATGAGGTCCATTATACTTTCCTTTTGACTTAACGCATTCTAAAACATTCAATTGATGTGCTGAGTTTCAGTTGCTTTTCACCTGCGAAGCAAAGCTTATCCCTCCTCCCAATTTTTATGCCCTCGAAATATTAATACGTAGATAGCACGTATAAAGATTATCAATAATTATCTTTTTTATGAAGGTGATTTCTAGGACAACCTACGCACCTCAATTCAGATTGTATTCCACATTTTATATACTCGTGTTTTTCTTTATAACTTGTAATTGGTTCAGAAAATTCATAATTTGTTCTTAAAATGGATGTCGCAGTTCTTCAACCACACCATCTAATTTATTGTTTTTAAGATACAACTTATAAAAACACCAAATTACCATAGGTGAGAAATTATATATTTAGTTTGTTATGAATATCGACGTCAAATTATAAAAGGATAATATGGAGGTGATTAATTGAATTTTTTCCTTTTTCCTAAAGAAAGTCAATAATTTGTGAGGTGATTATTTGGAATCTAATTTGTTTCGCTTAGTTCGTAAACACTATTCGAATTCATCCCCGTATTTGTATAAAACATTTCCTTTTCAAGTTTAGCACCAATTCAGGATGAGGTCCATTATACTTTCCTTTTGACTTAACGCATTCTAAAACATTCAATTGATGTGCTTGAGTTTCGCTTGCTTTTCACCTGCGAAGCAAAGCTTATCCCTCCTCCCAATTTTTATGCCCTCGAAATATTAATACGTAGATAGCACGTATAAAGATTATCAATAATTATCTTTTTTATGAAGGTGATTTCTAGGACAACCTACGCACCTCAATTCAGATTGTATTCCACATTTTATATACTCGTGTTTTTCTTTATAACTTGTAATTGGCAGAAAATTCATAATTTGTTCTTAAAATGGATGTCGCAGTTCTTCAACCACACCATCTAATTTATTGTTTTTAAGATACAACTTATAAAAACACCAAATTACCATAGGTGAGAAATTATATATTTAGTTTGTTATGAATATCGACGTCAAATTATAAAAGGATAATATGGAGGTGATTAATTGAATTTTTTCCTTTTTCCTAAAGAAAGTCAATAATTTGTGAGGTGATTATTTGGAATCTAATTTGTTTCGCTTAGTTCAAAAACACTATTCGAATTCATCCCTGTATTTGTATAAAACATTTCCTTTTCAAGTTTAGCAGCCAATTCAGGATGAGGTCCATTATACTTTCCTTTTGACTTAACGCATTCTAAAACATTCAATTGATGTGCTGAGTTTCAGTTGCTTTTCACCTGCGAAGCAAAGCTTATCCCTCCTCCCAATTTTTATGCCCTCGAAATATTAATACGTAGATAGCACGTATAAAGATTATCAATAATTATCTTTTTTATGAAGGTGATTTCTAGGACAACCTACGCACCTCAATTCAGATTGTATTCCACATTTTATATACTCGTGTTTTTCTTTATAACTTGTAATTGGTTCGAAAATTCATAATTTGTTCTTAAAATGGATGTCGCAGTTCTTCAACCACACCATCTAATTTATTGTTTTTAAGATACAACTTATAAAAACACCAAATTACCATAGGTGAGAAATTATATATTTAGTTTGTTATGAATATCAGACGTCAAATTATAAAAGGATAATACGGAGGTGATTAATTGAATTTTTTCCTTTTTCCTAAAGAAAGTCAATAATTTGTGAGGTGATTATTTGGAATCTAATTTGTTTCGCTTAGTTCGAAAACACTATTCGAATTCATCCCCGTATTTGTATAAAACATTTCCTTTTCAAGTTTAGCACCAATTCGGGATGAGGTCCATTATACTTTCCTTTTGACTTAACGCATTCTAAAACATTCAATTGATGTGCTTTGAGTTTCGCTTGCTTTTCACCTGCGAAGCAAAGCTTATCCCTCCTCCCAATTTTTATGCCCTCGAAATATTAATACGTAGATAGCACGTATAAAGATTATCAATAATTATCTTTTTTATGAAGGTGATTTCTAGGACAACCTACGCACCTCAATTCAGATTGTATTCCACATTTTATATACTCGTGTTTTTCTTTATAACTTGTAATTGGTTCAGAAAATTCATAATTTGTTCTTAAAATGGATGTCGCAGTTCTTCAACCACACCATCTAATTTATTGTTTTTAAGATACAACTTATAAAAACACCAAATTACCATAGGTGAGAAATTATATATTTAGTTTGTTATGAATATCGACGTCAAATTATAAAAGGATAATATGGAGGTGATTAATTGAATTTTTTCCTTTTTCCTAAAGAAAGTCAATAATTTGTGAGGTGATTATTTGGAATCTAATTTGTTTCGCTTAGTTCAGAAACACTATTCGAATTCATCCCTGTGTTTGTATAAAACATTTCCTTTTCAAGTTTAGCAGCCAATTCAGGATGAGGTCCATTATACTTTCCTTTTGACTTAACGCATTCTAAAACATTCAATTGATGTGCTGAGTTTCAGTTGCTTTTCACCTGCGAAGCAAAGCTTATCCCTCCTCCCAATTTTTATGCCCTCGAAATATTAATACGTAGATAGCACGTATAAAGATTATCAATAATTATCTTTTTTATGAAGGTGATTTCTAGGACAACCTACGCACCTCAATTCAGATTGTATTCCACATTTTATATACTCGTGTTTTTCTTTATAACTTGTAATTGGTTCAGAAAATTCATAATTTGTTCTTAAAATGGATGTCGCAGTTCTTCAACCACACCATCTAATTTATTGTTTTTAAGATACAACTTATAAAAACACCAAATTACCATAGGTGAGAAATTATATATTTAGTTTGTTATGAATATCGACGTCAAATTTTAAAAGGATAATATGGAGGTGATTAATTGAATTTTTTCCTTTTTCCTAAAGAAAGTCAATAATTTGTGAGGTGATTATTTGGAATCTAATTTGTTTCGCTTAGTTCAGAAACACTATTCGAATTCATCCCTGTATTTGTATAAAACATTTCCTTTTCAAGTTTAGCACCAATTCGGGATGAGGTCCATTATACTTTCCTTTTGACTTAACGCATTCTAAAACATTCAATTGATGTGCTTTGAGTTTCGATTGCTTTTCACCTGCGAAGCAAAGCTTATCCCTCCTCCCAATTTTTATGCCCTCGAAATATTAATACGTAGATAGCACGTATAAAGATTATCAATAATTATCTTTTTTATGAAGGTGATTTCTAGGACAACCTACGCACCTCAATTCAGATTGTATTCCACATTTTATATACTCGTGTTTTTCTTTATAACTTGTAATTGGTTCGAAAAATTCATAATTTGTTCTTAAAATGGATGTCGCAGTTCTTCAACCACACCATCTAATTTATTGTTTTTAAGATACAACTTATAAAAACACCAAATTACCATAGGTGAGAAATTATATATTTAGTTTGTTATGAATATCAGACGTCAAATTATAAAAGGATAATATGGAGGTGATTAATTGAATTTTTTCCTTTTTCCTAAAGAAAGTCAATAATTTGTGAGGTGATTATTTGGAATCTAATTTGTTTCGCTTAGTTCAGAAACACTATTCGAATTCATCCCTGTATTTGTATAAAACATTTCCTTTTCAAGTTTAGCAGCCAATTCAGGATGAGGTCCATTATACTTTCCTTTTGACTTAACGCATTCTAAAACATTCAATTGATGTGCTGAGTTTCTGTTGCTTTTCACCTGCGAAGCAAAGCTTATCCCTCCTCCCAATTTTTATGCCCTCGAAATATTAATACGTAGATAGCACGTATAAAGATTATCAATAATTATCTTTTTTATGAAGGTGATTTCTAGGACAACCTACGCACCTCAATTCAGATTGTATTCCACATTTTATATACTCGTGTTTTTCTTTATAACTTGTAATTGGTTCAGAAAATTCATAATTTGTTCTTAAAATGGATGTCGCAGGTTCTTCAACCACACCATCTAATTTATTGTTTTTAAGATACAACTTATAAAAACACCAAATTACCATAGGTGAGAAATTATATATTTAGTTTGTTATGAATATCAGACGTCAAATTATAAAAGGATAATATGGAGGTGATTAATTGAATTTTTTCCTTTTTCCTAAAGAAAGTCAATAATTTGTGAGGTGATTATTTGGAATCTAATTTGTTTCGCTTAGTTCAGAAACACTATTCGAATTCATCCCCGTATTTGTATAAAACATTTCCTTTTCAAGTTTAGCGACCAATTCAGGATGAGGTCCATTATACTTTCCTTTTGACTTAACGCATTCTAAAACATTCAATTGATGTGCTGAGTTTCAGTTGCTTTTCACCTGCGAAGCAAAGCTTATCCCTCCTCCCAATTTTTATGCCCTCGAAATATTAATAATACGTAGATAGCACGTATAAAGATTATCAATAATTATCTTTTTTATGAAGGTGATTTCTAGGACAACCTACGCACCTCAATTCGATTGTATTCCACATTTTATATACTCGTGTTTTTCTTTATAACTTGTAATTGGTTCCGAAAATTCATAATTTGTTCTTAAAATGGATGTCGCAGGTTCTTCAACCACACCATCTAATTTATTGTTTTTAAGATACAACTTATAAAAACACCAAATTACCATAGGTGAGAAATTATATATTTAGTTTGTTATGAATATCAGACGTCAAATTATAAAAGGATAATATGGAGGTGATTAATTGAATTTTTTCCTTTTTCCTAAAGAAAGTCAATAATTTGTGAGGTGATTATTTGGAATCTAATTTGTTTCGCTTAGTTCAGAAACACTATTCGAATTCATCCCTGTATTTGTATAAAACATTTCCTTTTCAAGTTTAGCGACCAATTCGGGATGAGGTCCATTATACTTTCCTTTTGACTTAACGCATTCTAAAACATTCAATTGATGTGCTTTGAGTTTCGGTTGCTTTTCACTGCGAAGCAAAGCTTATCCCTCCTCCCAATTTTTATGCCCTCGAAATATTAATACGTAGATAGCACGTATAAAGATTATCAATAATTATCTTTTTTATGAAGGTGATTTCTAGGACAACCTACGCACCTCAATTCAGATTGTATTCCACATTTTATATACTCGTGTTTTTCTTTATAACTTGTAATTGGTTCGAAAATTCATAATTTGTTCTTAAAATGGATGTCGCAGGTTCTTCAACCACACCATCTAATTTATTGTTTTTAAGATACAACTTATAAAAACACCAAATTACCATAGGTGAGAAATTATATATTTAGTTTGTTATGAATATCAGACGTCAAATTATAAAAGGATAATATGGAGGTGATTAATTGAATTTTTTCCTTTTTCCTAAAGAAAGTCAATAATTTGTGAGGTGATTATTTGGAATCTAATTTGTTTCGCTTAGTTCAGAAACACTATTCGAATTCATCCCTGTATTTGTATAAAACATTTCCTTTTCAAGTTTAGCAGCCAATTCAGGATGAGGTCCATTATACTTTCCTTTTGACTTAACGCATTCTAAAACATTCAATTGATGTGCTTTGAGTTTCGATTGCTTTTCACTGCGAAGCAAAGCTTATCCCTCCTCCCAATTTTTATGCCCTCGAAATATTAATACGTAGATAGCACGTATAAAGATTATCAATAATTATCTTTTTTATGAAGGTGATTTCTAGGACAACCTACGCACCTCAATTCGATTGTATTCCACATTTTATATACTCGTGTTTTTCTTTATAACTTGTAATTGGTTCGAAAAATTCATAATTTGTTCTTAAAATGGATGTCGCGGGTTCTTCAACCACACCATCTAATTTATTGTTTTTAAGATACAACTTATAAAAACACCAAATTACCATAGGTGAGAAATTATATATTTAGTTTGTTATGAATATCGGACGTCAAATTATAAGGATAATATGGAGGTGATTAATTGAATTTTTTCCTTTTTCCTAAAGAAAGTCAATAATTTGTGAGGTGATTATTTGGAATCTAATTTGTTTCGCTTAGTTCGAAACACTATTCGAATTCATCCCTGTATTTGTATAAAACATTTCCTTTTCAAGTTTAGCACCAATTCGGGATGAGGTCCATTATACTTTCCTTTTGACTTAACGCATTCTAAAACATTCAATTGATGTGCTTTGAGTTTCGAGTTGCTTTTCACTGCGAAGCAAAGCTTATCCCTCCTCCCAATTTTTATGCCCTCGAAATATTAATACGTAGATAGCACGTATAAAGATTATCAATAATTATCTTTTTTATGAAGGTGATTTCTAGGACAACCTACGCACCTCAATTCGATTGTATTCCACATTTTATATACTCGTGTTTTTCTTTATAACTTGTAATTGGTTCGAAAAATTCATAATTTGTTCTTAAAATGGATGTCGCAGGTTCTTCAACCACCATCTAATTTATTGTTTTTAAGATACAACTTATAAAAACACCAAATTACCATAGGTGAGAAATTATATATTTAGTTTGTTATGAATATCAGACGTCAAATTATAAAAGGATAATATGGAGGTGATTAATTGAATTTTTTCCTTTTTCCTAAAGAAAGTCAATAATTTGTGAGGTGATTATTTGGAATCTAATTTGTTTCGCTTAGTTCAGAAACACTATTCGAATTCATCCCTGTATTTGTATAAAACATTTCCTTTTCAAGTTTAGCACCAATTCGGGATGAGGTCCATTATACTTTCCTTTTGACTTAACGCATTCTAAAACATTCAATTGATGTGCTTTGAGTTTCGGTTGCTTTTCACTGCGAAGCAAAGCTTATCCCTCCTCCCAATTTTTATGCCCTCGAAATATTAATACGTAGATAGCACGTATAAAGATTATCAATAATTATCTTTTTTATGAAGGTGATTTCTAGGACAACCTACGCACCTCAATTCGATTGTATTCCACATTTTATATACTCGTGTTTTTCTTTATAACTTGTAATTGGTTCGAAAATTCATAATTTGTTCTTAAAATGGATGTCGCGGGTTCTTCAACCACACCATCTAATTTATTGTTTTTAAGATACAACTTATAAAAACACCAAATTACCATAGGTGAGAAATTATATATTTAGTTTGTTATGAATATCGGACGTCAAATTATAAAAGGATAATATGGAGGTGATTAATTGAATTTTTTCCTTTTTCCTAAAGAAAGTCAATAATTTGTGAGGTGATTATTTGGAATCTAATTTGTTTCGCTTAGTTCGAAACACTATTCGAATTCATCCCCGTATTTGTATAAAACATTTCCTTTTCAAGTTTAGCGACCAATTCGGGATGAGGTCCATTATACTTTCCTTTTGACTTAACGCATTCTAAAACATTCAATTGATGTGCTTTGAGTTTCAGTTGCTTTTCACTGCGAAGCAAAGCTTATCCCTCCTCCCAATTTTTATGCCCTCGAAATATTAATACGTAGATAGCACGTATAAAGATTATCAATAATTATCTTTTTTATGAAGGTGATTTCTAGGACAACCTACGCACCTCAATTCGATTGTATTCCACATTTTATATACTCGTGTTTTTCTTTATAACTTGTAATTGGTTCGAAAAATTCATAATTTGTTCTTAAAATGGATGTCGCGGGTTCTTCAACCACACCATCTAATTTATTGTTTTTAAGATACAACTTATAAAAACACCAAATTACCATAGGTGAGAAATTATATATTTAGTTTGTTATGAATATCAGACGTCAAATTATAAAAGGATAATATGGAGGTGATTAATTGAATTTTTTCCTTTTTCCTAAAGAAAGTCAATAATTTGTGAGGTGATTATTTGGAATCTAATTTGTTTCGCTTAGTTCAGAAACACTATTCGAATTCATCCCTGTATTTGTATAAAACATTTCCTTTTCAAGTTTAGCAGCCAATTCAGGATGAGGTCCATTATACTTTCCTTTTGACTTAACGCATTCTAAAACATTCAATTGATGTGCTGAGTTTCAGTTGCTTTTCACTGCGAAGCAAAGCTTATCCCTCCTCCCAATTTTTATGCCCTCGAAATATTAATACGTAGATAGCACGTATAAAGATTATCAATAATTATCTTTTTTATGAAGGTGATTTCTAGGACAACCTACGCACCTCAATTCGATTGTATTCCACATTTTATATACTCGTGTTTTTCTTTATAACTTGTAATTGGTTCGAAAAATTCATAATTTGTTCTTAAAATGGATGTCGCAGGTTCTTCAACCACACCATCTAATTTATTGTTTTTAAGATACAACTTATAAAAACACCAAATTACCATAGGTGAGAAATTATATATTTAGTTTGTTATGAATATCAGACGTCAAATTATAAAAGGATAATATGGAGGTGATTAATTGAATTTTTTCCTTTTTCCTAAAGAAAGTCAATAATTTGTGAGGTGATTATTTGGAATCTAATTTGTTTCGCTTAGTTCAGAAACACTATTCGAATTCATCCCTGTGTTTGTATAAAACATTTCCTTTTCAAGTTTAGCAGCCAATTCAGGATGAGGTCCATTATACTTTCCTTTTGACTTAACGCATTCTAAAACATTCAATTGATGTGCTTGAGTTTCGTTGCTTTTCACTGCGAAGCAAAGCTTATCCCTCCTCCCAATTTTTATGCCCTCGAAATATTAATACGTAGATAGCACGTATAAAGATTATCAATAATTATCTTTTTTATGAAGGTGATTTCTAGGACAACCTACGCACCTCAATTCGATTGTATTCCACATTTTATATACTCGTGTTTTTCTTTATAACTTGTAATTGGTTCAGAAAATTCATAATTTGTTCTTAAAATGGATGTCGCAGGTTCTTCAACCACACCATATAATTTATTGTTTTTAAGATACAACTTATAAAAACACCAAATTACCATAGGTGAGAAATTATATATTTAGTTTGTTATGTATATCGGACGTCAAATTATAAAAGGATAATATGGAGGTGATTAATTGAATTTTTCCTTTTTCCTAAAGAAAGTCAATAATTTGTGAGGTGATTATTTGGAATCTAATTTGTTTCGCTTAGTTCGAAACACTATTCGAATTCATCCCTGTATTTGTATAAAACATTTCCTTTTCAAGTTTAGCGACCAATTCGGGATGAGGTCCATTATACTTTCCTTTTGACTTAACGCATTCTAAAACATTCAATTGATGTGCTTGAGTTTCGATTGCTTTTCACTGCGAAGCAAAGCTTATCCCTCCTCCCAATTTTTATGCCCTCGAAATATTAATACGTAGATAGCACGTATAAAGATTATCAATAATTATCTTTTTTATGAAGGTGATTTCTAGGACAACCTACGCACCTCAATTCAGATTGTATTCCACATTTTATATACTCGTGTTTTTCTTTATAACTTGTAATTGGTTCGAAAATTCATAATTTGTTCTTAAAATGGATGTCGCGGGTTCTTCAACCACACCATCTAATTTATTGTTTTTAAGATACAACTTATAAAAACACCAAATTACCATAGGTGAGAAATTATATATTTAGTTTGTTATGAATATCAGACGTCAAATTATAAAAGGATAATATGGAGGTGATTAATTGAATTTTTTCCTTTTTCCTAAAGAAAGTCAATAATTTGTGAGGTGATTATTTGGAATCTAATTTGTTTCGCTTAGTTCGAAACACTATTCGAATTCATCCCCGTGTTTGTATAAAACATTTCCTTTTCAAGTTTAGCGACCAATTCGGGATGAGGTCCATTATACTTTCCTTTTGACTTAACGCATTCTAAAACATTCAATTGATGTCTTGAGTTTCGATTGCTTTTCACTGCGAAGCAAAGCTTATCCCTCCTCCCAATTTTTATGCCCTCGAAATATTAATACGTAGATAGCACGTATAAAGATTATCAATAATTATCTTTTTTATGAAGGTGATTTCTAGGACAACCTACGCACCTCAATTCAGATTGTATTCCACATTTTATATACTCGTGTTTTTCTTTATAACTTGTAATTGGTTCGAGAAAATTCATAATTTGTTCTTAAAATGGATGTCGCAGGTTCTTCAACCACACCATCTAATTTATTGTTTTTAAGATACAACTTATAAAAACACCAAATTACCATAGGTGAGAAATTATATATTTAGTTTGTTATGAATATCAGACGTCAAATTATAAAAGGATAATATGGAGGTGATTAATTGAATTTTTTCCTTTTTCCTAAAGAAAGTCAATAATTTGTGAGGTGATTATTTGGAATCTAATTTGTTTCGCTTAGTTCAGAAACACTATTCGAATTCATCCCCGTGTTTGTATAAAACATTTCCTTTTCAAGTTTAGCGACCAATTCGGGATGAGGTCCATTATACTTTCCTTTTGACTTAACGCATTCTAAAACATTCAATTGATGTGCTTTGAGTTTCGGTTGCTTTTCACTGCGAAGCAAAGCTTATCCCTCCTCCCAATTTTTATGCCCTCGAAATATTAATACGTAGATAGCACGTATAAAGATTATCAATAATTATCTTTTTTATGAAGGTGATTTCTAGGACAACCTACGCACCTCAATTCGGATTGTATTCCACATTTTATATACTCGTGTTTTTCTTTATAACTTGTAATTGGTTCGAGAAAATTCATAATTTGTTCTTAAAATGGATGTCGCGGGTTCTTCAACCACACCATCTAATTTATTGTTTTTAAGATACAACTTATAAAAACACCAAATTACCATAGGTGAGAAATTATATATTTAGTTTGTTATGAATATCAGACGTCAAATTATAAAAGGATAATATGGAGGTGATTAATTGAATTTTTTCCTTTTTCCTAAAGAAAGTCAATAATTTGTGAGGTGATTATTTGGAATCTAATTTGTTTCGCTTAGTTCAGAAACACTATTCGAATTCATCCCTGTATTTGTATAAAACATTTCCTTTTCAAGTTTAGCGACCAATTCGGGATGAGGTCCATTATACTTTCCTTTTGACTTAACGCATTCTAAAACATTCAATTGATGTGCTTTGAGTTTCGATTGCTTTTCACTGCGAAGCAAAGCTTATCCCTCCTCCCAATTTTTATGCCCTCGAAATATTAATACGTAGATAGCACGTATAAAGATTATCAATAATTATCTTTTTTATGAAGGTGATTTCTAGGACAACCTACGCACCTCAATTCGATTGTATTCCACATTTTATATACTCGTGTTTTTCTTTATAACTTGTAATTGGTTCGAGAAAATTCATAATTTGTTCTTAAAATGGATGTCGCGGGTTCTTCAACCACACCATCTAATTTATTGTTTTTAAGATACAACTTATAAAAACACCAAATTACCATAGGTGAGAAATTATATATTTAGTTTGTTATGAATATCGGACGTCAAATTATAAAAGGATAATATGGAGGTGATTAATTGAATTTTTTCCTTTTTCCTAAAGAAAGTCAATAATTTGTGAGGTGATTATTTGGAATCTAATTTGTTTCGCTTAGTTCGAAACACTATTCGAATTCATCCTGTATTTGTATAAAACATTTCCTTTTCAAGTTTAGCGACCAATTCGGGATGAGGTCCATTATACTTTCCTTTTGACTTAACGCATTCTAAAACATTCAATTGATGTGTCGAGTTTCGATTGCTTTTCACTGCGAAGCAAAGCTTATCCCTCCTCCCAATTTTTATGCCCTCGAAATATTAATACGTAGATAGCACGTATAAAGATTATCAATAATTATCTTTTTTATGAAGGTGATTTCTAGGACAACCTACGCACCTCAATTCGATTGTATTCCACATTTTATATACTCGTGTTTTTCTTTATAACTTGTAATTGGTTCGAAAATTCATAATTTGTTCTTAAAATGGATGTCGCGGTTCTTCAACCACACCATCTAATTTATTGTTTTTAAGATACAACTTATAAAAACACCAAATTACCATAGGTGAGAAATTATATATTTAGTTTGTTATGAATATCAGACGTCAAATTATAAAAGGATAATATGGAGGTGATTAATTGAATTTTTTCCTTTTTCCTAAAGAAAGTCAATAATTTGTGAGGTGATTATTTGGAATCTAATTTGTTTCGCTTAGTTCAGAAACACTATTCGAATTCATCCCTGTATTTGTATAAAACATTTCCTTTTCAAGTTTAGCGACCAATTCGGGATGAGGTCCATTATACTTTCCTTTTGACTTAACGCATTCTAAAACATTCAATTGATGTGCTGAGTTTCAATTGCTTTTCACCTGCGAAGCAAAGCTTATCCCTCCTCCCAATTTTTATGCCCTCGAAATATTAATACGTAGATAGCACGTATAAAGATTATCAATAATTATCTTTTTTATGAAGGTGATTTCTAGGACAACCTACGCACCTCAATTCAGATTGTATTCCACATTTTATATACTCGTGTTTTTCTTTATAACTTGTAATTGGTTCAGAAAATTCATAATTTGTTCTTAAAATGGATGTCGCAGGTTCTTCAACCACACCATCTAATTTATTGTTTTTAAGATACAACTTATAAAAACACCAAATTACCATAGGTGAGAAATTATATATTTAGTTTGTTATGAATATCAGACGTCAAATTATAAAAGGATAATATGGAGGTGATTAATTGAATTTTTTCCTTTTTCCTAAAGAAAGTCAATAATTTGTGAGGTGATTATTTGGAATCTAATTTGTTTCGCTTAGTTCAGAAACACTATTCGAATTCATCCCTGTGTTTGTATAAAACATTTCCTTTTCAAGTTTAGCAGCCAATTCAGGATGAGGTCCATTATACTTTCCTTTTGACTTAACGCATTCTAAAACATTCAATTGATGTGCTTTGAGTTTCGATTGCTTTTCACTGCGAAAGCAAAGCTTATCCCTCCTCCCAATTTTTATGCCCTCGAAATATTAATACGTAGATAGCACGTATAAAGATTATCAATAATTATCTTTTTTATGAAGGTGATTTCTAGGACAACCTACGCACCTCAATTCGATTGTATTCCACATTTTATATACTCGTGTTTTTCTTTATAACTTGTAATTGGTTCGAAAATTCATAATTTGTTCTTAAAATGGATGTCGCGGGTTCTTCAACCACACCATCTAATTTATTGTTTTTAAGATACAACTTATAAAAACACCAAATTACCATAGGTGAGAAATTATATATTTAGTTTGTTATGAATATCAGACGTCAAATTATAAAAGGATAATATGGAGGTGATTAATTGAATTTTTTCCTTTTTCCTAAAGAAAGTCAATAATTTGTGAGGTGATTATTTGGAATCTAATTTGTTTCGCTTAGTTCAGAAACACTATTCGAATTCATCCCTGTATTTGTATAAAACATTTCCTTTTCAAGTTTAGCACCAATTCGGGATGAGGTCCATTATACTTTCCTTTTGACTTAACGCATTCTAAAACATTCAATTGATGTGCGAGTTTCGTTGCTTTTCACCTGCGAAGCAAAGCTTATCCCTCCTCCCAATTTTTATGCCCTCGAAATATTAATACGTAGATAGCACGTATAAAGATTATCAATAATTATCTTTTTTATGAAGGTGATTTCTAGGACAACCTACGCACCTCAATTCAGATTGTATTCCACATTTTATATACTCGTGTTTTTCTTTATAACTTGTAATTGGTTCGAAAATTCATAATTTGTTCTTAAAATGGATGTCGCGGTTCTTCAACCACACCATCTAATTTATTGTTTTTAAGATACAACTTATAAAAACACCAAATTACCATAGGTGAGAAATTATATATTTAGTTTGTTATGAATATCAGACGTCAAATTATAAAAGGATAATATGGAGGTGATTAATTGAATTTTTTCCTTTTTCCTAAAGAAAGTCAATAATTTGTGAGGTGATTATTTGGAATCTAATTTGTTTCGCTTAGTTCAGAAACACTATTCGAATTCATCCCTGTATTTGTATAAAACATTTCCTTTTCAAGTTTAGCAGCCAATTCAGGATGAGGTCCATTATACTTTCCTTTTGACTTAACGCATTCTAAAACATTCAATTGATGTGCTTTGAGTTTCGATTGCTTTTCACTACGCGAAGCAAAGCTTATCCCTCCTCCCAATTTTTATGCCCTCGAAATATTAATACGTAGATAGCACGTATAAAGATTATCAATAATTATCTTTTTTATGAAGGTGATTTCTAGGACAACCTACGCACCTCAATTCGATTGTATTCCACATTTTATATACTCGTGTTTTTCTTTATAACTTGTAATTGGTTCGAGAAAATTCATAATTTGTTCTTAAAATGGATGTCGCGGGTTCTTCAACCACACCATCTAATTTATTGTTTTTAAGATACAACTTATAAAAACACCAAATTACCATAGGTGAGAAATTATATATTTAGTTTGTTATGAATATCAGACGTCAAATTATAAAAGGATAATATGGAGGTGATTAATTGAATTTTTTCCTTTTTCCTAAAGAAAGTCAATAATTTGTGAGGTGATTATTTGGAATCTAATTTGTTTCGCTTAGTTCAGAAACACTATTCGAATTCATCCCTGTATTTGTATAAAACATTTCCTTTTCAAGTTTAGCAGACCAATTCGGGATGAGGTCCATTATACTTTCCTTTTGACTTAACGCATTCTAAAACATTCAATTGATGTGCTTGAGTTTCGATTGCTTTTCACTGCGAAGCAAAGCTTATCCCTCCTCCCAATTTTTATGCCCTCGAAATATTAATACGTAGATAGCACGTATAAAGATTATCAATAATTATCTTTTTTATGAAGGTGATTTCTAGGACAACCTACGCACCTCAATTCAGATTGTATTCCACATTTTATATACTCGTGTTTTTCTTTATAACTTGTAATTGGTTCGAAAAAATTCATAATTTGTTCTTAAAATGGATGTCGCGGGTTCTTCAACCACACCATCTAATTTATTGTTTTTAAGATACAACTTATAAAAACACCAAATTACCATAGGTGAGAAATTATATATTTAGTTTGTTATGAATATCAGACGTCAAATTATAAAAGGATAATATGGAGGTGATTAATTGAATTTTTTCCTTTTTCCTAAAGAAAGTCAATAATTTGTGAGGTGATTATTTGGAATCTAATTTGTTTCGCTTAGTTCGAAACACTATTCGAATTCATCCCCGTATTTGTATAAAACATTTCCTTTTCAAGTTTAGCACCAATTCGGGATGAGGTCCATTATACTTTCCTTTTGACTTAACGCATTCTAAAACATTCAATTGATGTGCTTTGAGTTTCGATTGCTTTTCACCTGCGAAGCAAAGCTTATCCCTCCTCCCAATTTTTATGCCCTCGAAATATTAATACGTAGATAGCACGTATAAAGATTATCAATAATTATCTTTTTTATGAAGGTGATTTCTAGGACAACCTACGCACCTCAATTCAGATTGTATTCCACATTTTATATACTCGTGTTTTTCTTTATAACTTGTAATTGGTTCAGAAAATTCATAATTTGTTCTTAAAATGGATGTCGCAGGTTCTTCAACCACACCATCTAATTTATTGTTTTTAAGATACAACTTATAAAAACACCAAATTACCATAGGTGAGAAATTATATATTTAGTTTGTTATGAATATCAGACGTCAAATTATAAAAGGATAATATGGAGGTGATTAATTGAATTTTTTCCTTTTTCCTAAAGAAAGTCAATAATTTGTGAGGTGATTATTTGGAATCTAATTTGTTTCGCTTAGTTCAGAAACACTATTCGAATTCATCCCTGTATTTGTATAAAACATTTCCTTTTCAAGTTTAGCACCAATTCGGGATGAGGTCCATTATACTTTCCTTTTGACTTAACGCATTCTAAAACATTCAATTGATGTGCTTTGAGTTTCGTTGCTTTTCACTGCGAAAGCAAAGCTTATCCCTCCTCCCAATTTTTATGCCCTCGAAATATTAATACGTAGATAGCACGTATAAAGATTATCAATAATTATCTTTTTTATGAAGGTGATTTCTAGGACAACCTACGCACCTCAATTCGATTGTATTCCACATTTTATATACTCGTGTTTTTCTTTATAACTTGTAATTGGTTAGAAAATTCATAATTTGTTCTTAAAATGGATGTCGCAGGTTCTTCAACCACACCATCTAATTTATTGTTTTTAAGATACAACTTATAAAAACACCAAATTACCATAGGTGAGAAATTATATATTTAGTTTGTTATGAATATCAGACGTCAAATTATAAAAGGATAATATGGAGGTGATTAATTGAATTTTTCCTTTTTCCTAAAGAAAGTCAATAATTTGTGAGGTGATTATTTGGAATCTAATTTGTTTCGCTTAGTTCAGAAACACTATTCGAATTCATCCCTGTATTTGTATAAAACATTTCCTTTTCAAGTTTAGCAGCCAATTCAGGATGAGGTCCATTATACTTTCCTTTTGACTTAACGCATTCTAAAACATTCAATTGATGTGCTGAGTTTCAGTTGCTTTTCACCTGCGAAGCAAAGCTTATCCCTCCTCCCAATTTTTATGCCCTCGAAATATTAATACGTAGATAGCACGTATAAAGATTATCAATAATTATCTTTTTTATGAAGGTGATTTCGAGGACAACGTACGCACCTCAATTCAGATTGTATTCCACATTTTATATACTCGTGTTTTTCTTTATAACTTGTGATTGGCTTAGAAAATTCATAATTTGTTCTTAAAATGGATGTCGCGGGTTCTTAAACCACACCATCTAATTGATTGTTTTTAAGATAGAACTTATAAAAACACCAACTTACCATAGGTGACAAAATTATATATTTAGTTTGTTATGAATATCGGACGTCAAATTATAAAAAGATAATATGGAGGTGATTAGTTGAACTTTTTCCTTTTTCCTAAAGAAAGTCAATAATTTGTGAGGGGTTAATTGGAATCTAATTTGTTTCGCTTAGTTCAGAAACACTATTCCAATTCATCCCTGGATTTGTATAAAACATTTCCTTTTCAAGTTTAGCAGCCAATTCAGGATGAGGTCCATTATACTTTCCTTTTGACTTAACGCATTCTAAAACATTCAATTGATGTGCTGAGTTTCTGTTGCTTTTCACCTGCGAAGCAGAGCTTATCCCTCCTCCCAATTTTTATGCCCTCGAAATATTAATACGTAGATAGCACGTATAAAGATTATCAATAATTATCTTTTTTATGAAGGTGATTTCGAGGACAACGTACGCACCTCAATTCAGATTGTATTCCACATTTTATATACTCGTGTTTTTCTTTATAACTTGTGATTGGCTTAGAAAATTCATAATTTGTTCTTAAAATGGATGTCGCGGGTTCGTAAACCACACCATCTAATTGATTGTTTTTAATTTAGAACTTATAAAAACACCAACTTACCGTAGGTGACAAAATTATATATTTAGTTTGTTATGAATATCGGACGTCAAATTATAAAAAGATAATATGGAGGTGATTAGTTGAACTTTTTCCTTTTTCCTAAAGAAAGTCAATAATTTGTGAGGGGTTAATTGGAATCTAATTTGTTTCGCTTAGTTCAGAAACACTATTCCAATTCATCCCTGGATTTGTATAAAACATTTCCTTTTCAAGTTTAGCAGCCAATTCAGGATGAGGTCCATTATACTTTCCTTTTGACTTAACGCATTCTAAAACATTCAATTGCTGTGCTGAGTTTCTGTTGCTTTTCACCTGCGAAGCAGAGCTTATCCCTCCTCCCAATTTTTATGCCCTCGAAATATTAATACGTAGATAGCACGTATAAAGATTATCAATAATTATCTTTTTTATGAAGGTGATTTCGAGGACAACGTACGCACCTCAATTCGATTGTATTCCACATTTTATATACTCGTGTTTTTCTTTATAACTTGTGATTGGCTTAGAAAATTCATAATTTGTTCTTAAAATGGATGTCGCGGGTTCGTAAACCACACCATCTAATTGATTGTTTTTAATTTAGAACTTATAAAAACACCAACTTACCGTAGGTGACAAAATTATATATTTAGTTTGTTATGAATATCGGACGTCAAATTATAAAAAGATAATATGGAGGTGATTAGTTGAACTTTTTCCTTTTTCCTAAAGAAAGTCAATAATTTGTGAGGGGTTAATTGGAATCTAATTTGTTTCGCTTAGTTCAGAAACACTATTCCAATTCATCCCTGGATTTGTATAAAACATTTCCTTTTCAAGTTTAGCAGCCAATTCAGGATGAGGTCCATTATACTTTCCTTTTGACTTAACGCATTCTAAAACATTCAATTGATGTGCTTGGAGTTCTGTTGCTTTTCACCGCGCGAAGCAAAGCTTATCCCTCCTCCCAATTTTTATGCCCTCGAAATATTAATACGTAGATAGCACGTATAAAGATTATCAATAATTATCTTTTTTATGAAGGTGATTTCGAGGACAACGTACGCACCTCAATTCGATTGTATTCCACATTTTATATACTCGTGTTTTTCTTTATAACTTGTGATTGGCTTAGAAAATTCATAATTTGTTCTTAAAATGGATGTCGCGGGTTCGTAAACCACACCATCTAATTGATTGTTTTTAATTTAGAACTTATAAAAACACCAACTTACCGTAGGTGACAAAATTATATATTTAGTTTGTTATGAATATCGACGTCAAATTATAAAAAGATAATATGGAGGTGATTAGTTGAACTTTTTCCTTTTTCCTAAAGAAAGTCAATAATTTGTGAGGGGTTAATTGGAATCTAATTTGTTTCGCTTAGTTCAGAAACACTAATCCAATTCATCCCTGGATTTGTATAAAACATTTCCTTTTCAAGTTTAGCAGACAATTCAGGATGAGGTCCATTATACTTTCCTTTTGACTTAACGCATTCTAAAACATTCAATTGTTGTGCTGAGTTTCTGTTGCTTTTCACCTGCGAAGCAGAGCTTATCCCTCCTCCCAATTTTTATGCCCTCGAAATATTAATACGTAGATAGCACGTATAAAGATTATCAATAATTATCTTTTTTATGAAGGTGATTTCGAGGACAACGTACGCACCTCAATTCAGATTGTATTCCACATTTTATATACTCGTGTTTTTCTTTATAACTTGTGATTGGCTTAGAAAATTCATAATTTGTTCTTAAAATGGATGTCGCGGGTTCGTAAACCACACCATCTAATTGATTGTTTTTAATTTAGAACTTATAAAAACACCAACTTACCGTAGGTGACAAAATTATATATTTAGTTTGTTATGAATATCGGACGTCAAATTATAAAAAGATAATATGGAGGTGATTAGTTGAACTTTTTCCTTTTTCCTAAAGAAAGTCAATAATTTGTGAGGGGTTATTGGAATCTAATTTGTTTCGCTTAGTTCGTAAACACTATTCCAATTCATCCCTGGATTTGTATAAAACATTTCCTTTTCAAGTTTAGCACCAATTCAGGATGAGGTCCATTATACTTTCCTTTTGACTTAACGCATTCTAAAACATTCAATTGCTGTGCTGAGTTTCTTTTGCTTTTCACCTGCGAAGCAGAGCTTATCCCTCCTCCCAATTTTTATGCCCTCGAAATATTAATACGTAGATAGCACGTATAAAGATTATCAATAATTATCTTTTTTATGAAGGTGATTTCGAGGACAACGTACGCACCTCAATTCAGATTGTATTCCACATTTTATATACTCGTGTTTTTCTTTATAACTTGTGATTGGCTTAGAAAATTCATAATTTGTTCTTAAAATGGATGTCGCGGGTTCGTAAACCACACCATCTAATTGATTGTTTTTAATTTAGAACTTATAAAAACACCAACTTACCGTAGGTGACAAAATTATATATTTAGTTTGTTATGAATATCGGACGTCAAATTATAAAAAGATAATATGGAGGTGATTAGTTGAACTTTTTCCTTTTTCCTAAAGAAAGTCAATAATTTGTGAGGGGTTAATTGGAATCTAATTTGTTTCGCTTAGTTCGTAAACACTAATTCCAATTCATCCCTGGATTTGTATAAAACATTTCCTTTTCAAGTTTAGCAACCAATTCAGGGATGAGGTCCATTATACTTTCCTTTTGACTTAACGCATTCTAAAACATTCAATTGCCGTGCCGAGTTTCGTTGCTTTTCACCTCGCGGCGCAGCTTATCCCTCCTCCCAATTTTTATGCCCTCGAAATATTAATACGTAGATAGCACGTATAAAGATTATCAATAATTATCTTTTTTATGAAGGTGATTTCGAGGACAACGTACGCACCTCAATTCGATTGTATTCCACATTTTATATACTCGTGTTTTTCTTTATAACTTGTGATTGGCTTAGAAAATTCATAATTTGTTCTTAAAATGGATGTCGCGGGTTCGTAAACCACACCATCTAATTGATTGTTTTTAATTTAGAACTTATAAAAACACCAACTTACCGTAGGTGACAAAATTATATATTTAGTTTGTTATGAATATCGGACGTCAAATTATAAAAAGATAATATGGAGGTGATTAGTTGAACTTTTTCCTTTTTCCTAAAGAAAGTCAATAATTTGTGAGGGGTTAATTGGAATCTAATTTGTTTCGCTTAGTTCAGAAACACTATTCCAATTCATCCCTGGATTTGTATAAAACATTTCCTTTTCAAGTTTAGCAGCCAATTCAGGATGAGGTCCATTATACTTTCCTTTTGACTTAACGCATTCTAAAACATTCAATTGCTGTGCTGAGTTTCTGTTGCTTTTCACCTGCGAAGCAGAGCTTATCCCTCCTCCCAATTTTTATGCCCTCGAAATATTAATACGTAGATAGCACGTATAAAGATTATCAATAATTATCTTTTTTATGAAGGTGATTTCGAGGACAACGTACGCACCTCAATTCAGATTGTATTCCACATTTTATATACTCGTGTTTTTCTTTATAACTTGTGATTGGCTTAGAAAATTCATAATTTGTTCTTAAAATGGATGTCGCGGGTTCGTAAACCACACCATCTAATTGATTGTTTTTAATTTAGAACTTATAAAAACACCAACTTACCGTAGGTGACAAAATTATATATTTAGTTTGTTATGAATATCGGACGTCAAATTATAAAAAGATAATATGGAGGTGATTAGTTGAACTTTTTCCTTTTTCCTAAAGAAAGTCAATAATTTGTGAGGGGTTAATTGGAATCTAATTTGTTTCGCTTAGTTCAGAAACACTATTCCAATTCATCCCCGGATTTGTATAAAACATTTCCTTTTCAAGTTTAGCAACAATTCAGATGAGGTCCATTATACTTTCCTTTTGACTTAACGCATTCTAAAACATTCCATTGCTGTGATGAGTTTCTGTTGCTTTTCACCTGCGAAGCAGAGCTTATCCCTCCTCCCAATTTTTATGCCCTCGAAATATTAATACGTAGATAGCACGTATAAAGATTATCAATAATTATCTTTTTTATGAAGGTGATTTCGAGGACAACGTACGCACCTCAATTCAGATTGTATTCCACATTTTATATACTCGTGTTTTTCTTTATAACTTGTGATTGGCTTAGAAAATTCATAATTTGTTCTTAAAATGGATGTCGCGGGTTCGTAAACCACACCATCTAATTGATTGTTTTTAATTTAGAACTTATAAAAACACCAACTTACCGTAGGTGACAAAATTATATATTTAGTTTGTTATGAATATCGGACGTCAAATTATAAAAAGATAATATGGAGGTGATTAGTTGAACTTTTTCCTTTTTCCTAAAGAAAGTCAATAATTTGTGAGGGGTTAAT
This sequence comes from Anisodus tanguticus, assembly GCA_034509755.1. Lineage (NCBI taxonomy): Eukaryota > Viridiplantae > Streptophyta > Magnoliopsida > Solanales > Solanaceae > Anisodus > Anisodus tanguticus. Next base: position 32,637,484 of record CM067541.1, read on the forward strand.
TGGAATCTAATTTGTTTCGCTTAGTTCAGAAACACTAATCCAATTCATCCCCGGATTTGTATAAAACATTTCCTTTTCAAGTTTAGCAACCAATTCAGATGAGGTCCATTATACTTTCCTTTTGACTTAACGCATTCTAAAACATTCAATTGTTGTGCCGAGTTTCTGTTGCTTTTCACCTGCGAAGCAGCTTATCCCTCCTCCCAATTTTTATGCCCTCGAAATATTAATACGTAGATAGCACGTATAAAGATTATCAATAATTATCTTTTTTATGAAGGTGATTTCGAGGACAACGTACGCACCTCAATTCAGATTGTATTCCACATTTTATATACTCGTGTTTTTCTTTATAACTTGTGATTGGCTTAGAAAATTCATAATTTGTTCTTAAAATGGATGTCGCGGGTTCGTAAACCACACCATCTAATTGATTGTTTTTAATTTAGAACTTATAAAAACACCAACTTACCGTAGGTGACAAAATTATATATTTAGTTTGTTATGAATATCAGACGTCAAATTATAAAAAGATAATATGGAGGTGATTAGTTGAACTTTTTCCTTTTTCCTAAAGAAAGTCAATAATTTGTGAGGGGTTAATTGGAATCTAATTTGTTTCGCTTAGTTCAGAAACACTAATCCAATTCATCCCTGGATTTGTATAAAACATTTCCTTTTCAAGTTTAGCAGCCAATTCAGGATGAGGTCCATTATACTTTCCTTTTGACTTAACGCATTCTAAAACATTCCATTGCTGTGCTGAGTTTCTGTTGCTTTTCACCTGCGAAGCAGTGCTTATCCCTCCTCCCAATTTTTATGCCCTCGAAATATTAATACGTAGATAGCACGTATAAAGATTATCAATAATTATCTTTTTTATGAAGGTGATTTCGAGGACAACGTACGCACCTCAATTCAGATTGTATTCCACATTTTATATACTCGTGTTTTTCTTTATAACTTGTGATTGGCTTAGAAAATTCATAATTTGTTCTTAAAATGGATGTCGCGGGTTCGTAAACCACACCATCTAATTGATTGTTTTTAATTTAGAACTTATAAAAACACCAACTTACCGTAGGTGACAAAATTATATATTTAGTTTGTTATGAATATCAGACGTCAAATTATAAAAAGATAATATGGAGGTGATTAGTTGAACTTTTTCCTTTTTCCTAAAGAAAGTCAATAATTTGTGAGGGGTTAATTGGAATCTAATTTGTTTCGCTTAGTTCAGAAACACTAATCCAATTCATCCCTGGATTTGTATAAAACATTTCCTTTTCAAGTTTAGCAGCCAATTCAGGATGAGGTCCATTATACTTTCCTTTTGACTTAACGCATTCTAAAACATTCCATTGTTGTGCTGAGTTTCTGTTGCTTTTCACCTGCGAAGCAGTGCTTATCCCTCCTCCCAATTTTTATGCCCTCGAAATATTAATACGTAGATAGCACGTATAAAGATTATCAATAATTATCTTTTTTATGAAGGTGATTTCGAGGACAACGTACGCACCTCAATTCAGATTGTATTCCACATTTTATATACTCGTGTTTTTCTTTATAACTTGTGATTGGCTTAGAAAATTCATAATTTGTTCTTAAAATGGATGTCGCGGGTTCGTAAACCACACCATCTAATTGATTGTTTTTAATTTAGAACTTATAAAAACACCAACTTACCGTAGGTGACAAAATTATATATTTAGTTTGTTATGAATATCAGACGTCAAATTATAAAAAGATAATATGGAGGTGATTAGTTGAACTTTTTCCTTTTTCCTAAAGAAAGTCAATAATTTGTGAGGGGTTATTGGAATCTAATTTATTTCGCTTAGTTCAGAAACACTATTCCAATTCATCCCTGGATTTGTATAAAACATTTCCTTTTCAAGTTTAGCAGCCAATTCAGGATGAGGTCCATTATACTTTCCTTTTGACTTAACGCATTCTAAAACATTCAATTGTCGTGCCGAGTTTCGTTGCTTTTCACCGCGAAGCGTAGCTTATCCCTCCTCCCAATTTTTATGCCCTCGAAATATTAATACGTAGATAGCACGTATAAAGATTATCAATAATTATCTTTTTTATGAAGGTGATTTCGAGGACAACGTACGCACCTCAATTCAGATTGTATTCCACATTTTATATACTCGTGTTTTTCTTTATAACTTGTGATTGGCTTAGAAAATTCATAATTTGTTCTTAAAATGGATGTCGCGGGTTCGTAAACCACACCATCTAATTGATTGTTTTTAATTTAGAACTTATAAAAACACCAACTTACCGTAGGTGACAAAATTATATATTTAGTTTGTTATGAATATCGACGTCAAATTATAAAAAGATAATATGGAGGTGATTAGTTGAACTTTTTCCTTTTTCCTAAAGAAAGTCAATAATTTGTGAGGGGTTAATTGGAATCTAATTTGTTTCGCTTAGTTCGTAAACACTAATTCCAATTCATCCCTGGATTTGTATAAAACATTTCCTTTTCAAGTTTAGCACCAATTCAGATGAGGTCCATTATACTTTCCTTTTGACTTAACGCATTCTAAAACATTCAATTGTCATGCTTGAGTTTCTCGTTGCTTTTCACCGCGAAGCGTAGCTTATCCCTCCTCCCAATTTTTATGCCCTCGAAATATTAATACGTAGATAGCACGTATAAAGATTATCAATAATTATCTTTTTTATGAAGGTGATTTCGAGGACAACGTACGCACCTCAATTCAGATTGTATTCCACATTTTATATACTCGTGTTTTTCTTTATAACTTGTGATTGGCTTAGAAAATTCATAATTTGTTCTTAAAATGGATGTCGCGGGTTCGTAAACCACACCATCTAATTGATTGTTTTTAATTTAGAACTTATAAAAACACCAACTTACCGTAGGTGACAAAATTATATATTTAGTTTGTTATGAATATCGACGTCAAATTATAAAAAGATAATATGGAGGTGATTAGTTGAACTTTTTCCTTTTTCCTAAAGAAAGTCAATAATTTGTGAGGGGTTAATTGGAATCTAATTTGTTTCGCTTAGTTCGTAAACACTAATCCAATTCATCCCCGGATTTGTATAAAACATTTCCTTTTCAAGTTTAGCAAACAATTCAGATGAGGTCCATTATACTTTCCTTTTGACTTAACGCATTCTAAAACATTCCATTGCCGTGTGCGAGTTTCGTTGCTTTTCACCGGCGCGAGCTTATCCCTCCTCCCAATTTTTATGCCCTCGAAATATTAATACGTAGATAGCACGTATAAAGATTATCAATAATTATCTTTTTTATGAAGGTGATTTCGAGGACAACGTACGCACCTCAATTCAGATTGTATTCCACATTTTATATACTCGTGTTTTTCTTTATAACTTGTGATTGGCTTAGAAAATTCATAATTTGTTCTTAAAATGGATGTCGCGGGTTCGTAAACCACACCATCTAATTGATTGTTTTTAATTTAGAACTTATAAAAACACCAACTTACCGTAGGTGACAAAATTATATATTTAGTTTGTTATGAATATCAGACGTCAAATTATAAAAAGATAATATGGAGGTGATTAGTTGAACTTTTTCCTTTTTCCTAAAGAAAGTCAATAATTTGTGAGGGGTTAATTGGAATCTAATTTGTTTCGCTTAGTTCAGAAACACTAATCCAATTCATCCCCGGATTTGTATAAAACATTTCCTTTTCAAGTTTAGCAGCCAATTCAGGATGAGGTCCATTATACTTTCCTTTTGACTTAACGCATTCTAAAACATTCAATTGCAGTGCTGAGTTTCTGTTGCTTTTCACTCGAAGCGCAGCTTATCCCTCCTCCCAATTTTTATGCCCTCGAAATATTAATACGTAGATAGCACGTATAAAGATTATCAATAATTATCTTTTTTATGAAGGTGATTTCGAGGACAACGTACGCACCTCAATTCAGATTGTATTCCACATTTTATATACTCGTGTTTTTCTTTATAACTTGTGATTGGCTTAGAAAATTCATAATTTGTTCTTAAAATGGATGTCGCGGGTTCGTAAACCACACCATCTAATTGATTGTTTTTAATTTAGAACTTATAAAAACACCAACTTACCGTAGGTGACAAAATTATATATTTAGTTTGTTATGAATATCGGACGTCAAATTATAAAAAGATAATATGGAGGTGATTAGTTGAACTTTTTCCTTTTTCCTAAAGAAAGTCAATAATTTGTGAGGGGTTAATTGGAATCTAATTTGTTTCGCTTAGTTCGTAAACACTAATTCCAATTCATCCCTGGATTTGTATAAAACATTTCCTTTTCAAGTTTAGCAAACCAATTCAGATGAGGTCCATTATACTTTCCTTTTGACTTAACGCATTCTAAAACATTCAATTGCTCATGCTGAGTTTCGTTGCTTTTCACCGCGAAGCGCAGCTTATCCCTCCTCCCAATTTTTATGCCCTCGAAATATTAATACGTAGATAGCACGTATAAAGATTATCAATAATTATCTTTTTTATGAAGGTGATTTCGAGGACAACGTACGCACCTCAATTCAGATTGTATTCCACATTTTATATACTCGTGTTTTTCTTTATAACTTGTGATTGGCTTAGAAAATTCATAATTTGTTCTTAAAATGGATGTCGCGGGTTCGTAAACCACACCATCTAATTGATTGTTTTTAATTTAGAACTTATAAAAACACCAACTTACCGTAGGTGACAAAATTATATATTTAGTTTGTTATGAATATCAGACGTCAAATTATAAAAAGATAATATGGAGGTGATTAGTTGAACTTTTTCCTTTTTCCTAAAGAAAGTCAATAATTTGTGAGGGGTTAATTGGAATCTAATTTGTTTCGCTTAGTTCAGAAACACTAATCCAATTCATCCCTGGATTTGTATAAAACATTTCCTTTTCAAGTTTAGCAGCCAATTCAGGATGAGGTCCATTATACTTTCCTTTTGACTTAACGCATTCTAAAACATTCAATTGCTGTGCTGAGTTTCTGTTGCTTTTCACCTGCGAAGCGAGCTTATCCCTCCTCCCAATTTTTATGCCCTCGAAATATTAATACGTAGATAGCACGTATAAAGATTATCAATAATTATCTTTTTTATGAAGGTGATTTCGAGGACAACGTACGCACCTCAATTCAGATTGTATTCCACATTTTATATACTCGTGTTTTTCTTTATAACTTGTGATTGGCTTAGAAAATTCATAATTTGTTCTTAAAATGGATGTCGCGGGTTCGTAAACCACACCATCTAATTGATTGTTTTTAATTTAGAACTTATAAAAACACCAACTTACCGTAGGTGACAAAATTATATATTTAGTTTGTTATGAATATCAGACGTCAAATTATAAAAAGATAATATGGAGGTGATTAGTTGAACTTTTTCCTTTTTCCTAAAGAAAGTCAATAATTTGTGAGGGGTTAATTGGAATCTAATTTGTTTCGCTTAGTTCAGAAACACTAATCCAATTCATCCCTGGATTTGTATAAAACATTTCCTTTTCAAGTTTAGCAGCCAATTCAGGATGAGGTCCATTATACTTTCCTTTTGACTTAACGCATTCTAAAACATTCCATTGCTGTGCTGAGTTTCTGTTGCTTTTCACCTGCGAAGCAGAGCTTATCCCTCCTCCCAATTTTTATGCCCTCGAAATATTAATACGTAGATAGCACGTATAAAGATTATCAATAATTATCTTTTTTATGAAGGTGATTTCGAGGACAACGTACGCACCTCAATTCAGATTGTATTCCACATTTTATATACTCGTGTTTTTCTTTATAACTTGTGATTGGCTTAGAAAATTCATAATTTGTTCTTAAAATGGATGTCGCGGGTTCGTAAACCACACCATCTAATTGATTGTTTTTAATTTAGAACTTATAAAAACACCAACTTACCGTAGGTGACAAAATTATATATTTAGTTTGTTATGAATATCAGACGTCAAATTATAAAAAGATAATATGGAGGTGATTAGTTGAACTTTTTCCTTTTTCCTAAAGAAAGTCAATAATTTGTGAGGGGTTAATTGGAATCTAATTTATTTCGCTTAGTTCAGAAACACTATTCCAATTCATCCCTGGATTTGTATAAAACATTTCCTTTTCAAGTTTAGCAGCCAATTCAGGATGAGGTCCATTATACTTTCCTTTTGACTTAACGCATTCTAAAACATTCAATTGTCGTGCCTGAGTTTCGTTGCTTTTCACTGCGAAGCGAAGCTTATCCCTCCTCCCAATTTTTATGCCCTCGAAATATTAATACGTAGATAGCACGTATAAAGATTATCAATAATTATCTTTTTTATGAAGGTGATTTCGAGGACAACGTACGCACCTCAATTCAGATTGTATTCCACATTTTATATACTCGTGTTTTTCTTTATAACTTGTGATTGGCTTAGAAAATTCATAATTTGTTCTTAAAATGGATGTCGCGGGTTCGTAAACCACACCATCTAATTGATTGTTTTTAATTTAGAACTTATAAAAACACCAACTTACCGTAGGTGACAAAATTATATATTTAGTTTGTTATGAATATCGACGTCAAATTATAAAAAGATAATATGGAGGTGATTAGTTGAACTTTTTCCTTTTTCCTAAAGAAAGTCAATAATTTGTGAGGGGTTAATTGGAATCTAATTTGTTTCGCTTAGTTCAGAAACACTAATCCAATTCATCCCTGGATTTGTATAAAACATTTCCTTTTCAAGTTTAGCACCAATTCAGATGAGGTCCATTATACTTTCCTTTTGACTTAACGCATTCTAAAACATTCAATTGCTTGTCGAGTTTCTGTTGCTTTTCACTGCGAAGCGAAGCGAGCTTATCCCTCCTCCCAATTTTTATGCCCTCGAAATATTAATACGTAGATAGCACGTATAAAGATTATCAATAATTATCTTTTTTATGAAGGTGATTTCGAGGACAACGTACGCACCTCAATTCAGATTGTATTCCACATTTTATATACTCGTGTTTTTCTTTATAACTTGTGATTGGCTTAGAAAATTCATAATTTGTTCTTAAAATGGATGTCGCGGGTTCGTAAACCACACCATCTAATTGATTGTTTTTAATTTAGAACTTATAAAAACACCAACTTACCGTAGGTGACAAAATTATATATTTAGTTTGTTATGAATATCGGACGTCAAATTATAAAAAGATAATATGGAGGTGATTAGTTGAACTTTTTCCTTTTTCCTAAAGAAAGTCAATAATTTGTGAGGGGTAATTGGAATCTAATTTATTTCGCTTAGTTCAGAAACACTAATTCAATTCATCCCTGGATTTGTATAAAACATTTCCTTTTCAAGTTTAGCAGCCAATTCAGGATGAGGTCCATTATACTTTCCTTTTGACTTAACGCATTCTAAAACATTCAATTGCTGTGCTGAGTTTCTGTTGCTTTTCACCTGCGAAGCAGAGCTTATCCCTCCTCCCAATTTTTATGCCCTCGAAATATTAATACGTAGATAGCACGTATAAAGATTATCAATAATTATCTTTTTTATGAAGGTGATTTCGAGGACAACGTACGCACCTCAATTCAGATTGTATTCCACATTTTATATACTCGTGTTTTTCTTTATAACTTGTGATTGGCTTAGAAAATTCATAATTTGTTCTTAAAATGGATGTCGCGGGTTCGTAAACCACACCATCTAATTGATTGTTTTTAATTTAGAACTTATAAAAACACCAACTTACCGTAGGTGACAAAATTATATATTTAGTTTGTTATGAATATCGGACGTCAAATTATAAAAAGATAATATGGAGGTGATTAGTTGAACTTTTTCCTTTTTCCTAAAGAAAGTCAATAATTTGTGAGGGGTTAATTGGAATCTAATTTGTTTCGCTTAGTTCAGAAACACTAATCCAATTCATCCCTGGATTTGTATAAAACATTTCCTTTTCAAGTTTAGCAGCCAATTCAGGATGAGGTCCATTATACTTTCCTTTTGACTTAACGCATTCTAAAACATTCAATTGTCTTTGTGCCGAGTTTCGTTGCTTTTCACTGCGAAGCGTAGCTTATCCCTCCTCCCAATTTTTATGCCCTCGAAATATTAATACGTAGATAGCACGTATAAAGATTATCAATAATTATCTTTTTTATGAAGGTGATTTCGAGGACAACGTACGCACCTCAATTCGATTGTATTCCACATTTTATATACTCGTGTTTTTTTTCTTTATAACTTGTGATTGGCTTAGAAAATTCATAATTTGTTCTTAAAATGGATGTCGCGGGTTCGTAAACCACACCATCTAATTGATTGTTTTTAATTTAGAACTTATAAAAACACCAACTTACCGTAGGTGACAAAATTATATATTTAGTTTGTTATGAATATCAGACGTCAAATTATAAAAAGATAATATGGAGGTGATTAGTTGAACTTTTTCCTTTTTCCTAAAGAAAGTCAATAATTTGTGAGGGGTTAATTGGAATCTAATTTGTTTCGCTTAGTTCAGAAACACTAATCCAATTCATCCCTGGATTTGTATAAAACATTTCCTTTTCAAGTTTAGCACCAATTCAGATGAGGTCCATTATACTTTCCTTTTGACTTAACGCATTCTAAAACATTCAATTGTTTGTCTTGAGTTTCGTTGCTTTTCACTGCGAAGCGAGCTTATCCCTCCTCCCAATTTTTATGCCCTCGAAATATTAATACGTAGATAGCACGTATAAAGATTATCAATAATTATCTTTTTTATGAAGGTGATTTCGAGGACAACGTACGCACCTCAATTCAGATTGTATTCCACATTTTATATACTCGTGTTTTTCTTTATAACTTGTGATTGGCTTAGAAAATTCATAATTTGTTCTTAAAATGGATGTCGCGGGTTCGTAAACCACACCATCTAATTGATTGTTTTTAATTTAGAACTTATAAAAACACCAACTTACCGTAGGTGACAAAATTATATATTTAGTTTGTTATGAATATCGGACGTCAAATTATAAAAAGATAATATGGAGGTGATTAGTTGAACTTTTTCCTTTTTCCTAAAGAAAGTCAATAATTTGTGAGGGGTTAATTGGAATCTAATTTGTTTCGCTTAGTTCAGAAACACTAATCCAATTCATCCCTGGATTTGTATAAAACATTTCCTTTTCAAGTTTAGCACCAATTCGGGATGAGGTCCATTATACTTTCCTTTTGACTTAACGCATTCTAAAACATTCAATTGTTTGTCTTTGAGTTTCGTTGCTTTTCACTGCGAAGCGAGCTTATCCCTCCTCCCAATTTTTATGCCCTCGAAATATTAATACGTAGATAGCACGTATAAAGATTATCAATAATTATCTTTTTTATGAAGGTGATTTCGAGGACAACGTACGCACCTCAATTCGATTGTATTCCACATTTTATATACTCGTGTTTTTCTTTATAACTTGTGATTGGCTTAGAAAATTCATAATTTGTTCTTAAAATGGATGTCGCGGGTTCGTAAACCACACCATCTAATTGATTGTTTTTAATTTAGAACTTATAAAAACACCAACTTACCGTAGGTGACAAAATTATATATTTAGTTTGTTATGAATATCAGACGTCAAATTATAAAAAGATAATATGGAGGTGATTAGTTGAACTTTTTCCTTTTTCCTAAAGAAAGTCAATAATTTGTGAGGGGTTAATTGGAATCTAATTTGTTTCGCTTAGTTCAGAAACACTAATCCAATTCATCCCTGGATTTGTATAAAACATTTCCTTTTCAAGTTTAGCAGCCAATTCAGGATGAGGTCCATTATACTTTCCTTTTGACTTAACGCATTCTAAAACATTCAATTGTTTGTGCTTTGAGTTTCTGTTGCTTTTCACCTGCGAAGCAGAGCTTATCCCTCCTCCCAATTTTTATGCCCTCGAAATATTAATACGTAGATAGCACGTATAAAGATTATCAATAATTATCTTTTTTATGAAGGTGATTTCGAGGACAACGTACGCACCTCAATTCAGATTGTATTCCACATTTTATATACTCGTGTTTTTCTTTATAACTTGTGATTGGCTTAGAAAATTCATAATTTGTTCTTAAAATGGATGTCGCGGGTTCGTAAACCACACCATCTAATTGATTGTTTTTAATTTAGAACTTATAAAAACACCAACTTACCGTAGGTGACAAAATTATATATTTAGTTTGTTATGAATATCGGACGTCAAATTATAAAAAGATAATATGGAGGTGATTAGTTGAACTTTTTCCTTTTTCCTAAAGAAAGTCAATAATTTGTGAGGGGTTAATTGGAATCTAATTTATTTCGCTTAGTTCAGAAACACTAATTCAATTCATCCCTGGATTTGTATAAAACATTTCCTTTTCAAGTTTAGCGACCAATTCGGGATGAGGTCCATTATACTTTCCTTTTGACTTAACGCATTCTAAAACATTCAATTGCTTGTCTTTGAGTTTCTGTTGCTTTTCACTGCGAAGCGAAGCTTATCCCTCCTCCCAATTTTTATGCCCTCGAAATATTAATACGTAGATAGCACGTATAAAGATTATCAATAATTATCTTTTTTATGAAGGTGATTTCGAGGACAACGTACGCACCTCAATTCGATTGTATTCCACATTTTATATACTCGTGTTTTTCTTTATAACTTGTGATTGGCTTAGAAAATTCATAATTTGTTCTTAAAATGGATGTCGCGGGTTCGTAAACCACACCATCTATCTAATTGATTGTTTTTAATTTAGAACTTATAAAAACACCAACTTACCGTAGGTGACAAAATTATATATTTAGTTTGTTATGAATATCGGACGTCAAATTATAAAAAGATAATATGGAGGTGATTAGTTGAACTTTTTCCTTTTTCCTAAAGAAAGTCAATAATTTGTGAGGGGTTAATTGGAATCTAATTTGTTTCGCTTAGTTCGAAAACACTAATTCCAATTCATCCCTGGATTTGTATAAAACATTTCCTTTTCAAGTTTAGCACCAATTCGGGATGAGGTCCATTATACTTTCCTTTTGACTTAACGCATTCTAAAACATTCAATTGCTTTGTGTTTGAGTTTCGTTGCTTTTCACTGCGAAGCGAAGCTTATCCCTCCTCCCAATTTTTATGCCCTCGAAATATTAATACGTAGATAGCACGTATAAAGATTATCAATAATTATCTTTTTTATGAAGGTGATTTCGAGGACAACGTACGCACCTCAATTCGATTGTATTCCACATTTTATATACTCGTGTTTTTCTTTATAACTTGTGATTGGCTTAGAAAATTCATAATTTGTTCTTAAAATGGATGTCGCGGGTTCGTAAACCACACCATCTAATTGATTGTTTTTAATTTAGAACTTATAAAAACACCAACTTACCGTAGGTGACAAAATTATATATTTAGTTTGTTATGAATATCAGACGTCAAATTATAAAAAGATAATATGGAGGTGATTAGTTGAACTTTTTCCTTTTTCCTAAAGAAAGTCAATAATTTGTGAGGGGTTAATTGGAATCTAATTTATTTCGATTAGTTCAGAAACACTAATTCAATTCATCCCTGGATTTGTATAAAACATTTCCTTTTCAAGTTTAGCAGCCAATTCAGGATGAGGTCCATTATACTTTCCTTTTGACTTAACGCATTCTAAAACATTCAATTGCTTTGTCTTTGAGTTTCTGTTGCTTTTCACTGCGAAGCGAAGCTTATCCCTCCTCCCAATTTTTATCCCTCGAAATATTAATACGTAGATAGCACGTATAAAGATTATCAATAATTATCTTTTTTATGAAGGTGATTTCGAGGACAACGTACGCACCTCAATTCGATTGTATTCCACATTTTATATACTCGTGTTTTTCTTTATAACTTGTGATTGGCTTAGAAAATTCATAATTTGTTCTTAAAATGGATGTCGCGGGTTCGTAAACCACACCATCTAATTGATTGTTTTTAATTTAGAACTTATAAAAACACCAACTTACCGTAGGTGACAAAATTATATATTTAGTTTGTTATGAATATCAGACGTCAAATTATAAAAAGATAATATGGAGGTGATTAGTTGAACTTTTTCCTTTTTCCTAAAGAAAGTCAATAATTTGTGAGGGGTTAATTGGAATCTAATTTATTTCGCTTAGTTCAGAAACACTAATTCAATTCATCCCTGGATTTGTATAAAACATTTCCTTTTCAAGTTTAGCAGCCAATTCAGGATGAGGTCCATTATACTTTCCTTTTGACTTAACGCATTCTAAAACATTCAATTGCTGTGCTGAGTTTCTGTTGCTTTTCACCTGCGAAGCAGAGCTTATCCCTCCTCCCAATTTTTATGCCCTCGAAATATTAATACGTAGATAGCACGTATAAAGATTATCAATAATTATCTTTTTTATGAAGGTGATTACGAGGACAACGTACGCACCTCAATTCAGATTGTATTCCACATTTTATATACTCGTGTTTTTCTTTATAACTTGTGATTGGCTTAGAAAATTCATAATTTGTTCTTAAAATGGATGTCGCGGGTTCGTAAACCACACCATCTAATTGATTGTTTTTAATTTAGAACTTATAAAAACACCAACTTACCGTAGGTGACAAAATTATATATTTAGTTTGTTATGAATATCGGACGTCAAATTATAAAAAGATAATATGGAGGTGATTAGTTGAACTTTTTCCTTTTTCCTAAAGAAAGTCAATAATTTGTGAGGGGTTAATTGGAATCTAATTTGTTTCGCTTAGTTCAGAAACACTAATTCCAATTCATCCCTGGATTTGTATAAAACATTTCCTTTTCAAGTTTAGCGACCAATTCGGGATGAGGTCCATTATACTTTCCTTTTGACTTAACGCATTCTAAAACATTCAATTCTTTGTCTTTGAGTTTCTGTTGCTTTTCACTGCGAAGCGAAAGCTTATCCCTCCTCCCAATTTTTATGCCCTCGAAATATTAATACGTAGATAGCACGTATAAAGATTATCAATAATTATCTTTTTTATGAAGGTGATTTCGAGGACAACGTACGCACCTCAATTCGATTGTATTCCACATTTTATATACTCGTGTTTTTCTTTATAACTTGTGATTGGCTTAGAAAATTCATAATTTGTTCTTAAAATGGATGTCGCGGGTTCGTAAACCACACCATCTAATTGATTGTTTTTAATTTAGAACTTATAAAAACACCAACTTACCGTAGGTGACAAAATTATATATTTAGTTTGTTATGAATATCGGACGTCAAATTATAAAAAGATAATATGGAGGTGATTAGTTGAACTTTTTCCTTTTTCCTAAAGAAAGTCAATAATTTGTGAGGGGTATATTGGAATCTAATTTATTTCGCTTAGTTCGAAACACTATTCCAATTCATCCCTGGATTTGTATAAAACATTTCCTTTTCAAGTTTAGCGACCAATTCGGGATGAGGTCCATTATACTTTCCTTTTGACTTAACGCATTCTAAAACATTCAATTGTTTGTCTTTGAGTTTCTGTTGCTTTTCACTGCGAAGCGAAAGCTTATCCCTCCTCCCAATTTTTATGCCCTCGAAATATTAATACGTAGATAGCACGTATAAAGATTATCAATAATTATCTTTTTTATGAAGGTGATTTCGAGGACAACGTACGCACCTCAATTCGATTGTATTCCACATTTTATATACTCGTGTTTTTCTTTATAACTTGTGATTGGCTTAGAAAATTCATAATTTGTTCTTAAAATGGATGTCGCGGGTTCGTAAACCACACCATCTAATTGATTGTTTTTAATTTAGAACTTATAAAAACACCAACTTACCGTAGGTGACAAAATTATATATTTAGTTTGTTATGAATATCAGACGTCAAATTATAAAAAGATAATATGGAGGTGATTAGTTGAACTTTTTCCTTTTTCCTAAAGAAAGTCAATAATTTGTGAGGGGTTAATTGGAATCTAATTTGTTTCGCTTAGTTCGAAACACTAATTCCAATTCATCCCTGGATTTGTATAAAACATTTCCTTTTCAAGTTTAGCGACCAATTCGGGATGAGGTCCATTATACTTTCCTTTTGACTTAACGCATTCTAAAACATTCAATTCTTTGTCTTTGAGTTTCTTTGCTTTTCACTGCGAAGCGAGCTTATCCCTCCTCCCAATTTTTATGCCCTCGAAATATTAATACGTAGATAGCACGTATAAAGATTATCAATAATTATCTTTTTTATGAAGGTGATTACGAGGACAACGTACGCACCTCAATTCGATTGTATTCCACATTTTATATACTCGTGTTTTTCTTTATAACTTGTGATTGGCTTAGAAAATTCATAATTTGTTCTTAAAATGGATGTCGCGGGTTCGTAAACCACACCATCTAATTGATTGTTTTTAATTTAGAACTTATAAAAACACCAACTTACCGTAGGTGACAAAATTATATATTTAGTTTGTTATGAATATCAGACGTCAAATTATAAAAAGATAATATGGAGGTGATTAGTTGAACTTTTTCCTTTTTCCTAAAGAAAGTCAATAATTTGTGAGGGGTTAATTGGAATCTAATTTATTTCGCTTAGTTCGAAACACTAATTCCAATTCATCCCTGGATTTGTATAAAACATTTCCTTTTCAAGTTTAGCGACCAATTCGGGATGAGGTCCATTATACTTTCCTTTTGACTTAACGCATTCTAAAACATTCAATTGCTTTGTCTTTGAGTTTCGTTGCTTTTCACTGCGAAGCGAAACTTATCCCTCCTCCCAATTTTTATGCCCTCGAAATATTAATACGTAGATAGCACGTATAAAGATTATCAATAATTATCTTTTTTATGAAGGTGATTACGAGGACAACGTACGCACCTCAATTCGATTGTATTCCACATTTTATATACTCGTGTTTTTCTTTATAACTTGTGATTGGCTTAGAAAATTCATAATTTGTTCTTAAAATGGATGTCGCGGGTTCGTAAACCACACCATCTAATTGATTGTTTTTAATTTAGAACTTATAAAAACACCAACTTACCGTAGGTGACAAAATTATATATTTAGTTTGTTATGAATATCAGACGTCAAATTATAAAAAGATAATATGGAGGTGATTAGTTGAACTTTTTCCTTTTTCCTAAAGAAAGTCAATAATTTGTGAGGGGTTAATTGGAATCTAATTTATTTCGCTTAGTTCGAAACACTAATTCCAATTCATCCCTGGATTTGTATAAAACATTTCCTTTTCAAGTTTAGCGACCAATTCGGGATGAGGTCCATTATACTTTCCTTTTGACTTAACGCATTCTAAAACATTCAATTCTTTGTCTTTGAGTTTCGTTGCTTTTCACTGCGAAGCGAGCTTATCCCTCCTCCCAATTTTTATGCCCTCGAAATATTAATACGTAGATAGCACGTATAAAGATTATCAATAATTATCTTTTTTATGAAGGTGATTTCGAGGACAACGTACGCACCTCAATTCGATTGTATTCCACATTTTATATACTCGTGTTTTTCTTTATAACTTGTGATTGGCTTAGAAAATTCATAATTTGTTCTTAAAATGGATGTCGCGGGTTCGTAAACCACACCATCTAATTGATTGTTTTTAATTTAGAACTTATAAAAACACCAACTTACCGTAGGTGACAAAATTATATATTTAGTTTGTTATGAATATCAGACGTCAAATTATAAAAAGATAATATGGAGGTGATTAGTTGAACTTTTTCCTTTTTCCTAAAGAAAGTCAATAATTTGTGAGGGGTTAATTGGAATCTAATTTATTTCGCTTAGTTCAGAAACACTAATTCAATTCATCCCTGGATTTGTATAAAACATTTCCTTTTCAAGTTTAGCGACCAATTCGGGATGAGGTCCATTATACTTTCCTTTTGACTTAACGCATTCTAAAACATTCAATTGTCGTGCTTTGAGTTTCGTTGCTTTTCACTGCGAAGCGAGAAGCTTATCCCTCCTCCCAATTTTTATGCCCTCGAAATATTAATACGTAGATAGCACGTATAAAGATTATCAATAATTATCTTTTTTATGAAGGTGATTTCGAGGACAACGTACGCACCTCAATTCGATTGTATTCCACATTTTATATACTCGTGTTTTTCTTTATAACTTGTGATTGGCTTAGAAAATTCATAATTTGTTCTTAAAATGGATGTCGCGGGTTCGTAAACCACACCATCTAATTGATTGTTTTTAATTTAGAACTTATAAAAACACCAACTTACCGTAGGTGACAAAATTATATATTTAGTTTGTTATGAATATCAGACGTCAAATTATAAAAAGATAATATGGAGGTGATTAGTTGAACTTTTTCCTTTTTCCTAAAGAAAGTCAATAATTTGTGAGGGGTTAATTGGAATCTAATTTATTTCGCTTAGTTCAGAAACACTAATTCAATTCATCCCTGGATTTGTATAAAACATTTCCTTTTCAAGTTTAGCAGCCAATTCAGGATGAGGTCCATTATACTTTCCTTTTGACTTAACCCATTCTAAAACTTTCAATTGCTGTCTTTGAGTTTCGTTGCTTTTCACTGCGAAGCGAAAGCTTATCCCTCCTCCCAATTTTTATGCCCTCGAAATATTAATACGTAGATAGCACGTATAAAGATTATCAATAATTATCTTTTTTATGAAGGTGATTTCGAGGACAACGTACGCACCTCAATTCAGATTGTATTCCACATTTTATATACTCGTGTTTTTCTTTATAACTTGTGATTGGGCTTAGAAAATTCATAATTTGTTCTTAAAATGGATGTCGCGGGTTCGTAAACCACACCATCTAATTGATTGTTTTTAATTTAGAACTTATAAAAACACCAACTTACCGTAGGTGACAAAATTATATATTTAGTTTGTTATGAATATCGGACGTCAAATTATAAAAAGATAATATGGAGGTGATTAGTTGAACTTTTTCCTTTTTCCTAAAGAAAGTCAATAATTTGTGAGGGGTTAATTGGAATCTAATTTATTTCGCTTAGTTCAGAAACACTAATTCAATTCATCCCTGGATTTGTATAAAACATTTCCTTTTCAAGTTTAGCGACCAATTCGGGATGAGGTCCATTATACTTTCCTTTTGACTTAACGCATTCTAAAACATTCAATTCTTTGTCTTTGAGTTTCTTTGCTTTTCACTGCGAAGCGAAGCGAACTTATCCCTCCTCCTCCCAATTTTTATGCCCTCGAAAATATTAATACGTAGATAGCACGTATAAAGATTATCAATAATTATCTTTTTTATGAAGGTGATTTCGAGGACAACGTACGCACCTCAATTCAGATTGTATTCCACATTTTATATACTCGTGTTTTTCTTTATAACTTGTGATTGGCTTAGAAAATTCATAATTTGTTCTTAAAATGGATGTCGCGGGTTCGTAAACCACACCATCTAATTGATTGTTTTTAATTTAGAACTTATAAAAACACCAACTTACCGTAGGTGACAAAATTATATATTTAGTTTGTTATGAATATCGGACGTCAAATTATAAAAAGATAATATGGAGGTGATTAGTTGAACTTTTTCCTTTTTCCTAAAGAAAGTCAATAATTTGTGAGGGGTTAATTGGAATCTAATTTATTTCGCTTAGTTCAGAAACACTAATTCAATTCATCCCTGGATTTGTATAAAACATTTCCTTTTCAAGTTTAGCGACCAATTCGGGATGAGGTCCATTATACTTTCCTTTTGACTTAACGCATTCTAAAACATTCATGTTGTCTTTGAGTTTCTGTTGCTTTTCACTGCGAAGCGAAAGCTTATCCCTCCTCCCAATTTTTATGCCCTCGAAATATTAATACGTAGATAGCACGTATAAAGATTATCAATAATTATCTTTTTTATGAAGGTGATTTCGAGGACAACGTACGCACCTCAATTCGATTGTATTCCACATTTTATATACTCGTGTTTTTCTTTATAACTTGTGATTGGCTTAGAAAATTCATAATTTGTTCTTAAAATGGATGTCGCGGGTTCGTAAACCACACCATCTAATTGATTGTTTTTAATTTAGAACTTATAAAAACACCAACTTACCGTAGGTGACAAAATTATATATTTAGTTTGTTATGAATATCGGACGTCAAATTATAAAAAGATAATATGGAGGTGATTAGTTGAACTTTTTCCTTTTTCCTAAAGAAAGTCAATAATTTGTGAGGGGTTAATTGGAATCTAATTTGTTTCGCTTAGTTCAGAAACACTAATCCAATTCATCCCTGGATTTGTATAAAACATTTCCTTTTCAAGTTTAGCTGCCAATTCAGGATGAGGTCCATTATACTTTCCTTTTGACTTAACGCATTCTAAAACATTCAATTGCTGTGCTGAGTTTCTGTTGCTTTTCACCTGCGAAGCAGAGCTTATCCCTCCTCCCAATTTTTATGCCCTCGAAATATTAATACGTAGATAGCACGTATAAAGATTATCAATAATTATCTTTTTTATGAAGGTGATTACGAGGACAACGTACGCACCTCAATTCGATTGTATTCCACATTTTATATACTCGTGTTTTTCTTTATAACTTGTGATTGGCTTAGAAAATTCATAATTTGTTCTTAAAATGGATGTCGCGGGTTCGTAAACCACACCATCTAATTGATTGTTTTTAATTTAGAACTTATAAAAACACCAACTTACCGTAGGTGACAAAATTATATATTTAGTTTGTTATGAATATCAGACGTCAAATTATAAAAAGATAATATGGAGGTGATTAGTTGAACTTTTTCCTTTTTCCTAAAGAAAGTCAATAATTTGTGAGGGGTTAATTGGAATCTAATTTATTTCGCTTAGTTCAGAAACACTAATTCAATTCATCCCTGGATTTGTATAAAACATTTCCTTTTCAAGTTTAGCGACCAATTCGGGATGAGGTCCATTATACTTTCCTTTTGACTTAACGCATTCTAAAACATTCAATTGTTTGTCTTTGAGTTTCGTTGCTTTTCACTGCGAAGCGAGCTTATCCCTCCTCCCAATTTTTATGCCCTCGAAATATTAATACGTAGATAGCACGTATAAAGATTATCAATAATTATCTTTTTTATGAAGGTGATTTCGAGGACAACGTACGCACCTCAATTCGAGATTGTATTCCACATTTTATATACTCGTGTTTTTCTTTATAACTTGTGATTGGCTTAGAAAATTCATAATTTGTTCTTAAAATGGATGTCGCGGGTTCGTAAACCACACCATCTAATTGATTGTTTTTAATTTAGAACTTATAAAAACACCAACTTACCGTAGGTGACAAAATTATATATTTAGTTTGTTATGAATATCAGACGTCAAATTATAAAAAGATAATATGGAGGTGATTAGTTGAACTTTTTCCTTTTTCCTAAAGAAAGTCAATAATTTGTGAGGGGTTAATTGGAATCTAATTTATTTCGCTTAGTTCAGAAACACTAATTCAATTCATCCCTGGATTTGTATAAAACATTTCCTTTTCAAGTTTAGCAGCCAATTCAGGATGAGGTCCATTATACTTTCCTTTTGACTTAACCCATTCTAAAACATTCAATTGTTGTCTTTGAGTTTCTGTTGCTTTTCACTGCGAAGCGAAACTTATCCCTCCTCCCAATTTTTATGCCCTCGAAATATTAATACGTAGATAGCACGTATAAAGATTATCAATAATTATCTTTTTTATGAAGGTGATTTCGAGGACAACGTACGCACCTCAATTCAGATTGTATTCCACATTTTATATACTCGTGTTTTTCTTTATAACTTGTGATTGGCTTAGAAAATTCATAATTTGTTCTTAAAATGGATGTCGCGGGTTCGTAAACCACACCATCTAATTGATTGTTTTTAATTTAGAACTTATAAAAACACCAACTTACCGTAGGTGACAAAATTATATATTTAGTTTGTTATGAATATCGGACGTCAAATTATAAAAAGATAATATGGAGGTGATTAGTTGAACTTTTTCCTTTTTCCTAAAGAAAGTCAATAATTTGTGAGGGGTTAATTGGAATCTAATTTGTTTCGCTTAGTTCAGAAACACTAATCCAATTCATCCCTGGATTTGTATAAAACATTTCCTTTTCAAGTTTAGCAACCAATTCAGGATGAGGTCCATTATACTTTCCTTTTGACTTAACGCATTCTAAAACATTCAATTGTTTGTCTTTGAGTTTCTGTTGCTTTTCACTGCGCGAAGCGAGCTTATCCCTCCTCCCAATTTTTATGCCCTCGAAATATTAATAATACGTAGATAGCACGTATAAAGATTATCAATAATTATCTTTTTTATGAAGGTGATTTCGAGGACAACGTACGCACCTCAATTCAGATTGTATTCCACATTTTATATACTCGTGTTTTTCTTTATAACTTGTGATTGGCTTAGAAAATTCATAATTTGTTCTTAAAATGGATGTCGCGGGTTCGTAAACCACACCATCTAATTGATTGTTTTTAATTTAGAACTTATAAAAACACCAACTTACCGTAGGTGACAAAATTATATATTTAGTTTGTTATGAATATCGGACGTCAAATTATAAAAAGATAATATGGAGGTGATTAGTTGAACTTTTTCCTTTTTCCTAAAGAAAGTCAATAATTTGTGAGGGGTTAATTGGAATCTAATTTATTTCGCTTAGTTCAGAAACACTAATTCAATTCATCCCTGGATTTGTATAAAACATTTCCTTTTCAAGTTTAGCACCAATTCGGGATGAGGTCCATTATACTTTCCTTTTGACTTAACGCATTCTAAAACATTCAATTGTTTGTCTTTGAGTTTCGTTGCTTTTCACTGCGAAGCGAAGCTTATCCCTCCTCCCAATTTTTATGCCCTCGAAATATTAATACGTAGATAGCACGTATAAAGATTATCAATAATTATCTTTTTTATGAAGGTGATTACGAGGACAACGTACGCACCTCAATTCGATTGTATTCCACATTTTATATACTCGTGTTTTTCTTTATAACTTGTGATTGGCTTAGAAAATTCATAATTTGTTCTTAAAATGGATGTCGCGGGTTCGTAAACCACACCATCTAATTGATTGTTTTTAATTTAGAACTTATAAAAACACCAACTTACCGTAGGTGACAAAATTATATATTTAGTTTGTTATGAATATCAGACGTCAAATTATAAAAAGATAATATGGAGGTGATTAGTTGAACTTTTTCCTTTTTCCTAAAGAAAGTCAATAATTTGTGAGGGGTTAATTGGAATCTAATTTATTTCGCTTAGTTCAGAAACACTAATTCCAATTCATCCCTGGATTTGTATAAAACATTTCCTTTTCAAGTTTAGCGACCAATTCGGGATGAGGTCCATTATACTTTCCTTTTGACTTAACGCATTCTAAAACATTCAATTCTTTGTCTTTGAGTTTCGTTGCTTTTCACTGCGAAGCGAAGCTTATCCCTCCTCCCAATTTTTATGCCCTCGAAATATTAATACGTAGATAGCACGTATAAAGATTATCAATAATTATCTTTTTTATGAAGGTGATTTCGAGGACAACGTACGCACCTCAATTCAGATTGTATTCCACATTTTATATACTCGTGTTTTTCTTTATAACTTGTGATTGGCTTAGAAAATTCATAATTTGTTCTTAAAATGGATGTCGCGGGTTCGTAAACCACACCATCTAATTGATTGTTTTTAATTTAGAACTTATAAAAACACCAACTTACCGTAGGTGACAAAATTATATATTTAGTTTGTTATGAATATGGACGACGTCAAATTATAAAAAGATAATATGGAGGTGATTAGTTGAACTTTTTCCTTTTTCCTAAAGAAAGTCAATAATTTGTGAGGGGTATATTGGAATCTAATTTATTTCGCTTAGTTCAGAAACACTATTCCAATTCATCCCTGGATTTGTATAAAACATTTCCTTTTCAAGTTTAGCACCAATTCGGGATGAGGTCCATTATACTTTCCTTTTGACTTAACGCATTCTAAAACATTCAATTGCTGTGCTGAGTTTCTGTTGCTTTTCACCTGCGAAGCAGAGCTTATCCCTCCTCCCAATTTTTATGCCCTCGAAATATTAATACGTAGATAGCACGTATAAAGATTATCAATAATTATCTTTTTTATGAAGGTGATTACGAGGACAACGTACGCACCTCAATTCGATTGTATTCCACATTTTATATACTCGTGTTTTTCTTTATAACTTGTGATTGGCTTAGAAAATTCATAATTTGTTCTTAAAATGGATGTCGCGGGTTCGTAAACCACACCATCTAATTGATTGTTTTTAATTTAGAACTTATAAAAACACCAACTTACCGTAGGTGACAAAATTATATATTTAGTTTGTTATGAATATCAGACGTCAAATTATAAAAAGATAATATGGAGGTGATTAGTTGAACTTTTTCCTTTTTCCTAAAGAAAGTCAATAATTTGTGAGGGGTTAATTGGAATCTAATTTATTTCGCTTAGTTCAGAAACACTAATTCCAATTCATCCCTGGATTTGTATAAAACATTTCCTTTTCAAGTTTAGCGACCAATTCGGGATGAGGTCCATTATACTTTCCTTTTGACTTAACGCATTCTAAAACATTCAATTGTCTTTGTCTTTGAGTTTCTGTTGCTTTTCACTGCGAAGCGAAACTTATCCCTCCTCCCAATTTTTATGCCCTCGAAATATTAATACGTAGATAGCACGTATAAAGATTATCAATAATTATCTTTTTTATGAAGGTGATTTCGAGGACAACGTACGCACCTCAATTCAGATTGTATTCCACATTTTATATACTCGTGTTTTTCTTTATAACTTGTGATTGGCTTAGAAAATTCATAATTTGTTCTTAAAATGGATGTCGCGGGTTCGTAAACCACACCATCTAATTGATTGTTTTTAATTTAGAACTTATAAAAACACCAACTTACCGTAGGTGACAAAATTATATATTTAGTTTGTTATGAATATCAGACGTCAAATTATAAAAAGATAATATGGAGGTGATTAGTTGAACTTTTTCCTTTTTCCTAAAGAAAGTCAATAATTTGTGAGGGGTTAATTGGAATCTAATTTGTTTCGCTTAGTTCAGAAACACTAATCCAATTCATCCCTGGATTTGTATAAAACATTTCCTTTTCAAGTTTAGCAGCCAATTCAGGATGAGGTCCATTATACTTTCCTTTTGACTTAACGCATTCTAAAACATTCAATTGTTGTGCTGAGTTTCTGTTGCTTTTCACCTGCGAAGCAGAGCTTATCCCTCCTCCCAATTTTTATGCCCTCGAAATATTAATACGTAGATAGCACGTATAAAGATTATCAATAATTATCTTTTTTATGAAGGTGATTTCGAGGACAACGTACGCACCTCAATTCAGATTGTATTCCACATTTTATATACTCGTGTTTTTCTTTATAACTTGTGATTGGCTTAGAAAATTCATAATTTGTTCTTAAAATGGATGTCGCGGGTTCGTAAACCACACCATCTAATTGATTGTTTTTAATTTAGAACTTATAAAAACACCAACTTACCGTAGGTGACAAAATTATATATTTAGTTTGTTATGAATATCGGACGTCAAATTATAAAAAGATAATATGGAGGTGATTAGTTGAACTTTTTCCTTTTTCCTAAAGAAAGTCAATAATTTGTGAGGGGTATATTGGAATCTAATTTATTTCGCTTAGTTCGAAACACTATTCCAATTCATCCCTGGATTTGTATAAAACATTTCCTTTTCAAGTTTAGCACCAATTCGAGGATGAGGTCCATTATACTTTCCTTTTGACTTAACGCATTCTAAAACATTCAATTGCTTTGTCTTTGAGTTTCTGTTGCTTTTCACTGCGAAGCGAAGCTTATCCCTCCTCCCAATTTTTATGCCCTCGAAATATTAATACGTAGATAGCACGTATAAAGATTATCAATAATTATCTTTTTTATGAAGGTGATTTCGAGGACAACGTACGCACCTCAATTCGATTGTATTCCACATTTTATATACTCGTGTTTTTCTTTATAACTTGTGATTGGCTTAGAAAATTCATAATTTGTTCTTAAAATGGATGTCGCGGGTTCGTAAACCACACCATCTAATTGATTGTTTTTAATTTAGAACTTATAAAAACACCAACTTACCGTAGGTGACAAAATTATATATTTAGTTTGTTATGAATATCGGACGTCAAATTATAAAAAGATAATATGGAGGTGATTAGTTGAACTTTTTCCTTTTTCCTAAAGAAAGTCAATAATTTGTGAGGGGTATATTGGAATCTAATTTATTTCGCTTAGTTCGAAACACTATTCCAATTCATCCCTGGATTTGTATAAAACATTTCCTTTTCAAGTTTAGCGACCAATTCGGGATGAGGTCCATTATACTTTCCTTTTGACTTAACGCATTCTAAAACATTCAATTCTTTGTGCTTTGAGTTTCGTTGCTTTTCACTGCGAAGCGAAGCTTATCCCTCCTCCCAATTTTTATGCCCTCGAAATATTAATACGTAGATAGCACGTATAAAGATTATCAATAATTATCTTTTTTATGAAGGTGATTACGAGGACAACGTACGCACCTCAATTCGATTGTATTCCACATTTTATATACTCGTGTTTTTCTTTATAACTTGTGATTGGCTTAGAAAATTCATAATTTGTTCTTAAAATGGATGTCGCGGGTTCGTAAACCACACCATCTAATTGATTGTTTTTAATTTAGAACTTATAAAAACACCAACTTACCGTAGGTGACAAAATTATATATTTAGTTTGTTATGAATATCAGACGTCAAATTATAAAAAGATAATATGGAGGTGATTAGTTGAACTTTTTCCTTTTTCCTAAAGAAAGTCAATAATTTGTGAGGGGTTAATTGGAATCTAATTTATTTCGCTTAGTTCAGAAACACTAATTCCAATTCATCCCTGGATTTGTATAAAACATTTCCTTTTCAAGTTTAGCGACCAATTCGGGATGAGGTCCATTATACTTTCCTTTTGACTTAACGCATTCTAAAACATTCAATTGCTTTGTCTTTGAGTTTCTGTTGCTTTTCACTGCGAAGCGAAGCTTATCCCTCCTCCCAATTTTTATGCCCTCGAAATATTAATACGTAGATAGCACGTATAAAGATTATCAATAATTATCTTTTTTATGAAGGTGATTTCGAGGACAACGTACGCACCTCAATTCGATTGTATTCCACATTTTATATACTCGTGTTTTTCTTTATAACTTGTGATTGGCTTAGAAAATTCATAATTTGTTCTTAAAATGGATGTCGCGGGTTCGTAAACCACACCATCTAATTGATTGTTTTTAATTTAGAACTTATAAAAACACCAACTTACCGTAGGTGACAAAATTATATATTTAGTTTGTTATGAATATCAGACGTCAAATTATAAAAAGATAATATGGAGGTGATTAGTTGAACTTTTTCCTTTTTCCTAAAGAAAGTCAATAATTTGTGAGGGGTTAATTGGAATCTAATTTATTTCGCTTAGTTCAGAAACACTAATCCAATTCATCCCTGGATTTGTATAAAACATTTCCTTTTCAAGTTTAGCAGCCAATTCAGGATGAGGTCCATTATACTTTCCTTTTGACTTAACGCATTCTAAAACATTCAATTGCTGTGCTGAGTTTTTGTTGCTTTTCTCTGCGAAGCAGAGCTTATCCCTCCTCCCAATTTTTATGCCCTCGAAATATTAATACGTAGATAGCACGTATAAAGATTATCAATAATTATCTTTTTTATGAAGGTGATTTCGAGGACAACGTACGCACCTCAATTCAGATTGTATTCCACATTTTATATACTCGTGTTTTTCTTTATAACTTGTGATTGGCTTAGAAAATTCATAATTTGTTCTTAAAATGGATGTCGCGGGTTCGTAAACCACACCATCTAATTGATTGTTTTTAATTTAGAACTTATAAAAACACCAACTTACCGTAGGTGACAAAATTATATATTTAGTTTGTTATGAATATCGGACGTCAAATTATAAAAAGATAATATGGAGGTGATTAGTTGAACTTTTTCCTTTTTCCTAAAGAAAGTCAATAATTTGTGAGGGGTTAATTGGAATCTAATTTATTTCGCTTAGTTCAGAAACACTAATTCAATTCATCCCTGGATTTGTATAAAACATTTCCTTTTCAAGTTTAGCGACCAATTCGGGATGAGGTCCATTATACTTTCCTTTTGACTTAACGCATTCTAAAACATTCAATTCTTTGTCTTGAGTTTCTTTTGCTTTTCACTGCGAAGCGAAAACTTATCCCTCCTCCCAATTTTTATGCCCTCGAAATATTAATACGTAGATAGCACGTATAAAGATTATCAATAATTATCTTTTTTATGAAGGTGATTTCGAGGACAACGTACGCACCTCAATTCAGATTGTATTCCACATTTTATATACTCGTGTTTTTCTTTATAACTTGTGATTGGCTTAGAAAATTCATAATTTGTTCTTAAAATGGATGTCGCGGGTTCGTAAACCACACCATCTAATTGATTGTTTTTAATTTAGAACTTATAAAAACACCAACTTACCGTAGGTGACAAAATTATATATTTAGTTTGTTATGAATATCGGACGTCAAATTATAAAAAGATAATATGGAGGTGATTAGTTGAACTTTTTCCTTTTTCCTAAAGAAAGTCAATAATTTGTGAGGGGTATATTGGAATCTAATTAATTTTGCTTAGTTCAGAAACACTATTCCAATTCATCCCTGGATTTGTATAAAACATTTCCTTTTCAAGTTTAGCAGCCAATTCAGGATGAGGTCCATTATACTTTCCTTTTGACTTAACGCATTCTAAAACATTCCATTGTTGGTGATGAGTTTCTGTTGCTTTTCACTGCGAAGCAGAGCTTATCCCTCCTCCCAATTTTTATTCCCTCGAAATATTAATATGTAGATAGCACGTATAAAGATTATCAATAATTATCTTTTTTATGAAGGTGATTTCGAGGACAACGTACGCACCTCAATTCAGATTGTATTCCACATTTTATATACTCGTGTTTTTCTTTATAACTTGTGATTGGCTTAGAAAATTCATAATTTGTTCTTAAAATGGATGTCGCGGGTTCGTAAACCACACCATCTAATTGATTGTTTTTAATTTAGAACTTATAAAAACACCAACTTACCGTAGGTGACAAAATTATATATTTAGTTTGTTATGAATATCGGACGTCAAATTATAAAAAGATAATATGGAGGTGATTAGTTGAACTTTTTTTCCTTTTTCCTAAAGAAAGTCAATAATTTGTGAGGGGTTAATTGGAATCTAATTTGTTTCGCTTAGTTCAGAAACACTAATCCAATTCATCCCTGGATTTGTATAAAACATTTCCTTTTCAAGTTTAGCAGCCAATTCAGGATGAGGTCCATTATACTTTCCTTTTGACTTAACGCATTCTAAAACATTCCATTGCTTTGTCTTTGAGTTTCTGTTGCTTTTCACCTGCGAAGCAGAGCTTATCCCTCCTCCCAATTTTTATGCCCTCGAAATATTAATACGTAGATAGCACGTATAAAGATTATCAATAATTATCTTTTTTATGAAGGTGATTACGAGGACAACGTACGCACCTCAATTCGATTGTATTCCACATTTTATATACTCGTGTTTTTCTTTATAACTTGTGATTGGCTTAGAAAATTCATAATTTGTTCTTAAAATGGATGTCGCGGGTTCGTAAACCACACCATCTAATTGATTGTTTTTAATTTAGAACTTATAAAAACACCAACTTACCGTAGGTGACAAAATTATATATTTAGTTTGTTATGAATATCGGACGTCAAATTATAAAAAGATAATATGGAGGTGATTAGTTGAACTTTTTCCTTTTTCCTAAAGAAAGTCAATAATTTGTGAGGGGTATATTGGAATCTAATTTATTTCGCTTAGTTCGAAACACTATTCCAATTCATCCCTGGATTTGTATAAAACATTTCCTTTTCAAGTTTAGCGACCAATTCGGGATGAGGTCCATTATACTTTCCTTTTGACTTAACGCATTCTAAAACATTCAATTCTTTGTCTTTGAGTTTCGTTGCTTTTCACTGCGAAGCGAGAGCTTATCCCTCCTCCCAATTTTTATGCCCTCGAAATATTAATACGTAGATAGCACGTATAAAGATTATCAATAATTATCTTTTTTATGAAGGTGATTACGAGGACAACGTACGCACCTCAATTCGAGATTGTATTCCACATTTTATATACTCGTGTGTTTTTCTTTATAACTTGTGATTGGCTTAGAAAATTCATAATTTGTTCTTAAAATGGATGTCGCGGGTTCGTAAACCACACCATCTAATTGATTGTTTTTAATTTAGAACTTATAAAAACACCAACTTACCGTAGGTGACAAAATTATATATTTAGTTTGTTATGAATATCGGACGTCAAATTATAAAAAGATAATATGGAGGTGATTAGTTGAACTTTTTCCTTTTTCCTAAAGAAAGTCAATAATTTGTGAGGGGTATATTGGAATCTAATTTATTTCGCTTAGTTCGAAACACTATTCCAATTCATCCCTGGATTTGTATAAAACATTTCCTTTTCAAGTTTAGCGACCAATTCGGGATGAGGTCCATTATACTTTCCTTTTGACTTAACGCATTCTAAAACATTCAATTCTTTGTCTTTGAGTTTCTGTTGCTTTTCACTGCGAAGCGAAACTTATCCCTCCTCCCAATTTTTATGCCCTCGAAATATTAATACGTAGATAGCACGTATAAAGATTATCAATAATTATCTTTTTTATGAAGGTGATTTCGAGGACAACGTACGCACCTCAATTCGATTGTATTCCACATTTTATATACTCGTGTTTTTCTTTATAACTTGTGATTGGCTTAGAAAATTCATAATTTGTTCTTAAAATGGATGTCGCGGGTTCGTAAACCACACCATCTAATTGATTGTTTTTAATTTAGAACTTATAAAAACACCAACTTACCGTAGGTGACAAAATTATATATTTAGTTTGTTATGAATATCAGACGTCAAATTATAAAAAGATAATATGGAGGTGATTAGTTGAACTTTTTCCTTTTTCCTAAAGAAAGTCAATAATTTGTGAGGGGTTAATTGGAATCTAATTTATTTCGCTTAGTTCGAAACACTAATTCCAATTCATCCCTGGATTTGTATAAAACATTTCCTTTTCAAGTTTAGCGACCAATTCGGGATGAGGTCCATTATACTTTCCTTTTGACTTAACGCATTCTAAAACATTCAATTCTTTGTCTTTGAGTTTCTGTTGCTTTTCACTGCGAAGCGAAGCTTTATCCCTCCTCCCAATTTTTATGCCCTCGAAATATTAATACGTAGATAGCACGTATAAAGATTATCAATAATTATCTTTTTTATGAAGGTGATTACGAGGACAACGTACGCACCTCAATTCGAGATTGTATTCCACATTTTATATACTCGTGTTTTTCTTTATAACTTGTGATTGGCTTAGAAAATTCATAATTTGTTCTTAAAATGGATGTCGCGGGTTCGTAAACCACACCATCTAATTGATTGTTTTTAATTTAGAACTTATAAAAACACCAACTTACCGTAGGTGACAAAATTATATATTTAGTTTGTTATGAATATCGGACGTCAAATTATAAAAAGATAATATGGAGGTGATTAGTTGAACTTTTTCCTTTTTCCTAAAGAAAGTCAATAATTTGTGAGGGGTATATTGGAATCTAATTTATTTCGCTTAGTTCGAAAACACTATTCCAATTCATCCCTGGATTTGTATAAAACATTTCCTTTTCAAGTTTAGCGACCAATTCGGGATGAGGTCCATTATACTTTCCTTTTGACTTAACGCATTCTAAAACATTCAATTCTTTGTCTTTGAGTTTCGTTGCTTTTCACTGCGAAGCGAGCTTATCCCTCCTCCCAATTTTTATGCCCTCGAAATATTAATACGTAGATAGCACGTATAAAGATTATCAATAATTATCTTTTTTATGAAGGTGATTTCGAGGACAACGTACGCACCTCAATTCGATTGTATTCCACATTTTATATACTCGTGTTTTTCTTTATAACTTGTGATTGGCTTAGAAAATTCATAATTTGTTCTTAAAATGGATGTCGCGGGTTCGTAAACCACACCATCTAATTGATTGTTTTTAATTTAGAACTTATAAAAACACCAACTTACCGTAGGTGACAAAATTATATATTTAGTTTGTTATGAATATCGGACGTCAAATTATAAAAGATAATATGGAGGTGATTAGTTGAACTTTTTCCTTTTTCCTAAAGAAAGTCAATAATTTGTGAGGGGTTAATTGGAATCTAATTTGTTTCGCTTAGTTCAGAAACACTAATTCAATTCATCCCTGGATTTGTATAAAACATTTCCTTTTCAAGTTTAGCGACCAATTCGGGATGAGGTCCATTATACTTTCCTTTTGACTTAACGCATTCTAAAACATTCAATTCTTTGTCTTTGAGTTTCTGTTGCTTTTCACTGCGAAGCGAAACTTATCCCTCCTCCCAATTTTTATGCCCTCGAAATATTAATACGTAGATAGCACGTATAAAGATTATCAATAATTATCTTTTTTATGAAGGTGATTACGAGGACAACGTACGCACCTCAATTCAGATTGTATTCCACATTTTATATACTCGTGTTTTTCTTTATAACTTGTGATTGGCTTAGAAAATTCATAATTTGTTCTTAAAATGGATGTCGCGGGTTCGTAAACCACACCATAATTGATTGTTTTTAATTTAGAACTTATAAAAACACCAACTTACCGTAGGTGACAAAATTATATATTTAGTTTGTTATGAATATCGGACGTCAAATTATAAAAAGATAATATGGAGGTGATTAGTTGAACTTTTTCCTTTTTCCTAAAGAAAGTCAATAATTTGTGAGGGGTATATTGGAATCTAATTTATTTCGCTTAGTTCGAAACACTATTCCAATTCATCCCTGGATTTGTATAAAACATTTCCTTTTCAAGTTTAGCAGACCAATTCGGGATGAGGTCCATTATACTTTCCTTTTGACTTAACGCATTCTAAAACATTCAATTCTTTGTCTTTGAGTTTCGTTGCTTTTCACTGCGAAGCGAGCTTATCCCTCCTCCCAATTTTTATGCCCTCGAAATATTAATACGTAGATAGCACGTATAAAGATTATCAATAATTATCTTTTTTATGAAGGTGATTTCGAGGACAACGTACGCACCTCAATTCGATTGTATTCCACATTTTATATACTCGTGTTTTTCTTTATAACTTGTGATTGGCTTAGAAAATTCATAATTTGTTCTTAAAATGGATGTCGCGGGTTCGTAAACCACACCATCTAATTGATTGTTTTTAATTTAGAACTTATAAAAACACCAACTTACCGTAGGTGACAAAATTATATATTTAGTTTGTTATGAATATCAGACGTCAAATTATAAAAAGATAATATGGAGGTGATTAGTTGAACTTTTTCCTTTTTCCTAAAGAAAGTCAATAATTTGTGAGGGGTTAATTGGAATCTAATTTATTTCGCTTAGTTCAGAAACACTATTCCAATTCATCCCTGGATTTGTATAAAACATTTCCTTTTCAAGTTTAGCGACCAATTCGGGATGAGGTCCATTATACTTTCCTTTTGACTTAACGCATTCTAAAACATTCAATTCTTTGTCTTTGAGTTTCGTTGCTTTTCACTGCGAAGCGAGCTTATCCCTCCTCCCAATTTTTATGCCCTCGAAATATTAATACGTAGATAGCACGTATAAAGATTATCAATAATTATCTTTTTTATGAAGGTGATTACGAGGACAACGTACGCACCTCAATTCGATTGTATTCCACATTTTATATACTCGTGTTTTTCTTTATAACTTGTGATTGGCTTAGAAAATTCATAATTTGTTCTTAAAATGGATGTCGCGGGTTCGTAAACCACACCATCTAATTGATTGTTTTTAATTTAGAACTTATAAAAACACCAACTTACCGTAGGTGACAAAATTATATATTTAGTTTGTTATGAATATCGGACGTCAAATTATAAAAAGATAATATGGAGGTGATTAGTTGAACTTTTTCCTTTTTCCTAAAGAAAGTCAATAATTTGTGAGGGGTATATTGGAATCTAATTTATTTCGCTTAGTTCGAAACACTATTCCAATTCATCCCTGGATTTGTATAAAACATTTCCTTTTCAAGTTTAGCGACCAATTCGGGATGAGGTCCATTATACTTTCCTTTTGACTTAACGCATTCTAAAACATTCAATTGTTGTCTTTGAGTTTCGTTGCTTTTCACTGCGAAGCGAGCTTATCCCTCCTCCCAATTTTTATGCCCTCGAAATATTAATACGTAGATAGCACGTATAAAGATTATCAATAATTATCTTTTTTATGAAGGTGATTTCGAGGACAACGTACGCACCTCAATTCGATTGTATTCCACATTTTATATACTCGTGTTTTTCTTTATAACTTGTGATTGGCTTAGAAAATTCATAATTTGTTCTTAAAATGGATGTCGCGGGTTCGTAAACCACACCATCTAATTGATTGTTTTTAATTTAGAACTTATAAAAACACCAACTTACCGTAGGTGACAAAATTATATATTTAGTTTGTTATGAATATCAGACGTCAAATTATAAAAAGATAATATGGAGGTGATTAGTTGAACTTTTTCCTTTTTCCTAAAGAAAGTCAATAATTTGTGAGGGGTTAATTGGAATCTAATTTATTTCGCTTAGTTCAGAAACACTAATTCAATTCATCCCTGGATTTGTATAAAACATTTCCTTTTCAAGTTTAGCGACAATTCGGGATGAGGTCCATTATACTTTCCTTTTGACTTAACGCATTCTAAAACATTCAATTGCTTTGTCTTTGAGTTTCTGTTGCTTTTCACTGCGAAGCGAAACTTATCCCTCCTCCCAATTTTTATGCCCTCGAAATATTAATACGTAGATAGCACGTATAAAGATTATCAATAATTATCTTTTTTATGAAGGTGATTACGAGGACAACGTACGCACCTCAATTCAGATTGTATTCCACATTTTATATACTCGTGTTTTTCTTTATAACTTGTGATTGGCTTAGAAAATTCATAATTTGTTCTTAAAATGGATGTCGCGGGTTCGTAAACCACACCATCTAATTGATTGTTTTTAATTTAGAACTTATAAAAACACCAACTTACCGTAGGTGACAAAATTATATATTTAGTTTGTTATGATGAATACGGACGTCAAATTATAAAAAGATAATATGGAGGTGATTAGTTGAACTTTTTCCTTTTTCCTAAAGAAAGTCAATAATTTGTGAGGGGTATATTGGAATCTAATTTATTTCGCTTAGTTCGAAACACTATTCCAATTCATCCCTGGATTTGTATAAAACATTTCCTTTTCAAGTTTAGCGACCAATTCGGGATGAGGTCCATTATACTTTCCTTTTGACTTAACGCGTTCTAAAACATTCAATTGCTTGTCTTTGAGTTTACATTTGCTTTTCACTGCGAAGCGAGCTTATCCCTCCTCCCAATTTTTATGCCCTCGAAATATTAATACGTAGATAGCACGTATAAAGATTATCAATAATTATCTTTTTTATGAAGGTGATTTCGAGGACAACGTACGCACCTCAATTCAGATTGTATTCCACATTTTATATACTCGTGTTTTTCTTTATAACTTGTGATTGGCTTAGAAAATTCATAATTTGTTCTTAAAATGGATGTCGCGGGTTCGTAAACCACACCATCTAATTGATTGTTTTTAATTTAGAACTTATAAAAACACCAACTTACCGTAGGTGACAAAATTATATATTTAGTTTGTTATGAATATCGGACGTCAAATTATAAAAAGATAATATGGAGGTGATTAGTTGAACTTTTTCCTTTTTCCTAAAGAAAGTCAATAATTTGTGAGGGGTATATTGGAATCTAATTTATTTCGCTTAGTTCGAAACACTATTCCAATTCATCCCTGGATTTGTATAAAACATTTCCTTTTCAAGTTTAGCGACCAATTCGGGATGAGGTCCATTATACTTTCCTTTTGACTTAACGCATTCTAAAACATTCAATTCTTTCTTTGAGTTTACATTTGCTTTTCACTGCGAAGCGAAGCTTATCCCTCCTCCCAATTTTTATGCCCTCGAAATATTAATACGTAGATAGCACGTATAAAGATTATCAATAATTATCTTTTTTATGAAGGTGATTTCGAGGACAACGTGCGCACCTCAATTCGATTGTATTCCACATTTTATATACTCGTGTTTTTCTTTATAACTTGTGATTGGCTTAGAAAATTCATAATTTGTTCTTAAAATGGATGTCGCGGGTTCGTAAACCACACCATCTAATTGATTGTTTTTAATTTAGAACTTATAAAAACACCAACTTACCGTAGGTGACAAAATTATATATTTAGTTTGTTATGAATATCAGACGTCAAATTATAAAAAGATAATATGGAGGTGATTAGTTGAACTTTTTCCTTTTTCCTAAAGAAAGTCAATAATTTGTGAGGGGTTAATTGGAATCTAATTTATTTCGCTTAGTTCAGAAACACTAATTCAATTCATCCCTGGATTTGTATAAAACATTTCCTTTTCAAGTTTAGCGACCAATTCGGGATGAGGTCCATTATACTTTCCTTTTGACTTAACGCATTCTAAAACATTCAATTCTTTGTCTTTGAGTTTCGTTGCTTTTCACTGCGAAGCGAAACTTATCCTCCCAATTTTTATGCCCTCGAAATATTAATACGTAGATAGCACGTATAAAGATTATCAATAATTATCTTTTTTATGAAGGTGATTTCGAGGACAACGTACGCACCTCAATTCGAGATTGTATTCCACATTTTATATACTCGTGTTTTTCTTTATAACTTGTGATTGGCTTAGAAAATTCATAATTTGTTCTTAAAATGGATGTCGCGGGTTCGTAAACCACACCATCTAATTGATTGTTTTTAATTTAGAACTTATAAAAACACCAACTTACCGTAGGTGACAAAATTATATATTTAGTTTGTTATGAATATCGGACGTCAAATTATAAAAAGATAATATGGAGGTGATTAGTTGAACTTTTTCCTTTTTCCTAAAGAAAGTCAATAATTTGTGAGGGGTATATTGGAATCTAATTTATTTCGCTTAGTTCGAAACACTATTCCAATTCATCCCTGGATTTGTATAAAACATTTCCTTTTCAAGTTTAGCACCCATTCGGGATGAGGTCCATTATACTTTCCTTTTGACTTAACGCATTCTAAAACATTCAATTCTTTGTCTTTGAGTTTCGTTGCTTTTCACTGCGCGAAGACGAGCTTATCCCTCCTCCCAATTTTTATGCCCTCGAAATATTAATACGTAGATAGCACGTATAAAGATTATCAATAATTATCTTTTTTATGAAGGTGATTACGAGGACAACGTACGCACCTCAATTCGAGATTGTATTCCACATTTTATATACTCGTGTTTTTCTTTATAACTTGTGATTGGCTTAGAAAATTCATAATTTGTTCTTAAAATGGATGTCGCGGGTTCGTAAACCACACCATCTAATTGATTGTTTTTAATTTAGAACTTATAAAAACACCAACTTACCGTAGGTGACAAAATTATATATTTAGTTTGTTATGAATATCGGACGTCAAATTATAAAAAGATAATATGGAGGTGATTAGTTGAACTTTTTCCTTTTTCCTAAAGAGAAAGTCAATAATTTGTGAGGGGTATATTGGAATCTAATTTATTTCGCTTAGTTCGAAACACTATTCCAATTCATCCCTGGATTTGTATAAAACATTTCCTTTTCAAGTTTAGCGACCAATTCGGGATGAGGTCCATTATACTTTCCTTTTGACTTAACGCGTTCTAAAACATTCAATTGTCTTTGTCTTTGAGTTTCTTTGCTTTTCACTGCGAAGCGAGAAGCTTATCCCTCCTCCCAATTTTTATGCCCTCGAAATATTAATACGTAGATAGCACGTATAAAGATTATCAATAATTATCTTTTTTATGAAGGTGATTTCGAGGACAACGTACGCACCTCAATTCGATTGTATTCCACATTTTATATACTCGTGTTTTTCTTTATAACTTGTGATTGGCTTAGAAAATTCATAATTTGTTCTTAAAATGGATGTCGCGGGTTCGTAAACCACACCATCTAATTGATTGTTTTTAATTTAGAACTTATAAAAACACCAACTTACCGTAGGTGACAAAATTATATATTTAGTTTGTTATGAATATCGGACGTCAAATTATAAAAAGATAATATGGAGGTGATTAGTTGAACTTTTTCCTTTTTCCTAAAGAAAGTCAATAATTTGTGAGGGGTATATTGGAATCTAATTTATTTCGCTTAGTTCGAAACACTATTCCAATTCATCCCTGGATTTGTATAAAACATTTCCTTTTCAAGTTTAGCGACCAATTCGGGATGAGGTCCATTATACTTTCCTTTTGACTTAACGCATTCTAAAACATTCAATTGCTTTGTCTTTGAGTTTCTGTTGCTTTTCACTGCGAAGCGAAACTTATCCCTCCTCCCAATTTTTATGCCCTCGAAATATTAATACGTAGATAGCACGTATAAAGATTATCAATAATTATCTTTTTTATGAAGGTGATTACGAGGACAACGTACGCACCTCAATTCGATTGTATTCCACATTTTATATACTCGTGTTTTTCTTTATAACTTGTGATTGGCTTAGAAAATTCATAATTTGTTCTTAAAATGGATGTCGCGGGTTCGTAAACCACACCATCTAATTGATTGTTTTTAATTTAGAACTTATAAAAACACCAACTTACCGTAGGTGACAAAATTATATATTTAGTTTGTTATGAATATCGGACGTCAAATTATAAAAAGATAATATGGAGGTGATTAGTTGAACTTTTTCCTTTTTCCTAAAGAAAGTCAATAATTTGTGAGGGGTATATTGGAATCTAATTTATTTCGCTTAGTTCGAAACACTATTCCAATTCATCCCTGGATTTGTATAAAACATTTCCTTTTCAAGTTTAGCGACCAATTCGGGATGAGGTCCATTATACTTTCCTTTTGACTTAACGCATTCTAAAACATTCAATTCTTTGTCTTTGAGTTTCGTTGCTTTTCACTGCGAAGCGAAGCTTATCCCTCCTCCCAATTTTTATGCCCTCGAAATATTAATACGTAGATAGCACGTATAAAGATTATCAATAATTATCTTTTTTATGAAGGTGATTTCGAGGACAACGTACGCACCTCAATTCGATTGTATTCCACATTTTATATACTCGTGTTTTTCTTTATAACTTGTGATTGGCTTAGAAAATTCATAATTTGTTCTTAAAATGGATGTCGCGGGTTCGTAAACCACACCATCTAATTGATTGTTTTTAATTTAGAACTTATAAAAACACCAACTTACCGTAGGTGACAAAATTATATATTTAGTTTGTTATGAATATCGGACGTCAAATTATAAAAAGATAATATGGAGGTGATTAGTTGAACTTTTTCCTTTTTCCTAAAGAAAGTCAATAATTTGTGAGGGGTATATTGGAATCTAATTTATTTCGCTTAGTTCGAAACACTATTCCAATTCATCCCTGGATTTGTATAAAACATTTCCTTTTCAAGTTTAGCGACCAATTCGGGATGAGGTCCATTATACTTTCCTTTTGACTTAACGCATTCTAAAACATTCAATTGTCTGTGTTGAGTTTACTTTGCTTTTCACTGCGAAGCGAAACTTATCCCTCCTCCCAATTTTTATGCCCTCGAAATATTAATACGTAGATAGCACGTATAAAGATTATCAATAATTATCTTTTTTATGAAGGTGATTTCGAGGACAACGTACGCACCTCAATTCGATTGTATTCCACATTTTATATACTCGTGTTTTTCTTTATAACTTGTGATTGGCTTAGAAAATTCATAATTTGTTCTTAAAATGGATGTCGCGGGTTCGTAAACCACACCATCTAATTGATTGTTTTTAATTTAGAACTTATAAAAACACCAACTTACCGTAGGTGACAAAATTATATATTTAGTTTGTTATGAATATCGGACGTCAAATTATAAAAAGATAATATGGAGGTGATTAGTTGAACTTTTTCCTTTTTCCTAAAGAAAGTCAATAATTTGTGAGGGGTATATTGGAATCTAATTTATTTCGCTTAGTTCGAAACACTATTCCAATTCATCCCTGGTTTGTATAAAACATTTCCTTTTCAAGTTTAGCGACCAATTCGGGATGAGGTCCATTATACTTTCCTTTTGACTTAACGCATTCTAAAACATTCAATTCTTTGTCTTTGAGTTTACTTGTTGCTTTTCACTGCGAAGCGAAACTTATCCCTCCTCCCAATTTTTATGCCCTCGAAATATTAATACGTAGATAGCACGTATAAAGATTATCAATAATTATCTTTTTTATGAAGGTGATTACGAGGACAACGTACGCACCTCAATTCGATTGTATTCCACATTTTATATACTCGTGTTTTTCTTTATAACTTGTGATTGGCTTAGAAAATTCATAATTTGTTCTTAAAATGGATGTCGCGGGTTCGTAAACCACACCATCTAATTGATTGTTTTTAATTTAGAACTTATAAAAACACCAACTTACCGTAGGTGACAAAATTATATATTTAGTTTGTTATGAATATCGGACGTCAAATTATAAAAAGATAATATGGAGGTGATTAGTTGAACTTTTTCCTTTTTCCTAAAGAAAGTCAATAATTTGTGAGGGGTATATTGGAATCTAATTTATTTCGCTTAGTTCGAAACACTATTCCAATTCATCCCTGGATTTGTATAAAACATTTCCTTTTCAAGTTTAGCGACCAATTCGGGATGAGGTCCATTATACTTTCCTTTTGACTTAACGCGTTCTAAAACATTCAATTGCTTTGTTTGAGTTTCTGTTGCTTTTCACTGCGAAGCGAAACTTATCCCCTCCTCCCAATTTTTATGCCCTCGAAATATTAATACGTAGATAGCACGTATAAAGATTATCAATAATTATCTTTTTTATGAAGGTGATTACGAGGACAACGTACGCACCTCAATTCGAGATTGTATTCCACATTTTATATACTCGTGTTTTTCTTTATAACTTGTGATTGGCTTAGAAAATTCATAATTTGTTCTTAAAATGGATGTCGCGGGTTCGTAAACCACACCATCTAATTGATTGTTTTTAATTTAGAACTTATAAAAACACCAACTTACCGTAGGTGACAAAATTATATATTTAGTTTGTTATGAATATCGGACGTCAAATTATAAAAAGATAATATGGAGGTGATTAGTTGAACTTTTTCCTTTTTCCTAAAGAAAGTCAATAATTTGTGAGGGGTATATTGGAATCTAATTTATTTCGCTTAGTTCGAAACACTATTCCAATTCATCCCTGGATTTGTATAAAACATTTCCTTTTCAAGTTTAGCGACCAATTCGGGATGAGGTCCATTATACTTTCCTTTTGACTTAACGCGTTCTAAAACATTCAATTCTTTGTCTTTGAGTTTCTGTTGCTTTTCACTGCGAAGCGAAACTTATCCCTCCTCCCAATTTTTATGCCCTCGAAATATTAATACGTAGATAGCACGTATAAAGATTATCAATAATTATCTTTTTTATGAAGGTGATTTCGAGGACAACGTACGCACCTCAATTCAGATTGTATTCCACATTTTATATACTCGTGTTTTTCTTTATAACTTGTGATTGGCTTAGAAAATTCATAATTTGTTCTTAAAATGGATGTCGCGGGTTCGTAAACCACACCATCTAATTGATTGTTTTTAATTTAGAACTTATAAAAACACCAACTTACCGTAGGTGACAAAATTATATATTTAGTTTGTTATGAATATCGGACGTCAAATTATAAAAAGATAATATGGAGGTGATTAGTTGAACTTTTTCCTTTTTCCTAAAGAAAGTCAATAATTTGTGAGGGGTATATTGGAATCTAATTTATTTCGCTTAGTTCGAAACACTATTCCAATTCATCCCTGGATTTGTATAAAACATTTCCTTTTCAAGTTTAGCACCAATTCGGGATGAGGTCCATTATACTTTCCTTTTGACTTAACGCATTCTAAAACATTCAATTCTTTGTCTTTGAGTTTCTGTTGCTTTTCACTGCGAAGCGAGCTTATCCCTCCTCCCAATTTTTATGCCCTCGAAATATTAATACGTAGATACACGTATAAAGATTATCAATAATTATCTTTTTTATGAAGGTGATTACGAGGACAACGTACGCACCTCAATTCGATTGTATTCCACATTTTATATACTCGTGTTTTTCTTTATAACTTGTGATTGGCTTAGAAAATTCATAATTTGTTCTTAAAATGGATGTCGCGGGTTCGTAAACCACACCATCTAATTGATTGTTTTTAATTTAGAACTTATAAAAACACCAACTTACCGTAGGTGACAAAATTATATATTTAGTTTGTTATGAATATCGGACGTCAAATTATAAAAAGATAATATGGAGGTGATTAGTTGAACTTTTTCCTTTTTCCTAAAGAAAGTCAATAATTTGTGAGGGGTATATTGGAATCTAATTTATTTCGCTTAGTTCGAAACACTATTCCAATTCATCCCTGGATTTGTATAAAACATTTCCTTTTCAAGTTTAGCGACCAATTCGGGATGAGGTCCATTATACTTTCCTTTTGACTTAACGCGTTTCTAAAACATTCAATTGCTTTGTCTTTGAGTTTCTGTTGCTTTTCACTGCGAAGCGAAGCGAAACTTATCCCTCCTCCCAATTTTTATGCCCTCGAAATATTAATACGTAGATAGCACGTATAAAGATTATCAATAATTATCTTTTTTATGAAGGTGATTTCGAGGACAACGTACGCACCTCAATTCGATTGTATTCCACATTTTATATACTCGTGTTTTTCTTTATAACTTGTGATTGGCTTAGAAAATTCATAATTTGTTCTTAAAATGGATGTCGCGGGTTCGTAAACCACACCATCTAATTGATTGTTTTTAATTTAGAACTTATAAAAACACCAACTTACCGTAGGTGACAAAATTATATATTTAGTTTGTTATGAATATCGGACGTCAAATTATAAAAAGATAATATGGAGGTGATTAGTTGAACTTTTTCCTTTTTCCTAAAGAAAGTCAATAATTTGTGAGGGGTATATTGGAATCTAATTTATTTCGCTTAGTGAAACACTATTCCAATTCATCCCTGGATTTGTATAAAACATTTCCTTTTCAAGTTTAGCGACCAATTCGGGATGAGGTCCATTATACTTTCCTTTTGACTTAACGCGTTCTAAAACATTCAATTCTTTGTCTTTGAGTTTACATTGCTTTTCACTGCGAAGCGAAACTTATCCCTCCTCCCAATTTTTATGCCCTCGAAATATTAATACGTAGATAGCACGTATAAAGATTATCAATAATTATCTTTTTTATGAAGGTGATTACGAGGACAACGTACGCACCTCAATTCAGATTGTATTCCACATTTTATATACTCGTGTTTTTCTTTATAACTTGTGATTGGCTTAGAAAATTCATAATTTGTTCTTAAAATGGATGTCGCGGGTTCGTAAACCACACCATCTAATTGATTGTTTTTAATTTAGAACTTATAAAAACACCAACTTACCGTAGGTGACAAAATTATATATTTAGTTTGTTATGAATATCGGACGTCAAATTATAAAAAGATAATATGGAGGTGATTAGTTGAACTTTTTCCTTTTTCCTAAAGAAAGTCAATAATTTGTGAGGGGTATATTGGAATCTAATTTATTTCGCTTAGTTCGAAACACTATTCCAATTCATCCCTGGATTTGTATAAAACATTTCCTTTTCAAGTTTAGCGACCAATTCGGGATGAGGTCCATTATACTTTCCTTTTGACTTAACGCGTTCTAAAACATTCAATTCTTTGTCTTTGAGTTTCGTTGCTTTTCACTGCGAAGCGAAAGCTTATCCCTCCTCCCAATTTTTATGCCCTCGAAATATTAATACGTAGATAGCACGTATAAAGATT
Organism: Anisodus tanguticus; assembly: GCA_034509755.1. Lineage (NCBI taxonomy): Eukaryota > Viridiplantae > Streptophyta > Magnoliopsida > Solanales > Solanaceae > Anisodus > Anisodus tanguticus. Next base: position 32,679,620 of record CM067541.1, read on the forward strand.
ATCAATAATTATCTTTTTTATGAAGGTGATTACGAGGACAACGTACGCACCTCAATTCAGATTGTATTCCACATTTTATATACTCGTGTTTTTCTTTATAACTTGTGATTGGCTTAGAAAATTCATAATTTGTTCTTAAAATGGATGTCGCGGGTTCGTAAACCACACCATCTAATTGATTGTTTTTAATTTAGAACTTATAAAAACACCAACTTACCGTAGGTGACAAAATTATATATTTAGTTTGTTATGAATATCGGACGTCAAATTATAAAAAGATAATATGGAGGTGATTAGTTGAACTTTTTCCTTTTTCCTAAAGAAAGTCAATAATTTGTGAGGGGTATATTGGAATCTAATTTATTTCGCTTAGTTCGAAACACTATTCCAATTCATCCCTGGATTTGTATAAAACATTTCCTTTTCAAGTTTAGCGACCAATTCGGGATGAGGTCCATTATACTTTCCTTTTGACTTAACGCGTTCTAAAACATTCAATTCTTTGTCTTTGAGTTTACTGTTGCTTTTCACTGCGAAGCGAAAGCTTATCCCTCCTCCCAATTTTTATGCCCTCGAAATATTAATACGTAGATAGCACGTATAAAGATTATCAATAATTATCTTTTTTATGAAGGTGATTTCGAGGACAACGTACGCACCTCAAATTCAGATTGTATTCCACATTTTATATACTCGTGTTTTTCTTTATAACTTGTGATTGGCTTAGAAAATTCATAATTTGTTCTTAAAATGGATGTCGCGGGTTCGTAAACCACACCATCTAATTGATTGTTTTTAATTTAGAACTTATAAAAACACCAACTTACCGTAGGTGACAAAATTATATATTTAGTTTGTTATGAATATCGGACGTCAAATTATAAAAAGATAATATGGAGGTGATTAGTTGAACTTTTTCCTTTTTCCTAAAGAAAGTCAATAATTTGTGAGGGGTATATTGGAATCTAATTTATTTCGCTTAGTTCAGAAACACTATTCCAATTCATCCCTGGATTTGTATAAAACATTTCCTTTTCAAGTTTAGCGACCAATTCGGGATGAGGTCCATTATACTTTCCTTTTGACTTAACGCGTTCTAAAACATTCAATTCTTTGTCTTTGAGTTTCTGTTGCTTTTCACCTGCGAAGCAGAGCTTATCCCTCCTCCCAATTTTTATGCCCTCGAAATATTAATACGTAGATAGCACGTATAAAGATTATCAATAATTATCTTTTTTATGAAGGTGATTACGAGGACAACGTACGCACCTCAATTCAGATTGTATTCCACATTTTATATACTCGTGTTTTTCTTTATAACTTGTGATTGGCTTAGAAAATTCATAATTTGTTCTTAAAATGGATGTCGCGGGTTCGTAAACCACACCATCTAATTGATTGTTTTTAATTTAGAACTTATAAAAACACCAACTTACCGTAGGTGACAAAATTATATATTTAGTTTGTTATGAATATCGGACGTCAAATTATAAAAAGATAATATGGAGGTGATTAGTTGAACTTTTTCCTTTTTCCTAAAGAAAGTCAATAATTTGTGAGGGGTATATTGGAATCTAATTTATTTCGCTTAGTTCGAAACACTATTCCAATTCATCCCTGGATTTGTATAAAACATTTCCTTTTCAAGTTTAGCGACCAATTCGGGATGAGGTCCATTATACTTTCCTTTTGACTTAACGCGTTCTAAAACATTCAATTCTTTGTCTTTGAGTTTCTGTTGCTTTTCACTGCGAAGCGAAACTTATCCCTCCTCCCAATTTTTATGCCCTCGAAATATTAATACGTAGATAGCACGTATAAAGATTATCAATAATTATCTTTTTTATGAAGGTGATTACGAGGACAACGTACGCACCTCAATTCGATTGTATTCCACATTTTATATACTCGTGTTTTTCTTTATAACTTGTGATTGGCTTAGAAAATTCATAATTTGTTCTTAAAATGGATGTCGCGGGTTCGTAAACCACACCATCTAATTGATTGTTTTTAATTTAGAACTTATAAAAACACCAACTTACCGTAGGTGACAAAATTATATATTTAGTTTGTTATGAATATCGGACGTCAAATTATAAAAAGATAATATGGAGGTGATTAGTTGAACTTTTTCCTTTTTCCTAAAGAAAGTCAATAATTTGTGAGGGGTATATTGGAATCTAATTTATTTCGCTTAGTTCGAAACACTATTCCAATTCATCCCTGGATTTGTATAAAACATTTCCTTTTCAAGTTTAGCGACCAATTCGGGATGAGGTCCATTATACTTTCCTTTTGACTTAACGCGTTCTAAAACATTCAATTCTTTGTCTTTGAGTTTACATTGCTTTTCACTGCGAAGCGAGCTTATCCCTCCTCCCAATTTTTATGCCCTCGAAATATTAATACGTAGATAGCACGTATAAAGATTATCAATAATTATCTTTTTTATGAAGGTGATTTCGAGGACAACGTACGCACCTCAATTCAGATTGTATTCCACATTTTATATACTCGTGTTTTTCTTTATAACTTGTGATTGGCTTAGAAAATTCATAATTTGTTCTTAAAATGGATGTCGCGGGTTCGTAAACCACACCATCTAATTGATTGTTTTTAATTTAGAACTTATAAAAACACCAACTTACCGTAGGTGACAAAATTATATATTTAGTTTGTTATGAATATCGGACGTCAAATTATAAAAAGATAATATGGAGGTGATTAGTTGAACTTTTTCCTTTTTCCTAAAGAAAGTCAATAATTTGTGAGGGGTATATTGGAATCTAATTTATTTCGCTTAGTTCGAAACACTATTCCAATTCATCCCTGGATTTGTATAAAACATTTCCTTTTCAAGTTTAGCGACCAATTCGGGATGAGGTCCATTATACTTTCCTTTTGACTTAACGCGTTCTAAAACATTCAATTCTTTGTCTTTGAGTTTACTTTGCTTTTCACTGCGAAGCGAAACTTATCCCTCCTCCCAATTTTTATGCCCTCGAAATATTAATACGTAGATAGCACGTATAAAGATTATCAATAATTATCTTTTTTATGAAGGTGATTTCGAGGACAACGTACGCACCTCAATTCGGATTGTATTCCACATTTTATATACTCGTGTTTTTCTTTATAACTTGTGATTGGCTTAGAAAATTCATAATTTGTTCTTAAAATGGATGTCGCGGGTTCGTAAACCACACCATCTAATTGATTGTTTTTAATTTAGAACTTATAAAAACACCAACTTACCGTAGGTGACAAAATTATATATTTAGTTTGTTATGAATATCGGACGTCAAATTATAAAAAGATAATATGGAGGTGATTAGTTGAACTTTTTCCTTTTTCCTAAAGAAAGTCAATAATTTGTGAGGGGTATATTGGAATCTAATTTATTTCGCTTAGTTCGAAACACTATTCCAATTCATCCCTGGATTTGTATAAAACATTTCCTTTTCAAGTTTAGCGACCAATTCGGGATGAGGTCCATTATACTTTCCTTTTGACTTAACGCGTTCTAAAACATTCAATTCTTTGTCTTTGAGTTTCTGTTGCTTTTCACTGCGAAGCGAAACTTATCCCTCCTCCCAATTTTTATGCCCTCGAAATATTAATACGTAGATAGCACGTATAAAGATTATCAATAATTATCTTTTTTATGAGGGTGATTTCGAGGACAACGTACGCACCTCAATTCGATTGTATTCCACATTTTATATACTCGTGTTTTTCTTTATAACTTGTGATTGGCTTAGAAAATTCATAATTTGTTCTTAAAATGGATGTCGCGGGTTCGTAAACCACACCATCTAATTGATTGTTTTTAATTTAGAACTTATAAAAACACCAACTTACCGTAGGTGACAAAATTATATATTTAGTTTGTTATGAATATCGGACGTCAAATTATAAAAAGATAATATGGAGGTGATTAGTTGAACTTTTTCCTTTTTCCTAAAGAAAGTCAATAATTTGTGAGGGGTATATTGGAATCTAATTTATTTCGCTTAGTTCGAAACACTATTCCAATTCATCCCTGGATTTGTATAAAACATTTCCTTTTCAAGTTTAGCGACCAATTCGGGATGAGGTCCATTATACTTTCCTTTTGACTTAACGCGTTCTAAAACATTCAATTCTTGTCTTTGAGTTTACATTGCTTTTCACTGCGAAGCGAAACTTATCCCTCCTCCCAATTTTTATGCCCTCGAAATATTAATACGTAGATAGCACGTATAAAGATTATCAATAATTATCTTTTTTATGAAGGTGATTTCGAGGACAACGTACGCACCTCAATTCGATTGTATTCCACATTTTATATACTCGTGTTTTTCTTTATAACTTGTGATTGGCTTAGAAAATTCATAATTTGTTCTTAAAATGGATGTCGCGGGTTCGTAAACCACACCATCTAATTGATTGTTTTTAATTTAGAACTTATAAAAACACCAACTTACCGTAGGTGACAAAATTATATATTTAGTTTGTTATGAATATCGGACGTCAAATTATAAAAAGATAATATGGAGGTGATTAGTTGAACTTTTTCCTTTTTCCTAAAGAAAGTCAATAATTTGTGAGGGGTATATTGGAATCTAATTTATTTCGCTTAGTTCGAAACACTATTCCAATTCATCCCTGGATTTGTATAAAACATTTCCTTTCAAGTTTAGCGACCAATTCGGGATGAGGTCCATTATACTTTCCTTTTGACTTAACGCGTTCTAAAACATTCAATTCTTTGTCTTTGAGTTTCTGTTGCTTTTCACTGCGAAGCGAAACTTATCCCTCCTCCCAATTTTTATGCCCTCGAAATATTAATACGTAGATAGCACGTATAAAGATTATCAATAATTATCTTTTTTATGAAGGTGATTACGAGGACAACGTACGCACCTCAATTCAGATTGTATTCCACATTTTATATACTCGTGTTTTTCTTTATAACTTGTGATTGGCTTAGAAAATTCATAATTTGTTCTTAAAATGGATGTCGCGGGTTCGTAAACCACACCATCTAATTGATTGTTTTTAATTTAGAACTTATAAAAACACCAACTTACCGTAGGTGACAAAATTATATATTTAGTTTGTTATGAATATCGGACGTCAAATTATAAAAAGATAATATGGAGGTGATTAGTTGAACTTTTTCTTTTTTCCTAAAGAAAGTCAATAATTTGTGAGGGGTATATTGGAATCTAATTTATTTCGCTTAGTTCGAAACACTATTCCAATTCATCCCTGGATTTGTATAAAACATTTCCTTTTCAAGTTTAGCGACCAATTCGGGATGAGGTCCATTATACTTTCCTTTTGACTTAACGCGTTCTAAAACATTCAATTCTTTGTCTTTGAGTTTACGTTGCTTTTCACTGCGAAGCGAAGCTTATCCCTCCTCCCAATTTTTATGCCCTCGAAATATTAATACGTAGATAGCACGTATAAAGATTATCAATAATTATCTTTTTTATGAAGGTGATTTCGAGGACAACGTACGCACCTCAATTCGGATTGTATTCCACATTTTATATACTCGTGTTTTTCTTTATAACTTGTGATTGGCTTAGAAAATTCATAATTTGTTCTTAAAATGGATGTCGCGGGTTCGTAAACCACACCATCTAATTGATTGTTTTTAATTTAGAACTTATAAAAACACCAACTTACCGTAGGTGACAAAATTATATATTTAGTTTGTTATGAATATCGGACGTCAAATTATAAAAAGATAATATGGAGGTGATTAGTTGAACTTTTTCCTTTTTCCTAAAGAAAGTCAATAATTTGTGAGGGGTATATTGGAATCTAATTTATTTCGCTTAGTTCGAAACACTATTCCAATTCATCCCTGGATTTGTATAAAACATTTCCTTTTCAAGTTTAGCGACCAATTCGGGATGAGGTCCATTATACTTTCCTTTTGACTTAACGCGTTCTAAAACATTCAATTCTTTGTCTTTGAGTTTCTGTTGCTTTTCACTGCGAAGCGAAACTTATCCCTCCTCCCAATTTTTATGCCCTCGAAATATTAATACGTAGATAGCACGTATAAAGATTATCAATAATTATCTTTTTTATGAAGGTGATTACGAGGACAACGTACGCACCTCAATTCGGATTGTATTCCACATTTTATATACTCGTGTTTTTCTTTATAACTTGTGATTGGCTTAGAAAATTCATAATTTGTTCTTAAAATGGATGTCGCGGGTTCGTAAACCACACCATCTAATTGATTGTTTTTAATTTAGAACTTATAAAAACACCAACTTACCGTAGGTGACAAAATTATATATTTAGTTTGTTATGAATATCGGACGTCAAATTATAAAAAGATAATATGGAGGTGATTAGTTGAACTTTTTCCTTTTTCCTAAAGAAAGTCAATAATTTGTGAGGGGTATATTGGAATCTAATTTATTTCGCTTAGTTCGAAACACTATTCCAATTCATCCCTGGATTTGTATAAAACATTTCCTTTTCAAGTTTAGCGACCAATTCGGGATGAGGTCCATTATACTTTCCTTTTGACTTAACGCGTTCTAAAACATTCAATTCTTTGTCTTTGAGTTTACATTGCTTTTCACTGCGAAGCGAAACTTATCCCTCCTCCCAATTTTTATGCCCTCGAAATATTAATACGTAGATAGCAGCACGTATAAAGATTATCAATAATTATCTTTTTTATGAAGGTGATTACGAGGACAACGTACGCACCTCAATTCAGATTGTATTCCACATTTTATATACTCGTGTTTTTCTTTATAACTTGTGATTGGCTTAGAAAATTCATAATTTGTTCTTAAAATGGATGTCGCGGGTTCGTAAACCACACCATCTAATTGATTGTTTTTAATTTAGAACTTATAAAAACACCAACTTACCGTAGGTGACAAAATTATATATTTAGTTTGTTATGAATATCGGACGTCAAATTATAAAAAGATAATATGGAGGTGATTAGTTGAACTTTTTCCTTTTTCCTAAAGAAAGTCAATAATTTGTGAGGGGTATATTGGAATCTAATTTATTTCGCTTAGTTCGAAACACTATTCCAATTCATCCCTGGATTTGTATAAAACATTTCCTTTTCAAGTTTAGCGACCAATTCGGGATGAGGTCCATTATACTTTCCTTTTGACTTAACGCGTTCTAAAACATTCAATTCTTTGTCTTTGAGTTTACATTGCTTTTCACTGCGAAGCGAAACTTATCCCTCCTCCCAATTTTTATGCCCTCGAAATATTAATACGTAGATAGCACGTATAAAGATTATCAATAATTATCTTTTTTATGAAGGTGATTTCGAGGACAACGTACGCACCTCAATTCAGATTGTATTCCACATTTTATATACTCGTGTTTTTCTTTATAACTTGTGATTGGCTTAGAAAATTCATAATTTGTTCTTAAAATGGATGTCGCGGGTTCGTAAACCACACCATCTAATTGATTGTTTTTAATTTAGAACTTATAAAAACACCAACTTACCGTAGGTGACAAAATTATATATTTAGTTTGTTATGAATATCGGACGTCAAATTATAAAAAGATAATATGGAGGTGATTAGTTGAACTTTTTCCTTTTTCCTAAAGAAAGTCAATAATTTGTGAGGGGTATATTGGAATCTAATTTATTTCGCTTAGTTCGAAACATATTCCAATTCATCCCTGGATTTGTATAAAACATTTCCTTTTCAAGTTTAGCGACCAATTCGGGATGAGGTCCATTATACTTTCCTTTTGACTTAACGCGTTCTAAAACATTCAATTCTTTGTCTTTGAGTTTACATTGCTTTTCACTGCGAAGCGAGCTTATCCCTCCTCCCAATTTTTATGCCCTCGAAATATTAATACGTAGATAGCACGTATAAAGATTATCAATAATTATCTTTTTTATGAAGGTGATTACGAGGACAACGTACGCACCTCAATTCAGATTGTATTCCACATTTTATATACTCGTGTTTTTCTTTATAACTTGTGATTGGCTTAGAAAATTCATAATTTGTTCTTAAAATGGATGTCGCGGGTTCGTAAACCACACCATCTAATTGATTGTTTTTAATTTAGAACTTATAAAAACACCAACTTACCGTAGGTGACAAAATTATATATTTAGTTTGTTATGAATATCGGACGTCAAATTATATAAAAAGATAATATGGAGGTGATTAGTTGAACTTTTTCCTTTTTCCTAAAGAAAGTCAATAATTTGTGAGGGGTATATTGGAATCTAATTTATTTCGCTTAGTTCGAAACACTATTCCAATTCATCCCTGGATTTGTATAAAACATTTCCTTTTCAAGTTTAGCGACCAATTCGGGATGAGGTCCATTATACTTTCCTTTTGACTTAACGCGTTCTAAAACATTCAATTCTTTGTCTTTGAGTTTCTGTTGCTTTTCACTGCGAAGCGAAACTTATCCCTCCTCCCAATTTTTATGCCCTCGAAATATTAATACGTAGATAGCACGTATAAAGATTATCAATAATTATCTTTTTTATGAAGGTGATTACGAGGACAACGTACGCACCTCAATTCGATTGTATTCCACATTTTATATACTCGTGTTTTTCTTTATAACTTGTGATTGGCTTAGAAAATTCATAATTTGTTCTTAAAATGGATGTCGCGGGTTCGTAAACCACACCATCTAATTGATTGTTTTTAATTTAGAACTTATAAAAACACCAACTTACCGTAGGTGACAAAATTATATATTTAGTTTGTTATGAATATCGGACGTCAAATTATAAAAAGATAATATGGAGGTGATTAGTTGAACTTTTTCCTTTTTCCTAAAGAAAGTCAATAATTTGTGAGGGGTATATTGGAATCTAATTTATTTCGCTTAGTTCGAAACACTATTCCAATTCATCCCTGGATTTGTATAAAACATTTCCTTTTCAAGTTTAGCGACCAATTCGGGATGAGGTCCATTATACTTTCCTTTTGACTTAACGCGTTCTAAAACATTCAATTCTTTGTCTTTGAGTTTCTGTTGCTTTTCACTGCGAAGCGAAGCTTATCCCTCCTCCCAATTTTTATGCCCTCGAAATATTAATACGTAGATAGCACGTATAAAGATTATCAATAATTATCTTTTTTATGAAGGTGATTTCGAGGACAACGTACGCACCTCAATTCGATTGTATTCCACATTTTATATACTCGTGTTTTTCTTTATAACTTGTGATTGGCTTAGAAAATTCATAATTTGTTCTTAAAATGGATGTCGCGGGTTCGTAAACCACACCATCTAATTGATTGTTTTTAATTTAGAACTTATAAAAACACCAACTTACCGTAGGTGACAAAATTATATATTTAGTTTGTTATGAATATCGGACGTCAAATTATAAAAAGATAATATGGAGGTGATTAGTTGAACTTTTTCCTTTTTCCTAAAGAAAGTCAATAATTTGTGAGGGGTATATTGGAATCTAATTTATTTCGCTTAGTTCGAAACACTATTCCAATTCATCCCTGGATTTGTATAAAACATTTCCTTTTCAAGTTTAGCGACCAATTCGGGATGAGGTCCATTATACTTTCCTTTTGACTTAACGCGTTCTAAAACATTCAATTCTTTGTCTTTGAGTTTACATTGCTTTTCACTGCGAAGCGAAGCTTATCCCTCCTCCCAATTTTTATGCCCTCGAAATATTAATACGTAGATAGCACGTATAAAGATTATCAATAATTATCTTTTTTATGAAGGTGATTACGAGGACAACGTACGCACCTCAATTCGAGATTGTATTCCACATTTTATATACTCGTGTTTTTCTTTATAACTTGTGATTGGCTTAGAAAATTCATAATTTGTTCTTAAAATGGATGTCGCGGGTTCGTAAACCACACCATCTAATTGATTGTTTTTAATTTAGAACTTATAAAAACACCAACTTACCGTAGGTGACAAAATTATATATTTAGTTTGTTATGAATATCGGACGTCAAATTATAAAAAGATAATATGGAGGTGATTAGTTGAACTTTTTCCTTTTTCCTAAAGAAAGTCAATAATTTGTGAGGGGTATATTGGAATCTAATTTATTTCGCTTAGTTCGAAACACTATTCCAATTCATCCCTGGATTTGTATAAAACATTTCCTTTTCAAGTTTAGCGACCAATTCGGGATGAGGTCCATTATACTTTCCTTTTGACTTAACGCGTTCTAAAACATTCAATTCTTTGTCTTTGAGTTTCTGTTGCTTTTCACTGCGAAGCGAAAGCTTATCCCTCCTCCCAATTTTTATGCCCTCGAAATATTAATACGTAGATAGCACGTATAAAGATTATCAATAATTATCTTTTTTATGAAGGTGATTTCGAGGACAACGTACGCACCTCAATTCGATTGTATTCCACATTTTATATACTCGTGTTTTTCTTTATAACTTGTGATTGGCTTAGAAAATTCATAATTTGTTCTTAAAATGGATGTCGCGGGTTCGTAAACCACACCATCTAATTGATTGTTTTTAATTTAGAACTTATAAAAACACCAACTTACCGTAGGTGACAAAATTATATATTTAGTTTGTTATGAATATCGGACGTCAAATTATAAAAAGATAATATGGAGGTGATTAGTTGAACTTTTTCCTTTTTCCTAAAGAAAGTCAATAATTTGTGAGGGGTAATTGGAATCTAATTTATTTCGCTTAGTTCGAAACACTATTCCAATTCATCCCTGGATTTGTATAAAACATTTCCTTTTCAAGTTTAGCGACCAATTCGGGATGAGGTCCATTATACTTTCCTTTTGACTTAACGCGTTCTAAAACATTCAATTCTTTGTCTTTGAGTTTACTGTTGCTTTTCACTGCGAAGCGAAACTTATCCCTCCTCCCAATTTTTATGCCCTCGAAATATTAATACGTAGATAGCACGTATAAAGATTATCAATAATTATCTTTTTTATGAAGGTGATTACGAGGACAACGTACGCACCTCAATTCAGATTGTATTCCACATTTTATATACTCGTGTTTTTCTTTATAACTTGTGATTGGCTTAGAAAATTCATAATTTGTTCTTAAAATGGATGTCGCGGGTTCGTAAACCACACCATCTAATTGATTGTTTTTAATTTAGAACTTATAAAAACACCAACTTACCGTAGGTGACAAAAAATATATATTTAGTTTGTTATGAATATCGGACGTCATATTATAAAAAGATAATATGGAGGTGATTAGTTGAACTTTTTCCTTTTTCCTAAAGAAAGTCAATAATTTGTGAGGGGTATATTGGAATCTAATTTATTTCGCTTAGTTCAGAAACACTATTCCAATTCATCCCTGGATTTGTATAAAACATTTCCTTTTCAAGTTTAGCAGCCAATTCAGGATGAGGTCCATTATACTTTCCTTTTGACTTAACGCGTTCTAAAACATTCAATTCTTTGTCTTTGAGTTTCTGTTGCTTTTCACTGCGAAGCGAAACTTATCCCTCCTCCCAATTTTTATGCCCTCGAAATATTAATACGTAGATAGCACGTATAAAGATTATCAATAATTATCTTTTTTATGAAGGTGATTACGAGGACAACGTACGCACCTCAATTCAGATTGTATTCCACATTTTATATACTCGTGTTTTTCTTTATAACTTGTGATTGGCTTAGAAAATTCATAATTTGTTCTTAAAATGGATGTCGCGGGTTCGTAAACCACACCATCTAATTGATTGTTTTTAATTTAGAACTTATAAAAACACCAACTTACCGTAGGTGACAAAATTATATATTTAGTTTGTTATGAATATCGGACGTCAAATTATAAAAAGATAATATGGAGGTGATTAGTTGAACTTTTTCCTTTTTCCTAAAGAAAGTCAATAATTTGTGAGGGGTATATTGGAATCTAATTTATTTCGCTTAGTTCGAAACACTATTCCAATTCATCCCTGGATTTGTATAAAACATTTCCTTTTCAAGTTTAGCGACCAATTCGGGATGAGGTCCATTATACTTTCCTTTTGACTTAACGCGTTCTAAAACATTCAATTCTTTGTCTTTGAGTTTACTGTTGCTTTTCACTGCGAAGCGAAACTTATCCCTCCTCCCAATTTTTATGCCCTCGAAATATTAATACGTAGATAGCACGTATAAAGATTATCAATAATTATCTTTTTTATGAAGGTGATTTCGAGGACAACGTACGCACCTCAATTCGATTGTATTCCACATTTTATATACTCGTGTTTTTCTTTATAACTTGTGATTGGCTTAGAAAATTCATAATTTGTTCTTAAAATGGATGTCGCGGGTTCGTAAACCACACCATCTAATTGATTGTTTTTAATTTAGAACTTATAAAAACACCAACTTACCGTAGGTGACAAAATTATATATTTAGTTTGTTATGAATATCGGACGTCAAATTATAAAAAGATAATATGGAGGTGATTAGTTGAACTTTTTCCTTTTTCCTAAAGAAAGTCAATAATTTGTGAGGGGTATATTGGAATCTAATTTATTTCGCTTAGTTCGAAACACTATTCCAATTCATCCCTGGATTTGTATAAAACATTTCCTTTTCAAGTTTAGCGACCAATTCGGGATGAGGTCCATTATACTTTCCTTTTGACTTAACGCGTTCTAAAACATTCAATTCTTTGTCTTTGAGTTTCTTTGCTTTTCACTGCGAAGAAGCGAAACTTATCCCTCCTCCCAATTTTTATGCCCTCGAAATATTAATACGTAGATAGCACGTATAAAGATTATCAATAATTATCTTTTTTATGAAGGTGATTTCGAGGACAACGTACGCACCTCAATTCGATTGTATTCCACATTTTATATACTCGTGTTTTTCTTTATAACTTGTGATTGGCTTAGAAAATTCATAATTTGTTCTTAAAATGGATGTCGCGGGTTCGTAAACCACACCATCTAATTGATTGTTTTTAATTTAGAACTTATAAAAACACCAACTTACCGTAGGTGACAAAATTATATATTTAGTTTGTTATGAATATCGGACGTCAAATTATAAAAAGATAATATGGAGGTGATTAGTTGAACTTTTTCCTTTTTCCTAAAGAAAGTCAATAATTTGTGAGGGGTATATTGGAATCTAATTTATTTCGCTTAGTTCGAAACACTATTCCAATTCATCCCTGGATTTGTATAAAACATTTCCTTTTCAAGTTTAGCGACCAATTCGGGATGAGGTCCATTATACTTTCCTTTTGACTTAACGCGTTCTAAAACATTCAATTCTTTGTCTTTGAGTTTCTGTTGCTTTTCACTGCGAAGCGAGCTTAAACTTATCCCTCCTCCCAATTTTTATGCCCTCGAAATATTAATACGTAGATAGCACGTATAAAGATTATCAATAATTATCTTTTTTATGAAGGTGATTACGAGGACAACGTACGCACCTCAATTCAGATTGTATTCCACATTTTATATACTCGTGTTTTTCTTTATAACTTGTGATTGGCTTAGAAAATTCATAATTTGTTCTTAAAATGGATGTCGCGGGTTCGTAAACCACACCATCTAATTGATTGTTTTTAATTTAGAACTTATAAAAACACCAACTTACCGTAGGTGACAAAATTATATATTTAGTTTGTTATGAATATCGGACGTCAAATTATAAAAAGATAATATGGAGGTGATTAGTTGAACTTTTTCCTTTTTCCTAAAGAAAGTCAATAATTTGTGAGGGGTATATTGGAATCTAATTTATTTCGCTTAGTTCGAAACACTATTCCAATTCATCCCTGGATTTGTATAAAACATTTCCTTTTCAAGTTTAGCGACCAATTCGGGATGAGGTCCATTATACTTTCCTTTTGACTTAACGCGTTCTAAAACATTCAATTCTTTGTCTTTGAGTTTACTGTTGCTTTTCACTGCGAAGCGAAGCTTATCCCTCCTCCCAATTTTTATGCCCTCGAAATATTAATACGTAGATAGCACGTATAAAGATTATCAATAATTATCTTTTTTATGAAGGTGATTTCGAGGACAACGTACGCACCTCAATTCAGATTGTATTCCACATTTTATATACTCGTGTTTTTCTTTATAACTTGTGATTGGCTTAGAAAATTCATAATTTGTTCTTAAAATGGATGTCGCGGGTTCGTAAACCACACCATCTAATTGATTGTTTTTAATTTAGAACTTATAAAAACACCAACTTACCGTAGGTGACAAAATTATATATTTAGTTTGTTATGAATATCGGACGTCAAATTATAAAAAGATAATATGGAGGTGATTAGTTGAACTTTTTCCTTTTTCCTAAAGAAAGTCAATAATTTGTGAGGGGTATATTGGAATCTAATTTATTTCGCTTAGTTCGAAACACTATTCCAATTCATCCCTGGATTTGTATAAAACATTTCCTTTTCAAGTTTAGCGACCAATTCGGGATGAGGTCCATTATACTTTCCTTTTGACTTAACGCGTTCTAAAACATTCAATTCTTTGTCTTTGAGTTTCTTGCTTTTCACTGCGAAGCGAAGCTTATCCCTCCTCCCAATTTTTATGCCCTCGAAATATTAATACGTAGATAGCACGTATAAAGATTATCAATAATTATCTTTTTTATGAAGGTGATTTCGAGGACAACGTACGCACCTCAATTCGATTGTATTCCACATTTTATATACTCGTGTTTTTCTTTATAACTTGTGATTGGCTTAGAAAATTCATAATTTGTTCTTAAAATGGATGTCGCGGGTTCGTAAACCACACCATCTAATTGATTGTTTTTAATTTAGAACTTATAAAAACACCAACTTACCGTAGGTGACAAAATTATATATTTAGTTTGTTATGAATATCGGACGTCAAATTATAAAAAGATAATATGGAGGTGATTAGTTGAACTTTTTCCTTTTTCCTAAAGAAAGTCAATAATTTGTGAGGGGTATATTGGAATCTAATTTATTTCGCTTAGTTCGAAACACTATTCCAATTCATCCCTGGATTTGTATAAAACATTTCCTTTTCAAGTTTAGCGACCAATTCGGGATGAGGTCCATTATACTTTCCTTTTGACTTAACGCGTTCTAAAACATTCAATTCTTTGTCTTTGAGTTTCTGTTGCTTTTCACTGCGAAGCGAAACTTATCCCTCCTCCCAATTTTTATGCCCTCGAAATATTAATACGTAGATAGCACGATAAAGATTATCAATAATTATCTTTTTTATGAAGGTGATTACGAGGACAACGTACGCACCTCAATTCGATTGTATTCCACATTTTATATACTCGTGTTTTTCTTTATAACTTGTGATTGGCTTAGAAAATTCATAATTTGTTCTTAAAATGGATGTCGCGGGTTCGTAAACCACACCATCTAATTGATTGTTTTTAATTTAGAACTTATAAAAACACCAACTTACCGTAGGTGACAAAATTATATATTTAGTTTGTTATGAATATCGGACGTCAAATTATAAAAAGATAATATGGAGGTGATTAGTTGAACTTTTTCCTTTTTCCTAAAGAAAGTCAATAATTTGTGAGGGGTATATTGGAATCTAATTTATTTCGCTTAGTTCGAAACACTATTCCAATTCATCCCTGGATTTGTATAAAACATTTCCTTTTCAAGTTTAGCGACCAATTCGGGATGAGGTCCATTATACTTTCCTTTTGACTTAACGCGTTCTAAAACATTCAATTCTTTGTCTTTGAGTTTACATTTGCTTTTCACTGCGAAGCGAAGCTTATCCCTCCTCCCAATTTTTATGCCCTCGAAATATTAATACGTAGATAGCACGTATAAAGATTATCAATAATTATCTTTTTTATGAAGGTGATTTCGAGGACAACGTACGCACCTCAATTCGATTGTATTCCACATTTTATATACTCGTGTTTTTCTTTATAACTTGTGATTGGCTTAGAAAATTCATAATTTGTTCTTAAAATGGATGTCGCGGGTTCGTAAACCACACCATCTAATTGATTGTTTTTAATTTAGAACTTATAAAAACACCAACTTACCGTAGGTGACAAAATTATATATTTAGTTTGTTATGAATATCAGACGTCAAATTATAAAAAGATAATATGGAGGTGATTAGTTGAACTTTTTCCTTTTTCCTAAAGAAAGTCAATAATTTGTGAGGGGTTAATTGGAATCTAATTTATTTCGCTTAGTTCAGAAACACTAATCCAATTCATCCCTGGATTTGTATAAAACATTTCCTTTTCAAGTTTAGCGACCAATTCGGGATGAGGTCCATTATACTTTCCTTTTGACTTAACGCATTCTAAAACATTCAATTCTTTGTCTTTGAGTTTACATTGCTTTTCACTGCGAAGCGAAACTTATCCCTCCTCCCAATTTTTATGCCCTCGAAATATTAATACGTAGATAGCACGTATAAAGATTATCAATAATTATCTTTTTTATGAAGGTGATTACGAGGACAACGTACGCACCTCAATTCAGATTGTATTCCACATTTTATATACTCGTGTTTTTCTTTATAACTTGTGATTGGCTTAGAAAATTCATAATTTGTTCTTAAAATGGATGTCGCGGGTTCGTAAACCACACCATCTAATTGATTGTTTTTAATTTAGAACTTATAAAAACACCAACTTACCGTAGGTGACAAAATTATATATTTAGTTTGTTATGAATATCGGACGTCAAATTATAAAAAGATAATATGGAGGTGATTAGTTGAACTTTTTCCTTTTTCCTAAAGAAAGTCAATAATTTGTGAGGGGTATATTGGAATCTAATTTATTTCGCTTAGTTCGAAACACTATTCCAATTCATCCCTGGATTTGTATAAAACATTTCCTTTTCAAGTTTAGCGACCAATTCGGGATGAGGTCCATTATACTTTCCTTTTGACTTAACGCGTTCTAAAACATTCAATTCTTTGTCTTTGAGTTTACATTTGCTTTTCACTGCGAAGCGAAACTTATCCCTCCTCCCAATTTTTATGCCCTCGAAATATTAATACGTAGATAGCACGTATAAAGATTATCAATAATTATCTTTTTTATGAAGGTGATTTCGAGGACAACGTACGCACCTCAATTCGATTGTATTCCACATTTTATATACTCGTGTTTTTCTTTATAACTTGTGATTGGCTTAGAAAATTCATAATTTGTTCTTAAAATGGATGTCGCGGGTTCGTAAACCACACCATCTAATTGATTGTTTTTAATTTAGAACTTATAAAAACACCAACTTACCGTAGGTGACAAAATTATATATTTAGTTTGTTATGAATATCGGACGTCAAATTATAAAAAGATAATATGGAGGTGATTAGTTGAACTTTTTCCTTTTTCCTAAAGAAAGTCAATAATTTGTGAGGGGTATATTGGAATCTAATTTATTTCGCTTAGTTCGAAACACTATTCCAATTCATCCCTGGATTTGTATAAAACATTTCCTTTTCAAGTTTAGCGACCAATTCGGGATGAGGTCCATTATACTTTCCTTTTGACTTAACGCGTTCTAAAACATTCAATTCTTTGTCTTTGAGTTTACATTGCTTTTCACTGCGAAGCGAGCTTATCCCTCCTCCCAATTTTTATGCCCTCGAAATATTAATACGTAGATAGCACGTATAAAGATTATCAATAATTATCTTTTTTATGAAGGTGATTTCGAGGACAACGTACGCACCTCAATTCGGATTGTATTCCACATTTTATATACTCGTGTTTTTCTTTATAACTTGTGATTGGCTTAGAAAATTCATAATTTGTTCTTAAAATGGATGTCGCGGGTTCGTAAACCACACCATCTAATTGATTGTTTTTAATTTAGAACTTATAAAAACACCAACTTACCGTAGGTGACAAAATTATATATTTAGTTTGTTATGAATATCGGACGTCAAATTATAAAAAGATAATATGGAGGTGATTAGTTGAACTTTTTCCTTTTTCCTAAAGAAAGTCAATAATTTGTGAGGGGTATATTGGAATCTAATTTATTTCGCTTAGTTCGAAACACTATTCCAATTCATCCCTGGATTTGTATAAAACATTTCCTTTTCAAGTTTAGCGACCAATTCGGGATGAGGTCCATTATACTTTCCTTTTGACTTAACGCATTCTAAAACATTCAATTGCTTTGTCTTTGAGTTTCTTTGCTTTTCACTGCGAAGCGAGAGCTTATCCCTCCTCCCAATTTTTATGCCCTCGAAATATTAATACGTAGATAGCACGTATAAAGATTATCAATAATTATCTTTTTTATGAAGGTGATTACGAGGACAACGTACGCACCTCAATTCGATTGTATTCCACATTTTATATACTCGTGTTTTTCTTTATAACTTGTGATTGGCTTAGAAAATTCATAATTTGTTCTTAAAATGGATGTCGCGGGTTCGTAAACCACACCATCTAATTGATTGTTTTTAATTTAGAACTTATAAAAACACCAACTTACCGTAGGTGACAAAATTATATATTTAGTTTGTTATGAATATCGGACGTCAAATTATAAAAAGATAATATGGAGGTGATTAGTTGAACTTTTTCCTTTTTCCTAAAGAAAGTCAATAATTTGTGAGGGGTATATTGGAATCTAATTTATTTCGCTTAGTTCAGAAACACTATTCCAATTCATCCCTGGATTTGTATAAAACATTTCCTTTTCAAGTTTAGCAGCCAATTCAGGATGAGGTCCATTATACTTTTTCCTTTTGACTTAACGCGTTCTAAAACATTCAATTGCTTTGTCTTTGAGTTTCTGTTGCTTTTCACCTGCGAAGCAGAGCTTATCCCTCCTCCCAATTTTTATGCCCTCGAAATATTAATACGTAGATAGCACGTATAAAGATTATCAATAATTATCTTTTTTATGAAGGTGATTTCGAGGACAACGTACGCACCTCAATTCAGATTGTATTCCACATTTTATATACTCGTGTTTTTCTTTATAACTTGTGATTGGCTTAGAAAATTCATAATTTGTTCTTAAAATGGATGTCGCGGGTTCGTAAACCACACCATCTAATTGATTGTTTTTAATTTAGAACTTATAAAAACACCAACTTACCGTAGGTGACAAAATTATATATTTAGTTTGTTATGAATATCGGACGTCAAATTATAAAAAGATAATATGGAGGTGATTAGTTGAACTTTTTCCTTTTTCCTAAAGAAAGTCAATAATTTGTGAGGGGTTAATTGGAATCTAATTTATTTCGCTTAGTTCAGAAACACTAATCCAATTCATCCCTGGATTTGTATAAAACATTTCCTTTTCAAGTTTAGCAGCCAATTCAGGATGAGGTCCATTATACTTTCCTTTTGACTTAACGCATTCTAAAACATTCCATTGCTGTGCTGAGTTTCTGTTGCTTTTCACCTGCGAAGCAGAGCTTATCCCTCCTCCCAATTTTTATGCCCTCGAAATATTAATACGTAGATAGCACGTATAAAGATTATCAATAATTATCTTTTTTATGAAGGTGATTACGAGGACAACGTACGCACCTCAATTCAGATTGTATTCCACATTTTATATACTCGTGTTTTTCTTTATAACTTGTGATTGGCTTAGAAAATTCATAATTTGTTCTTAAAATGGATGTCGCGGGTTCGTAAACCACACCATCTAATTGATTGTTTTTAATTTAGAACTTATAAAAACACCAACTTACCGTAGGTGACAAAATTATATATTTAGTTTGTTATGAATATCGGACGTCAAATTATAAAAAGATAATATGGAGGTGATTAGTTGAACTTTTTCCTTTTTCCTAAAGAAAGTCAATAATTTGTGAGGGGTATATTGGAATCTAATTTATTTCGCTTAGTTCAGAAACACTATTCCAATTCATCCCTGGATTTGTATAAAACATTTCCTTTTCAAGTTTAGCAGCCAATTCAGGATGAGGTCCATTATACTTTCCTTTTGACTTAACGCGTTCTAAAACATTCAATTGCTGTGTTGAGTTTCTGTTGCTTTTCACCTGCGAAGCAGAGCTTATCCCTCCTCCCAATTTTTATGCCCTCGAAATATTAATACGTAGATAGCACGTATAAAGATTATCAATAATTATCTTTTTTATGAAGGTGATTACGAGGACAACGTACGCACCTCAATTCAGATTGTATTCCACATTTTATATACTCGTGTTTTTCTTTATAACTTGTGATTGGCTTAGAAAATTCATAATTTGTTCTTAAAATGGATGTCGCGGGTTCGTAAACCACACCATCTAATTGATTGTTTTTAATTTAGAACTTATAAAAACACCAACTTACCGTAGGTGACAAAATTATATATTTAGTTTGTTATGAATATCGGACGTCAAATT
This sequence comes from Anisodus tanguticus, assembly GCA_034509755.1. Lineage (NCBI taxonomy): Eukaryota > Viridiplantae > Streptophyta > Magnoliopsida > Solanales > Solanaceae > Anisodus > Anisodus tanguticus. The sequence goes on from CM067541.1 coordinate 32,699,931, forward strand.
ATAAAAAGATAATATGGAGGTGATTAGTTGAACTTTTTCCTTTTTCCTAAAGAAAGTCAATAATTTGTGAGGGGTATATTGGAATCTAATTTATTTCGCTTAGTTCAGAAACACTATTCCAATTCATCCCTGGATTTGTATAAAACATTTCCTTTTCAAGTTTAGCGACCAATTCGGGATGAGGTCCATTATACTTTCCTTTTGACTTAACGCGTTCTAAAACATTCAATTGTTTGTCTTTGAGTTTCTGTTGCTTTTCACCTGCGAAGCAGAGCTTATCCCTCCTCCCAATTTTTATGCCCTCGAAATATTAATACGTAGATAGCACGTATAAAGATTATCAATAATTATCTTTTTTATGAAGGTGATTTCGAGGACAACGTACGCACCTCAATTCGATTGTATTCCACATTTTATATACTCGTGTTTTTCTTTATAACTTGTGATTGGCTTAGAAAATTCATAATTTGTTCTTAAAATGGATGTCGCGGGTTCGTAAACCACACCATCTAATTGATTGTTTTTAATTTAGAACTTATAAAAACACCAACTTACCGTAGGTGACAAAATTATATATTTAGTTTGTTATGAATATCGGACGTCAAATTATAAAAAGATAATATGGAGGTGATTAGTTGAACTTTTTCCTTTTTCCTAAAGAAAGTCAATAATTTGTGAGGGGTATATTGGAATCTAATTTATTTCGCTTAGTTCGAAACACTATTCCAATTCATCCCTGGATTTGTATAAAACATTTCCTTTTCAAGTTTAGCGAAACAATTCAGGATGAGGTCCATTATACTTTCCTTTTGACTTAACGCGTTCTAAAACATTCAATTGTTGTGCTTTGAGTTTCGTTGCTTTTCACTGCGAAGCGAAGGCTTATCCCTCCTCCCAATTTTTATGCCCTCGAAATATTAATACGTAGATAGCACGTATAAAGATTATCAATAATTATCTTTTTTATGAAGGTGATTTCGAGGACAACGTACGCACCTCAATTCAGATTGTATTCCACATTTTATATACTCGTGTTTTTCTTTATAACTTGTGATTGGCTTAGAAAATTCATAATTTGTTCTTAAAATGGATGTCGCGGGTTCGTAAACCACACCATCTAATTGATTGTTTTTAATTTAGAACTTATAAAAACACCAACTTACCGTAGGTGACAAAATTATATATTTAGTTTGTTATGAATATCGGACGTCAAATTATAAAAAGATAATATGGAGGTGATTAGTTGAACTTTTTCCTTTTTCCTAAAGAAAGTCAATAATTTGTGAGGGGTATATTGGAATCTAATTTATTTCGCTTAGTTCGAAACACTATTCCAATTCATCCCTGGATTTGTATAAAACATTTCCTTTTCAAGTTTAGACCAATTCAGGATGAGGTCCATTATACTTTCCTTTTGACTTAACGCATTCTAAAACATTCAATTGCTTTCATGCTGAGTTTCTGTTGCTTTTCACCTGCGAAGCGCTTATCCCTCCTCCCAATTTTTATGCCCTCGAAATATTAATACGTAGATAGCACGTATAAAGATTATCAATAATTATCTTTTTTATGAAGGTGATTACGAGGACAACGTACGCACCTCAATTCAGATTGTATTCCACATTTTATATACTCGTGTTTTTCTTTATAACTTGTGATTGGCTTAGAAAATTCATAATTTGTTCTTAAAATGGATGTCGCGGGTTCGTAAACCACACCATCTAATTGATTGTTTTTAATTTAGAACTTATAAAAACACCAACTTACCGTAGGTGACAAAATTATATATTTAGTTTGTTATGAATATCGGACGTCAAATTATAAAAAGATAATATGGAGGTGATTAGTTGAACTTTTTCCTTTTTCCTAAAGAAAGTCAATAATTTGTGAGGGGTATATTGGAATCTAATTTATTTCGCTTAGTTCAGAAACACTATTCCAATTCATCCCTGGATTTGTATAAAACATTTCCTTTTCAAGTTTAGCAGCCAATTCAGGATGAGGTCCATTATACTTTCCTTTTGACTTAACGCGTTCTAAAACATTCAATTGCTGTGCTGAGTTTCTGTTGCTTTTCACCTGCGAAGCAGAGCTTATCCCTCCTCCCAATTTTTATGCCCTCGAAATATTAATACGTAGATAGCACGTATAAAGATTATCAATAATTATCTTTTTTATGAAGGTGATTACGAGGACAACGTACGCACCTCAATTCAGATTGTATTCCACATTTTATATACTCGTGTTTTTCTTTATAACTTGTGATTGGCTTAGAAAATTCATAATTTGTTCTTAAAATGGATGTCGCGGGTTCGTAAACCACACCATCTAATTGATTGTTTTTAATTTAGAACTTATAAAAACACCAACTTACCGTAGGTGACAAAATTATATATTTAGTTTGTTATGAATATCGGACGTCAAATTATAAAAAGATAATATGGAGGTGATTAGTTGAACTTTTTCCTTTTTCCTAAAGAAAGTCAATAATTTGTGAGGGGTATATTGGAATCTAATTTATTTCGCTTAGTTCAGAAACACTATTCCAATTCATCCCTGGATTTGTATAAAACATTTCCTTTTCAAGTTTAGCAGCCAATTCAGGATGAGGTCCATTATACTTTCCTTTTGACTTAACGCGTTCTAAAACATTCAATTGTTGTGCTGAGTTTCTGTTGCTTTTCACCTGCGAAGCAGAGCTTATCCCTCCTCCCAATTTTTATGCCCTCGAAATATTAATACGTAGATAGCACGTATAAAGATTATCAATAATTATCTTTTTTATGAAGGTGATTACGAGGACAACGTACGCACCTCAATTCAGATTGTATTCCACATTTTATATACTCGTGTTTTTCTTTATAACTTGTGATTGGCTTAGAAAATTCATAATTTGTTCTTAAAATGGATGTCGCGGGTTCGTAAACCACACCATCTAATTGATTGTTTTTAATTTAGAACTTATAAAAACACCAACTTACCGTAGGTGACAAAATTATATATTTAGTTTGTTATGAATATCGGACGTCAAATTATAAAAAGATAATATGGAGGTGATTAGTTGAACTTTTTCCTTTTTCCTAAAGAAAGTCAATAATTTGTGAGGGGTATATTGGAATCTAATTTATTTCGCTTAGTTCAGAAACACTATTCCAATTCATCCCTGGATTTGTATAAAACATTTCCTTTTCAAGTTTAGCAGCCAATTCAGGATGAGGTCCATTATACTTTCCTTTTGACTTAACGCGTTCTAAAACATTCAATTGCTGTGCTGAGTTTCGTTGCTTTTCACTGCGAAGCAGAGCTTATCCCTCCTCCCAATTTTTATGCCCTCGAAATATTAATACGTAGATAGCACGTATAAAGATTATCAATAATTATCTTTTTTATGAAGGTGATTTCGAGGACAACGTACGCACCTCAATTCAGATTGTATTCCACATTTTATATACTCGTGTTTTTCTTTATAACTTGTGATTGGCTTAGAAAATTCATAATTTGTTCTTAAAATGGATGTCGCGGGTTCGTAAACCACACCATCTAATTGATTGTTTTTAATTTAGAACTTATAAAAACACCAACTTACCGTAGGTGACAAAATTATATATTTAGTTTGTTATGAATATCGACGTCAAATTATAAAAAGATAATATGGAGGTGATTAGTTGAACTTTTTCCTTTTTCCTAAAGAAAGTCAATAATTTGTGAGGGGTATATTGGAATCTAATTTATTTCGCTTAGTTCAGAAACACTATTCCAATTCATCCCTGGATTTGTATAAAACATTTCCTTTTCAAGTTTAGCAGCCAATTCAGGATGAGGTCCATTATACTTTCCTTTTGACTTAACGCATTCTAAAACATTCAATTGTCATTTGTCTTTGAGTTTCTGTTGCTTTTCACCTGCGAAGCAGAGCTTATCCCTCCTCCCAATTTTTATGCCCTCGAAATATTAATACGTAGATAGCACGTATAAAGATTATCAATAATTATCTTTTTTATGAAGGTGATTACGAGGACAACGTACGCACCTCAATTCAGATTGTATTCCACATTTTATATACTCGTGTTTTTCTTTATAACTTGTGATTGGCTTAGAAAATTCATAATTTGTTCTTAAAATGGATGTCGCGGGTTCGTAAACCACACCATCTAATTGATTGTTTTTAATTTAGAACTTATAAAAACACCAACTTACCGTAGGTGACAAAATTATATATTTAGTTTGTTATGAATATCGGACGTCAAATTATAAAAAGATAATATGGAGGTGATTAGTTGAACTTTTTCCTTTTTCCTAAAGAAAGTCAATAATTTGTGAGGGGTATATTGGAATCTAATTTATTTCGCTTAGTTCAGAAACACTATTCCAATTCATCCCTGGATTTGTATAAAACATTTCCTTTTCAAGTTTAGCAGCCAATTCAGGATGAGGTCCATTATACTTTCCTTTTGACTTAACGCGTTCTAAAACATTCAATTGCTGTGCTGAGTTTCTGTTGCTTTTCACCTGCGAAGCAGAGCTTATCCCTCCTCCCAATTTTTATGCCCTCGAAATATTAATACGTAGATAGCACGTATAAAGATTATCAATAATTATCTTTTTTATGAAGGTGATTTCGAGGACAACGTACGCACCTCAATTCAGATTGTATTCCACATTTTATATACTCGTGTTTTTCTTTATAACTTGTGATTGGCTTAGAAAATTCATAATTTGTTCTTAAAATGGATGTCGCGGGTTCGTAAACCACACCATCTAATTGATTGTTTTTAATTTAGAACTTATAAAAACACCAACTTACCGTAGGTGACAAAATTATATATTTAGTTTGTTATGAATATCGGACGTCAAATTATAAAAAGATAATATGGAGGTGATTAGTTGAACTTTTTCCTTTTTCCTAAAGAAAGTCAATAATTTGTGAGGGGTATATTGGAATCTAATTTATTTCGCTTAGTTCAGAAACACTATTCCAATTCATCCCTGGATTTGTATAAAACATTTCCTTTTCAAGTTTAGCAAACCAATTCAGGATGAGGTCCATTATACTTTCCTTTTGACTTAACGCGTTCTAAAACATTCAATTGTCATGTGCCGAGTTTCGTTGCTTTTCACCTCGAAGCGAGCTTATCCCTCCTCCCAATTTTTATGCCCTCGAAATATTAATACGTAGATAGCACGTATAAAGATTATCAATAATTATCTTTTTTATGAAGGTGATTTCGAGGACAACGTACGCACCTCAATTCAGATTGTATTCCACATTTTATATACTCGTGTTTTTCTTTATAACTTGTGATTGGCTTAGAAAATTCATAATTTGTTCTTAAAATGGATGTCGCGGGTTCGTAAACCACACCATCTAATTGATTGTTTTTAATTTAGAACTTATAAAAACACCAACTTACCGTAGGTGACAAAATTATATATTTAGTTTGTTATGAATATCGACGTCAAATTATAAAAAGATAATATGGAGGTGATTAGTTGAACTTTTTCCTTTTTCCTAAAGAAAGTCAATAATTTGTGAGGGGTATATTGGAATCTAATTTATTTCGCTTAGTTCAGAAACACTATTCCAATTCATCCCTGGATTTGTATAAAACATTTCCTTTTCAAGTTTAGCAGCCAATTCAGGATGAGGTCCATTATACTTTCCTTTTGACTTAACGCGTTCTAAAACATTCAATTGTCATTTGTCGAGTTTCGTTGCTTTTCACCTGCGAAGCAGAGCTTATCCCTCCTCCCAATTTTTATGCCCTCGAAATATTAATACGTAGATAGCACGTATAAAGATTATCAATAATTATCTTTTTTATGAAGGTGATTACGAGGACAACGTACGCACCTCAATTCAATTCAGATTGTATTCCACATTTTATATACTCGTGTTTTTCTTTATAACTTGTGATTGGCTTAGAAAATTCATAATTTGTTCTTAAAATGGATGTCGCGGGTTCGTAAACCACACCATCTAATTGATTGTTTTTAATTTAGAACTTATAAAAACACCAACTTACCGTAGGTGACAAAATTATATATTTAGTTTGTTATGAATATCGGACGTCAAATTATAAAAAGATAATATGGAGGTGATTAGTTGAACTTTTTCCTTTTTCCTAAAGAAAGTCAATAATTTGTGAGGGGTATATTGGAATCTAATTTATTTCGCTTAGTTCATAAACACTATTCCAATTCATCCCTGGATTTGTATAAAACATTTCCTTTTCAAGTTTAGCAACCAATTCAGATGAGGTCCATTATACTTTCCTTTTGACTTAACGCGTTCTAAAACATTCAATTGTCAGTGTCTTAGTTTCGTTGCTTTTCACCTGCGAAGCGTAGCTTATCCCTCCTCCCAATTTTTATGCCCTCGAAATATTAATACGTAGATAGCACGTATAAAGATTATCAATAATTATCTTTTTTATGAAGGTGATTACGAGGACAACGTACGCACCTCAATTCAGATTGTATTCCACATTTTATATACTCGTGTTTTTCTTTATAACTTGTGATTGGCTTAGAAAATTCATAATTTGTTCTTAAAATGGATGTCGCGGGTTCGTAAACCACACCATCTAATTGATTGTTTTTAATTTAGAACTTATAAAAACACCAACTTACCGTAGGTGACAAAATTATATATTTAGTTTGTTATGAATATCAGACGTCAAATTATAAAAAGATAATATGGAGGTGATTAGTTGAACTTTTTCCTTTTTCCTAAAGAAAGTCAATAATTTGTGAGGGGTATATTGGAATCTAATTTATTTCGCTTAGTTCATAAACACTATTCCAATTCATCCCTGGATTTGTATAAAACATTTCCTTTTCAAGTTTAGCAGCCAATTCAGGATGAGGTCCATTATACTTTCCTTTTGACTTAACGCGTTCTAAAACATTCAATTGTCAGGTCTTTGAGTTTCTGTTGCTTTTCACCTAGCGAAGCAGAGCTTATCCCTCCTCCCAATTTTTATGCCCTCGAAATATTAATACGTAGATAGCACGTATAAAGATTATCAATAATTATCTTTTTTATGAAGGTGATTTCGAGGACAACGTACGCACCTCAATTCAGATTGTATTCCACATTTTATATACTCGTGTTTTTCTTTATAACTTGTGATTGGCTTAGAAAATTCATAATTTGTTCTTAAAATGGATGTCGCGGGTTCGTAAACCACACCATCTAATTGATTGTTTTTAATTTAGAACTTATAAAAACACCAACTTACCGTAGGTGACAAAATTATATATTTAGTTTGTTATGAATATCGGACGTCAAATTATAAAAAGATAATATGGAGGTGATTAGTTGAACTTTTTCCTTTTTCCTAAAGAAAGTCAATAATTTGTGAGGGGTATATTGGAATCTAATTTATTTCGCTTAGTTCATAAACACTATTCCAATTCATCCCTGGATTTGTATAAAACATTTCCTTTTCAAGTTTAGCAGCCAATTCAGGATGAGGTCCATTATACTTTCCTTTTGACTTAACGCGTTCTAAAACATTCAATTGCTGTGCTGAGTTTCTGTTGCTTTTCACCTGCGGCGCAGCTTATCCCTCCTCCCAATTTTTATGCCCTCGAAATATTAATACGTAGATAGCACGTATAAAGATTATCAATAATTATCTTTTTTATGAAGGTGATTACGAGGACAACGTACGCACCTCAATTCAGATTGTATTCCACATTTTATATACTCGTGTTTTTCTTTATAACTTGTGATTGGCTTAGAAAATTCATAATTTGTTCTTAAAATGGATGTCGCGGGTTCGTAAACCACACCATCTAATTGATTGTTTTTAATTTAGAACTTATAAAAACACCAACTTACCGTAGGTGACAAAATTATATATTTAGTTTGTTATGAATATCGGACGTCAAATTATAAAAAGATAATATGGAGGTGATTAGTTGAACTTTTTCCTTTTTCCTAAAGAAAGTCAATAATTTGTGAGGGGTATATTGGAATCTAATTTATTTCGCTTAGTTCGAAACACTATTCCAATTCATCCCCGGATTTGTATAAAACATTTCCTTTTCAAGTTTAGCAACCAATTCAGGATGAGGTCCATTATACTTTCCTTTTGACTTAACGCGTTCTAAAACATTCAATTGCATGTGCTTTGAGTTTCGTTGCTTTTCACCGCGAAGCGTAGCTTATCCCTCCTCCCAATTTTTATGCCCTCGAAATATTAATACGTAGATAGCACGTATAAAGATTATCAATAATTATCTTTTTTATGAAGGTGATTTCGAGGACAACGTACGCACCTCAATTCAGATTGTATTCCACATTTTATATACTCGTGTTTTTCTTTATAACTTGTGATTGGCTTAGAAAATTCATAATTTGTTCTTAAAATGGATGTCGCGGGTTCGTAAACCACACCATCTAATTGATTGTTTTTAATTTAGAACTTATAAAAACACCAACTTACCGTAGGTGACAAAATTATATATTTAGTTTGTTATGAATATCGGACGTCAAATTATAAAAAGATAATATGGAGGTGATTAGTTGAACTTTTTCCTTTTTCCTAAAGAAAGTCAATAATTTGTGAGGGGTATATTGGAATCTAATTTATTTCGCTTAGTTCAGAAACACTATTCCAATTCATCCCTGGATTTGTATAAAACATTTCCTTTTCAAGTTTAGCAGCCAATTCAGGATGAGGTCCATTATACTTTCCTTTTGACTTAACGCGTTCTAAAACATTCAATTGCTGTGCTGAGTTTCTGTTGCTTTTCACCTGCGAAGCAGAGCTTATCCCTCCTCCCAATTTTTATGCCCTCGAAATATTAATACGTAGATAGCACGTATAAAGATTATCAATAATTATCTTTTTTATGAAGGTGATTACGAGGACAACGTACGCACCTCAATTCAGATTGTATTCCACATTTTATATACTCGTGTTTTTCTTTATAACTTGTGATTGGCTTAGAAAATTCATAATTTGTTCTTAAAATGGATGTCGCGGGTTCGTAAACCACACCATCTAATTGATTGTTTTTAATTTAGAACTTATAAAAACACCAACTTACCGTAGGTGACAAAATTATATATTTAGTTTGTTATGAATATCGGACGTCAAATTATAAAAAGATAATATGGAGGTGATTAGTTGAACTTTTTCCTTTTTCCTAAAGAAAGTCAATAATTTGTGAGGGGTATATTGGAATCTAATTTATTTCGCTTAGTTCAGAAACACTATTCCAATTCATCCCTGGATTTGTATAAAACATTTCCTTTTCAAGTTTAGCAAACAATTCAGATGAGGTCCATTATACTTTCCTTTTGACTTAACGCGTTCTAAAACATTCAATTGTCATGGCCGAGTTTCTTCGTTGCTTTTCACCGCGCGCGTAGCTTATCCCTCCTCCCAATTTTTATGCCCTCGAAATATTAATACGTAGATAGCACGTATAAAGATTATCAATAATTATCTTTTTTATGAAGGTGATTTCGAGGACAACGTACGCACCTCAATTCGATTGTATTCCACATTTTATATACTCGTGTTTTTCTTTATAACTTGTGATTGGCTTAGAAAATTCATAATTTGTTCTTAAAATGGATGTCGCGGGTTCGTAAACCACACCATCTAATTGATTGTTTTTAATTTAGAACTTATAAAAACACCAACTTACCGTAGGTGACAAAATTATATATTTAGTTTGTTATGAATATCGGACGTCAAATTATAAAAAGATAATATGGAGGTGATTAGTTGAACTTTTTCCTTTTTCCTAAAGAAAGTCAATAATTTGTGAGGGGTATATTGGAATCTAATTTATTTCGCTTAGTTCGTAAACACTATTCCAATTCATCCCCGGATTTGTATAAAACATTTCCTTTTCAAGTTTAGCAAACCAATTCAGATGAGGTCCATTATACTTTCCTTTTGACTTAACGCGTTCTAAAACATTCAATTGTCATGTGCCGAGTTTCGTTGCTTTTCACCTCGCGGCGCAGAGCTTATCCCTCCTCCCAATTTTTATGCCCTCGAAATATTAATACGTAGATAGCACGTATAAAGATTATCAATAATTATCTTTTTTATGAAGGTGATTACGAGGACAACGTACGCACCTCAATTCAGATTGTATTCCACATTTTATATACTCGTGTTTTTCTTTATAACTTGTGATTGGCTTAGAAAATTCATAATTTGTTCTTAAAATGGATGTCGCGGGTTCGTAAACCACACCATCTAATTGATTGTTTTTAATTTAGAACTTATAAAAACACCAACTTACCGTAGGTGACAAAATTATATATTTAGTTTGTTATGAATATCAGACGTCAAATTATAAAAAGATAATATGGAGGTGATTAGTTGAACTTTTTCCTTTTTCCTAAAGAAAGTCAATAATTTGTGAGGGGTATATTGGAATCTAATTTATTTCGCTTAGTTCGTAAACACTATTCCAATTCATCCCTGGATTTGTATAAAACATTTCCTTTTCAAGTTTAGCAAACAATTCAGATGAGGTCCATTATACTTTCCTTTTGACTTAACGCGTTCTAAAACATTCAATTGTCGTGTCGAGTTTCGTTGCTTTTCACCGCGAAGCGTAGCTTATCCCTCCTCCCAATTTTTATGCCCTCGAAATATTAATACGTAGATAGCACGTATAAAGATTATCAATAATTATCTTTTTTATGAAGGTGATTTCGAGGACAACGTACGCACCTCAATTCGATTGTATTCCACATTTTATATACTCGTGTTTTTCTTTATAACTTGTGATTGGCTTAGAAAATTCATAATTTGTTCTTAAAATGGATGTCGCGGGTTCGTAAACCACACCATCTAATTGATTGTTTTTAATTTAGAACTTATAAAAACACCAATTACCGTAGGTGACAAAATTATATATTTAGTTTGTTATGAATATCGGACGTCAAATTATAAAAAGATAATATGGAGGTGATTAGTTGAACTTTTTCCTTTTTCCTAAAGAAAGTCAATAATTTGTGAGGGGTATATTGGAATCTAATTTATTTCGCTTAGTTCAGAAACACTATTCCAATTCATCCCTGGATTTGTATAAAAAATTTCCTTTCCAAGTTTAGCAGCCAATTCAGGATGAGGTCCATTATACTTTCCTTTTGACTTAACGCGTTCTAAAACATTCAATTGATGTGCTGAGTTTCTGTTGCTTTTCACCTGCGAAGCAGAGCTTATCCCTCCTCCCAATTTTTATGCCCTCGAAATATTAATACGTAGATAGCACGTATAAAGATTATCAATAATTATCTTTTTTATGAAGGTGATTACGAGGACAACGTACGCACCTCAATTCGATTGTATTCCACATTTTATATACTCGTGTTTTTCTTTATAACTTGTGATTGGCTTAGAAAATTCATAATTTGTTCTTAAAATGGATGTCGCGGGTTCGTAAACCACACCATCTAATTGATTGTTTTTAATTTAGAACTTATAAAAACACCAACTTACCGTAGGTGACAAAATTATATATTTAGTTTGTTATGAATATCGGACGTCAAATTATAAAAAGATAATATGGAGGTGATTAGTTGAACTTTTTCCTTTTTCCTAAAGAAAGTCAATAATTTGTGAGGGGTATATTGGAATCTAATTTATTTCGCTTAGTTCATAAACACTATTCCAATTCATCCCTGGATTTGTATAAAACATTTCCTTTTCAAGTTTAGCAAACAATTCAGGATGAGGTCCATTATACTTTCCTTTTGACTTAACGCGTTCTAAAACATTCAATTGTCATGTCCGAGTTTCGTTGCTTTTCACCGCGAAGCAGCTTATCCCTCCTCCCAATTTTTATGCCCTCGAAATATTAATACGTAGATAGCACGTATAAAGATTATCAATAATTATCTTTTTTATGAAGGTGATTACGAGGACAACGTACGCACCTCAATTCAGATTGTATTCCACATTTTATATACTCGTGTTTTTCTTTATAACTTGTGATTGGCTTAGAAAATTCATAATTTGTTCTTAAAATGGATGTCGCGGGTTCGTAAACCACACCATCTAATTGATTGTTTTTAATTTAGAACTTATAAAAACACCAACTTACCGTAGGTGACAAAATTATATATTTAGTTTGTTATGAATATCGACGTCAAATTATAAAAAGATAATATGGAGGTGATTAGTTGAACTTTTTCCTTTTTCCTAAAGAAAGTCAATAATTTGTGAGGGGTATATTGGAATCTAATTTATTTCGCTTAGTTCATAAACACTATTCCAATTCATCCCTGGATTTGTATAAAACATTTCCTTTTCAAGTTTAGCAACCAATTCAGATGAGGTCCATTATACTTTCCTTTTGACTTAACGCGTTCTAAAACATTCAATTGCATTGTCGAGTTTCGTTGCTTTTCACTCTGCGGCGTAGCTTATCCCTCCTCCCAATTTTTATGCCCTCGAAATATTAATACGTAGATAGCACGTATAAAGATTATCAATAATTATCTTTTTTATGAAGGTGATTACGAGGACAACGTACGCACCTCAATTCAGATTGTATTCCACATTTTATATACTCGTGTTTTTCTTTATAACTTGTGATTGGCTTAGAAAATTCATAATTTGTTCTTAAAATGGATGTCGCGGGTTCGTAAACCACACCATCTAATTGATTGTTTTTAATTTAGAACTTATAAAAACACCAACTTACCGTAGGTGACAAAATTATATATTTAGTTTGTTATGAATATCGGACGTCAAATTATAAAAAGATAATATGGAGGTGATTAGTTGAACTTTTTCCTTTTTCCTAAAGAAAGTCAATAATTTGTGAGGGGTATATTGGAATCTAATTTATTTCGCTTAGTTCAGAAACACTATTCCAATTCATCCCTGGATTTGTATAAAACATTTCCTTTTCAAGTTTAGCAGCCAATTCAGATGAGGTCCATTATACTTTCCTTTTGACTTAACGCGTTCTAAAACATTCAATTGCTGTGCTGAGTTTCTGTTGCTTTTCACCTGCGAAGCAGAGCTTATCCCTCCTCCCAATTTTTATGCCCTCGAAATATTAATACGTAGATAGCACGTATAAAGATTATCAATAATTATCTTTTTTATGAAGGTGATTACGAGGACAACGTACGCACCTCAATTCAGATTGTATTCCACATTTTATATACTCGTGTTTTTCTTTATAACTTGTGATTGGCTTAGAAAATTCATAATTTGTTCTTAAAATGGATGTCGCGGGTTCGTAAACCACACCATCTAATTGATTGTTTTTAATTTAGAACTTATAAAAACACCAACTTACCGTAGGTGACAAAATTATATATTTAGTTTGTTATGAATATCAGACGTCAAATTATAAAAAGATAATATGGAGGTGATTAGTTGAACTTTTTCCTTTTTCCTAAAGAAAGTCAATAATTTGTGAGGGGTATATTGGAATCTAATTTATTTCGCTTAGTTCAGAAACACTATTCCAATTCATCCCTGGATTTGTATAAAACATTTCCTTTTCAAGTTTAGCACCAATTCAGATGAGGTCCATTATACTTTCCTTTTGACTTAACGCGTTCTAAAACATTCAATTGTCATGGCCGAGTTTCGTTGCTTTTCACTCGCGAAGCGTAGCTTATCCCTCCTCCCAATTTTTATGCCCTCGAAATATTAATACGTAGATAGCACGTATAAAGATTATCAATAATTATCTTTTTTATGAAGGTGATTACGAGGACAACGTACGCACCTCAATTCGATTGTATTCCACATTTTATATACTCGTGTTTTTCTTTATAACTTGTGATTGGCTTAGAAAATTCATAATTTGTTCTTAAAATGGATGTCGCGGGTTCGTAAACCACACCATCTAATTGATTGTTTTTAATTTAGAACTTATAAAAACACCAACTTACCGTAGGTGACAAAATTATATATTTAGTTTGTTATGAATATCGGACGTCAAATTATAAAAAGATAATATGGAGGTGATTAGTTGAACTTTTTCCTTTTTCCTAAAGAAAGTCAATAATTTGTGAGGGGTATATTGGAATCTAATTTATTTCGCTTAGTTCATAAACACTATTCCAATTCATCCCTGGATTTGTATAAAACATTTCCTTTTCAAGTTTAGCAGCCAATTCAGGATGAGGTCCATTATACTTTCCTTTTGACTTAACGCGTTCTAAAACATTCAATTGCTGTGCCGGAGTTTCGTTGCTTTTCACCTGCGAAGCAGAGCTTATCCCTCCTCCCAATTTTTATGCCCTCGAAATATTAATACGTAGATAGCACGTATAAAGATTATCAATAATTATCTTTTTTATGAAGGTGATTACGAGGACAACGTACGCACCTCAATTCAGATTGTATTCCACATTTTATATACTCGTGTTTTTCTTTATAACTTGTGATTGGCTTAGAAAATTCATAATTTGTTCTTAAAATGGATGTCGCGGGTTCGTAAACCACACCATCTAATTGATTGTTTTTAATTTAGAACTTATAAAAACACCAACTTACCGTAGGTGACAAAATTATATATTTAGTTTGTTATGAATATCGGACGTCAAATTATAAAAAGATAATATGGAGGTGATTAGTTGAACTTTTTCCTTTTTCCTAAAGAAAGTCAATAATTTGTGAGGGGTATATTGGAATCTAATTTATTTCGCTTAGTTCAGAAACACTATTCCAATTCATCCCTGGATTTGTATAAAACATTTCCTTTCCAAGTTTAGCAGCCAATTCAGGATGAGGTCCATTATACTTTCCTTTTGACTTAACGCGTTCTAAAACATTCAATTGCTGTGCTGAGTTTCTGTTGCTTTTCACCTGCGAAGCAGAGCTTATCCCTCCTCCCAATTTTTATGCCCTCGAAATATTAATACGTAGATAGCACGTATAAAGATTATCAATAATTATCTTTTTTATGAAGGTGATTACGAGGACAACGTACGCACCTCAATTCAGATTGTATTCCACATTTTATATACTCGTGTTTTTCTTTATAACTTGTGATTGGCTTAGAAAATTCATAATTTGTTCTTAAAATGGATGTCGCGGGTTCGTAAACCACACCATCTAATTGATTGTTTTTAATTTAGAACTTATAAAAACACCAACTTACCGTAGGTGACAAAATTATATATTTAGTTTGTTATGAATATCGACGTCAAATTATAAAAAGATAATATGGAGGTGATTAGTTGAACTTTTTCCTTTTTCCTAAAGAAAGTCAATAATTTGTGAGGGGTATATTTGGAATCTAATTTATTTCGCTTAGTTCGTAAACACTATTCCAATTAAAACATTCAATTGTCATGGCCGAGTTTCGTTGCTTTTCACCGCGAAGCGTAGCTTATCCCTCCTCCCAATTTTTATGCCCTCGAAATATTAATACGTAGATAGCACGTATAAAGATTATCAATAATTATCTTTTTTATGAAGGTGATTACGAGGACAACGTACGCACCTCAATTCAGATTGTATTCCACATTTTATATACTCGTGTTTTTCTTTATAACTTGTGATTGGCTTAGAAAATTCATAATTTGTTCTTAAAATGGATGTCAGCGCCTAGTCTCGTAAACACTATTCCAATTCATCCCCAACATTTGTATGGTAACATTTCCTTTTCTGAATTTAGCAGCAAACAATCTGTGGATGAGGTCCATTATACTTCTTGACTTAATGCGCGTTCTAAAATGTGATTCAATTGTCAGGCCGAGTTTCAGCTTGCTTTTCACCCGCTGGCAAAGTTTATCCCCTCCCAATTTTTATACCTCTAATATTAATAATGTAGATGAAAAATGGATAAAAAAAGATTATCAATAATGACTTTTTTAAGGAAGGTGATTTCTAGGACAACCTACGTACACTTTCAATCTGGGCCAGATTGTATTCCATATTTTATATATTCGTGTTTTTCTTTTTATAACTTGTAATTGGTTCAAAATCTATACTGACCAAAATGGATGTCGCATGTTTTTTCAATCATTACGATCTAATCTTATTTGTTTTAAGAGGCAACTATAAAAACACCAAATTACCATAGGTGAGAAATTAGATTTAGTTTGTTGTGAATATCGGACACAAATTATAAATATAATAGGGAGACATTAATGAAATTTTTTCCTTTTTCCTAAAGAAAATACACTTTGTGACGTGATTATTTTGAATCTAATTTGAGCCATTTAGTCTAAACACTATTCGAATTCATCCCCTCGATTTGTATAAAACATTTCCTTTTCAAGTTTAGCAACAATTCAAAGATGAGGTCCATTATACTTTCCTTTTCGACTTAACGCATTCTAAAACATTCAATTGCCGTGTGCTCGAGTTTCGTTGCTTTTCACCTAAGCAGCAGCTTATCCCTCCTCCAAATTTTTAATGCTCCTCGAAATATTAATACGTAGATAGCACGTATAAAGATTATCAATAATTATCTTTTTTATGAAGGTGATTTCGAGGACAACGTACGCACCTCAATTCAGATTGTATTCCACATTTTATATACTCGTGTTTTTCTTTATAACTTG